>OZ010786.1:139796619-140996619 GCA_963932465.1 Maratus speciosus
GCGATCCTTTGACGAAATTTGCGTTCCTTTTGCGATCCTTTGACCTGCGAACGATTGACGAAATTTATTTTTTTCGGCGACCATTTGTCGAAATTCGCGAGAATCGGTGGATTTTTGGGGGGGGGCGATCGCTCCGATATCGCCCTTCCCCCCCCGTGGATCCGCGCCTGCTAAAACTATAAATCCTTCGAAAACCGGTAGTCGAAATTTTTCACGAATCCAACACTTTTCTTTTTCTAAATACAAAAGAAAGCAAGAAATCGATTCCACACGTAACGTAGGATCAGAAATAGCGCATCGATTCAGTACGCAGATTCAATGTCGATCTTTAGATGCGGGGTGAATCGTTTTCAAGACTATTCTTTAGATGCGACAGAATCGTTTTGCGGACGATTCTTTAGATGCGTGTAGAATCGTTATCCTTTAATTTACTTCAATTCAATTGAATCGCGGTCGATCCCGATTCGGGATCGGGTTGAATCGTTATATTTATTCTTCCAATTTTACTGTTTTAGTGGCAGAATTGATGTAAAATTTCGTATAAGGAAGGATTTTTTTCTCTTTCTTGGTTACATCAGTGTTGAATGCAGATAATTTTCTACGGGGGGGGGGGGGGGATCTGCGACTGCGGGGGAGAGCGTATTTTAGAGATCCGTAAGGGGAGGGGGGAATTGCATATTTGTCATTAAAAAGCATAAAATCTTAAAACTCTCGGAAGGGTTTCAATTTTCCGGGGGTAATGTCCCCACCGGACCATCCCCTGAATTTAACACTATGTTAAATCGTTATACTTTTGTTTAGAAGCCCAGTTATTCGGGTTACTAGTTTATTATGTTGTATTTTTCAAGTTCGTCCCCTCTAATCCCTCCACCCCCCCCCCCCCTTCCTCGCCAATCTTAATTTACAGGGTCGTTCAAAATATGCGTGCAATTTTTTAAATGCCAAATCCTCGTTCTATTTTACTATAAATCCATTTTTGGGTCACTGTGGTCCAAGCCATTTTTATCTAAAAAAACGACTCAAATGATTGTCAAAATTTTGTATTATACAGTTTCTGGGCATGAGAAGGCCATTGGGCTAAGTCACATGTTCGAGAAAATTCAATTAGTGGGTCATTTTGGGTCACTGTGGGTCAAGCTAAGTGTATCTAAAATAACGGCTCAAAACATTAGGACAAAATTTTGTATTACTATATCGTTTTTGAGCATGAGAATACCATTGAGCTAAGTCACATGTTCGGGAAAATTCGATTAGTGGATCATTTTTGGGTCACTGTGGGTCAAGCTAATTGTATCTTTAAAAAAAGGCTCAAACGATTTTGACAAAATTTTGTATTGTACTGTTTCCGGGCACGAGAAGATCAATCGGTTAGGTCACATGTTCGAGAAAATTCGTTTAATGGGTCATTTTTGGGTCACCGTCGGTCAAGTTAATTTTATCTAGAAAACAGCTTTAATAATTTTGATTAAATTTTGTTTTCTATCGTTTTCGGGTTCGAGAAGACCATTGGTCTAGGTCGCATGCTCTAGTAAATTCGATTAAGCAGTCATTTTGGGTCACAATGGGTCAAGGTCTAGCTAATTTTATCTAAAAAATGGCTCAAATGATTTTGACAAAATTTCTTATTACACCGTTTCCCAGCTCGAGAAGACCATTGGTATAGGTCAAATGTTCGATAAATTTAGATTAGTAGGTCCTTTTTGGGTTACCGTGGGTCAAACTAATTTTATCTATAAAATGACTTTGGCGATTTTGATTAAATTTTGTATTCTACCGTTTTCGGGTTCGAGAAGAGCATTGGTTAGGTTGTGTGTTCGAAAAATTTCGGTTACTGGGTCCCTATGGTTTAGAAGCAAGCCAGTTTTATCTAAACAGCAAGAATTACACAGTGAGAATGAAATATCGAATTGAACACGAGGCTAATTTTGACCGAGCTTAGCTCGGTCATGCCCGCTAGTTATGTAAAACTGTAAGAAAATGTGTTACAGAAGATATCAGAAAATTTAACTGTTATCTTGTCAAGATAGTTCTAGAAGATAACAAAAGTTTAAAATCAGCTAAACGCAAACTATGTGTTGGAAGAAAAGGTATTTTTGCACTAAAGAGGGCAGATGGGACAATCTACACATTGTCAAAAAATTCTATAACAAACGATCTATATAAATGTGAAGATCAAAGGGAAATCAACCTACGTGATCCACGAGAACACTTAACAGAAATTGGAGAGATAATTTCAGTGATGACAGATAAAGTTTTACAAGCCATTAAATTTATGAAAAAAAGGTAAATGCCCTGGTGAAGATGGAATTACAATTGACCTTATCAAACAAGCAGGAGAAGAATTTGCAAAAATGTTATCCTTACTGTTTTCCAAATGTCTCGAGAAGTCAGATGTACCAGAAGATTGGAATAATGCTGTGATGGTGCTACTTTACAAGGAAGGGGAGAAATAAAACATTAAAAATTACCGTCCGATCAACTTACTATCAGTGATTTATAAAATTTTCACCAAAGTTTTAACGACAAGACTTGAATCAGCTCAACCTTGAGAACAAGCAGGATTCCGAAGTGGATTCAGCACAATGGATCATATCCAAACAGTAAGGGAGCTCATTGAAAAACCTAAGGAATATAATTTACCTCTTTGCCTTGCCTTTATTGATTATGAAAAAGCATTTGATTCGGCATACATATCAGCAGTAGTTGAATCTCTGGAGGACATTGGTATAGACAAACCTTATATCAATATTATAAAGAAGATTTACAAGAAAGCAACAGCAACCATCCGTTTGGACAAAGGAAAAACGAAGATTAAGCTTGGAAGAGAGGTAAGACAAGGAGACACCATTTCGCCTAAGCTTTTTACTGCTGTCTTAGAAAACATTTTCAAGAAGCTGGATTGGGAAAAAAAGGGATTAGAATAAATGTGGAGTATTTGAGTCATCTCCGATTCGCTGATGACATTTTAATTTTCAGTAACAGCCCTGAAGAATTGGAAAATATGCTAAAAGATTTGGCAGAAGCTAGCATTAATGCGGGATTAAAAATAAATTTGAAAAAGACTAAGGTGATGTTCAATTCATTTGCATAAAAAAAGAAAATCGTCTACAGCAACACTGAGATTAAAGAAGTTCAAAGTTACGTATATCTTGAACAGGAAATATCATTGGATAATAATATCATGAATGAAATCAATAGAAGAATTAGAAATGGGTGGAGTGCTTTTGGGAAGAACAACATTATTCTGAAGAGTAACATGCCTCTTTGTTCGAAAAGAAAGGTGTTTAACCAATATGTTTTGCCTGCACTAACTTATGGAGCAGAAACATGGACGCAAACAAAACGAATGGTTCAAAGATTACAAACAACACAGAGAAATATGGAAAGATGTATGCTATGTATAACTAGAAGAGACAGAAAGAGAATAACTTGTATAAGAAGTCAGACGAAAGTTTTGACATCATTAAAAGAATTAAACTGCTAAAATGGAAATGGGTTGGGCACATTGCAAGAAGACAAGACATAAGATAAAGCATAAACATCCTACAGTGGTATCCCAGAGATGTAAAACGGCAAAGAAGATGACTTCAAGTAAGATGGAGTGATGAAATTTGAAAAGTGGCCAGTGTTAATTGGGTGACTAAAGCACCAGACAGGAAACATTGAAAAAATTTGGGGTACACATAAATGTACTATATCCAGCAGTGGATTGAAAACGGTTGATTGTCATGATGATGATATTATATATATATGTTAAAACTAATGGATTTTAAAAACTGGTTTTAAAGATATATACTTATGAAATATAATCTTTTAGATTGTATAGATTTGTAGTTTGTTGTTTGATTTGTTTAGATTGTAACATTTAAAAAATATATAGTTTTGAAGTTTTAAATATGTTTGTTAGCATATGTTAGATGAGGTTGGAACTTTTTAATATGATACTGCATATACATTTTCACCTGCTAAAGAAATTTGTAGATTTTGTAAAATTGTTGTATGTGTATAGTTTAGACAAACCTTTAGACGAAATAGCCAATATGATATCAGAATTGAAAAAAAGGCATATACTCTGATACCATTTTAAATATTAAGAAATGAGCAAAAGGGATGTTTACATAGATTGTTTGATTGAAAATTGGATATGAAGATTTATTTTCCCTTTAATCCTTTCGAGACGGCATCCTTTACACAAATTTTATTTGCAGACACCTCTTTTTTTAAACAGTTCCTTTTACTCGTGAAATACCAAAAAATGCTCTAAATAAAAAGACAAGTATTATATTTATTTATTAATGGCGCCTAAAACAAATTCCACATGCACCTTTTGACGAGGCATATATGCATCCCTAGTCCCGAAAGGTTTAAATAGTGTCTGCGAAAACTGAAAACACCGATATAGTAGCAAACATTAATCATCTCAGATGGTCATAACTTGTATTTATATTTATATATTAACTCAAAATAAAACTAGCCGTTTGAAGATAAAAGGTGTATTTATATAGATGGAATAAGTAGTTTGCTCTATGGTTTATGTGGAGCTGAAGATTTAACAGCTGAAAAAACTTTATATATTTTGTATAAATAATGTGTAATTGGACTATTGATACTTTAATTTAAATAATTCTTTTCTGTAAATTGTTTAGTTTTAATAAAAAAAAAATTTGTTGAATTTTATGTATACGTACTTTTAAAACTTTTTAGATGTTGAAGAATCAGTCAAAAAGAAAATCATATATTTATTTTTGAAATTTTGGGATGGCTTCTTGGTATATGTTGGATATGATTAAGAATTTTTATACAATTACGCATATACGTTTTCAGCTATTACGGATACATGTAGGTTTTATACAATTTTTACATATGTATAGTTTAGACCAGCCATACTCAACCTTTTTTCTGGCGGGCCACAAACATAAGTTTCTGACTTTAGGCGGGCCGCAACACACTTATAAAAGTGATAGAAGTGTAAAAAGAAAACAGTAATTAAAATAACAGAAGTACTGTAACAAAGTTAATATTATCACAAGGGTTGAACGTTTGTCGCGAAAGAAATATTACCAAAAAATTTAACACCACTCTTTCCAAATAACAAACTTCGTAGTAGTATTTAGTAGTAGTATCAAATAACAAACTTCGTATTCTATTGCAAATTCTGTAGAAATATGCCGCGAAGTTTGCTAGTTGCAATAGTTCTGTAAAAGGCTTTCGGTGCCAATTTTTCTGTGACAAAAGTTCAATATAACAATCCAGAATTTCCAAGTTCTAAAGAAAAAAAAGAAAAGGAGATTTTCTCTAATAGATCAATCTTTTGCCCAATGATTTTTTTTATTTTAATTTTATTGTAGAAATATATAGTGCAAACTTAATTTGGAATGATGTTTGATTAATGTTGAAGATTAAGAAATGTATACATCACTGTAGGAAAAACAGGACTACAAAAAAAAAAAAGAACTTTTGACTAAGGTAACGGCTTTTAACATAATTCTAAGTTAATTTTAAATAACAGGACAGATTTTGTGAAAATAAATGAGACAACGCTGAAGATCTTAAATACTTTTTATGCGCATCTCAATTAATTGTATAAATGAATTAATTGTATATGGGTAAAGGATTATGTGCCTTGGGCCGCACATAAAAGGTCTCCGGGCCACAGGTTGAGTATGGCTGGTTTAGACGAACTTGATGGTGAAATAGCGGTTGAGTTTGTAGGATTAATATATATATATATATACAGGGTGGTTACTAAATACTGTGACACTCCAAAAAATACAAATTAATTTTAATCGTTTGGTAAAACAATTTATTTCTCTATTTTAGCGTTTGGCAATTTCTATTAGTGCAGACAAATTTTGTTATAAAGCAAATATTTAAATTATTTTAAGGAGGGAAGCCAAAAGAATGATGATTAAACAGCTCTTTGATCGCAGATTTTCCGCAGGTAAAATCTTTAAGCAATTAAAATGCCATGGTTTAAATTGAACATTTGTATATAGAACTAGAAATCGATTATTGGATACTAATAGCTATGTAAAGATCGATCTAGGTCTGGTCGTCCACGCTCAGTTCGCGCAATAGAGTGCATCAAAATAATTCGTGAAAAGGTGTGAAGAAATCCACAATGTTCTGCAAATAAAATGGCTGCAGAAGAGAACGTGAGTCGCAGAACTATGCAAGTCATTATAAGTGAAGATCTGTGTTATTGCGCTTATCGCAAAAGAAAAATTCAAGGTTTGACTGATGCACAAAGAATAAAAAGATTACAAAGAAGGAAGAAACTGATGAAGCGGCATGGTAGGAAAAGTGTTGACAGAATAATATTTTCTGATGAGAAGTTATTTTGCACTGAACAGTGTTATAATGCTAAAAATGATGTCGTATATTCAGCAACCCTCGAGGATATACCTGAAACCTTTCGAACTGTTAAAGGCTTTCAGAACAAGAATTCTGTTATGGTTTGGGCTGCAGTGTCAAACAATGGAAAATTGCCTTTGATGTTCATCGATAAAGGGATAAAAATCAATGCGAATATTACAAACAGGGCATATTGGCTACACATTTATTACCACATTCTGACAGGTTGTATCTCAAAAAAGAATTGGACATCTCAGCAAGATTCTACACCTTCGCACCGAGCTAAATCAACAAAGGCTTGGCTCCCTCTCAATTGTCCGAACTTTATCATGCAAGAAGATTGGCCACCTTCTTCACCGGATCTAAATCCTTTAGATTATTGCGTCTGAGGGAATTTAGAGGCTAAAGTAAATAGCAACAAACACAGAAGTTTGGAGTTTGGACTCTCTCAAAGCTTTCATATTGCGTGAATGGTACCGATTACCTCTTAAAATGATTCGTGCCGCAGTCGGATAATGGCATAAGAGATTATATTTGGTAATCGATAAACATGGCGGTCAATTCGAGTAAAATTATTTCCCGGTAAACTCCTATCTCTGATGTTCATCATATTAGTGTAGTTATCATTTTCTATTTTATATTTGTAAAATAAAATGACTGAATATTTGTAACAGTATTTAATAGCCACCCTGTATATTCCTTGAAGTCTTTGAAAGAAGAAAAGAAACGAGCTAAGAACGCGGCTACCGAGATTGTTCGACAGAAAATCAAACATCAAAATCACTTACAAGGAAGGTCTCCATACAGGGCATACTCAGAATATGTTGAAAAAAATGCTAGTGAAACTAATCATGTATGTAATAAGGGATCAGTCAAATTTAACGGCGGAATTTCAGTAGAAAGTCTGTAAAAAAATAAAATACTTTCGAATATTTGGCGCGAAAATACGAAAGTGACACGCGATTTGGCGAGCAGGATTTTTCCTAGCTAAAAGCAAACGATTTTAATGCATCTGAAAATTTATTAATTGTTTTTTTGAGTGCACGGTTTTTAATGAATTCAAACTTAATCAATTAAAGAGGTCATTATATATTTTTATATTACATATATATGTTGCTTATTGCTGTAGTTATTTAATTTCATCACTGTAAAAATATTTTCTATGCTTTGCAAGTTGAAAAGATCTATTTTAAGTTATAGTCAGCTGACATTTGATTTAAAATTTCCATATCGAAGACGAAGTCGTTTCCATAGCAAGAAAATCAAGTCGACAGTGTTCTATCTGCCTTATTTTTGAGCTTGAAATAATTTAAATCAATTTAAATTTTGTTTTAAATCGTAAAATATGATATTTAAATTTTATTATAAATATATATCACAAACAATAGTTAAAACAAACTAAAAATGACAAAACTATTGTTAAAACAAATTAAAAATGACAAAACTAAAGTTATTTAAATTAAATTTGTATAAACAAATTCAACATAAAAAGTTTTTCCTACATAAAACCGTATTTTTTTTTCATCGCCAACCGGTGATAAATCGCCAAATAAACGAAAATTTCGTTATTTTTTTACGGACCTGTATCGGGGTACCGCCAAAAATTTTTTTATAAATATATATATCCATGTGAGAAGAACATTCTGTAATTTTTTCAGATTTTTCTGAGTATGCCCGTATGGAGACCTTCCTTGTTAGAGTGTCTGCAACAAATAAAAACAAGCATGGAGAAGCGGACAAGGATTGTCCAAGATGTCCATCGTTTATATATATTAACTCAGAATAAAATTTCTGTAATTCCTTTTGACAATAAAAGATACTTTTAGGAGATGGAATAACCAGCTTAGCGTTTGGACACTTTGAAATGAATCAAGATTGTAATGGATGCTAGTTTCCATTTCTGTAATGAAGAATTATCAAGATGATACTGTTTTGTAAATAAACCTTTCTTGTAAATATACTTTTTCTGTAAACTGTTTTGTTTTAATAAAATATTTTTCTGTAAATTGTTTTGTTTTAATAAAATATTGTTAATTTATATGTGAGTACTTATTTAAAACTTATACATAAACCTTTCTAAAAAAACTGTTAAATATTTATACCTGCTCCCTTATACGTTCACGCACGCACACATATACACACACTTATATGCAATCTATTCGTACTCATATAAACACCCATGTTTACTTGTAAATATTTTTGTTAATATGTCTTTTTTTTAAAGAGAAGATTTTTAAAAAATATTTTTAATGTAAGGTAAATTTTTCAAAACATTTTTTTTTATTTGTAAAAACTTTTTTTTTTTTAACTTTTTGTTTTTAAGTTGTAGAAGCATTTTTTTAACACTTTCCAACAAAGTTGAAAAGTGTTTATGATTTCGATTTGTCTGTCCGTGCTCTAACTCTCGTAAATATACTCGGATTGCGCTGAAATTTTTGGATGTTAATAAGGTCCACCATAGCACGATACCTATTTCAAATGAAGTTTGTAGCATACTTAGTTCATTTACAGGGACAGTCAAAAGTATTCCGTTACAATACGGGCAATGGGAAAAATCGTTTCAAATGATTTTTAATGATGTTACACGTTTTCAAGCATAAAATAATTGATATGCATTTATGAAGTGCACTAAAATAAGCAATCTGAAGAATATGCGATGCAAAGAATACTTATTATTCATTTACAGAGCCACACAAAAGAATTCCGTTACATAATAATATTGGGGGGGGGGGGTGCGGCGTATTTTAATTATGTTAAACTACAGTCGAACCCCGTTAATACGCGAATTAAGGGACCGATCAAAATTCGCGTATTAAACGGGTTCGCGTATTAAGCGATGGTCACGAATTTTCGTCCAGTGGTCCATCTAATAACAACCTATAAGGATACAACACATCTTTTTGACAATTTTTAGCGTTTTTAAGACATAAAATGACATTTTATTTGCTTTAACCATTATGTGCTTATTAAGCAGGAACAATTGAAAGCTGGAAATTCAAATAAGTGTTATTGTTTTAGGTAAAAATCCAAGAAGTCTTTTAAATTTAGATTTTTTATGTATGACAAATAAAATGGAACTAAACGAACACAAAAATTTCTGCTAACCATGTTAACTAAAACTGATGTTAAAAAAAAATTAAAATCCTTGTTATACAGTACAAATAGGGAACAATGTTCATAATAATAAAAAATCAATATAAAAAGCAAAAGTTAAAATTAAATAAAGCCAACAATGACATAAAAATTACATTTTGGCAAAATAGCTACAGAATTTGTCCAGGAAGTAATGAGACTGATTCCATAAAATTCGTTTATTTGAAGATAATTTTATAGACGCTTAATATTCTTCAAAATAGCTTCCCCCTGCATTAATACACCTTTGCCAATCACTCTGCAACCCGTTTATGGCTGCCTGGATGCTTTCAACTGGGATGGTGTTCAGAACATGCGTTACTTACTGAAAGTTCTGCAGATTGTCAAAACTATGACCTTTTAAGTTGGATTTTTACCAGAACAGAAAAAAGTACGACGGTGACAGATCGGGCTGTACGATGGATGGGGCAGCGTTGCCAGGACCAGCGTTGCTGCATTTTCCCAGGAATTGAGTCCCTTTGAAGGAACCAGCTTGACACAAATTTTCTGCACTTGAAGCACTTCCGTGACGATTTAATGCACAATCAATTTTGTAAGTCCCAACGTCTCCGCAATCAGTCGGACACTCATCCGACGATCAGAGCACAAAACCGCTTTAATTTCAGTCACATTGTCTGAAGTTTGGGAACTTGGTGTTGTTCGTGACGTCCTTTCTTCCGTCTATCAGGGCTTTGTGTCACCTAAACACTTGAGCCTAAATAATCCTTCCCGTAGGCTTCTTGTAACATGACAAGCGTCTCTGTAGCCTATTTGTTTAGCGTTACACAAAACTTTAGGGCGTATCGCTGCTCGACACTCCGCTGAATTCTGAAAACCTAACGCCACTTTCAAACACGTGTCTCCGTGCGCTGAAAAGGCTCAAGGCCAACTGGCTTCCGCTAGACTTTGTAGCTTACATTCCTCACCGTATGAATAGGTGGGATTAAAACAACCCACAAACAACGCACCTTTGGAACTAGTGCTTGGCGCAAAAAATCTATTCTCATTACTTCATGGACAGACCTTGTATTAATTTTGGCCTATTTAACATGCAGTCGCGTTGTTTTCAGTCCTATTCAGGTGATGATAAAGCTTGCTCGTCGAGGGCACTTCGTCCAGTGACGATGCATACTGTCTGAGTAAACTGAACACATCCGTAACTTTGGAGAACGGGGAGGGGGGCCGGACGCGCAGGTTCATCATCTTCCTCCTCATTCGGTTTATCATTCGCAGTTACATCGGTGATGATGTCATCCAGACTTTTGAGCTGGGAGGTTACTAGATCTTTGTCGATATTAATGAAAGTGTCTAAATCGACAAAATCTTCCTGTTCAGTTTCTTGTGTGCCTAGCCAGTATTCTTAAACGTTAGGGTGAAAGGTTGGCTCTTTATAAATTATGTCCTCGCTACTTCCGATACCCGCTTTTCAAAAACAATTTGCAATCGATGTTGGTTTGACACATTCCCATGTTGCGGTAAGCCTCTGCATAGTGTTGAGGGCTGTAATAGGACGACACTCATAGCAAGAATGTTTGCTGCCGTGTTCCATTTGGTGAAGGTATCGTGGTACTAGGCGAGTCTTGTAATGTACTTTGGCGCTGTTAATTATTCCTTGGCCCATTGGCTGAGTGACACTGGTAGAATTTGGAGGTAGAAATTCTACTTGAACATTCTTCATGCCTTCGTTATCTTTTGGATGTGCTGGAAAGTTGTCCACAAGCAATAAGACATGGCGCGATTCTTTTCCCATATGCCGGACAAAATTACGAACCCTTGTTGAAAAAGGTTACCCGTCATCCACGATCTGTGCTGACTTCCGTACGGGAAGGGAATTCTTGACATTTTTAAAGCATCGCGGGTTGCATGATTTCCCTATGACCAGTAGCTTTAACTTGTCTGATTCATCAGAGTTGGCACCGAACAAAAGAGGAAGACGGTCATTAGTTTACCAGCATGACATGTTTCTCCTTTCATAGCCTTTGTTTTCTTGAGTGTCATTTTGTAAGAAAGCCCTAATTCGTCCACGTTGTAATTATCGCGACTTTAGTTTTTTACAAGCTACCGAATCACATTTGTTTTCCTACAATCGACGTCTTCATTGTTGACAGCAGCTGACTCACCGCACACTTTCTTGAATTCACTTTCTTTCCGTGGCGAGCTTCAAATCGATCCATCCATTTCAGACATTGAAATCCAGCAATCCCATTTTTGAAGCGACTTCAGAAGCTTTATCTTCGATTAGCAGGCAGCTTATTAGGATATTCGTAGAGCGCGCTTTAACAAACCACTCGTGGATCGCCTTCTTCACGTCCTCAGACTTAGTGGTTTTTATTTTCTTGTCTTTGTTCCCCCAACAACAGTTTGGTTAACGATGGCATCCCTCTTCTTTAACAAAGTTCTTAAAGTTGACTCCGATAAGACTTTTTCTTTGGCGAACGCAGACTTAATCGAAACATCCTGGGCATCGAACTGATTTATAATTTGTAACTTCTCAGTGATGGAGAGAGCCTTTGTTTTCATATGCTTTGCTTCTTCCGCCATGGTATAGACTAGATTATAATTTTAAAAGCGCAGGTTGATATCGTAGATTAGATTCTATCGATAGCGACAAGCAACCCTCTTCCCTTTTAAGATATTATACAGTACTGACCAGGCAGCGAATTGGAAGACTCACTTGTTTAATCTGCGATTGCAGCGCAGTCTATCGGTTCGCCACCACTCTAAGTTAGGATGGGCATCACATAGTTTCTAATTCGTGGTGGAATAGTTAGCTTTTTTCTTCTTATCGGAGGAGACCTCTTTTGGCTCTTTCTGGTCAGGGGAGAAACAGCATTTTTGCTTATTTTATAATGCGCTCATTAGCAGTAACAATTTCTCTTCTCTCTTCCTGGCCTGTTTGACTATACGAAGTAATTGAGGCCCGGAAAGAATTCTCCTTTAAGCGGGAGAGGTTGAAATTGATATTTTTAGTAAAGCTATTCATGGTTTCATTTAATTTTGACAGAAAAAAGCTTTCATAGTTTAAAAAATTGTCGTATAAAATACTTGGGACAATATACCCTCTAAAACCTCGTCTGTTTCGAACCTAGCTCATTCGCGTATTAAACGTAGGTTTTTCTTGCCAGGGACTGATAAAATTTCGCGTATTAAACGGGTTCGCATATTAACTGTTCGCGTATTAAGCGGGTTTTTTTATATGCATAAGATAGGCGTATTTCAAGGGACTGAAGAAAATTCGCGTAGTAAGCAGGGCGCGTATTAACGGGGTTCAACTGTATTTCATATATAATGAAATTGATATACGTAGCTGAGGTTTACTTTAAGTTATTTCATGCATAATAAGAAGTGCATAGCATTTACAGGGACACACAAAATATTTCAGATACTATATTGTGTCCGACTGTTCGTCAGCTATAATTGCTGGAAATGCATTTTTAATTATGATATGCGCTTTTATGTTTCACTATATTTATGCATACTATACGGTGTGCATAAATGCTATAGTTCATATATAGGGCTACATAAAAGAATTCGCAAGGGTTACTGAGTATGAGCGTAAATTGCTTAAAGGTGGTTTTTAAAGGAGTTATGCATTTTTACGCGCTGAACTGCATTTAGTTTACAAAGAAATGTTTGTAGAATATAGATAAAATGATATACAGGGTTACGCAAAGAATTGGATACATAACCGTCTATGGATGATAATAACTGGAAATGTGATTTCAGTAGTTTTAAAATCGTTTTAGTTTAAATAAAATTTTAGCTAAATAGTGGCGTGTAATAAAGGTACTATTGGCTATGGACGGTAACTGCTGAAATCAATTTTTAAAATGTTTTATGCGTTTTCTAAAATGTTTACTTAGTTATCTTATTTACCTTATTTCCCTAAATAACGAAGTTTTCCTGGTCCGGACATTTTTCGCCCAGTTGGAAATTTACATCAAATATGATTGTTTACCAATTAGAATAATTGTGTTAATATTAATCTAGTGTAATTTCGTATCCAGCGATTTCTGGAGTTCCATTACCTGAGATTTATTCTGTTGAGCTGAACCAGGTTTCAGACCAGATACTGTAATCATCAAGGTTAGCTGGGTGAAAAAGTTCGACCAGAATCGTCCGGGATAGCTCAGATGGCAGAGCACTGGCGGCTTCAGCCAGGAGATCCCGGGTTCGAATCCTGGTCCGGACATTTTTCACCCAGTTGGAAATTTACATCAACGAAGTTTTGTTAAAGCATTCTGGAAGTGTTGAAAAGTGTTTCATGATCTATGCTTAACGCATGATTTTTCTTTCTTGTTTATAATTTGTTAAAACTGTTTTTTTTTATTACTTTTTTATAATGTTTATATTTTGTAAAACTTTTTTGAAGTAAAGTAACTTTTTATAAATATTAAAGTAATTTTCTAAAACTTTTTAAAAATAATGTAAATTTTCTAAAACTAAAACTTTTTTTAAGTAACGTTAATTCTCCAAAACTATTTTTAAATTTTATAAACACACACACACAACACACACATAGACAGACACAGACATGAAATTGTTTTGATAATATAGCAACAGATATAGTAACAAAATGGAATAAAATAACTAGTGTGATAAAGTAAGGTTTGATTTTAAAACTCTAAGGTGGAATGACTCACTTAAGACTTACTTGAAAACAACTTACTTGAGAAACTCCGGATACAAATACTTATAGTAATATATATATATAGACATATATGCATATACATTCATACCTTTGCACGTGTATACACAAACAACCTTTCTCAATCAAATGGAAGACATGTATACTTATTAAAAACTTTTTTTATGTGCATAAATCTTTCTATCAAAATGTGTAACAACACTTAGATAAAATGACATAGAAAATGAGGTGAAAAACTTTTGTGATAAAGAGAAAGGTGGTCTTGCCCACTGATTGTGCGTTGATTGCGGATTGCGTACTGACATTGACCATGTGATCGTAGAACACCCACTATCTTACTACTTCTGCTATTTTTAATGTTGTTGCCGCTACCACCAGAGGGGCGGTAGTCGTTAGACTAGAAACTTGGAATTTGACATGATGATTACTTTTAAGATGTAAATGCGCGCTAAAAAAGGGTTTCTAAAAAACACAAAAGTTCAAATGAAAACTGAAATAAGCGTATGAAATGGGCATAAAAAACTTCAAAATACATTCTAAGTTATCATTTATTTAGAATTAGTTTTAGCTCTTCTTATTAATTCTAGTCTCATTTTCGCCTAATGCAGTGTATTAATGAAGTTTAGCCAAACTGTGGCTTAATTAGTAATTTTTGAATTATTCCTAACTTCTTCCAATAAAAATTAGACATGCAAATACCACTTGGCATATTTCAGCTTTTACACGACCAAAGCCGTGGGTTTTGCTAGTACGTTATATTTGGAAAGATTTTATCCGTGCTGTAAGAAGTAAAACAACAAAAATTTCTTTTCTTGTTGTCTTACTATTGTTATGGCATTTTGAATTGTCAATGTTTTCCGGCACTATAGGTACGTTTTTTTTCATTTGTAGTGCTAGAAAACACAGAAAAAAAAATTCAAAGTATCATAACTCTACAGGAATCCCCGACTTAATGTGTTACGCGACTTACGTAAATTCGCAGTTACGTAATAAATCTCGAAAATTACATTTGTGCGTTACATACTAGCGCGTTTGATACGCAGTTGCATGCTTTTGATATCTATTTTATAAATAAAATATATAGACATAAACTACAACCGTAATATAGTTTATATATTAGATAGAGTTATTTTTTTATTGGTATGTACAATCAAATCTATAACAAAACAACTTAATCTTTATTGTTAGTTATTCATTGTAGTCATCTAAATACAGTTTGTGCTTATCAAGGATTATTTTATTTTGTGAGTGCTATTCGTTTGTCTTGCAATCAGAAATTCATGGAGAATAGGTTAAATTAGCCCTCTTTAATTATTTCTTATTTTTATAGTCGTTTGATGTACATTCAAAATTTTTATAAGTCAATTCATCAACGTTAGATTTACAAATCCCGTATTCCACAAGATATTTGAAAAATGTTCTTTAAGTTTGTTTTTATATTTTTTTCATGCTTATAGTTTATATACGAGTAAATACTGTAATACTGTCGCATGATGCTTTATCTATTAAACAAAAACATAATTTGAAGAGCAAATTAAAAAAAACAAAATTTATTTCCCACATTGTTTAAGCCCGAGAAGGGACCGATATTAAGTCATTTCATTCAATTAGTTCTACATTTAATGTTAAATTTTTGTAACAAATTGGTTAAGCCAATTGAAGATTAAAAAATAAAAATAAAATTCATACAATATGATACTTAAAACACCCAAAAAATTAGATTCCGTTCAAATGAAATCGAAATAAATTTTAGACTTCTTCCATTTTTAATTGAAATTATTTGTATTGCAGATTTTGTATTATGTTTATGACAACTGTGCATCAAATGATAAGATGCATGCAAAATACAAAACTTAAAAAAAAGTCTAAGATTTATTTCGATTTCATTTGAACGGAATCTAATTTTTTAGGGTGTTTAAGTATCATATTGTATGAATTTTATTTTTATTTTTTAATCTTCAATTGGCTTAACCAATTTGTTACAAAAATTTAACATTAAATGTAGAACTAATTGAATGAAATAACTTAATATCCGTCCCTTCTCGGGCTTAAACAATGTGGGAAATAAATTTTGTTTTTTTAATTTGCTCTTCAAATTATGTTTTTGTTTAATATGTCAAGTTTTTTAATAACTACTGTACTCAGATGAACGCATTTCAAAATTAATAGAGAGTATCATCATCAGGCTTTGATATATGCGGTATTGCATCACAATGTGGGATGCAGTTTACCAATGTGTAATTCAAAATGTTTCACCACTGTAGTAATGCAGGTTGCGGTAGTTTGGACAAAAACTTCTGATCTGAACGTAAAAAATCTATAATCAAAACATAAAAAAAAAATAACTTCACTTAAATTTAGATACCTTATTTCCCACTCAGGAACGCTATGAATGTAACTGTAAATTGTGTGGAATCTTTACTGCTAATATTTAACAATATTATAGCTGTGATACAGTAAAAAATAAAAAAAATAAAAGTTTTACTTAAATTTTTATACCTTATTCTCTCCCAAGGGTGATGTAAACACATCATAAAATTATTACCTAAGTTTAACTTGGGGTATAAATAGTTCTCATCTCGAAAAAAAAAATACATTTTAAAATTTAAGTTATGTAATTCCCCACTAAATTCGCTACCTGCGTAAAAATAGCTATCCATTAGGAACTTTTTACTAAAATATAAACTTGACCAAAGCAAAAACTTATTCTGAAAATATCCTTTTTATTTCCACTATGACGCCATATTCACCTATTTAATTTTTGAAAAAAAAAAAAAAAAAAAAAAAAAACTAGCTCAATTTAATATTTCACGTGAAAATCTTTCAACTAAAAAGAAATAAATTATTATTACGGCTTTTGAAATTTTTGCAACAATGAAGTAAAAATGTTGCATTTTCTATGAAAAATGTCCGTTGATTTTCAATGAAAAAAGCGAAAATTGGAATTATTAAGAAAAATATTTGAATAATGTAAAAAAAAATTGGCCCATGTTTCTCTCTGGGCTATAATTCACCCATATGCAAAGGTATTTTACCATTCGTTTTGACCCTGACGTCAGCAAAGTTTTTTAAACTTTAAATTTATAATATCATTTGAATTAGTATAGAATAAAAAATGAGTGGCATCAGGGACAAAAAGGTGGGAAGAAAAAATGAAAAAGTTATGATCTCCATAGGCTTTTCCATGTTAAATTAACATTGAGAAGTGACATTGGAAATAAATAAGTATTGCGCTGCCGCGCAATACTTAAATAAAATAATACGGTGTAAATAATATATACATATCTATATATATAAAAGTCGTTCTCTGTGTGTATGTCCTTTATACAAATCTTCAGTTTTTGACCGATTTACACGAAACTTCATGTACATACGTTTTAGAACGTGGAAAAGATCGCTGTCTACTTTAAAAAACCATCAGACCACTAATTATACCTTTTTTCTACTACCTTTCATAATTTAACATTATAGAAATATCTCTTTTATTTAATTTTATATTTCAATCATTTCTTTCCTGTTGCCACAACTTAAAAAACGGTGCAATAATTAAAAAAAATTGATAACACGTGCACTTTCTTTTTATAAGCTAATAAAAATTCAGACTCAATCGCTATATTTTTGCATTTTCGAAATTGTTGTCATTCTAATCAAGAAATGCACATTTTTCCCATATAAAATAAAAACTTTAACTAAATGTGTGTTCAAATGACGTAGTATATCTTCCTTTGAATGTTTTTGAAGCTAAAAAATCTATTTTAATACAGTCGTTTCAATATCAAGAAAATAATTTAGGGAAAAGATAATAATAATAAAAATCGTTTGCTAGAATGACGTCAATTTCTGATTAACTGACACTGCTTTCTAATAATGTTTTATTCTGAAGTTTTTACATATATATATGAAAAATGTGCATTTTCTGTTTAGAATGACGTCGATTTCAAAAATGCAAAAATACAGCGAGAGAATCTGAATTATTTTATTGTGTTGCCACACCTTAAAAAACGGCAAAAATAATAAAAAAAAAGGCAAACATGTGTAGTTTCTTTTCATAAACCAATACAAATTCAGTCTCTCTCGATATGTTGTTACATTTTTTAAATTGATGTCTCTCTAAGCAGATAATGCGCATTTCTCATATTTTAAATAAAAACTTCAAGGCTTTGAGAAAACTTAAAACCCCCATTTAATATATTTGAAAATACAATTTCACTAAAATACAGGCTTTTCTATTCCAAGAAAAAGGATCAGAGACACAAATCACTAAATACGGCGCCACTTTCAATAAATTATGACGTCAATTTCGATAAATATGGTCTCAAACTTGATCTAAAAACCAGTTGCTATGATTTATTTCCTATTTCGTTATAATGTTGTTTCTTTAATTATACCATTTAGGTAAATGTTTTAATATTTTAAATGCAGTGATAACATTCTACGATTTACATCAAATACCATAATGTAAAATCTACTTTTATACGATTTATATTAAATTGAAATTAAAACCTAACAACTATTTTTTTTTTTTAGAGTTAGCTTTCTCATTTGAAACAAAGCTTCATAGATTGACGTCATTTTCATGTTAATCGCTGTGGATTTGGGTTTTGTGATTAGTGTGAGTTTCCGTTTACAAATTATAGGCAATGAATCTTAGGATACCCGTGTTTAAAGGTACCTAATACACTGCGCATTAACAGAACATAAATAAAAATCGTTTTTAATTTGAAACACTAATACAGGGTGATTCAGCTCGTCGGTGACAAACTTTAAGGATCGATAGAGCACACCTAGAAGAACATTTTTGAATAGGGAATGTAGGGTCCCTGACGCGATGGTAAGGCGCTAGGCGCTTTCGAAAATTTGGGTGCCGAAATTCGAAACGTCATAAAAACTAGGGAAATGGTTAGATTTTCTTGCTTGTTGCGTCGAAATGATTCTGTTTGTTTAGACTTTCTTCAGTACCAATTTGATAAGCGTATCTCTTAAAACATGGATAGGGGGCGCTGCAGACTTTGGAGAGCTAGACAACAACTTTAAGCCCGTTATTTTGATAATTTAACACATGCTCGCCAAAGTTTATACTCTAACTTAAAGTTTGAACCCAAAAGTAGAGCCCTGCAAAAAGCGTAAGAGCCGGAATAAAATGTCAAAGTACAGGGTGGTCGAAACTCGAAGGCTCCTAAGAGATAAACAAACAGATTTCTTGACTTATGGCATGCATTTTTATGATTCTGTTTGCTGGGGCTCTCTGAAACTCAGTTGAACGGTACAAAAAGAAACATCGATAGGGGGCGCTTTGGGCAAAAAACATAATTCGTTGACATTTCGGACGCTAACTGGAAACGGGGCGCTACGATCAGTTAGTAATAATGAAAACACATTTTCTACCTCTGCTCAACACTTCTGAATAAATTTAGACCAAAAACATCAATGATACTGGAAATTTATTTACAAAAAATAACACTACAGAAGATGCTCGAAATTTCGACCTTGGGCCATGATGCAGGCTTCGCACCTCCGTCGCATTGAGGAGCGTGTGTTTCCAACAATGCCAGGAGTATCTCTGATCTGCCCTGCAGCTGCCACAATGCGCGCCACAAGTTCTTCAGCACTGCTGACAGGTGTATGGTATAACTCGGCCTTCAGGTAACCCCAAAGGAAGAAATCCAAGCAGGTGAGGTCTGGTGATCGGGCAGGCCAGTGAACTGGACCCCCACGCCCGATCCACCGCTGGCCATACCTTGCGTTTAGATGGAGACGCACGTCGTTCGTGTAATGGGCCGGAGCTCCATCGTGCTGGAACCACATCTGGCGACGCGAACCTTCGGGTACGTGCGCCTCATCCAGAAGCTGCGGCAGCACTTGATCCAGGAAAATCAGGTAATTTCCACCTGTCAGCCGTTCAGGTAACAAATAAGGGCCAATGAGGCAATCCCCCAGAATGCCGGCCCACACATTTACTGAGAAACGCTCCTGGGCTGCTCGGCTTCTGGTTTCATGTGGATTTTCATCACACCACACATGACTGTTGTGGGCGTTCCACATTCCCTCCCGGCTGAAGGTGGACTCGTCCGTAAACAAAATGCTGTTTACAAAACGGGGATCCCTGGATCTCATCGCCAAGTACCATCTTGAGAATTCCACTCGAGGGCCAAAATCCTGCTCTCTGAGCAACTGCACCCGCTGGATGTGGTAGGGGTGCAGATTCCGGGAACGTAAGATGCGCCACGCAGTTGCTTGCGAAATGCCAACATGTCTGGCGATATCTCTCGTGCTAAGACCTGGGTTGTCCTCAACCAGGTTAAGCACAGCCTCTTCGTTGTCGGGGGTGCTCACTGATCGCTCCCGTTCAGGCCTGCCTCCGTCGAAAGATCCCGTTGTGGACAACCTCTGGTGTACTCGAGCGAAGAAGGCATGGCAGGGGATTTGCCTGTTAGGGTAACGCTCGGCGTACAACCGCTGAGCGGCTCGTCCATTACAACCAGCAGCGCCATACGCCAAATGCATGTCAGCCAATTCAGAGTTTGTGTACCGTTCCATCCTACTACCGATCTGCAGACAAGTAACCCGAAGCTTAAGTAGGTACCGCACGTTCAAAAGACGTGTCTGCGCATACAACTACGTCATCTCGCGTTGTCGTCTACGCATTACGTATCTTTTGCATATCGATATGGTACGATATCTTTTGCATAAATCAGCAAAAAGCACCTTATGTAAATTTTATTGCGCGCATTGTGCATGATTGAAACCAGCTATGTTTGTTAAAAAAAACAAACAAACTGCAGTTTTAATAGCTTCTTATGATAAGTAAATTACTCTCTTGTTTTGTTTCTAACTGATCGTAGCGCCCCGTTTCCAGTTAGCGTCCGAAATGTCAACGAATTATGTTTTTTGCCCAAAGCGCCCCCTATCGATGTTTCTGTTTGTACCGTTCAACTGAGTTTCAGAGAGCCCCAGCAAACAGAATCATGAAAATGCATGCCATAAGTCAAGAAATCTGTTTGTTTATCTCCTAGGAGCCTTCGAGTTTCGACCACCCTGTACTTTGACATTTTATTCCGGCTCTTACGCTTTTTGCAGGGCTCTACTTTTGGGTTCAAACTTTAAGTTAGAGTATAAACTTTGGCGAGCATGTGTTAAATTATCAAAATAACGGGCTTAAAGTTGTTGTCTAGCTCTCCAAAGTCTGCAGCGCCCCCTATCCATGTTTTAAGAGATACGCTTATCAAATTGGTACTGAAGAAAGTCTAAACAAACAGAATCATTTCGACGCAACAAGCAAGAAAATCTAACCATTTCCCTAGTTTTTATGACGTTTCGAATTTCGGCACCCAAATTTTCGAAAGCGCCTAGCGCCTTACCATCGCGTCAGGGACCCTACATTCCCTATTCAAAAATGTTCGTTTAGGTGTGCTCTATCGATCCTTAAAGTTTGTCACCGACGAGCTGAATCACCCTGTATATTTAGTGTATTTTTTAGATTTCTCAAAAACTACATGAAAAAGCATTTTTGGTACTTTCGTATTATAGCGAGCAGTTAATCGTGAATATTTTCACTATAATTCCCTTATAATCTGAGTAGCACATTTCGCTCGCTGTGCTGGTCGGTTTCTCCAAACGAATCTTGGATTAAATGAAATATATCGGTGAATTTGATCCGTCATTTTAATGCCATATGGGTCTTTATCTGAAACGTCCTTATTCCGCGCAGATGAAAACGTTACATTTCCACTGCGCTATTATACTTTCTAATGTTTAAGACAAAACTTCGGTTGTTAAGGGCCAAATTTTTTAGTTGATGACTTACAGTAGAACTTGGTTTAAGAATGATAGACCGATATGCAATATACTAAAACTATCCCTGAAAAATTATCTAACATTTTAAAAGGCTAATCATTCAGAATGGGGTTCAACTGATTACTAAGTTTTCAGCTAACTCTATAACAAAACATGTAGAGCAAAATGGGATATACTAAAACCATTATAGAAAAATGCGTGCATCAAAATCTGTCCAGTAGAACTTTTTAAAAAGGCTAATCTTTTATAATCGGCCTCATCTGATTATTGAACTTTCTTCCATAATTTTATATATAACTGCCTGACGTAAATGCAATATACTAAAACCATCCGTTTAAAATTATCCAAGAAACGTGGAAAGTTCCAAGGAAGTCCATTAATAAAAATCTTTTTTAAAATACTAATCTTTTATAATCGGGTTCACATGATTATAAAACTTTTCCCTATAATTCTATGACTAAGCAACATAAAACAATATGTTATACACTAAAACCTTTCCTGAGAAACAGATAGTCGCATTGAAATCCATTCAGAAGAACTCAAGTTATAAGCAGCCGGAACGAAATTCCCATTTGCATTTTCTATACATAATAGATTATTTTACGTAGTTCGATTTGATATCTGTTAAATTCGTGTTTTATTTTATTTTATTTTGGCGTTTTAATTTCGTTTGCCAATTTAGTTATGACATATTACACGAAAACAAACAAGTACTGAATTATTTGCAACGTTTATGAGCAATTGAACAATCTTTTGTAATTGCACGCACATTTAAAAAATATTCATGTTTGAGAATCACTTTAAAATCTAAAAAAAAATCTATAACGTGACATAAACGTTTCAAACAAATACTATTGAAAGTTTTTTGTTTTGTTTTGTTTTCTATTAGACGTTGGAACAATCGAATGTGCGATGTTTAAAAGCTAAATTGTAGTAAAATCGAAATTTGTGGATAGATTAGGTTGTTGTCACCAATAATATGATAACAAAGTTACACATAGATATGCCTTTTCTTCATAATACTGCATTAAGAGCAAACGGGTTCATGTTTGGTAATGGTTACGTTGGGCTGCACGCACATTTAAAAATATCCATGTTTGAAAATTACTTTCAAACCCATTAAAATAAAACAACCTGAGATACAATTTTCAAATAAATTTCATTTGAAAGGAATTTTTGTTCTATTCGACAGCTTAAAAAATTAAATTGTGTGGTGTTTAGAAGTTAAGAAAAATTGCTGTAGAGGAATAATTTGTCTGTTAGGTCGTTGCCATCAACAGTATGATGTCAGCGTTACTCACTGACATATTTTCACTTTATAATGTAGATATACGCCATACAAACGAGAATTTGACTGTATGATATGCCATTTGGTGGATTTGTTTTTGGTATTGTCAGAAAATTACAAATTTTTCTGTTACACCAGCCGAAGAAAACGGGCATTGTGATATTAAAGCTCAGACATTTTATTATGGTGACGAGACAATAACGTATGTTTTCTAATTGTCATTTTAATGATTTGTGGACGGGAATGCACAAATCTCAGTTATTGTGATTACTATAGTAGTTCATTTTAATTTATTATTTTACATGGAAGGTCTCTTATAATTGACACGGGTGAAGCTGGGTAGTTCTGCTAGTATATAATAAATATTGCAGTTTCTTACAAAATTTTACCTAAGCAACTTGCAAATTCGACTTACGTAAAATTCAAGTTACGTAAAACTTTACGGAACACATTACTTACTTAAGTTGGGAAATGCTTGTATAAGTTTTGAAAATAGAAGAATGGGTTTTTTACTGTTTTACTTGGAGAAAGTCTTTCTAAATATAGCTTATAGAACCCAGGGGGCATATAACAATTTTACCTTTAAAAAAAAAACTATTTTAACGTAAATGGATTTTGATATGAAGATGAAGAAGAACAGCATTTAAAACATTTTCCCCTTTAAAATTGTACGTCTAAAACCAACGGTTTAGGAATTTGCTATGGGTCAACAATAAGAAAGACACCCTGTATAATTGTTTTCACTGTGAGTCTGAAGATAAAATAAAGAATATTTTTAAAAGTTATTTCCTTTGAAGATGCTATACAGTTTAATTTTTTAAATATCTTACTATGAAAAAAAACTTCATATTTATTTGCAAATACTGTTAAACGAAACCTTTGAATAACAGACACCTTGGCTTTCGGGACCGGAAAATTTGTCCGCTATTCAGAGGTAAAAATATACGAATAATTATGTGTCGGGAATTGGAAAATTATTCGCTTCATTATAGAGATTTCACTGCATTTTTTAATTTAAAATTTTATTCTTGTACAGACAGAATATAGACAGACCTATAATGAATGCACGAACATAATACATAAAGTGTATGTTTGCTTATTATTTTCCTGGCTATAAATAAGTTCGCGGTGGATTTTTGAATTAGAGTCTTGCGATCCAGGGCCGAAACTATCCTTTTTTGCGCCCGGGGCAAACATGGATTTTGGCGCCCCCCCCCCCCCTCCTCACTCACAATAAAAGTTATTGACCGCACAGGTACCCTATGCAAAAAAAGAAAGAAAAATCCTTAAAAAATAAAAATCATTTAATAATAATTAAAATGCTAGCAAGAAATATGTAAACAATGCTCTCATATGATTAACATTAGCTTGAGCGTTAAGAGTCTACCGGGAAGAAACTGGATCGCTAAGGTAAAAAACTATGGGCGCGTTCTTTTTATAATTTCTCACTTGCATATTAATAGTTTTGAATGATTTTTTTCTTGCTTAGAATAGCTGAGATTGAATTCTAACCGGGTTAGTGTTTACTTTTTCGATTTTGGATGCAGATTTTTTTTCTTATAAAGTTACTTTCACTTTCACAAATTTGAAGAGAACTCTCCCTTAGGTTTAACAATAGCTTGCCAGTTTCTTTGTATTTCATATATATATATATATATATTTGTATGAAGTGACAAACAAATTCTTCATTTGGCGCCCCCCTTCGCCTTTCGTTCTGGCACCCGGGGCAGGTGCCCTCTCTGCACTGCACCCCCTAGTTTCGGCCCTGTCGCGATCTATAGAGCCGACTTTACCTGTTGATGCTTTTTCTCCGCAATACCAAAATTATTTAACTGGAAGATGTGCCTTTGCTCCTTTTACCTCGTCAGCGATAAACTTGAAAAAGCGGCGGCACTCCCCGGCAACCCTGCTCCTAAAGAATCCGCAGACCAAAAGGCGCTATAATCAACTCTACTAACAAACAGCAGGTTTTTTACCACCTGAGTTGCATGACAAGGTTTTTTTGAGGCGTAGCGTCCATCTAACAGAGGAATGACAGTTTACTTTCTAGAGGTTTTTTTGCAAAAATTACTTACTTGAGCACAATTTTATTTCGCAAAAACCATTGCAACGAACAGTTGTCAAATATTTACGGATTTGTGTTTTTAAGTGTAGAGAAAAACCTAAGTCCGGGCACTAATGTAAACAAATCCCGTGTAGAGAATTGTGCAGACATTATGACTGATCAGGGAAAGTTCAAGTTTACAACCTGTTGCATGAGTCATAGGACATATACTGGACAGTGAGGTTTTCAGTGAATCAGGTGAGTTTAGAGTTGAAACTTTAATATTCATGTATTCATCTTTTAATAATTCATGCATTCAGTAATTAATAATTCATGTGTTTATGAACAATATCCGCAAATTTGCATTTTTATCTCAATCATAATGGTTAGGGAGGATGGGGGGGGGGGGGGATAGATAGGGCGCTTTTACTTCCCTAAAATTCAAAATGTAAGTAAACTTCAATATATATATATTTTTCTCTAGTGATTTCGAAAAAAAAAAAAAAATATTATTCGCTAGTGACATTAAAGAGAAACACTAACAGAAAGAAGAACTTAAATAATAATCGTCAGAGTGTGGGGGAGTTTCTGCTCCCTAAACACCCCGTGGAAGACAATTGTTAAATCTGTTGTTCTTTATTAGCGTTCATGTGTTTTAAATTTATCTTAAGCGGGGGATTCAGGGTTTGGGAGGGGGGGGGGGGGGTTAAGGGTGGAGCTCCCAAGATGAAAAATTAATAGCTTCAATCATTTCCAAAAATGCTGGTGGAAACTTATTTTTAAATATTTAAATATTATTATAAAAATATTTTTAAATATTTTAAATATTTTTAAATATTTTTAAATATTTTAAATATTTTTAAATATTTTAAATATTTAAAAAATAATCTTAGTTTTGGTTATTTTATAGCCTCCATCTAAAAAAAAGCCATAGTCTGGGCTGCGGATTACAGGCACATCTGTTCCAAAGTCCTGCCACTCCCTACATTTCTTTCTACAACTTGCGCTTGCGTATGTATGCACGACCAAGATCCAGAACTTTAAATTGTTACTGCATTCATGAATATGTACTCTGTATGCATACCATCTCAACCAACAGTTATCATTTTTTTAATAGAATGAAAATATTATTACTATTTTATTTTTCAGGGGTGCGAACGAGAAGAACATTCCCATTTTGGCACATTTTTAAAAAATCACCTAAATACCCCCCTTTTTTTGTTTCCGTCCCCTCTTTCCATAGTACACAAAGTAAAACAGAAATCTTTAAATCCTTTTTTTTATGTTTTTTCGGCCATGCTTATTATAATGTATTAACAATAAATACATAACCATTCATCTAATTACCACCACCTCCTCTAAAATTTATGTCATCTCCAGGAACTAATTTACAAATTTGGGGGCCCCCTTGCACCGATGCTTACAGGGGAATTGAGCAAAAAAAAAAAAAAAAAAAAAAAAAAAAAAAAAATTATATATATATATATATATATATATATATTGAAAAGGTATTTACTAAGATAACCACCAATTGACTTTAACACCATTACTTTAAAATATCCATTAAAAAATTAAAATTGTAAATTATTAATTTACTTGTAAATAATTATTTCACAATTATGAAATTTAGACGTTTTATAATAAATTGCGTGTTGCTGATTACCTTTTCCTACGCAAATCTATTTATCTGGAATGATAAAGTATTGATAAAGTATACAACAACTAATAATAAATTTTCGGCAATACCAAGCTACAATTATTTAAAATTAGGGGGCTCTGCAGCCTACGAGCTACGCTCACCAACCCCCAAATAATCTTCACGAGAACAGGATTAAATACACAATTACACACATAATTAAAAACACAATATATTTTTAAAGAGATGAAGGTAAAAGAAAATATTCACTATCATAAAGTAAGTAAATATGGATGTTTCACACAAAATATACGATGTTATAAAAATACAATACGAACACGATAGAATGTAGAATGAAATGTAAAATTCCATTATATGTTTAAACTACATCAAATTTTGGACAATACAGTCCTCCCCACTTAATCGGGTCACGGATAATCGAAATAGAATCCTACGAAACAGAATTTATTCCTATTTGTTCTATTTTATTTTTCCCCGCTTAAACCAAATACCTTTTACGAACGTCCCCGCTTAATCGAATAACAACTGTGTGACCGATGTTTGAAAATAGGCGCGGAAAGCATGTTTCAGCTGGAATTTCCTTCCACCTTTTGTTATTTTCGGTTCCTTTACGCTGAAAACAAATTTTCAGTTCTTCATGCAATGATTTCGGCCGGCAGGTGAATAATGGACAGGTGAAATGATTTCCCCACCAACTACCATCACTTCTTGCTTTAATGGCGCTTCATTCGAAAAATAACTCGATATTTACTCCTTTAAAATTCCACTTAAACAAACCACTTTAAAGGATTTTTGAAGGCAGTATAAGTAACGTAAATTAGAAGAGAAGTAGCAAAGTTTTGACCAAATTCAAAAGAGCTGCATCAGTGTGATGTAAACCACTTAAATGTATGTACTGACATTAAATTAACACGTATTTACTTTATATTAGCATTTGTATTTATTTTAGTTTATGTTATTCTATTAACGATTCATTATGCTGTTAATTAAATATACCGTAGATGGTTAGTTTGCCTTTTTATTGCGCATTAAATATTACAGTTATGATTTCCCGTTTAATCAAATACCCCCGCTTAATCGAATATTATTTCTGGAACCGTCAATATTCGTTTAAACGGTTACGACTGTAATTGAAAAACCTTCAGCAGCATTTGGGGCACCTGAAAATCAGTGGCCTTGGGCTCGTGCCCAGAATGCCCAGTCTTAAATTAGGCACTGGTCATCTCTTCTCTCTTTGCCTCTCCTAGCATACAAAGTTTAAAATGAAAAAAAAAAAAAAAAAAAAAAAAAAAAAAAAAAAAAAACTTTATTTTTTAAGAATTTTCTGTCATTTTTGCTGTTTTTATAGTAACTAGAGGATCGTACTCGGGATTCCCGGTTTAGAGAATATAGGTGAAAACATTTTTTTTTTTAATTGAAAGCTAATAATTTTTTTATGTGCAATATTTTTTTTCGATTGCTCACTGACATTTAAAAAATCAGTTTTCATATGAAAAATACGAATTAAAGAATCAAATAAATTTTTTTAATTTATCAAAAGCGATATTTTCTTATTAACCGCATACTAAGAGTTATTTGACCAAGATTTTGCTATATCAGAGCTTATACATGTCTGTTAAATTTGTGTTTTATTTATATTATTTTATTTATTTATTCATAGGGAAATTTTTTTAATAGATATTAACTGTAAGAAAATGATGAACTCTTTATTTTGTTTTAAGGGCAAACGGATTAATCTTTCATAATCGAGCTCCGCACGATATAGATAAATTAAAAAATATTTCATGCTTTAAAATTGTTTTTAAAACCCTAGACAATCAGTAAACTGAGATGAACTTTGCAAACAAATTCCGTTTGAAAAAAAAATCCTATTTGGTGATCTAAAAATTTAAATTGTACGATCACAAATATGTTAGATTTGTGTTTTTTTTAATGTTATTCTTTTATCTGTTTATATAAAAAGTATTAATTTCGTTAATTTGTTTTTCACAAATACGTTAGATTGGTGTTTTTTTTATATTATTATTTTATTTGTTTATAAAGAAAGTATTAATTTCGTTATGCAAAAATAGTCAGAAACAAATGCTGAACAATATTTGTTGCTTTATGTGCAGAATGTTTATTGTTATTATTATGCACTGAAACCGGTACGCGATAAGATAAATTTAAAAAAAAAAAACATGCTTACAAATTATTTAAAAAAATCATCAGTCAATTAAGATACAGTTTTTACACAAATTGCATTTGAAAGTAAATTTTTTCCCTATGCAACGAAAAATTGAAAATGTACGATGGTCAGAAGATTAAAAAAATTGCAGTAGAGAAATTTTCAAGATCGAAATTTGATCGTGAAGTGTTGCCATTTGCAAAATGACGTCAGCGTTACGCACAGATACGTTTGTTCGTTGTAATATGGGTACGTAATCAGCAAAATATAATAAAGATCAGTTATTAGGATGTGGTTATTAATTGAGGCTCTTATGCTTGGTATTCCGGAATGAAAAACAGCAACTTTTCTCACTTTTCAAAACTCACTTTTTCAAAATTAGCATACGCACTTCTCATATCCATTTTCATCATTTAAAAATAATTGTATTCTTTTTTTTATTATCATTTTAAAATCCTTTTAACTCAAAACTTGAAGTCACGATTGTCAGCAACATCTTTTATGTGAACAGACGCACTCTTTACTTGAGATTCTAATCTCAATTCCGAAGAGTAAAAATTCCCGTAATAAATGTTTTTTAGACGCATATGTGTTAAAATGTTTAGTTTTATCTAAGAAAATGATCGCTTTCTTTTAAATACGACTTCGTGTTCATCTAAATGAGCATTTCGCCTAGTGTCTGAAACTTAGTATCAGTACACATGCAGAAGGAAAAACAATATAGAAAATTTAAGAGGAAAAATGCGTGTTTTCAAATGCAGTATGTCATTTTCCGCTATTATTCCCCTAATATAATATCATGGATCCTAATGGAATTTTGCGCCACTAAACCCTATACAACAATTTTTATCAACAATTTTGAATTTTTATCAGAAAATGGCATCAATAAAGATAAAAATACCTCATTATTTCTCTCTTGTATGCAATAACGAAAGTTATCTAATTTTCACCATTTTGAAGAAATTTCATAAAATGCTTTTAAAATTAAGATATAAAAGTTTTAAAAGTTATTTAAAAGAAAAAAAAACAGATAGTGCGATCACATCTACAAATGAACAGCTTTCAGTTTAAAAAAAAAATATATTTATAAAATTAGTTCAGCAAAATGATCAGGGCGGATGACTAAAAAACACACTTGTGTTTTAAATATATAGATTATATAAAGGTATGAAAAAATTTAAACCTCGAATTATTTGTTTGCTTGTCTAACTCGGCGAAGCAAATCCATCAAGGCAAGCATCATCAATTTCTGTTATATAAATCGCTGCTATTATTTGCATGTCATCTCTCTTTTATGAAGACACTCTAAATTTTTGTAAAATATTGCGTTTTACAGTGGGTGATTTCGATTACATTATTTTCAAAATTGAAGCATTTTCGCCTGTGAAGAATTTAAAAGCAGCTGGGCTGTGAAAATGATGCACTTCTACAAAACATAATTCAGTTTTAAGAATTAAAATACACGCTTTTTTACAAAATGACGTCATTTGCATCCGCTTTATAAAATGACGTCATTTGCATCTGCTAAAGCAATCCACTTTTACAACCCAGTCTTAAACTTTGTCTATAGAAAAGTGTGTATATGATGCCATTATCACGGAATAACACACAATATTCTTGAGATAGTCCGTATTTTAATTTCAACTTTTTTTCAGGTTTTATGAGAAAATGGCAACAACAAGAGACAGTAATCGCCTATTTTTGACTATTTTCCGTTTACTTTCAATAAAAATGGAGTACTTTTGTTGCCACGATTAGAAAAATGGTATTAAAAACTACAAAAAAAATAAATTAATATCACCAAAATAAATTGAGATACAGCTTTCAAACAAATTGCATTTATAAGAGAATTTTTTTCCTCATACGACGGTGTAAAAATTTAAAATGTGCGATGTTTAGAAGTTAAAAAATTCGCAGTAGAGAAAATTGCAAAACCGAAATTTTATTTCAAATTTCAAAGTGTTGCCATTCGCAAAATGACGTATGCGTTACGCACAGATAAGTTTGTCCTTTATAATATTAGATAGATAATAAATTATCCAAATACTGGAATTTATAATTTCTTTATACTTCCGCCCAGCTCCAAGAAAAAGGGTGGTTTTCTAGATATAGGTGCCAATGCAAAATGTTTTCCTCTTTTTGCAGTTTGGTTGTTTTTTATTTTTCGTTGTTGTTTTTTTATCTTTAAATATTTAAACAATTGTCTTTTTTTCTTTCACAAGAAGTGAATGATTAAAAGGTTATTGATACATAAAGTAAATTTTGGAACGTAAATTACAGCTAATAAATGAGATAGTTAATTGTACATCAATACTTCTAGAGTTTATTTACAATTTGGACGCAATGCTCATTGTGTGTGTGTAATATTAAATTATTAAATATAGGAATTTGTTAAAAGAAATTTCCTTAAGGTTGTCATTTTAATGTTTCTTTGCTCTAGAAATAACTTTAAAAAAAGAAAAAAAAAATAACATTCGTAGTTAATAATATATTTTTCTTTTTAATGTTACTCTAAAAACAAAACAGAAAGAAATTTTGTAGCTATAAACATTTTTTTACATATAAAAATCATCGCTAAGCTCAACTTAACGTAATTATTAAAATTCTTATTAGAACTTTTAAAAAGATTATTTGCGGAGAAAAGACACAAAATATCAAACAAATCGAAGTTACAATAAACATTTTTAGAGAGAACTAACTGTGTGTGTATGATCAAATTCATTGAGTATGAACTCGCGAAAGGACTCAGCTCTTGTGAGTTTACAGTTAAGTTTGATTCAGTTTTCAAAAATGAACGTAAGCTAAATTAAACAATTTTTCTATGAGTTTGAATCTAAATTACAATTCAAAATGTACCCGGTAGCAGAAAGTTCCTGACGGGTCACGTGCGTCGCAGATTTTCTTTTCAATTTTGCAGATTTTTTTTTTTTTCATTGGATCTTTTTCCAACTTTATATTATGTTTAGTTCTTTATTATGGATTATTAAAACTTAAGATTATTATTAATAAAAATGAGTAAATTGTTTAAAAACATTAAAAGTAAATGATTAATTAATTAAAGGTTCATTTGTAACATTTTACCTGGAGATTATTTTCAGTTCCTGAAAGATCTGTCGCAGACATTTGGAGAATTTTCTGCTATTGGGAAAATGTACAAACTGTATTTGAAAAAAAAAAAAATAATAATAATAATAATAATAATAAAGGAGAGAAAAGAATGAGAAAAAATATTGCAGCTATAGTCATTCTTTACCTATAAAAATCACCATAAAATACATTTTAATGTAGTGATAAAATTTTGTTTATATTAACATTTAAAAACGCTTGATTGTGAAGGAAAGACACGTAAACAGAGAAAAACAAACGACGTTATCGACACGTTCTAGTGAACTCACTGGGTGTAAGCTCGCGAGCCGATTCAGTTTGTGTGAATTTCGATTTGAGTTTGACGTTTGACTCACAAGGGGAGGTTCTGAGGTTGGTGACATAGAATGCGGTGAACATTTGTGTATCGATAGAGTATAATTAGTATATAAATATATAAAAAACATAAACCCAGGTGTGTCTTAAGAAAATAAATCAAAGTTTATATTACAATTTATAATCGAACAAATTTCTTCCTTGGCAAGCGGCTCAGCGGCATAGTTGGCAGCATGCTGGATTGCAGATTTTTCTTTGTAAGTTCGAACCCCAGTGAGACTTATTTTTCGCAACAAACATTTTTATCAATTATTTTCAAACCGTAATTGAAAAAAATATATATAACAATTGAAATTTGCGAAAAATATAAATTAAATGTATAGTATTTTGTAGCATATAAGTACTTCATTAACTACGAAATTTTGCATGCTTTAATATTTAACAAAAAGTAAAAGAAAAAAAAAGTCAATTTATATTTCTATAGGCTGGGGGTGCACAACCTGTGGCCCGCGGACCACCAAGAGTACCACTATTTTTATGCAGAATAATTTTCCTAATTAATTGACAGAAAATTTGCTATTAAATAATTCAAATGTTACTTTTAATTTTTTTGTAGTGCCAAACAATTTTTTGGAAAAAAGGTTGTGCAGCACTACTATAGACCATAAAATTTGCTGTTATTTAAAAATATTTAGAGATATTTAAATAAATAATATAATGTTTGTAACAAGAAACAAATTAAAATACCTGATATAAATACATGAATGAATGCAAAATTTTAATTTTTTTATTATGCAAATATTTCTAATATTTGATGATTTTTTTTTTAAAATATTCTTTTAAATTTTTAACATTATTTTTTTTAGATGTTTAGTTTCGTAATTATTGCCTACATAATAACTATCTTTAGCAATTTAATAGGCAATTGGTACTTTTATCGACCACAAAATTCTGCTGCTTTTAAAATTTATTTATAATTATTTACAAAAATAAGCTACTATTTTTCATAGTGAAATAAATTAAAATAGGGTAACTTCGGGAGAGTCGCCGCATACGAGATAGATGCCGCACCCCTTGTATTTCTTATAATTATCGATAGATGGTCGTCAAACGCACAGTATAGGTGCGCAATGAGATTATTTTAACCAGTATACAGCGTGAATCCCATTTCGATGTTTACTTGTAGAAGAAGAATCCTCAATTTGACGTAAGTGCATGATTTCACTGTTCAAACTTTTAAACACGTTATGTTTAAATACTTTTCATACACTAATTACTAAATGCATGCATGATTTTGAAGTCAAAACTGAGTGTAGCATTTGTATAGAGTACTGTGTGTATGGTTACGCCATTCCTCTTAGCGATGGCAGGTAACTGTGATGGACGACGCCTGCACCATGCAAAATGGGATACATGCTGCACTGCTATTCCGGTATACATGCCGCAGTTTCTTTTGTACGGGATTATTAAGTGTTATTAACTTTTCCTTTTTCTTTTTGCACAGACTAACCATGTTAGGCATGTTATGAAGTTTACTAAAACCAATAGAGAAAAATTTAAAAATAAAAAGTAAGAAGGGCAAGAAAGATGCAGGGGAAAATAAAAAGTAAGAAAGGCAAGAAAGATGCAAGTCAAGATGATAATAATGAAAAATTGGATTACGCGTAGCGCAGACGTTCTTTGCAAGGAATGTTTAAAAAACTACTCTAAAAAAGAGGAAGTGTAATTGGCTTCGTTGCATCATGTGTTTAAATGTAGTTACATAAAGACTGTACCTTTTCGACACTTTCTGTAGATTGTAGTCGAAAAAATAGGTCCCTTAACCCATTCGGGACCATAGGTGCATATAAGCACCTTCATAAAGAGCCCCCACCAGTGGCCGAGAGGTTCTGCTCTCGAAGCTGGTAGACGGGAGGTGCTGGGTTCGATCCCAATCGCGCCCGTCGGCCTAATCGTTCGGAGTTTTCGTGGTTTTCTTCGAACCTTGGTTCTCCAAGCGTTAATACGGGTTAGGTTCCCTTAGAAAGACCTCCACGGAAGGCACTCCCCCCTTAGGGCCTATATCCCACGTGATGATAATTGGCCGACATAAATACAACCAACCAACCAACCTTCATAAAAAGCTTACAAAATTTGTTTCTGGCACCAGTAAAAAAGAAAAGTAATATTTGCTTTGTTTAATTAGAGCATTTTCATGATCATTTAAGTAAAGGTAACTTCTTTTAAAAAAGTGGTACCAACCGAGTAAAATTTGTGTAAAAGCCACCGGTCGCGAAAGGGTTAACAAATAAATTATGTCAACACAATTTTACTTTTTTTCTTTTCCCTTTTTAATACATTGATACTATGTTGTTGCTGAAATAGCAATTAAAATTTAATGTAAAAAAATAAGTCGATAATTTTAATAGTGTGCAGGTGAGGTGCGGCGGTGAGGGTCGAACCGGAGAACCCACGGTCAGAAAGATCTTACATGCCGAGCAAAAGGCTAGCTCAATCGCTTCCTGCGAGAAACTCTTTTTACTGACCGCGCAAGATGGCGTCGCCACAGTACTCCACCCCCAGTGGGAAGAGCATCTCGTTGATGCTGTACGAGCAGTGGCGTACCCAGGATTTTATTTCGGGGGGGGGGGGTGACTTAAATTTTCATAAAGTTCTAAATCTTGCAAAACACGTTGAATTGTGTTATGAACGGAAATCATTTTTGTCAATAAGGCCGATGCCAGAGGGGGGAAAGGGGAGGGGCAGGAGTGACTTTGTTCCGAATTTTCGGAAAATTTGAAAAAAATTTGTTATCAGTCCGAAAATTCAGACTAAAAAAAAATATCGCGATTTTTGACAAATGGCCGCCGAAAAAAATCAATTTCATCAATCGTTCGCAAAAAAATATCCAATTTCTTTAAATGATCAAACTTTAAAGAAACTTTTTCTTTAAACTTTCTTTCTTTAACTTACTTTCTTTAAAAAAAGAAACTTTTTCTTTAAAGGAAAAACCGGAATTTTGTCATAGGGCGCGGATAAAATGCGAAGTTTGTCAAAGGATCGCGAAAAAAAAGTCAAGTTTCGTCAAATGATCGCGGGAAAAACGCGAATTACGTCAAATGCTCGTGGAGGAAACGCGAATTTCGTCAAATTATCCCAGAGGAAACACTAATTTCGTCAAATGAGCACAGAAAAAAACCTGAATGTTATCAGAAGGCCGCAGAAAAAATGCGAATTTCATCAAAAGGTCGCAGAAAAAACGCGAATTTCGAAAAAAAGATCGCTAAAAACACATATTCCGTCAAAGAGCTGCGAAAAAGAAGCTAATTTCGTAAAGGATCGCAAAAAACGCGAATTTCGTCAAAGGGACACGGAAAAACGTGAATTTCGTCAAAAGGCCGTAGAAAAACGCAAGTTTCATCAAAAAGACGAGAAAAAGCGTGAATTTTGTCAAAAAGCCGCGGAAAAACTCAAATTTCGACGAAGAATAAAAAAAAACGCGAATTCCGTCAAAAGACCACAGAAAAAACGCGAATTTCTTCAAAGGGCCACAGAAAAAACGCAAATTTCGGCAAAGGGTCAGTAAAAAAACACGCATTCCATCAAAGGGAAGCGGAAAAAGTGCGAATTTCGTCAAAGGGACACAGAAAAACGTGAATTTCGTCAAAAGGCCGCAGAAAAATGCAAATTTCATCAAAAAAGACGAGAAAAGAACGCAAATTTCGTCCGGAAAAAACGCAAATTTTGACGATGGATTGCGTAAAAAAACGCGAATTTCGGCAAATGACCACAGAAAAAACGCGAATTTTGAAAAAGGATCGCAAAAAAAGAAAAGACAGGGTCACAAAGAAGGCCCACAGAAAAACGTGGATTTCGACGAAAGGCTGCGGAAAAAAAGTGCATTTCGTCAAAAAGCCGCAAAAAAACCGCACTAATTTCGTCAAAAAGCCCTAAAAAAAACCCCACTATTTTCGTAAAAAAACCCGCGGAATAAAGCAAATTTCGACAAAGGATCTCGAAAAAAAAACGCGAATTTCGAAAAAAGATCGCTAAAAACGAGCATTCCGTGAAAGGGCTGGAAAAAAGGCTAACTTCGAAAAGGATCGCAAAAAACGGGAATTTCGTCAAAGGGACACGGGAAAACGTGAATTTCGTCAAAAGGCCGCAAAAAAACGCAAATTTCATAAAAAAAACGCAAATTTCGGCAAAAATCCGTGGAAAAAACACAAAATTTGACGAAGCATTGCGTAAAAAAACGCGACTATCGGCAAATGACCTCAGAAAAAAACGCAAATTTCCTCAAAGGGCTGCAGAAAAAACGCAAATTTTGACAAAGGATCGCTAAAAAACACGCATTCCGTCAAAGGGAAGCGAAAAAACACGAATTTCGTTAAAGGATCGAAAAAAAAGAAAAAGCAAGGTCACAAAGAAGGGCCACAGAAAAACGTGAATTTCGGCAAAAGACTGCGGAAAGAAGCGAATTTCGTCAAACAGTAGCGAAAAAACAAAAAAAATGCGACCATTTTCGCCAAAAAAACGCGAATTTCGTCAAAGAGCCAACGCGAATTTCATCAAAAAGACGAGAAAAAAAAGTGAATTTTGTCAAAAAGCCGCGGAAAAAACGCAAATTTCGACGAAGGATTTCGTAAAAAAAAAGCGAATTTTGGCAAACCCCCCCCCAAAAAAACTCACGGAAAAAAAGCAAATTTCGTCAAAAAGCCATGGAAAAAACACAAATTTCGTCAAAGGATCGCGGAAAAAAACTAATTTCGTCAAAAGATCGCGGGAAAATGCAAATTTCGTCAAGGCGTCGGGATAAAAACCTGAATTTCATCAAAGGATCGCGTTAAAAACACATACAAATATCTGTGTTTATTATTATATGTATAGTTTTTAAACTGAAATAATATACTGAACTAAATTTTTAGAAACTGGTTAGCCCGAACCCAACTTGCAGGAATCTACACTCAGCCTGAAACTGACCTGAAATGAAAACAGAGTTAACCCAAACTACAACAAAAATAATTAGCGGCAGGAAGGGATTTCCTCTTCTTCACCCCTCTGCTGTAACCTTTCAGAAAATTTGGTGTGAATTTCAGAATTTTTTTTTTACTCAGAATCAAATCTCGGGAGAAGGGGGGAGGGCATGCGTTCGATCCTGAGACCGTCCCACATCGAAATATGTTGAAAAGTGTTACTGGGTTTTTTTTATATATACTTTCTTTTAAATAAAAGTCGTTATAATTTAAAATCTATAAAATTGTTCTTCCAACCCCCAAAACTAAATTCTGGCTACTGTTCTTGTTTAACAATAAATTAATATTGTAACAAACACAAAATATTTTTTGTATACAGAAAATATTGTTATACACATATATAAAATAAAGACTTTGTTTATTATTTGTGCATTGCACAAGTAATAATAAGGACTTTAAACCGTTCCAGAGGAAAAATACTGGCTGCAAATTTAAGACAGAATAGGATGATAAGTGGGAGGGTGGGGAACGTTACCGACCTCCAAAGATGTATTTGCAGTCAAACAAGAAGTCACTGTGTATCTTACAGATACGAGAAAGTAATCGAGTGTTAAAAACAAAAGTTAATGAATATCCTTCACAGTCAGCTCTTCCGCGCATATATAGTGCCTGACTTCCGACTTAGCCAAAATTCTGAAGAGATTAAGCTCTGCACAAATATGGGGATGACAAGAAAGACATGTGCGATGCATGACAAATATATATATAATTGAATTGATCTAAAAAGTAAGAAGTAATTTTTTTTACGATTTTGGCAGGTAAAAGAGGTTTAGTCCCTTCAACCCTCCGCACCCCCATATTTCGGTGTGACATGAAGATGCCACTAAAAAAATGAAAGTTAATAAGCTACTTTTACAGTCAACTCTTCCGCACCGGATTTCCGATTTTGCCGAAATCGACTTGAGATTAGCTGCGGCGTTACTGTGCATTAACATACTTCCGCATTGACAATCTTGGCGCCGCCGACTATGACAGAAATTAAAAAAATCCTTAAATTAAACTACTTTTAGATTTGTCGAATTTATTTGTAGGTCTCTTGAACTGAGCACATATGTTTTCATTTAGCGAGTAAAACAGGGATGGAGCTATTTTTCAGTCATTTGAAAATGGATTTTGTGGTCTTAAGTAAATTTGGTTGCAGGACTGAGGAGGATATTGGATTAACGAGAAAAACAAATTCGTAGCATGCCAGAAAATAAAACAAATTTATCTGAAAAAGAAGGAATATCAGCCCTTTTTTCATTTCACTGCGATCTCTTCAGAGGTGGAATGGAGCTATAACCTCATAACCCCCGTCCCCATCGACTCCTTTGGTGTATGCTGGGGCATCACTGTGCACTAATATATCGGACTAATCAGAATAACTGCGTCGCAGAAAAAAAAAATTAAAAATTAATCTCAAAAGAAAGAAAAAAACAGGAGTTTTTTTTTTCATTTCATTTTTGATTATTTCAAAAGGGGGCCTGTAACCCCATCAGCCCCTTCCCCTCATTGGGTATACTGTGGTGTAACTGTGGGCTGATATGAGACTAGCCAGAACGTCTAGTTCGTTGTATTGCAGAAAACAATTGCATTACAAATTTATCTCAAACAAAAAGAAAAATATCAGCACTTTTTTCATTTCATTTTCGACTATTTTGGGAGGGGGCTGTAACCCCAACACCCCCTTTCTACTTCTTTGGGTATAATGTGGTGTCACTGTACACTAATATGGAACTAAAGAGAAGAGAGCGGCTAGTCTGTTGAATGATAGGAGAAAAAAATGCAAATTTATCTCAAACAGAAAGAAAAAAAGCAATATTTTTTTTCGACTATTTCGGGAGGAGGGGGCTGTCAGTCCATCAGCCGCCTCCCCTTCTTTCGGTATGCTGTGATGTCAATGTGGACTAATATGGATTTAACGAGAATGACTATTTCGCTGTATGACAGCAGAAAAATTACAAATTTATCTGAAACAAGAAGAAAAAAATCAGCCTTTTTTTTCATTTCATTTTCGACTATTTAGGAAGGAAGCACCCCATTAGCCCCTTTCACCGCTTTGGGTATAATGTGGTGTCACTGTACACTAGTATGGAACTACAGAGAAAAGAGCGGCTAGTCTGTTGAATGATAGGGGAAAAATGCAAATTTATCTCAAACAAAAAGGAAAATATCAGCACTTTTTCATTTCATGTTCGATTTTTTGGGAAAGGGCTGTAACTCCATTAGCCCCCTTCTACCTATTTGGGTATAATGTGGTGTTATTGTACACTAATATGGAACTACAGCGAAAGGAGTGGCTAGTCTCTTAAATGATAGGGGAGAAAAAGCAAATTTATCTCAAATAGACAGAAAAAAATCAGCACTATTTTTTTATTTCATTTTCAACTATTTCGAAAGGAGGGGGCTGTAATTCCATCAGCCCCCTCCCCATCTCTGGGTATGCTGCGATGTCAATGTGGACTAATATGGTGTTAACGAGAATGGCCATTTTGCTGTATGACGGAAGAAAAAAATTACAGATTTATCTTTCAAAAGTAAGGAAAAACACTTTTTCATTTAAATTTTCGACTATTTCTAGTTGGGAGGGAGCTGTAACCCCATCACGCCCTTTCTACTTTATTGGGTATAATGTGGTGTCACTGTGCGATAATATGGAACTAAAGAGAAGAGAGCGGCTAGCCTGTTGAATGATAGGAGAAAAAAATACAAATTTATCTCAAACAGAAATCAAAATCAACACTATTTTTTCATTTCATTTTCGACTATTCCGAGAGGAGGGGGCTGTAATTCCATCAGCCCCCTCCCCATCTTTGGGTAAGCTGTGATGTCAATGTGGACTAATATGGTGTTAACGAGAATGGCTATTTTGCTGTATGACAGAAGAAAAATTTTCAGATTTATCTTTAAAAAGTAAGGAAAAAACACTTTTTCATTTAATTTTTCGACTATTTCTGGTTGGGGGGGGGGGGCTGTAACCCTATCAACCCCCTTTCTCTTATTTGGTGCGAATATGGACTAATAGGGAACTAAAGCGAAGAAAGCGCATAGTCTGTTGAACGATAGGGGGAACATGCAGTTAGCAGACAGAAAAAATTCAGCACTATTTTTTCATTTCATTTTCGACCATTTCGAGAAGAGGGGGCTGAAACTCCATCAGCCCCCTAACTAATATAACCTGGACTAATATGGTGTTAACGAGAATGGCTATTTTGCTGTATGGCAGAAGAAAAAAATTACAGATTTATCTTAAAAAAGTAAGTAAAAAACACTTTTTCATTTCATTTTTCGACTATTTCGGGAGGAGGAGGGGGGAGGGGCTATAACCCCGTCATCCTCCTTTCTCTTCCTTGATGTCAATGTGGACTAATGTGGGGCTACTGAGAATGGCTAGTCCGCTTTATGAACGAAAAAAATTTCCAAAAAAGAAGGACGAAAAAGCAGCACTTTTTCATATCACTTCCAAAAATTTCGGGGGGGGGGCTGTAGCCCCATCAGCCCCCCCCCCCTTGGGTACGCCCATGTGTACGAGCGATGTGCAGTCGCGTTGCGTTGGCGGTTGCCAGGTGATGCTGTTGTGCTGCCGTGCGCACGTGTGTGCCCCCGAAGATGCGCGGCGTGACAGGCTTTGTGCTATGAGAGTTGTCATAGACTTTGCGTGCTGTGACCGTTTCACAGGCTTTAATTGCTGGTTGCGTTTCACAGGCTTTGCTGCTGGGGGTGTTTTCAGTGCTGCCATCTGTTGGTCTCGAAAGGAGATGATAATATTTGTGAAGGTGCGTGTTCGTTTGTCCAAGGTCACCAATGCAGGTGATGGGCGACGGTGAGGGTCGAACCGGAGAACCCATGGTCAGAAAGCGAGATCTTACGTGCCGAGCAAAAGGCTAGCTCAATCGCTTCCTGCAAGAAACTCGTTTTACTAACCGCACAAGATGGCGTCGCCACAAGTGAAAGTAGGCAACAATTATTAATTTGAATCTACTAATACGTTTCATTGTACTCGTTTAGTTTCATTTTGTTATTACATTGTTAATTATAGTCCAGATAGGAATTTTTTAAAAATATTTTTATTCATAATTTCATTCTTTTCTTATTACAAGCGCGGCATAACTACCGCACAAGTGCGGCGTCTCAGCCTAAATGTACGGGTGACGCGCCGCAGTGTAATGTTTTAGAAAAAATTGTTAAAAAATATTAATAATTTGTTTTGAGATTTTTTGTCGCAGTACACGCATTGTATATTTAACATTAAATAGCACAGCATGATTTTTTTTAATTTTATGTCCACCATTGGACTTAATACACAAATTCAAAAAAATGTGCGGCATAAATCCCGGAATTACCCTACTTATATTCTACCAAGATATCATGAGACACACTGAAATATTTAAGTATTGCGCGGCAGCGCAATACTTATTTGTTTCCAGTGTCACTTCTCAATGTTAATTTAACATAGAAAAGCCTATGGGGATGATAACTTTTTCATTTTTTCTTCCCACCTTTTTGTCCCTGATGCCACTCATTTTTTATTCTTTACTAATTCTAATGATATTATAAATTTAAAGTTTAAAAACGTTTGCCTGACGTCAGGGTCAAAACGGATGGCAAAATACCTTTGCATATGGTTGAATTATAACCCAGAGAGAAACAAGGGCCATTTTTTTTGTACATTATTCAAATATTTTTCTTAATAATTCCAAATTTCACTTTTTTCATTGAGAATCAACGGACATTTTTAATAGAAAATATAACATTTTTTCTTCATTGTTGCAAAAATTTCAAAAGCCGAAATAATTATTTATTTGGTTTTAGTAGAAAGATTCCCACGTGAAAAATTTTAATTGAAATAGGCTTTTTTTTTTTTTTTTTCCCCAAAAATTAAAAAGGGGAATATGGCGTCATAGTGGAAATAAAAAGGATATTTTCAGAATACGTTTTTGCTTTGGTCAAGTTTATATTTTAGTAAAAAGTTTCTAATGGATAGCTATTTTTACGCAAGTAGGGAACTTAGTGGGGAATTACATAACTTAAATTTTAAAATGTATTTTTTTTTTTCGAGATGAGAACTATTTATACCCCAAGTTAAACTTAGATAATAATTTTCTGATGTGTTTACATCACCCTTTGAGAGAGAATAAGGTTTAAAAATTCAAGTAAAATTTTTATTATTTTATTTTTTACTGTATCACAGCTATAATATTGTTAAATATTAGCAGTAAGGATTCAACAGAATTTACATTTGCATTCATAGCGTTCCTGAGTGGGAATTAGGGTATCCAAATTTAAGTGACGTTAATTTTTTATGTTTTGATTATAGATTTTTCACGTTTAGATTGGAAGTTTTTGTCCAAACTACCCCAACCTGCATTACTACAGTGGTGAAACATTTTGAATTACACATTGGTAAACTGCATGCCACATTGTGATGCAATACCGCATACATCAAAGCCTAATGATGATACTCTGTATTAATTTTGAAATGCGTTCGTCTGAGTGCTGTAGTCATTAAAAAACTTGACATATTAAACAAAAACATAATTTGAAGAACAAATTAAAAAAACAAAATTTATTTCCTACATTGTTTAAGCCCGAGAAGGGACAGATATTAAGTTATTTCATTCAATTAGTTCTACATTTAATGTTAAATTTTTGTAACAAATTAGGTAAGCCAATTAAAGATTAAAAAATAAAAATAAAATTCATACAATAGGATACTTAAAACACCCTAAAAACTTAGATTCCGTTCAAATGAAATCGAAATAAATCTTAGACTTCTTCCATTTGTAAGTTGTAAATATTTGTACTGCAGATTTTGCATTATGTTTATGAAAATTGTGCATAAAATGATAAGATGCATACAAAATACAAAACTTTAAAAAAAGTCTAAGATTTATTTCTATTTCATTTGAACGGAAACTAAGTTTTTAGGGTGTTTTAAGTATCCTATTGTATGAATTTTATTTTTATTTTTTAATCTTTAATTGGCTTACCTAATTTGTTACAAAAATTTAACATTAAATGTAGAACTAATTGAATGAAATAACTTAATATCTGTATAACTTATTAACTCTGTATCTCTATAACTTAATACCTGAAATAACCCAACTTTTGCAGGCTAGCGTAATCTAATAATATTTTAAAATACGTATCATTTTGTAAAGAATTGAGGCTGTTAATTTAGCATCATTTTATTTAACAAAAATTCTGTTTTTTTTCTTTCTTCTTAAATGTTTATTACAAATTGTATATTTTGCATTAATATGTCAGAATGACTAAAGATTTCATATTTATATTGCAATGTTAACTTTACTGTCAAACATTTTTTAATATATCTGACGAAATTATATTTCGATTAAACTTGTGAATGACCCCAATTTGCAGCAAAAAATATGCTCCAACTTTAAACAGCTATTACTCGGTCAATTTTAATCGTAGAACAACGGGACTTTTTTTGTATTACTTGTCAGTGTAAAAGGAAACTTTTACTAAATATAACTTATAGGACCGGGGGACCGTATAAAAATTTAAATTTCGCAATTTTTTAAGAAATGTTTTTATTGACCCAAATCGCTTTTCAAATATTTCTTTACCTGATTTAAAACAATTTTGTAATTGGAACTATATATCTATGACTAACGGTTTAGGAATTAGCCATTGGACACCGTTGAGACCGGACACCCTGTATAACATTCATTTATAATATAAACACGAAAATTTTAGTTATATAATGAAACATCTAGAGTAACGACCATTGGAGGAACTTTCGGTTTAAAAGATGAATACTAGCCGCTAAAACTGTGTTAACAATATTCGTATTCTTTTGGAGGGCCCTGTAAAAAAAAAAGAAAAACTAAAAGTTCTATATAGATAGATACTCTAGATACACATTCTTCAGTAGGACTGTGCGATGTAGAAATTTCTTAAATCGATCGATCATTCAATCTAAAATCACGATATAACACTGATTTTATCTTTAGAATATGCAAGACTTTTTTTTTTTTTTTGTAACAAAATACGTGTCTTTATGCACTCCCCCCCCCCCTTACTGAATTATATTGTATACTTAGACTTAATTTTTTTCAATACCTTTGAAAAAGAGGTATATTTTACACATAAAAAAAGTTTGAATGCCCTTAAAAACCCGTTTTTTTGCATTTTAAAAATTAGTGAACCACTTTAATAGATTTGATAAACTCATTCTTTAAGAAATACTATAAAAGAAAAGGATTTCTTTTTGTCTTGTGATGGACGCTACAACCTTAATTCAGTAAGGAGGGCGGCGCGCGTAGCCCACCCAAATCGCAACACATTGCTAACAGCACAAATGAACGTTTTTTTTCTACTGACAAAGTATTAAAAAGCTACCAAGGGAAAACAGAAGCAGATTCAATGAATTTAACAGTTAATTTTTAATGATAAGAAAAGTAGTAAAAAAAAAAAGAAAATAAAAAAGGAAGATATATGAGAAATAGGGTGCAACTTTTTCTATTTTTAGCTTTTAGATTATAATAAAATTTTATAAATACTGACATACGTATAGTGGCTGGAGAAGAATTGAAAGCGTGAGCTTCGGAGCACATAATTGCTGAAATTGTTGATTTTTTAGCAACCGTTGGCACTCTGTAAGATTAGTAATAAAATATATCTCTTTTTAATGATCAGAAAACATAAAAAAAGGGGGGGGGAATTGCAGATTTGAGGAAAAATCTAATGAATCCCTCTTCCCTCTCACTTCCATTCTCTGTAAAAATTAAGTTGCCCGACTCAATCTAAACTATTTAAATATTTTTAATTTATTACAAAATAATAATAAATTAAAACTAAAATACTTCAATACTGCCCATGTGTATCAAAATAAATTTTTCATCAAAATAATGCATAAAAATATAAACTGAAATTAGATGAATTTCGATTTTAATCCCAGGACTTTATTTTTTATTTAGATATAAATAGTGATTCAGTTTCAGCAAAATACTCTCGCTTGCTAAAGAGTCTAAAAAAATAAATCCACGTGCTCAGCGTTAAAATCGAATGTGAAACGCGATGTATGACTCTATTATAAAGTACTTTAATTAATTACAGAATAATACAAAATAAAGAATATATATTATTATACTACCCAAACATGTGAAAAATGAATTTTTCACAATAAAAATGTATAAAAATAAAAAATGAAATTCGATGAATTTGAATTTTAAATATAAAACTTTATTATTTTTTTCAACCACAAATTCTCAGGAAAAAGATTTTAATTGAAAAAAAAAATTCATGGGGATCATTTTCAAATCGGGACACACGAAACAATGCAGGACTCTAATTTAAAATATTTTTATTAATTACAAAATAACAGAAAATAAAAAATGTATGTTAAAATTTTACCAAAACGTGTAAAAAATAAATTTTTCATCAAAAGAATGCATAAAATATAAGCTGAAAGTCGATGAATTTGGATTTTAAATATGAAATTTTATTATTTTTTTCAATCATATAAATACTGAATCTATTTCAGTAAAACATTTTTGTAACAATGCAGGATTCTGCTTTAAAATATTTTAATTAATTGCAGAATAATAGAAAATAAAAAATAAATATTAAAATATCCCCAAAACGTGTGAAAACTTAATTTTTCATCATAAGACTGCATTAGCATATAAACTGAAATTCGAATAACTTAGATTTTAAGTATTAAACTTTACTTTTCCTTTTAAACTTTCAACAATATATGTGATTAATTTCCAAAATATATACATTCCAATCCCACTCACAGACAAATAAATAAATAAAATAAAAAACTTAATAATAATTTTTTATTTAAATGGTCTTTTTTTTTTTTTTTTTTTTTTTTTTAATCATTCTTTTCTTAAATCGTCATTTACTTAAATAATTTTTTTCTTAAATTGGAAAACATCGATGCTTGCGATGTTTGCTTAAATTGGTTCCTGAAAAATCGATTTAACATCAGATTCTCGCGTATGATTTAGATACATCATAGTAGGTAAATAAGTTCTGAATCAGTATTTTGTTTTAGCCGATAGATATTTTTGCTAATAGATAAATCGTTTACTTTTACTTTTTCTTTGAATTTCAACAGCTTGAAATAAAAGCAAACAAGATCTTAAGAGTTTTATAATATTTAAATTAGTAGGTTATAGATCATGTATAACATATTTTTTGCATACAATTAGTGCTAAATTAATTGCTGCAGAAAATGTGATGCCACAAAAGGGGAGAGGATATCCTTCGAGTGTAATAACCTGTGTCAAAGGTGGAAACAGGGGTTGAAAACCCACGAAAATTGCATGGCGTAGTTAATGAATAACCACTTTTGTTTATGTATTTATTTTATTATTATTATCATTATCATTATTATTGTCGGAGCTTGGCTCCGGCTACCTATCAAATTTAGGCTTTTGTCATCACGGTGATAGTTTCCAAAATGTTACTCATTACTGATACCCAAATTAGACCTGAAGTCGATAAGTGCTAAGATCTCTCGCCGAGGATTGAAAATCAAAATCATTCGACAATCCAAATCCCCCCCCACACACACACTGGCCTAAAAAATCCTTAAAAATTTATTCATTCTATTATTTTCTATGTATTTTCACTTTTTATTCAAATAAATACTTGTATGGCCCACGTTAATTTTGCGTCGATACAACAATTAATGTTTCATCAGAATGTGACCTCAGTTAGTAAAACTTTAGTTTCTGGACACGCTAGGACTCGAAATGTACCGGAGCAAACCGGAGCGATGTTCCGGTTCGTGAAATTGTGACAAATATTGTTCCGGTTCGTGAAAGTATGGAAAATATTGTTCCGGTTCGTGGAATTATTAAAAAATAGTATTACAGTTTCATAGATATAGCTTCTATATGCTCTCTGTAACTTTTTTTTTTCTAATTATTTAAAATCTTGAATGCATTTTTTAAAATTGGTTTTTCTACGGTTAAATATAAATTTGCTATACAGTAAAGTCCCGATTATCCGAGGGACCAAGCTCACCTCGGATAAGGAAAAAACTCATATAAACCAAATTTACACAAATCGTCACCCACTAAGGAGATGAAATATAAATTTTCACTTAATTCAATCCTTTGTATGGTACTAGTAACATTTCTTTGAGGTACATTTCCGTTACTTTAAAAAAATACGGGGGGATGAAATTATTTTTTCAGTCGAACTTATACTTTTGGAATGGATAATTTTTTTCTGATGGACTGATGGCTTCTATTATGATGAAACAGCTATTATAAATGAAGTGGTAGGTGACGATGAAAGAGCAGTCGTAAAAGTTAAAACTTTGATTTTCTGGTCAGAATGGGGGAAAAAAATGGCCATCTTCTATTATGATGAAACAGCCATTATAAATGAAGTGTTAGGTGACGATGAAAGAGCAGTCGTAAAAAGTTAGAACTCTGATTTTCTGGTTAGAATGGGAAAAAAGATTTCTTTTCCCATAGGTCCCTTAGGTTTCATTTCTATTTTAAATTCAAATTTTCAGCATTTCGAGAGATATTTTTTACTTATTTTAGAAAATTGTACTAATTTAACCTGTTGCCAACTGTATAAACAACGGAAACAATAATGTTTGCTTCAAATCAAAAACTTATTTACACGTGACTATTATAAACAGAAAAGATACTTTCGAATTAAAATTAAATAATTGCGTATAAAAAGCAGGAACTTATTAAAAATTACGTCATAAATAGTATACACGTGAATTTTAAAAAAGAAAGGATATTGTAAAATAATAAATTCATTAATATGCGTTAGAAGTCTTAAATAGGAGAAATTACGTCATATTTACGTCACATTACAGTTATTACATAAAATGAACACAAAATAATATTGCAAAGCAGTTTAAATTTAGAAATTGCACTAGACATTTATTTGATATTTTGAGAGGATCTTTTCAACTATTTTTGTTAGCAAAGCGCAAATAATATTTCATTTCTAACAAAAGTATTTTCACGTGAATATTTAAAAGAGAAAGAATAGCTTGGTCAAAATTACGTCAGATTAAAAACGATAAATTTAAAATGTCTCATTTAAAAGAACTTTCTGTTCACTTTGTTAAAAAATACCAGGAGACAAAGACTCTTTACTTAACTCCTTTTATATTAGCTTATTTTGAAATGTTGTTACACGTGTCTACGTCATCAAGTTATTTTTATTTCGACGTTTTATTTGTATTTTTATTAATGTTGTACTAATTTATTTGTTCTTTCGTTATTTAAAATAAAAATTATGTCAATTTGTATAATTTGGCGAGTGGTTTGGCGATTTATATAATTTGGCGAAATTGGTCGACGGTATAATCAAGTAGTACCGCAGCGGATTTGGCGTTAAAATTTCCCAATCAAAGAGAAATGAATAGAAATCCGTTTATAGGGAGATCGCCACTATTTTTTAAATTATAATTCAATCTTTCGAAATCTTTTTAAAGCCGATCAAATTAGCGTGCATTTAGAGTCTGCGGTGTCTGCACGGGGGTTGGCGAGCGTAGCTCGTAGGGGGCCGAGCCCCCTAGTATTGTAAATTATGTAAAAAATATCTCTCAAAATGCTGAAAATTTGAATTTAAAATAGATATAAAACCTCAAAAAATGAGTCAAAATAAAAAAATTAATGCAATCTGCACTCCGGCAAATTCTAACGTATAAAATGATCTAAAAATGATTACACTGCCATGTATAGTTTTTGCTGCTTTAAAACTTTTTTAATGGAACGATTTTGTCCAACTTTAGCATTAAATATCTCTTAAAATAATTCTTCGATTTGAAAACTGTCTGCATCAGCGTGTTTATCAAACATTTCTCTATAATACTACCGATTTTCATATTTTTGTATGCAATATTTTTCTTAAAATTAACGAAGAAAGACCTCCGGTCACAAAAAATTCAAAACCGGCGGCGGCGGTGACAGCGGTAGTTACTTTTTTTTAGAATAGAAAGATAAGTAATACGGAAATAATGACTCCATCTTAAATAGGACGTAATTATCACGGCAACCTAGAATCATTACCTATCATGGGACATCATTGAATTAATAAAGTATGACAGAATTTAATAGAATGAAGAAAACTTTTATTAATCTTTTTAAGTTTTGATTCGATTTTCATAAAATTTGAAATGACTCGACAAAATTCTGCAACGATTATATATATTAAATTTTAAATCATTCGGTTGGGTAGTTTTTGCGCTGTTATATGCAGACAGGCGGAAGGAATAGGCGACGACTATAGATGCTGCGTATTTATATAATTATGAACGCACCTAAAAATGTTCACGAAGTCAGTTGCATATGTTATCACCGTACCCAGGGTTTAACTTTGTCAAAAATGTCTGTAAAGAAGTTGTCACTTGGAGCAACTTATGTCGCTTTTAGAAGAGTTTGCCGTTTAGAGGATATTACCATAGAAGTTACTATAAAGGATAAGTTGACCAAATTAGCAAAATAGAGACACTTGTTGATAGATAAGAAATTTTAGCATTACCTGGGGGAATTGAAGACTGAAAAAACAATTGAGAATGAAGATTCAACAGCTGTTATTGCAAACTTAGTTTTATACTACTAAACAAACATAATAAATTGCAATATACATGAATTTAACGTCTGAATTTAAAAATTTTAAAAGACTAAATAAAATAAGACAGACTTGAATACGGTTTTACTAAAAACATTAAAAATACATTCAGTAAACATTTCGCCAAGCAGCCACACGGCCTCATCAGTACAATTTAACCATTGTAAGAACAAACAACAGAACAATCAGTGTTGCCAGATAGTCAAAAGTCAATTTCCCCAAAATTTCTGAAATTTTCCCCAAATCAGGGGTTTTTTTCGCAAAAGTCCCCAACTCAGTTTTTACTCAAAAAGGAAATTTTTAAATTTTCAATTTACAACTATAAAAAAATATTTAAGTAATTTAAGCTCAAAAATTTTCCCCAAATCAAGTCTTTTTTTGAAAAAATTCCCCATTTACTAAAAACAAACTTTTAAATTGGGCTGAACGCATATTCTGTAGCTACATTAAGAGAACGAGAGGTATATTTTGCAGTGACAAGTTATTTTACGTTTGTTTTTAAAAGTATAGCCTAAAAATGTTGGACTATTGTTACATTAGCTCCATAGATTTAGACAATTTCTTATCAGTTGGGATTTGAATGAATCCGAGATGGTACGCCGTTTTAATTTTTTTGTCATCCCTATACTGAAGTACATAATCATAATACAAAGTATTTTCGCTGTATCAATCGATGTGATTTTGTATATCATAAGAGAAAAATATCTGCTTTCCACATATTTAAATTAATTTTTTTTTCAAGTATGGCGAAAGAATTTTTCCTAAAGTCCTGCAGATTTAAGCTGCTTAAGACTTTAGAGTCTGTGTATCTGTAATACGTGTAAACTGTAAGTTGTAAATAACGAACACGACCACACCCAAGAGAATAATGATTGATTTTTTCGATTTCTGGATTGTATTTTAGTTTTTCAAATCAAAATTGAGTTCGAGACAGATCCAGTTTTTCTACAGGACTAAAAGAAATCTTTACGGAAAATAGTAAAAAAAAAAAAAAACTCCCCAGGTTTTTCCCCAAAATTTTTGTACTCCCCAAAAATTTCCCCACGAACTGCTTGTCCCCAAAAAATTCCCCTAGAGGTTCAAAATTCCCCAAAATGGGGACAAAATCCCCAATCTGGCAACACTGGAACAAATCAAATACAGTTAAAGTTAAAGTTATTTTTTAAAAAACAAACAATATCGCCAGGAATGAACCCTGTTTCATTCCTAGTGAATACTGTTTGATTATAGAAAAATAACTTTAACTTTAACTATACTTGATTTGTTCTGTTGTTTGTTCTTACAATGGTTAAACTGTACTGACGACTCCTTGTAGTTGCTTGGTGAAACGTTTACTGAATGTAATTTTAATGTTTTTAGTAAAACTGTATTCAAGTCTGCCTTATTTTATTTGTTTTATTTAGTCTTTTAAACATAATAATATTCTTTTATTTTAAAATAGTGTCTCTTAATTTTATGCGACTGAATGCTCCGATATTTCGATCTGACGCGCAGTGGAGTATTTGACCCCCAAACCAGGCCAAAAATGCAAAAATTAAAATTTGCTCAACAATTGTAAAAAGTATATCAGTGACTAACTGGTGCACCGATCTGTGTCTATTTCAGAAGCACGAGTCCTGTCTGGCGGCTCCAAGCCTCAGTTGAAGAGGAGATTTCTTTGCGAGAAGAAGTGCTGTATTGTTACGTTTCAGCTTTCTTATTATGTTTAATTAGGTTTTAATGTATGTTTTTTGTGGCTTCATGAATTGTTGAGCTCATTAGCTTTATTTTTAATATAATAAAAATAAATTGTTATAATGTATAAAATTGTTATAAAATAAAAATGTTTTCTTTTTAAGCCTTTTTAGCTCTAATTTAGATATATTGATATAGATATAGAGATTTTTAAAGATGTGCTTGGTTTTGCCGGACCATTTTTTAAGTATAGTCGTATTGCTTATAGTTTTGAAGGTCAATTAAAAAAAAATCGTCCGCATATAGTTGCCATTTTTAAATATAAATTGTTTTGGTAATCTCTTAATAACACTCAAAAACCAACATCTCTATACTACAACTCAACTTTAGAGACTCAACTTTGCTAAATACTAAATGTAAATAATATATATATTAATACATTGGTTTACATAAATAATTAAAAGTTTGCATCTAGTAAAATTAACTACATTTAATTAAACATTATTTGTTGTAAGTATACAACAATTACTTTCTTCTTATAACAGTAAAAAGTTAAGAAAACTTTGTATTATATATTTCTTTTTGTTACTTAAATGCATATTTTTATGTGTATATAACATTAATTAAGTGTATTTACTAATAGTAAGTCAGCAACAAGGATTTTAACTGTATCTAGTAAAATTAACCACATTTAATTAAACATTATTTGTTGTAAGTATACAAATTACTTTCTTCTTATAACAGTAAAAAGTTAAGTAAACTTTGTATTATATATTTCTTTTCGTTACTTAAATGCATATTTTTATGTGTATATAAGTGTATTTACTAATAGTAAGTCAGCGGCAATGATTTTAACTGTATCTAGTAAAATTAACCACATTTAATTAAACATTTGTTGTAAGTACAACAATTACTTTCCTCTTATAACAGTAAAAAATTAAGTAAACCGTGTATTATATATTTCTTTTTGTTACTTAAATGCATATTTTTATGTGTATATAAGTGTATTTACTAATAGTAAGTCAGCAGCAATGATTTTAACTGTATCTAGTAAAATTAACCACATTTAATTGAACCTTTGTTGTAAGTACAGCAATTACTTTCCTCTTATAACAGTAAAAAGTTAAGTAAACTGTGTATTATATATTTATTTTTGTTACTTAAATGCATATTTTTAAGTAACCATTTTGGCCAGGAACTTGCTGCAAATACTCTCCACTGTGTGACGGATGCTAGTTCGGATTATTATTTATTTTATAAACCTTCGCGCATTTTCCTCTTTTTTGAATGCTTGCCGTTTTTATCTCTGAATATAATATTTACGTATGCTTAGCTTACAGACGTAAGTTCATGTGCTACTAGACTTTTCGCCTGAGATTCTGACATTAAGAATTTGTGAAACTTTGTTTGAAACGAAAAACTGTCACTACAATTAACATTCTTCTTTAAAACATTTAATGCTTTTAGTTCATCTTCTACCGTAACTTGAACCCATGTAAAGTGATATCCAATTGTTTCCGAGTCTGAAGCTTTTATTTTAGTAGATGGTGAAAGAGCTTCCTTAGAGTCAACTTTCACCGCTCGCCATTTTTCGCGTTTCCTATTTCTAAATAACTTTATAGTGAAAGTTTGTGAAGTCTTGTAAGTATATGATAATGCTGTTTTTGATAAGTGAATGTTTGCGCAGCGACGCCTTTATGAATATTTAATTTTGTTGTTATCATTTAATATTACGAGACGAGGATGAATAAAATGGAAGAGAGACTGTTTAAACAGATTATTTTTTGAAGTAAGATTATTTAACAAAAGTATACCAATGTTATTTGTCTAGATAGTTTTCTTTAACATCCACGCACTTTTCCTGTGTTATATTGGAAATATTTCTTTTTAAAATCTTGTATAATGAAAGGAAATTCTTGTATAAGGATGTGTATAAAGCTTATTGCACAAAAATGTTTTCACTTCTTTGTGTGATGAAATTTTTTTCATTTTTCGCCGTGAAAAAAAAATATTGCAGTGTTGTTAGTTTTTTTAAGCATAACTCAAAAACTATTTGGCGGAAGATACGCATATTTGAAGCTTTTAGAACTCGATTTCTGTTATATTTTTATAGGCTATAGAGTACATATATATTTCGAATTAATTAGTTTCTCAATTTATATATATTGTTATTAATATTCTAAAAAGGTATGTATTGTAACCTATAAAAAATTAACAAAAATCGATTTCTAGAAGCATCATATGTTAATCCAGAATTACAGCTCATTCCGTCAAGTAGTTTTTGAGTTATGCTTAATCCTTTATCTACTGACGGTACTTATAAGTACCATTAAAATAACTTGTTATAAAATTAATTTGATACATCGATTAGTAATAATACATTTCAGAATGAGTTATAGATACTTTGATTTATCTTGTTCCAAAAGCATTATTGGTTGCACAAAACAAAAATATTTTTAAAAGGATGATTTCTTTTGCCTTTGCATTTTTTTTTTCAGCTTTCTTGGCGTTGAAAGATTTGGGTGGAAAAGTTTTAGTTCGGAAGTATTTCTATATTTCTATTGTAAGAGCATTATATATGTACATTACCTAATTCTACAAAATACTAAAAAAAAAAAACAAAAAACATTTTAATTAAAAGATTTTAGTGGGGTTATAAATATTGCACAAAATCCCTATAAATTCAAATTTAATTAATTAATTTTAACTGGCACAATCCTTCTAAAATTTATTAAGTGATTGTTTAAATCTTCTAATGTAGTTTCAAAAAATCACGAAAAATGCTTTAGAAGATGAAATTTTCATGAATTCATATTTTGGGACATAATGGGTTAAATCGATAATTTTTGAAGTATCAAAGTTATACCAATGGTATTTGTCTAGGTAGTTTTCTTTAACATCTACGCACCTTTCCCTCATTTACTGCGTGTTTTTCTTTTTAAATTCTTGTATAATGAAAGGAAATTTTTGTATAAGGATGCTTATAAAGCTTATTTCACAAACATGTTTTGACTTCTTTGTGTGATGAAAATCTTTTCATTTTTCACTATCAAAAAACAGATTGGAATGCTGGCAGCTTTTTTTTTTTAAACATAACTGGAAAAACTATTTGGTGGAGGATACGCATATTTGAAGCTGTTAGAACTCGATTTCTGTTAAAATTTTTACCCGACTGAAAAGAAGATTATGTGTTCCACGCGTATCTGTGTATGTGGATTTCTTTATACCCTCAAAATATCCCAACGGCTGGATGGATTTTAATGAATGAGGTCTCTATCAATTCGGCTTAACAGCCCGATGGTTATAGGCTAGGTTTTGTTTTTATAAATTCAAAATGGCGGTAGAGACGAAAAAAAATATTTACGCACCCTATTGAATGGCATATCATTGGATAGGTCTTTCAAAATGAAGACGTTTCATTGATTATTTTATAGTCAGAAGCTCTGTTAAAATATTATATAACCTGGAAGTTGTGTATGTAGGATCTCTAGCTTTACTGCAACTCTAACTACCATAGGCATCTATAGACCTCATCAAAACAGTGTTTATAGATAGGAACTAACAATTAAACCAACTTAAAAGTCATCAATACAAGTAAATAAATAAAAAAATAGGTAAGTAATATAAAACAAGTAATAACAAAAAAATTAAGTCAATTCCTACTTAGGCCAATAAGAGAATTTTTTTCTCCCATTCTTCTTTCCTTTTGAGTGACGCTTAAAATGCCTTGATTAAGAAGAGGGCTCTCTCGGTCTGAAAATACCTTGATCAAGAAGAGAGCTCTCTCGATTATTGAAAATTAATTAATTAAATTTAATTAATGAATTAATATTTGAAAAAAAACTAGATTAACATCAAGTGTCATCCACTACAAGTTTAAAAAAATTTATTTGAGCTTGATTGGATGAATAATAAGTATTTTATTAACGATTGAAAATTTGAACAAGATATATATAGCGAGAGTGTGAGCTAATAGTAGAATTGAAAAATAGTTTCACATTGATGAGAAATAATTAATTAGTTCGCTTTTTACGCAGTCGGGTTTTTTGATTTTTTAAATTTAATTGTTTATTATATGTTATAGAATACATATTTCCTTCGAATACCAGTTTCTTAATTTATATATATTGTTATTACTCATATTTATATATATGTTATTATTAGTTTCATAATTTATATATCATCATCATCAACCGTTTCCAATCCACTGCTGGATGTAGGTATCGCCAAATTTTTCCAATGCTTCCTGTCTAGTGCTTTAGTCATCTAATTAACACCGGCCACTTTTCTGATTTCGTCATTCCATCTTACTTCAGGTCGTCTTCTTGGTCGTTTTACATCTTTGAGATACCACTGTTATTAATAATCTAAAAAAAGTATGCATGGTAATCTATAAAAAAATTAACAGAAATTGATTTCCAAAAGCTTCATATATGCGAATTCAGAATTACAGCTCATTCCGTCAAGTAGTTTTTGAGTTATGCTTAAAAACTACCCGCTTTGCAGTCTGTCGAAATGATTAAAAATAATGTTAACATGAGGCGTTTAAAACTTTACATCTGCATAATTCCAAAATTACTTGACGGAATGACTTCCCCGTTGATATCTGCAGGTTATAAACTTTACTAAATGATCCAGAACTGATGTCGAAATTACATTGAACATTTTCAAAGTTGATACAATTTCAATATATATACGACTCCAGAAGCATAATTAACCCTCCGTCTACGAAAAGGTTTCAGTGGACTCGACAGGTACATTCAAAATCATTTTTCTCGTGAAATTAAAAAGACTGAAAATTCTGTGAATTTGTGACTTTTTCTGGAATGTTCTATTCTTTTTATATAAAAAGAGTAAAACATTCCAGGAAAAGCCATATATTTACAGAAAATTCCGTCTCTTTTTCGCGAGAAAAATCATTTTGAAAATTCTGTAAATATGTGACATTTTCTGGAATGTTCTACTGTATATAATAAAATGATTAAATTTAAAAAATCAAAAAACCAGACTGCGTAAAAAGCGAACTAATTAATTATTTCTCATCAATGTGAAACTATTTTTTATATTACTTACCTATTTTTTTTATTTACTTGTATTGATGACTTTTAAGTTGAGTTTAATTGTTAGTTCCTATCTATAAACATAGTTTTGATGAGGCCTATAGTCGCCTATGATGGTTAGAGTTGCAGTAAAGCTAGAGATCTACCTACACAACTTTCAGGTTGTGTAATATTTAAATGGAGCTTCTGACTGTAAAATAGTCAATGAAACATCGTCTTCATTTTGAAAGACCTATCCGATGATATGCCATTCAATAGGGTGCGTAAAAATTGTTTTCGTCTCTACCGCCATTTTGTATTTTACGACCGTCATTTTGAATTTATAAAAACAAAATCTAGCCTATAACCATCGGACGATACAGACGAATCGATAGAGACCTCATTCATTAAAATCCATCCTGTTGTTGGGATGTTTCGAGGGTATAAAGAAATCCACATACCCAGATACGCGTGAAACACATAACCCTTCTTGGCAATCGGGTAAAAAGAGTAGAACATTCCAGGAAAAGTCATATATTTACAGAATTTTCAGTCTTTTTTTTTTTCTTGAGAAAAATTATTTTGAAAATAGTAGAACATTTCAGAAAAAATAACATATTTACAGAATTTTCAGTCTTTTTTTTTTTTTTTTTTTCATGAGAAAAATTATTTTGAAAATAAAAATTGTAGAACATTTCAGAAAATCACATATTTACAGAATTTTCATTTTTTTTTTTTTTTTCCATGAGAAAAATTATTTTGAAAATAAAAATAGTAGAATATTTCAGAAAAAATCACATGTTTACAGAATTTTCAGTTTTTTTTTTTTTTTTTTTTTTTTCATGAGAAAAATGATTTTGAAAATAAAAATAGTAGAACATTTCAGAAAAAATCACATATTTACAGAATTTTCAGTTTTTGTTTTCATGAGAAAAATTATTTTGAAAATAAAAATAGTAGAACATTTCAGCCACATTTTACACATATTTTACAGAATTTTCAGTCTTTTTTTTCATGAGAAAGTCATTTGAATGTACCTGTCGTTTCCATTGAACCCATCTGGTAGGCGGAGTGTTAAGTAGTAATTAGTAGACGTTATTACTATTCAGTTGGTAACAGTTACATTTTTATCCGATGATTTTCTGCAGGGTTAATAATAGGGTGTGTTCGTGTGTATGTGGTATCCTCTTTTTTTGACGTGAAAACTTCTTTAGGCGCGTTGAGCTTTTTTTGAGATGGAGAAAAACCACTGATTTGGAGACACTGTTACGTAACCGACATGCTAGCATTTTGACACATAGACACTGGCGCGCCAAGTGGTGAATGACAGGAACTTTTCCCTCTTCAGCTCAATCCGCAAAAGAAGAACGAAGCTAAAACTCACTTTTTCTCCCGGCGTTCACACAGGAACACACACACACACACACACACACATCAGTTTTCGAAAACTTCTTTAGGCGCGTTGAGCTCTTTTTGAGATGGAGAAAAACCACTGATTTGGAGACACTGTTACGTAACCGACATGCTAGCATTTTGGCACATAGACACTAGCGCGCCAAGCGTAATATAATTGTGGTATTGTATTCATTAATAAAAATACTTTTGGATAGTATTGAATTGGAGTATGGATTTCAATATTTGGATAGTATTGAATTGTAATGGTTGCCGTTTATATTTCACAGGATAAATCTTTAAATGCAATACGAGAATTTTTGTAAGAAAATTTGTTTATTTATATGTACATGTATAATTTAATAATATAATTTAATATGATAATATATATTACAAATTATTAATGTTTATTTATATGTAATTTATAGTTAAATTATATTACTATGAAAATTGTAATATAATTTTGGAAGTAATTGTTTATAATAATGAATAAAAAAACACTACATTTAAAAGTATTTCCTGCACAATAAAACATTTCCTGACGATTAAAAAAACACGCACGTAATTGTTGAAGTTTTCACTTCTATTGGCACTCCCGGAGTGCCACTGTTTTTTTTTCCGACTGTACAGTAGCGATCAGTTTGGGCTATTTCTTTCGGAGCCCGTTCCGAAGATTTGAAATGCGATCCCGAAAAATTTTGTGTCATTTGATCCCGAGCCGATACAGAAAGTACGCAGTATAAAATTATTAATAACATTTTAAATTTATTTCAAGATTAATTTTCTTTGAAAAAAATCTTTTCCTGTATTAAGTGTGTATAAGTATTAATCCTAAATATTTCTCATGGGAACGTTTCGTGATTTTCATATCCCTGAAAATCTGTTTAAAATAGTAAATTTGTCATTTATACTCAGCCATTGTCAGAAATCTGTTAAAGTCACAATTCTTATTCTTTTAAAATATCATTTTACAACTATGGCAGAAATACATGAGTGCTCATGTTCAGTATTTCTGGGCAAGGACTTCAAGCAGAAAGCGGGGATATACAAGGACTTCTTTATGTTACTAACATTGACCATGCAAAGGCTTCAGAATTAGAATATTTCTCTTTATATCTCTTCAGTTGAGGACGTGAGTTTCAAAACTCTTCTTATCCAGAAAATCAGATTTTGGGAAATCGCGAAAAACTCCTGACTGCGTCCATTGGTTTTCATTGTAAACCAAGATTTTACAATGCCAGACATTCACGGTAAAACTAGTTTTTTTTTGCAGATTGTAGAGCAGTGGTTCCCAACCTTTTTTCGGCCGCGCCCCACCTAAGCCTCTCTGAAATCATGATGTCCCCCCCCCCCCTTCTATGCATCATATAAAACTTATTACATAAAAAATAAACTGCTATTTTCCTGGAAAGATCCGAAAATAGTACTAGCTTTGATAAGTTATTTCACATTCTTTAATTCATCAAAATCATATTTTTTTATTACAAGTAAGTTTATAACATAACTCTATGAATGTAATGAGGCCATGGATCTTCGGATTTACATCTACAAAAGTTTTAGGGGTTTTTTTGGCAACTTACCTCAAAAGTGATAAATAGCCAGCATTTTTATCTTCGTAAAATTTCTTGAAATCTCTCTCACATTTTTATCTCCGTAAAATTTCTTGAAATCTCTCTCACATTTTGTGTTACATCTCATACAATTGATACATTTTATAATGGATTTTAGAACTTCATTAAGGACATTTAACATTTGTTCATCACCGAGATTGTATGGATAACATAATTCACAAGTAACATTTCCGGATTCGCGCTTTTATCTATTTTAAGTAACTATTTTTCTTCCCCCTCAGAACATACTTCTTTAATAGCGGGACTTCATTTTCTCATTATTAATCTTTGGACACCATGTTTTCTACGATTTCAAATTTTAAAATGCATATGTCATGAAGTTTGTTTACATATTCCGTATGTGATCTGCAGAAGAGCCAAAAGAAGTTTACTTCCTACGATTTTCTTCCATGATGTGGTCGGGAATTTATTCATTTCATAAAAATAGTACCTCATGTAGATAATTTAAAACATTTTTTAGATTAAACATGTCCAAATAGTCAATTTTAGATATACCCTACAAAATTTCATATGTAAAAGTTCCTTCATGAAGCATATTGCACTATGAATAGATGTATATAATTAAAAAAAAAATAAAATAAATAGTAAAAAAAGTTGTGTGTTTTACTAAAATAACATTAAAACCATAAAAATTATTACGATTTTTTAATATATAAAAGGTAAAAATTTTTTTTGTTGTTGTTCAACTCAAGAACCAAAGTCTTAGCTTCCCCCAACCCCCACTTTTAATTTTCACTTCTGCCCAAGTAATCGCATATTGTCATCCAATTTATATATCCAGTATACGGGGATGTTGAGTTAAAAAAAAACATACCATTTTATGTATTAAAAAAACCATGTTAATTTTTATGGTTTTAAAAGGTCAAAAGGTTTTCGCATCATCGTAAAACGATTTCAGATAATTATTCCGGTGAAGATGTATTTTGAATTTTTAAATGGGAACGTTTTGAAACTTAATTTTTATTAAGTTATTTTTATTTTTTTTTCATATGTTATTTCTATTTTTAAACTACGGCAATACTTTTATAAGAAAAAAAAAATTGTTAAGAAGAAATCTGAAATTGCCCCCCTGAAAAGCCATATTGCCCCCCTGTGGGGCGTACGCCCCACGTTGGGAACCACTGTTGTAGAGCTTTTTCGATGCATGTTCACCAATATAATAGATTGATAGGGAAAACCCGATTTTTCAAATTTTGGATAAGGCGAGTTTTGAAACTCGCCTCCTCAATCACAATTCCATTCTCTTTCAGACTGATTTTTAAAGGATCGTGAAATTAGACTACTTTTTCGCTTCTCAAACAGCACAGTTTTTTTTTCTTTTTTTCAATTCCTGAATGAATAAAATTTTCATTTTGAGCCTAAATGCTGGTATAAAAGTCGTGCACGAGCCCGATTCGATCCTGGGTTGATCAGGTTCTCATCTCTGCAGTATACTAATGCTGTTTTTGATAAGTGGATGTTTGTGTAGTAATTCCCTTCTGAATACATATAATTTTGTTATCACTTAATGTTAGTTTGCAAGTTAGCACACGGTTTTTTCGTTTGCATTCAAGATTTTGCGCAAAAAGTAAAATGTTTATTTAATTTTTTTTTTTTTTTTCGATCATAAAACTTTGTTGGGAATGGAGGGGAAAGAACCATATAATTCCTTTCACGCAAAACTAAATAATCAAGGTCAGATTAACAGGGGTCGTACTTGTCCTGAAATTTCAAGACCAGGAAATTCTTTGGTACCAGTATTTTCTTATAGAAAATCTCTTCTTAAATAAGTTGAAATTTCACGCGTTTAACCTGGATTTATTTTTCCATAAAAAGGTACTGATATTTGTCCTGAAAATATCCGAAGGTGAAGGCACTCGCGAGCCAAAGCTAAACCTACGGGGAGGTTCTTTGCCAATATCTTGTTTGCATTTCAACTTTTTTTTTCTCATTGGATAGCTGAGGTTCGATCTCGACATCTGACCTTTTTATTTTTCGATTTTAGTTGCAGATATATTTATAAAGTTACTTTCAGTTTCGGAACCGTTTCTGAAAATGAAACTGACATCATAAAAAAAATTGCAATCAAAATCGAAAAAGTAGAATAGGGGCAGATGATGGGATCGACCTCAGCTATACAATGCAAAAATAAAAATATCGAAATGCAAACGAGATATTGGCGAAGAACTTCCCCACAGGTTTAGTATTAGCTCGAAAGTGTCTTCGTCTGACGAGCATGGGCATCCGGGCAGGCCTAAAGCGTTCAGATTTAGGAAGCTCCAAATCTGTTGATAAACTTTTTAAAAACTGCAGTTGAGTTTCATTCTTTATATATATTTCGCTCTACTATAGAAAAATGTGAATGAAAATGTGACCTTCCAAAATAAAAAAAACCCTTAAAATTAAACGTATAATTTATTTTGCAAAGTAATAAAGCCAATTCAGAGTTAACGGTACTATACAATCGTATCATTATAAAAAAGATCATTAAATTTGGTATCTAAAATGCTTTTACTCCGGTTTCAACGTTGTTATAAAAGTATCATGTAATTGTGAACTGAATGCATAAATCTTACATTCTGTTATTTATGAAAAATTACATTATTTATGACATTAAAAATGACTTCTTTTAATTACATTTAAAAGCTGTAATGCTGTAAGAGATGCATGTATGAACATTTTTTCACCTTGCTACTACATAGTATACACATTGAGACCTCATCTCAACTGTGTGTCCCGGAAAACTTTAGTCATAATCGAGCACTGTAAAAAATTGGCTTTATATATAAAAATTTTAAGTGTGTGTATAAATACACTATTTAATCCTACTATGCATATTTAATTCAAGTAAATAAATAAATAATAATTCCTAAATTGCACGAAAGAAGAAAGGGAATGAAAACACTATCATAGTATTTATTCATTTTCTGTGTGTCCCGGAAAACTTTAAAGTCATAATCGAGCACTGTAAAAAATTGGCTTTATATATAAAAATTTTAAGTGTGTGTATAAATACACTATTTAATCCTACTATGCATATTTAATTCAAGTAAATAAATAAATAATAATTCCTAAATTGCACGAAAGAAGAAAGGGAATGAAAACACTATCATAGTATTTATTCATTTTCTCCTAAGTATGCGTCTATGGGCAGGAAAACAGATTTACAGTTAAATTAAGATACAAGAAAAACTTGTGCTTTGATATATTGATTTTCTTTGATTGACTTGCTTGTTGATATGTTTTGATATGTAATATGAAACAATCGAAAAATATTTTACTAAAATAAGTCTTACTTATTTCAGTAATATATCCTGTTATAGAAAATTTATTTACTCATTATTAATATTTTCAAAAGCACTTTATTATGAAAAAGTACACGGAAAGGTCATCAAGGCTTAATTATTATCAAGTGGTAAGGCATCTAAAATAGTTAAAGTTTGCGCAGTACAGTAGTACCCCGACTTACGTCACCCCGCATTTGCGTCGTCTAGTCTGGAAAAAAAAAAAAAGATTCGTAAATTAAGACGCATTTTAAGATTTTTTGCAGACTCTTGGAAGAAATTTAACATCTCAGAGGCAGGCACAATCATAGGGGATTCATGGGGTGAAGTTCAGCAAAAAAAAAAAAAAATAAATAAATAAATAAATAAATAAAATAAATAAATAAATAAATAAAAATAAAAATAAATAAGAGATGGTTAGAAAAGACTGTGCCCCCTTTCCTTCCCGAAAAATAAGGAAACATCTGAAAAATGTGATTCTGTATCTCTCTTAATTAATGAAATCGTCGAATGTAAAAGATAACTCAACTTAGAGATGAATGCTGAAGACGTTGTTGAATTCATTAATTCCCCTAATCCGGAATCCGGAATTAACCATCGACGAACTTACAGAATTTTTAAAAAAAAGTACTGTCAAAGAAATAGATAAAGATTTTGACCCTAGGGGGAAGATTATGACGGTTGCAAAATTAACCGAAGGATTAAACCTTATTGAAGCTGGAATGACGGTTCTTGAAAATATTGATTCAGACGAGCAAAGTGTAGCAACGACTAGAAAAAGTTCAGAAAACTCACTCTGCTGCTACAAAGAGATTTTAAGAGAGAGGGAGAGAAAGAGACATTTGTTGGTTCAAACTTCACTGAGAGATTTTTTTCACATGCTCAAAGACTCGAACGGGGAAACTAGAGGAACAGTAAATTGTAAGTGAACAACTTATTGATTTATTCCAAATTCTTGTATTGCAAACGTATTTTTTTTTTGCTAATGTTAAATGTATGTTTAATAAACCCTAAAATACAATAGAATATGTTCATTAGATTTTAGTGAATTTTTATTACTTATCCTTTTTTGATCGTCTAAATATGCCTCGACTTACGTCGCTAGTCGTGGAACGAATTGCTGACGTAAGTCGAGGTATTACTGTATTGCGAATAAGTAGCAATGATGTTTTTGATAAGGGACTGTTTATACAGTAACGCCCTTCTGTACCTGTATAATTGTGTTTGCAAGTTACCAAACGTCTTTCATTTGTATTCTAGACTTAGTGCAAAAAACGAAAGGTTTATTTTCGTTTCAGTCATAAAACTTTGTTAGAATTGAAGGTGAACAAAAAAAAAAAAAAAAAAAAAAAAAAAAAAAAAAAAAAAACCATGCAATTTCTTTCACACAAGGCTGAATAATCAGGATCAGATTAAGGCATGGGCTACACTGGAAAAAAATATACCGCCTTCATCTAGAACGAATAGGTAGTCATTTTCTGAATTATGCGAATAAGGTAAACAAATAAACTGAATAGATGAAATGATCGAGAATTTCTAGTCTATAGTTTTCTAGGTGATGAAACGTTACATTTTATTGTGAATCGTTTACAGACTTAGAGGTAAAATAAACACAGATTCTTTCCTTTAAAAAAAAAAAAATCTGTATTTATTGCAATCTTCCTGTTACTTTAATAGATTTTGAAGTAAAATAAATAATTTACAGATTATTTTATTTTATTTCACTATTATTATTATTTTTTTAAAAGTAAAATAAAACTTGTTATTGTCATTCGGATAACATAAAAAAAATAATAATCCACAGATTCTTTTTTTTTTTACATTCTTTTATTTAGTTTGACTTGTTTTATGTATGTAAAGATGGAGGTTTGTACACGATTTTAACTCACTTTCACTTCATGATGCGTTAGAATATTAGAAATTATGTATAGTTGTATTCCAGATAACAGTATTTTCATAAATTATCAATTAATAGATTAATTTTAATTAAATTCTGATTATATGTTTTGAAAACAATTTAGGGGTCCTAAATAGTTTAAATAATTTTAAAACACGTATTTTTAAAAATCTATTACTACGCTATTCAACAATTAATATTGTTTGTTAGAATAATATAAAGTAACGTTTGCAGTAACATAAAAATGGCCTCTTTCTTTCCAAGTGCCACATCTGGAAAAGAAAATAGCAAATATGTGATTATTTTTCTTTATAATTACTAATGTTAATCTTTTATTTAAATTTCATCCCAATGCGGACAATATCATGTTGATATATTAAAGGCTGGAGTAGCACAGTTGAAGTTTATTCCATCAGAGCGAAAAATGTCCAGACCAGGAATCGAACCTGGACATTTTTCTCTCTGTTGGAATAAACTTCAACTGTACTACTCCAGCCTTGAGTGCGATTTAATCCAATTGGAAAAAATATTCGTTCTCTTCATTATGACGTAATTACATGGCATACAGAAGTTTCCGTGTTAAAACACACTTTCATCATGTAAATGCTAGAGTTATAGCTCGGATGAATGATACTAGCGCTGCAGCTCGCAGCTATGTCCAACAAATAAGAGTGAATTATGTCAGCCAGGTAACGTCCGGATAGCTTAATAGGTAAAGCATTGGCACGGCACGCCAAGTATCCAGGTTCGATTCCTGGTATGGACATTTTTTACTCTGCTAGAATAGACTTCAACTGTACTACTCCAGCCTTGAATATGATTTAATCCAGTTGGAAAAAATATACGTTCTCTTCATTATGACTTAATTACAAGAAGTTTCTGTGTTAAAACACACTTTCATCATGTAAATGCTAGAGTTATAGCTCGGATGAATGAAACTAGCTTTGCAGTTCGCAGCTATTTACAACAAATAAGAGTGAATTATGTTAGCCAGGCATCGTCCGGATAGCTTAACAGGTAAAGCATTGGCATGGCACGCCAGGTATGCAGGTTCGATTCCTAGTCTGGACATTTTTCACTCTGTTAGAATAAACTTCAACTGTGCTACTCCAGCCTTGAATATGATTTAATTCAGTCGGAAAAAATATTTGTTCTCTTCATTATGATCATATTAATTATTCTACCTTTAGTAACTAATTAAATAATAATTAACACCATTTGAAATGAGAGGTAGCACACGTAAATATTTAACATTTAATAAACACTTCACAAACAAATCACATTACTGGTTTACATGACAGTAGTAAATAGAACAGAACTCTGATACTTATTTCTAATGAATTGTGGAGAGAACTTTTGATGCTGCCATCTAGACATAGTAAATAGAAACACAAAACATGACAGTTCTCCCCCACTTAATATTTTAGTCTGTCAGGAGTTCTTCTGTACCTACCGGATCTTCTCAGTACCTGTGGAGAAGAAGAATTAGTTTTAAAAGTTCAGCAGCATCAACTATTGAACTAGTGGGAACAGAAGGTTTTGGAACTATTGACTCAGAGTTAGTTCATTTAGGACTTTAAGAATCAGGATCATGAAAGTCAATTGGTGTAGGACCTAGAGTATTTGAATCATGAGAGTCAACTGGTTGCAGATCTGTGATACTAGGCTGTATTGTTGGAGAATCACCTTGTTTCACTATTGCATTTTCACTTCTGAAATTTTCTGTACCACTTTCTTCAGAATTTGGATTATTAACTAAAGAAATCGCTGAACCTACATTAGTTATTTGATCAACATGCCTTTTCCAAACATTCGAACAAACTTGAACTCTATAATGTAATTTTCTTTCTCTTGCTATTATTCGACCAATTTTCCATTTTGCTTCTGGAGTATAATTTCTTACAGCTACTTTCTGGTTAATTTCAAATTCTTTTATTTTAACTTTGGACTTTTTCGCATCTTGTTTTTCATGAACAAAATTTGTAACATTTGGCATTATCAAATCTGTTTTTATTGTTATATGACGTTTTAGAAATAAAGATGCAGGACACTCCCCCGTTGTAACATGAGGCATCTTCCTATATTGCAAAAGGAAGCTATTTAATTTCATTTCAAAAGTATCAGGTTCGGAAGCTAAGGCTTTTAATCCACGTTTGAGAATTTGTACATATCTCTAAGATTGCCCATTTGTAGCTGGATTGTATGGAGCACTGAACTTATGTTTTACACCATGATTTTTCAGAAATATCTCAAATTCTGCAGATTTAAACTGTTTAGCATTATCTGATACTAAAGAAATAGGAAAACCGTATCGTGTAAAAAGTGAAGAAAGACAAGTAATTGTATTTTCTGTCGTTGTACTAGAACAATAAAAGCTTCTGGCCACTTGCTATGGTAATCAACCACTAAGAGAAGCATTTTTCTCCTAACAGGACCAAAGTAATCAATATGAATTCTTTGCCATGGAGCTGTAGGCCATTCCCAATGATGTGTATCAACTTTGGGATGATTATTTTTCAAATTTACACAAACAGTGCAATTTAGTGCAAGACCTTCAATATCTTGGTCTATACCTGGCCACCATACAAAACTACGGGTAAAGATTTCATCTTTACTATACCAAAATGATCAAAGTGTAATTCTTTTAATATTTGCTTTCTATGAATTTCTGGGATAACTACCCTACATCCTTTTAAAATACAACTATGATGAAGAGTAAATTCTTCTTGTTTACCGCTAAAAAGTAAATTTTTAGGAATTTCAGAACCAGAAATGAGGTGATGAAAAATTTGACGTAAAAGGATTTCGTAGCTGAAGCAGATTTAGAAGTTAAAGGTCGAAGTTAGAGAAGTTAGAGAGTCGATTAATTTGAAGAATTTCAGCTTCATCAATTATATCATTTGAATTATATTGTTGAGGTAAATCTTCACTACGTAAAGGAAGTCGTGAAAGAGCATCAACATTTCCGTGTTCAGTAGTTTTCTTATAACGGATATCATATTGAAAAGTTTGTAAATAAATTGCCTGTCGTTGCAGCCGATAAAACAGGAATACTTTTAGAAGGAGAAAAAATAGACATTAAAGGTTTACTGTCAGTAAATAATGTAAATCAGTTACCATACAAATATTGAAAAAAATTCTCCACGCCAAATATAATAGCTAATGCCTCTTTATCAACTTGACTATACCGTTTTTCTGCATGGTTTTCTACCATAAGGAGAAGCATCAGTAGCTAAAACTAAAGTTAACTTAGGATTAAAGTGAGTAAGAACCCTGTCAGGAGTAATTTCTTTTTTTATACTTTTTAATGCTTGTTCACACTTATAAGACCAATTAAACTTAATATTCTTCTTAAGCAAATTATTTAAAGGATTTGCAATAGTACATGAGTTTGGTACAAACTTAGCATAATATGTAACTAAGCCTAGAAAAGCTTTAACCTGAGATACATTTACCGGTCTTGGAGCATTTAAAATTGCCTCAATTTTATCTTGTGTTCTATGAAAGCCATGTTTATCACCTTTATACTCACATAAGTAATCTCATCTGCTATAAAGAATGATTTTCCTTTATTTATCCTAATGTTATAATCCCTTAATCTTTCCAATCCCTCGACTTATGTAAGTAATGCGTTCCGTAAACTTTTGCGTAAGTCGAATTTTACGTAAATCGAATTTGTAAATTCCTTAGGTAAAATATCGTCAGAAACTGCAATATTTATTATATATAGATAATATACATTATTTACACAGTATTATTTTATAAATAAAGTAGCATGCAGCAGTATTTACTTGGATGTAAACTATAAAAGTATGAAAAAATATAAAAACAAATTGAAAGAAGTTTTCAAATAAAAAGTATCTTGTGGAATATGGGATTTATAAATTTACCATTGATGAATTAATTTATATCAATTTTGAATCTACATGAAACGAACAACTCTGAAGCTGGAAGAAAAAATACACTCATCACATATCATCATACGTTCCTCTTCACCGAAACTTTAAAATTAGGTTTCGTTATGGTTTGAATTCAGCTAACAAAATTGTAACGGTTAAACAAAGTTTTTTTTTTTTTTTTGGGGGGAGGGGGGTGGGGGGGGCTCATTAATCATATTTGTGTTTGTTTTGTTAAAGATTTGATTGTATATCCCAATAAAAATATAACTATATCTAATTAAATATATAGAAAACTATATGCAAGAAAACGTCAAATTCACCTTAATACTTTAAATTAAAAGATGAATACATTAAAATGATTCTCATTTTTCACCCCACTAATGATGACCAAGGCTTGGTCGAAAGCGGTCGGGAAGTTTTAACATCTGAATATTGGTTTTAATGTTTAAAACCTTTTAATTGTTTTTTAGCACCTATTTTAGTAATAAAAGATGTGAATCATTTTAATGCATTCTTGTTTTAATTTAATAACTATATCTAATACATAAAACTATATTATTGTTGTGGTTTTATCTGCATACTTTATTTATAAAATAATTATCAAAAGTATGCAAATGCGTATCAAACGCGCTAGTATGTTCATAAATGTAGTTTTAGAAATTTCTTACGTAAGTGCGAATTTACGTAAGTCGAGTATTACGTGAGTCGAGGGATGCAAGTACTTGCTTTAATCTTTGTAAATGAATTTAATCTACTGTTTCACCTGTAACCTCAATATCATCTATAAAAATTGTAACTCCCTCAATTCCACTTAAAATATGCTCAATTTTTCTTTGCCATATAGCAGTAGAACTAGTAAGACCAATGGCTAATTTAAGGAATTGGAATAATCCTTTGTGATTTTTCATCTACAGGTAACTGAAGATAGGCTTGATTTAAATCAATTTTTGTAAAATGTACACCACCAGCTAATGTAGCTAACATATCGTCTATCTTAGGTAAAAGATATTTTTCAACTTTCAGAAATTTGTTTAATGTTACTTTAAAGTCGCCACATAAACGAATTTTCCAATTAGGCTTTACCACTGGAATTATAGGACTTGCCCACTTGCTGTTTGTAATTGGTTTAATAATACCTTTGTCTAAGTGAGGGTCCCAGATTTGCAAAATATGGGTGTAGCCTCATTTTCAAGATAGAGATGCCTGCAAACCTTTAATTTCCTTAGCGTTATCAATCAATAAATCAGAAAACTCATGTAACAAAACTTGTAATTTATCGGAATAATTTACAGTTTCCTTTGTATATACAGATTTTAAACTATGTGGAAAAATATCAAAATCAGATATCCAATCTCTACCAAATAATAATGGAAAATTATCTTCTTTTATGAGATACAACTTTACCTTTCTAGTTTTATTTTCATAAGTAACATTTACTTCCACATAACCTACAGGTTTGAAAATTTCACCAGTTGCAGTTTTTAACTGAACATCTGGAGGAAAAATTTTATAATCAGGGAAAATTCTGCGAAATCTTTTTAAAGGAACTGCAGAAATTCCAGATCCTGTATCTAATACCATATCAGCTCTAGCTTTGTTTCCAATGAAAACAGACAACTTAATAGGATTTGATCCTTTATCATATTTAACAGTTAACACATTTACTGTATTTAAAGAATTAACCTGTTTTTGAGAATTTTTACTTCTACATGCCTTGCTTAAATGGCCCTTTTTTTCTACAAAGGTTACAAGTAACATTTATAAATCTACATACATTTGCTAAATGTGAGGAATTTCTACATCTATAACATTTTAACTTATTTTTATTCACGTCATAATGTGTAGTATTTACTTGATTGTTGATATTCTGCTTTTGAGAACAATTTTGTAATTTCTTATTTTGTACATTGTTAGTGGTGGAAATTTTATTTACATTGAAATTTTTATGCTTAATTTCGGCAATTTCAATATCTACATTGTATAAAGCTAAAGCTTTCTCAACAGCTTTTTCAAAAGTTAAATCATCAACTTGAGTTATCAATTTATTCTGAATGCTTTCATTTTTCAAACCGCACAGAAATTGCTTAAGCAGGTTTTCATTTAAAGCATCACTTGTAAATGCACAAAAGGTCGTACCCTTTTTCAATCTAGCAGCAAAATCTTGAATTGATTGAGTTTCATTTTGAAAACGTTTTCTAAATTTAATACGCTCAATAAATTTGTTGGGGGCGGGGTTTAATTGTTTAAACAAAATATCAGCAATCTCATTATATTTCAAAGATTCACAATTCTTAGGCACGCATAAATCACAAAGTAAACCGTATAATTTTGGTCCCAAAAAGGATAAAATAGCGGGGACTTTTTCCATTCTTTATAGCATGTAGAACGAAAATTTTTTTCCCATCGTTTCACGTAAGTTGTGAACGATTCAACCTTTTCATCAAATCCTTTGAAACTAGTAAACATTTTTATTTATTTTATTAAATGGAGCAAAACAGGAAAAATTCAAAAGTAAATGTAAGATATCACTACCACCCCCGAAAATACTGTAGAAGACGATGACGTATTTATATCACATTGAAGAATTTCACAGAACAGTAGAAAACTGAAAACAGAAGTTGAGTCATTTTCCCCGGCACAATTATCATTTTCGGTAGATTTTTTTTCCGGTGAAATTATACCTTTTAATTTTCCACATCACCATTTATTCTTTCTTTAGTAACTAATTAAATAATAATTAACACCATTTGAAATGAGGGGTAGCACACGTAAACATTCAATATTTAATAAACATTTCACAAACAAATCACATCACTAGTTTACAAGACGTCACATGACAGAAGTAAATAGAACAGAACTCTGATACTTATTCCTAATGAATTGTGCAGAACTTTTGGCGATGCCATCTAGACATAATACATTGAAACACAAAACATGACATTAATATTTCATACATAATGTATTATATTACAATAGCATAAAAAATGTGTATGTATTAATTATAAGTTTTGTTCTTTGTTCTATCATCTCCCCCATCATTATGCATTTTAAATTTTACGCACATTTGTGGACACATTAACTGTTACTTATTATTTTCAAAATTTAAAATGCTAATTTAAATTTAATAAGCATAATAAATTAATTTTTTTTGTTTTATTTACTTATTTATTTCATTTAAGTGATTATGCACTGTTGTGACAGAGATTTAAATATAATAATATGCTATAGTATTGTACATTTATTTATATGAAACTTTAATTAATGAATCGTCCATATCATTATTTTACTTATTTAAATTTATATTTTGGTATGTATATATATGCATATTTTTAACAATCATTTATAATATCTTTATACAGTTTCTGCTTTAAAGCTTAATCCAATATTAGTTATTAATATTTATTAATATATTTATTTTAATTATATATTAGTTTTTATTCCAAACATTGCACTTTCCAAAAATAAATACTTGTGTAATCATTTTAAATGTATCATTTAAAAAACAGGTGATAGCATTCTATTGATTCATTGGATAACACATTGGAATCCATGTTTAAGTGTAATACAAACGGCAGCACCATACCTTAATATTTATACTTGCCTATACTCTGCATTATTATTCCTTGGTCCTACTCATAATTATTTTTTTTAATGGCAACGTGTGCAAATCATCTCTTATACTTTTTTTTTTTTTTTTTTTTTTAATCATTTAACCTTAGACTGGATCTTCTGTTGGTAATATGCTTTTCTTTTTTAATCCATTTCAATCCATATATATATATTTTAACTTAAGTTTTTCCTGGCGTTTTATTATCTGGATTTATTGTGTGCGGTAGCCTTAATTTCGCATTCTTTAGCTTGTTATGACTAATGCGCACATGTTATCTGTGGTAATCTAGATAATTGGGGCCGATGAATCTGCCTTGGTTCTCCAAATTTCCATTTTTCCGATGTTTACTTTGTTTTCAAATCCATGTTGCACATGTTATGGGGATATGTTCCATAGACTTTTATGGTGGTTTATACATAATTTTCAATTTTAATAAATTCCGTTAATTTTTTATACATTCATAATAGTTGTTGATAATTTGTAATGGTTTATGAGGGTTTTAAAACCATTATAAACCAATACAAATTATCAGCAACAAATGTGAATATATAAATTATAAAGGAATTTATTCTCTCTATATATACATATATAAGATTGCTAAATACATTTAGCTGCTATTGTTATTATTTTATTCAATGTTTCCTTTGTTATAAGAATATGTTTAAAGAATTTTATAATGGTTTATACATCATTTTTAATTTAAATAAATTCCTTTATTATTTATACATTCACATTAGTTGTTGAGAATTTGTATTGGTTCATAATGGTTATATATATACTAGAAAGATAACCCGTCAAAAATGACGGAAAATGAGATATAAAGATATACAACACATGTGCAAGAATATGAGTAGTTTTTCTCGCTTGTTCCGCAGTGATAGATGATAATAACACATTTTAATATGGAGAAATATGTTGCCAAAATTTCTTCTTCGCCAAGGTGGTTTTCTCTATTTCGCCAAGGCCCCTATACTGGAAAAATAGAATTTAATTTCTCTGTCCGACTATGTAAAGCACATTAAAATTGGACAGTTAGGAGCTGAGATAGCACAGCGCCGCCTAGTGGCGGTTATTTTATTAGCAGCATCGGGCTGAAGATGTAAAGACGTACATTTTCGTATATTACACTTCAAATTTTGACAAAAACCCTTCAATGCGCGGAGTTTAAATTAAATAGCGGTGAGCTCGATTATGAAAAATTAATGGGTTTTCAATGGGAGTTTCACCAAATTAGACAGCTATCGCCAAGTTAGCTTCACATATGGCAACTTATTTTTGTCGCCAAATTAGGCGGTATTTCGCGAAATTTTGCGCTATTTTTCCAAGCTGGTCAAAATTTGGAGCTATTGTGGCCTACCCGCAATTAGTACTTTTCAACAATTACTCATTGTTGAAGCTGGTACCGATTTCTCCATAGGAAGCCTAACCCTGATGTCGCAGCGATCAATGAGGCGGTCCAACCGGAATTGTGAGGGACACACAGACTTGGATTTTTAAATAGATACGTATGTATATTATATACAGTGTGTCCCAAAACGACCGCATAAACTCTGCACAGCTAGGTTCCTCGTTGGAGTATATAAAAACTACCAAAGAAGCGTTCCTGTACGATCCATAGTTTACGAGAAAAATACGAAAAACAAAGTATGACGTCACTGCCGGTACAAGAAAAAAAATACTTTATTGGACATATCAACAACAGTATTTGCATATCTTTCCAGACGATACTGTTTAAACACACAACTGTGCACAATTTAAAGTCAGGTACATGTCACAGTAGTCACGAACGGAATACATGGCCACCATACGAAGACTACCTGTAGCTGCAAGATGCAGCCTTTTAAAAATACGAGTTCAACGTCGGCTTAACGTCATTCCATGGCGCGCGCGCATGCATGACGCGATATGCGCGGCGAACGTTTTAAACATTATCGTCTGGAAAGATATGCAAATACTGTTCTTGATATGCCCAATAAAGTGTTTTTTTCTTGCAACGGCAGTGACGTCATACTTTGTTTTTCGTATTTTTCTCGCAAACGATGGATCGTACAGGAACGCTTCTTTGGGCAGTTTTTATGTACTCCCAACGAGGAATCTAGCTGTGCAGAGTTTATGCGGTCGTTTTGGGACACCCTGTATATTGTGAAATAATGTCCCTGACGAGAGTTTCGCAATATAAGTTAATTTTATTCATGTTTTTTACATTCTTTTTGTAATTTTTCTTATTAAATTTTTAATTATTCCACATACAGCACTTTGGAAAATAAGTTTGATGGTATCATTAAATGATTTCATTTTTCTGGTCAATTTTTCATTTATTAAAATAATTTATAATTCCACAAAGTTTGACTATATATATATATATCCTGTCATGTTTATTTTACACTGCATATGGCTCATTCCTATTGTAAAATATATTTTAAAGATGTATAAAAATGAGATAACTAAATTTCAGTTCACTAAACACACCTTTCTATACATCTGCCACACAAACATTCCAACAATCAACCAAAACACTTACGATTTCACTTTCAATTGAGTTTTGAACACCCCTCCATACAAACCAGATTATTCCTGGGATGAAAAATAGAAGAAAAAATATTCCAGGGGTGGGCATGAAAATCCCCCCTCCGTTACTCCATGAAGATTTTTCAAGAATATCACTCCTGGCGCTCAAAACTGGTTCAAATGAAAGCAGAGCCACCCCCCGCAAGGAGCACCTGTCTCGTACAGAAGGACGAATTTTCAATTAAAGTGTGCACAAAGAACCAAAGATGTATTTACCTTGTAGCGTTTAACTTCATTTATGATTGCGTATAATAAGTGGTGAGGAATTTGGATGAAAAAACATCTCCAGTACGTGCTCTGTTTCGCCAGAAAAACATTCTGAGTGACAGATGCTGTTAATGTTTTTTCCACATAGTTACATAAACGTAATTACTTTTAATTGGCACTATTGTGGATGTTTAAATAAAGTAATGGTAATCTTATTACATTTACATTTCTCTTACATTTTGCAGTCTAGACAGATGAAGAAAAGGCATCATCAGCACTCCCCAAATTAAATTTAGAAAAGAGATTATATTTATTTTATTTATTTATTTATTTATTTATTATTATTATTCTAAGATAAATCCATAAAGAATTTATGGATTTATTGAGATCGTACTTTATTCATTTCAACTTTAGTGTGAGGAAAAAAAAAATACCACTTGGTTTTTTAATTAAAGTGTGCACATAGAACTAAAGATGTATTTACATTTACCTTGTAGCGTTTAATTTTATTTTTGATTAGCTGATCCGCCCGGCGTTGCCAGGACCCGTGCTGAATGACCCTTAAATGAACCTCAAATTTGTATGATTTTATATCTTTAACTCCATTTTAATGATTTTATATTTTTAATTCAGAAATCACGAAAAAATATCGAATTGAAAGTAAATGCTATTTAGTATTTTATTTTTGTGCGTACCAAAAGAGAGCGAAACCCCGAAAAAACACTCAGGTTTTTACTGATTTTGTCGAAATTTTCACACTTTTTTTTTTATAAAAAATATTTCTACCCGTTCGAACGTTTAAAATTTTTTGTAGGTGATGTAAATCTGTTCTATTCAGATTCAGATGCTCTAAAAAATATTGTGTTAAAATACGGACGTTTTGTTACTTTTAGCATAGAAAAATTATCGTTTCCGTGAGGAGCGAGATCACTATATTTGTCGTTATATTTGAAATGGTTAAAATTCATATTTTTAAAAACCGATTGCACCATTGATTAGAAGAAAATTTCAGCTTTAAGAACATATTTTTGGTTTGTGGGTACCTCTAAAATTGCGCACTGGAAGGGTGAAACCACGACGAAACACTTAGGTTTTTACCGATTTCGTCGAAATTTTCACACATTTTAGGTAGCTTTCTTTACAAAAAAGCTACCTATTGCAGCCGTTCGGAGGAAAGCGATTTCAAAAAATTTTGGTATATTTTCATCGATCATGACCCCCAGACCCCGAAACCACCCTCCGTTCAAAATTGATATATATATATATATTTATATCATTGAATTCTGTGCCCTCGATAACGTAATTCAATGTATAAGCTTTTCAATTTTTGTCGGTGTCCACTTTTTTCTTTTTTCTTCCATAATAATTCTTATAATATTTTTTTTTTTTTTTTTTTTTTTAATACTTACAGCTTTAATTCATAATAATTGACGGTGGCAGGTTATGTTTAATTAATGGTAATATATATATATATATGTATATCTGACCTATGTCACACGGTAACTCCCGTAATTATGAACCGATTTCGATGAAATTCGGTGTGTACATAGTACATACCAATGTCTCGACCGAGTTCGTTGGCCAGCTTCATCCGCCGTTTTGTTTCAAAATGGCGGCCATTTAAAATTTTAAAAAAATTTTAAAACTTGAAATGTGGTACCAAAAAATTAAAAATGGAAAAATATTTTTTTCTTATGTATTTGACCTTTATACAAAGATTCCGGAGCAGTTTTTGTTTCGTCTATATCTTAAAAAATGGCTGAGTTATAGCATTTTGAATTTCTAGCGGGGCTGACATTTTGAAACGTCCTGAATTTTGTCACGCGATAAAAGGCGTATTTATGAACCGATTTGGATGTAATTCGGTGTGTACATAGTACATACCAATCTCTCGACCGAGTTCGTTGGCCAGCTTCATCCGCCATTTTGTTTCAAAATGGCGGCCATTTAAAATTTTTTTAAAAATTAAAAATTTGAAATGTGGTACCAAAAAATTCAAAATGGAAAAATATTTTTTCTTTATGTATTTGACCTTTATACAAAGATTCCGGAGCAGTTTTTGTTTCGTATATATCTTAAAAAATGGCTGAGTTATAGCATTTTGAATTTCTAGCGTGGCTGACATTTTGAAACGTCCTGAATTTTGTCACGCGATAAAAGGCGTATTTATGAACCGATTTGGATGTAACTTCGTTTATACATAGTACATACCAATGTCTCGTCCGGGTTCGTTGGCCAGCTTCACCCGCCATCTTGTTTAAAAATGGCGGCCATTTAAATTTTTAAGAAAAATTTAAATTTGAAATGTGGTACCAAAAATTGAAAATTGAAAAAATATTTTCTTCTTATGTGTTTGACCTTGATAAAAAGATTCGGGAGCAGTTTTTGTTTCGTCTATATCTTAAGAAATGGCTGAGTTATAGCATTTTGAATTTCTAGCGTGGCTGATATTTTGAAACGTCCTGATTTTTCTCACGTAATAACAGGCGTATTTATGAACCGACTTGGATGTACCTTGGTGTGTACATAGTACATACAAATATCTCGACCGAGTTCGTTGGCCAGCTTCATCCGCCATCTTGTTTCAAAATGGCGGCCATTTAAAAAAATTAAGAAATAAAAAAATTTAAATGAGATACCAAAAAATTGGAAAATGAAAAAGATTTTTTTTTGTATGTGTTTGACCTTAATACAAAGATTCCGGAACAGTTTTTCTTTCGTCTATATCTAAAAAAAAATGGCTGAGTAATAGCATTTTGAATTTCTCTTGTGGCTGACATTTTAAAACGACCTGATTTTTTGTCACGCGATAACAGGGGTGTTTATGAACCTATTTGGATGTAACTTGGTCTGTACATAGTACATACCAATGTCTCGAACGAGTTCGTTGGCCAGCTTCATTCGCCATCTTGTTTTAAAAGGGTTGCCATTAAAAAAAAAATTAAATTTAAAATTCAAAATGAGGTATTAAAAAATTGGAAAATGAAAAAGATTTTTTTTATGTGTTTGGCCTTGATACAAAGATTCTGGAGCAGTTTTTGTTTCTGAAAATTTGTTCTTTTGTTGATATCTTAAAAAATGGTTGATTTATAGCACTTTGAATTTCTAGCATGGCTAACATTTTGAAACGATCTTGTATTTGTCACGCGATAACACACGTATTCGCCTATTTCGATGTAAAAGGCATGTGGATAGCATACATCAACACCTCGACCAAGTTTGCTGGCCAGATTCATCAGCCATCTTGTTTCAAAATGGCGGCCATTAAATTAAAAAAAAAAATATATATATTTAAAGTGAGGTGCAAAAAAATTAGAAATTGAAAAAGGTTTCTTTCTTAAGTATTTGATCTTGATATAAGGATTCAGGAGCATTTTTTGTTTGTCTTTACCTTAAAAAATGGCTCAGATATAGCAGTTTCAATTTCTATTGTGGGTGACATTTTGAAAAATCTGATTTTTTGCATGCGACAGCACTCCTATATATTAACCGATTCTGATGTGAGTGAGCATGTGCACAGCAATTACTAAGGTCTCGACCAAGTTCACTGCTTAGCCTCATCCACCATGTTGTCTTAAAATGACAGAAACTTTAAGAAATTGCCGAATTTGGCAGCCAAATATAAGTTACTTTAAAGAAAAGCAGCTTGGATAAAGCTGACTAATTTCGCGAAATTCTCATTCATTATATTGATAAAAATTAGTATTGAATCTCCTATATTCGGTTTCCACTAAATTGAGCTTCGTGTGTTTGCATGATATAAGTTGGCTTTTTTTAAATAAGGATTATGAAAGCTACCTCTTCCTCCCGGCACTGGCCGGAAGGACTTTTTTATTTTGTAAAAAAGTATTTTTATCTCTCCAAACGTTTCAAAATTTTTGTAGGTGATGTTCTTAAAAGATTGTGCTAGAATGCGGACGTTTAGTTACTTTTAGCGTAGAAAAAATATTGTCTCCGCAAGGCGCTAAGAACCTGCGTTCGCCGGTGTATTTGAAAGGGTTAAATTTCCTATTTTTAAAAACAGATTGCACCATTGATTAGAAGACGGTTTCAGCTTTAAGAGTATATTTTTGGTTTCTCAGTAGTTTTAAAATTGTGTCCTGGAGAGGCGTTGCAATAAAGGGGGAAAACTTTTTCGGAAAAACGACCCTTTTTGAAAATGTTTTTTCATTGGGTTAATTGCAACGTTTTTTACTTCTACACTCTTTCTATACGTAATTTTTCATATTACTTTTTTAATAAACAAAAACTGTTACTTGATAACAAATTACGATCTTTACTGTTACCTGTGACCTATTGATAACAAATTACGATTTTTACTGTTACCTGTGACCTAACATCTATCACTTCCTTCACTGGCCTGCCCTTACCAGCTTTTGCCGAGATTTTCATTTTCTTAACTGTGCTTTAAATATTTTTAAACTTTTATTAACTTTTTAAACCTTATCATTTTCTATCTTTTCATAAATTTTAAGCCTTGTAAATCTTAATTACGCTCTAACTTTTTTTTTTATTATTATACCACCTTTTTTTTTACATAATATTAATCTTTAATTTTAAATTCAAATTTTACGTAGTTCATAATTACAGCTAGACTTTTTATTCCCAATGCCTCAATAAAATAAGACAATCATCCATAGACAGTATCCAGACATCATCCATAGGAGTAAAGTTGATGCTAACGCTGAATCCTCTCAAAGAGTTCACACTGTTAAGCATTATTACTGTTAGGTTGTTTAAATGATAAATGGCAATCTTACTGCATTTTTTTTAAAGACGAGACAGGGGGAGAAAAGCTTCACCAACACTCCCTAAATTAAATTTAGGAAACAGATGTACTTTTAATTTAATTACTAATTAATTTATTATTATTATTTTACAATAGATTTATTTTTATATAGAAAGTAGAGATTTACAAAGAAAGTATTTTATTCATTTTAACATTGGCATAACAGAAAAATATTTATAAATTGTTTTTACAATTAAGGTGTGCACAAAACACTAAAGATGAATTCACCATGCAGTGTTTACCTTCATTTGTGGTTGTTATAAGCGGGGCAGGAATTCGGATAAATAAACATCTCCAGTCTAATAAGTTGTTTCGCCACAAAAACTTCTTGAGTGACGACAGATGCTAAGTATGATTCTTAGAAATTTTAAATAAGAAGAAAGCTTTACATTTATCAAAATAATATTCGGTTTACATATGACGTTGCTTTGGACTAACTGTTCATTTTATGAACTTCAATGGTACTTCACCATGTATAATATAATAATTTTTTAAGACATTGAAAAGTTATTGTCCTTCCTAAAAGTATGTTATGACATATTTTTTTAAAGGTGTATAAAGCTAATTGCATACATACATATACAATGGTACTACAATCGATGGAGGATTTTGACCTCCTTTAATGTACCTCGCCAGACATTCAGATCTCTGGCCTATAATTTATAATTTTGGTTTTGTGGACTTTCTCCACCTCTTCTATCCATCTCTTTTTGGGTCTACCAACACTCCTTTTCTTCATTAATTTACCATTATAAATCTTCTTTGTGCTTCTCTCATCCCTCATTCTGATTAAATGGCCTACCCATTATAAAGCCAATTACTTAATACTATTATGCAAATTTTATTGAAATAAGCAAATGAACAATTCCTAAATCGCCACAAAAAGAAAGAGGGAACACAGAACTTAGCCTCCCATTGCCTTAGTATATATTTTCCCGTAAGTGTGATAGTGTGTGCAAGGAAACAGTTGTACAGTTAAGTCAGCAGGCTGACAGAGGAAGCTTATGACCTGATATGTATACAGCGCCCGATTTAGGTAGTAGGCCTAGAAGTTTTAGGGAGTGAAAGGATTAGACAAATAAGCTTCTTTGAAATTTTCTTTAAAAAATTTTGCTTATTATATCTTATACATAAAGATTTCAGATGAAAAAAAAAAAAAAAAAAAAACACTCTAAATTCTTTCGCGAACCCTATAGTCTGCTGTCCTAGACACATATCTCCCGTGCTTAAGTCATAATTAGATCATGTATATGTATAAATAGCATCGTTGAAGTAACAGAAAAATGTTTTGCCGAAATAAAACTTAACTTCGTCAATAATAGCACTCCATGCAAAATTTATTTAGCCATTTTATCAAAATTTTCAGAAGAACTGGTATATACTGCAAAAAATTCTATGTATTCAGAAAAAGCAATGTAATGTATACTTGATCGCTATTGTTTTTGAATAATATTGAATAATTATAATATAAAAGTATTACAATATTAAAATATTGAATCATAACTCTGTTATATAATTATTCAGATTCTCTAAAATATGGGTTGATTGTAAAAATGGAATAACTAGTTATGGCAAATGATATGAAAGAAGTTTATAGTGATTCAACACTGTGAAAGTTTTATATTTATTTTAACTTGAGTTTGAAATGTCTTGCTTTTATATATATTACAAGGGGATAAACCTGTGCTTCCCGGGGCACAGAATATAGGTGAAAACCATCATATATATTATTTCTGCATCCTTTTTTCGCTTCAAATTCTAAAGGCACTGCGATGAATGAGGTATTTTTCAAAATTTTGTGCAAGGGGCTTTTGACATAGTATACTTATAAATGGTTAAAACATGTTGTTTGATAAAAATAATTACAGGTAATCAAAAATTAATGAAAAAACGTATCAACAAATAATCTCCCTCACATGGGTATACTGTTGTTTTCTGCTTCTTTAAATTGATAACTCTAATATATGTTTTACATTTAATATATTTTTGTAGAATGCCCACTCACAATACTAAAAATCATATTTATATGAGAAATAGCAATAATGCGTTCAAATAAAGTTTTGAAACGTATTGCTGGACAGATAATTACACCTGTTTATTTTCTATTTAATTTACATCCAAAATTGTTAATTGGTCCAAATCATCCAAGCAACCTCATAGTAAATTGGTATATAATTTTATATACCTTAGATAAATTCAAATAACATAAGTGATCGTAATTACATAATTCTAGTAGAAGAGCAACGCGAAGCATTAATAAAATTAAATTATAACTCGCGTCAAAATGTAATTATTAAATTTAAATAATTACGAATAAAATTAAGAGTTTGCGTTGTGAATTATTTAGACGAACTCTTCCACTTATGAATTAAACTAAAATTTAAGCTGTAAAAATAAATTGACACACCTTAAACATTATCAATTAAATAATTACAGAAACTTTTTAAAACTTGATTAAATATTTTATTTACATTAAACACAACTATATACAGAAATACATAATATTAATTAAAAAAAAAGAAAGCAATACTTTTGTTTGCTTCTCATTATTTTATGTATATTTAATCTTTAAAAAAAGACAATATTTTCATGTACTCTAATTATTATATTTTTTTCTTTTTTCTAAAAGAATAATTCTCTTTCATTTTTAAATTACCTTAATTTTATTTAATTATCGGTTTTGTCGGATCTCAGATTACTCTCTACCATAAAATATCAGAAAAGTATATTTATAATTTTTCATATGATTTTAAGAGGTAAAAGAAAACGTTTAAAGCAGTACCTTTTTTTAATATACGGGATGGTGGCCTTTGTTCATCAAATTCAGAGTTGTCGCGTTGCTTAGGATCATATTCATATGTCATCAGAAATTCGCTTCGTATCAGAGCGGCAACATCGGGATGGCAGGATGCATAGCTACGGAGTACGGACCTCTGTAGAACAATCCACTTAGTTTTAACATCAGGAAGACATCCTCAATTAGGCTTGCTTAGGCTCACTCCGATATGTACATCAGGAAGACATCCTCAATTAGGCTTGATTAGGCTCACTCCGATATGACCATCTCGCCTGGGCATTACTAGGGCTTTTTGGATTCATTGCACGGGCTTTCAGGAGAGCTCCTGCGTCCTCTACATCTTTTTTCAGACTCTCTTTTTTTTAAAACCTTATTCTTCTTGCACACCAACTCCTGCAGTGGGTGGAACTATTTTTGTCTAGTCCACTGTTATTGGATGTGAGAAGATTTTGCATTATTCTTCGATAGGCCTATTAGCTAACAGTCTGCAAATGGCCCCTTACATATACTTTAATATTATTATCTGCCTTAAAGTTTGGGTGGTCTGAAAAGCCATAAATTTATCCCAACACTTTTATTGAGGCCATAAATTTATTCCAACGTTTTTATTATTTTACGATTTCTAATTATACACCACTTTCCATTGGCTTGTCATAAAACGACACCATGGCGTCTGGCTATTGTTGTTGTCTGAGATCCGAACTCTATTCAACATTATACATTCATTTTACAATACAACAATTTTTTAAAAATATATATTTAATATTTAAAATCAACTTAATAATTTTTGTATGAACTTACACTCCTATTTTACTTAAATATATAAACATTATAATTTTACACTCATAATTATATTTTATAAAAAATATTTATACAAACAGAAATAACAAATTACGCAATTTTACTTTGATTTAACCAACATGGTGCGGGAACATATAGTTATATGTTGCCCAGCACGTATTAAAGGCGATATTTTCATATTGGCCTCAAGACAGGAGTTAACAGTCGAAGAAATCTCCAAAGATCGCTATTTATAATGAGCCTTTTTTTATTCTGTTCATTTCAGTGGATTAAACGCGAAATTCGATTACATGTCTTAAATTTTCGCTTTATTTGTATTTTAGTGTTTTATTTATTGATGAATGTTTTAATTTCGTTTCCAGCTTATATTCGATTCCAGCTCCGAATATAAGCTGGAATCAAATGATAATCTATTTGTATTACTTTAAGTGCAAATGGATTTATCTTCCGTAATCTTCTGCACACGATATGGATAGATTTGAAGGGGAAAAAATCATGCTTGAAAATTAATTTAAAAAGGATAAAAATTGAATAAATTGTGATACAGGTTTCAAACAAATTGCATTTCAAAGTACATTTATTCCTTAATTAACGGTGTAAAAATTAAAAATGTGCGGTATTTAGAAGTTTTCAAAATTTCAATAACAATTAGTAAAAGTTCAATTTTAATCCTCTGCTGTTGCCACAATCAAAATAACGTCAGCGTTACGCACGGACACGTTTGTCCTTTATAATATAGATCGTGTATTTTTTAGCAATGTGCTACGTATGAGTGTGTGTATAATCAAAATAATAAAATGCAAAAATGAAAGTATACGACCAAGGACGTAGCCAGAAAAATATTTTGTAGTGGGATTTGATCATAATTTGATCATTATCTCATTTTGGATTTTTTATTTTTAAGAGGCTACTTCAGTCAGGCGAAAAGACCCGTTCGCTAATGCTAATCCTATGGAAGAAATTTATAAAGATATCTCGGTTGCATTTCAATATTTTTAAAGGATTTCTTTTGCATTAGACAGCTGAGATAGATCTGTACAAAGGTTGTTTTTCACTTTTTCGATTTTGTTTACAGATATTTTTTCTGGGGAGACTTTCATTTTCGGAACCGGTTTCGAAAGTAAAAACATCCTCATAAAAAAAAAATCTGTAATGAAAATCGAAAAAGTAAAAAACGGCCTGCATACAGATCGATCTCAGCTATCCAATGCAAAAGAAATCCTTTAAAAATATTGAAATGCCGAGATATCTTTATAAATTTCTTCCATAGGATTAGCATTAGCGAACGGGTGTTTTCACCTGACTGAATTAGCCTCTTAACAGAGTTATTTTCTTCTGATGGACTGACGGTTCCCATTATTATGAAACAGCCTTTATAAATGAAGTGTTAAGTGAAGATGAAAGAGCAGTCGTAAAAAGTTAGAACTCTGATTTTCTAGTCAGAATGGGGAAAAATGTGTCCATAATGTTTTTTTTTTAATTACGGTCATCCCCCCCCCCCCATTCTGATCAGAAAATCCGAGTTCTAACTTTTTACGACTGCTCTTTCATCTTCACCTAACACTTCATTTATAATGGCAGTTCAGGGGCGTAGCTAACGATATTTTTTCGGGGGGGAGAGTTCAAAAATTTCCCAACTTGAAACAAATTCCTCCAACTTTCAACTGAAGTGATATGCACAAAGTGTGCAATAATGATAATGAAGTTTATGCATAAAAAATTCCTTTCCAAAGAAAAATTTTGAAACTAGAAACATAAAAATTCTAATTATTGGTTTGTTTAATAAACAAACAAACACGCATTTTACTTTCTTCTGTCTTCGCAAGACGAAAGTATTGAATTCGTAAAAAAATTCTACAACTGGTTTTCGACGGTTTGATACGTTTTAGAAGGTCCTGAACATAATTTGACTGTTTTTAGAAAATGTCTGTCTGTGTGAATGTGACACAAATTTTGTGGGTGCTCTATCTCAAGAACTAATTCGCGGAATTTTATAAAACTTTAGATTCAGTTATACCTTGATAAAAATTAATGCTGATTAGTTTTTGGTGTAAATTACCCAAAAGGTGGCGCTGCTATGCTGTATTTTTCACGATTTACATGATTTTAGCGATAGTTATATCTCAAAAACTGTTGCACAGAATTTGATCAAATTTCATATTCTGTTAAACCTTGACATAATTTAGTGCTTAGTAGGTTTTTGTATATATCTGTGGCACTGCTGTGCAGTATTTTTCACGGTTTTCGCGTTAGCTATATCTGGAAAACTAATGCACGAAAATTTAGTCAAACTTCATATTCGGTTACACTTCCTTATTGGGCTTGGGTGTATACTGTCCAAAGGTATCACTTTTGCGCTCTTTGGGTTTGGAATTTTGGTTGCAGAAATCTAAGAGCATGGGTGTCAAAATTCAATGATTTGTTTGAAAAATGCGATGCTTCTATCTCCTTTTTAAATGCACACAATTAAACGAATTATAAATTAAATGCACATAATTAAACCTTTAGAATTCATTATTATGGGCATAGAATTGTTACTTAATTTTAACATTGTGATTGCAAATTTTGAAGTATTAACATGTATGGGATAGAATAAGGTTTTAGGATTGGCACATCCAAATTGTTTTCATTTAACATAAATTCTTTTGGTCTTCAAAGAATCTAACCGTGATGAAGCTAACCTAAGATCGTCCAGTTTAATAAAATCCACTATTTCACTTTCACATTTTAAAAGCATTAGGCTGTCAAATCTGTCAGACCTCATTGTAGCTTGCAATATATATTTTTACAATTTTTATTTGACTAAAGATTCTTTCATTAGATGCAACGCCAAAAAGATAAGCTGCTGTAAATGTTAAGGTACGAGTTTGACAGTGTGACCCAAATAGTCTTTGAATTTCATGGCATGAATAAAAGGTTTTTTAAGTGAGTTGGGATTTGGTTTATTTCTATTTGACTCTGCAAGTCATGTACATCCGGTTTCTCCTATCCAGCTGGAAACATTATTAACTTTTCTAAGTTAGTGATACTTAAATTTGCCTTGCACAATTGTAATTTAAATATGCAATGTATTGGTGCAATATTCTCCTGATATAGGGAACATTGTCATTTAAGCCCATTACTAAATTGCCGAAATTTTCTTGTATTTCTTATAACTCTTCCCTGTAAAACTTATGTGTATCAATGTCCATTGCTATGCTATTATTTTTATCTATTCCATTTGGTGAAACCGTTTTCCCACGGTGCTTTCAGAAATCAGCTTCTTCAATCACTACCTAATATTCATAATTGTTTATGAACTTGTCTATAAGGAAATCTTTATTTCTTCAAAATTTTATTCAAGTGTAACCTGTCAGTGTTTATGTCAACCTGTATGTCGATTTTTTTCTTCAGTTGATGGACTGCTTACATGGTCATATTTCTGTTCCAAATTCAAATCATCCACATTTTTACCTTTTTCATCCTCGAATGGATTTTTAGATGCTCCAAAATCTTGCACGAAAACTTTTTTCCTATTATGAAGGGTTCTTTCGTGCTAAGATTTATAGTCATTTTTTAGAATAGCTTTAAACAGACAACACTGGACTTTTGGTTTAAAATTTCATAAACACCTATAAATATAAATGAACAGGACATATATATATTTCTGCACACAAATAAAGGTAAAATGTGGCAAATTTATCTAAACTAACGACTTCTTACATTCACATTTGCTCATATAATGCTTTTGTCTTGACAGCAAAGGGTTAACTAATTTTCGGAGCAAAAAAATCACGAGAATGAGTAAAATATTGTCCAAAAATCGCAAAATTAGTGCAATTTGTGAAAACTCATAAAATCTTCTTGCCCAGCTGTGTTCCAAGTAGGTGACTACATTCCTATCTGTTGTGCTACAAGTGATCTCCAATTTTCAAAAGAAGCTGCAATCCCTTTGGATTAAAATAGCTGGATTCTCTTTTAGGAGGGGAAAGGGAGGAAGGGTAAATTTTTGAGAAAGGTACAAAGTTTTGAACGAAATAAAGGAACTGGATAGTCAGCTGTTGGTGGATAGGAGAAGAGAAATTTAGGTCTGGTAGATGTATAATATTTTTGTAGATCTGAAAAATACAATGATAGATTAAGTGTGACTGATTTCTTTTTGTATTTCTTTTGATAATTTAACTTGCTTACTGTTATAGTACTTAGTCAGAAACATAATCACCAAAACAATAAAAATTCATAATGTCTCAAAAATCCAGAATTTCCCAACTCTAAGCTCAAATTTCCCAACTTCACAAATATTGGGGGGGGGGGGGGAGGCTCCCCCCCCATACCCCCCCATGGCGACGCCCCTGTGGCAGTTTCATAATAATGGAAGCCGTCAGTCCATCAGAAGAAAATGATCCATTTCAAAGGTATAAGTCCGATTGAAAAAAATCTATTGAATACTTTGGGCAGAAAGAAGAGACTACACCTGCAATTTTCATGGCACTAATAGAATCACATAGCTGCCAATTTGTACGGTTTTGTTACCTCTAAAATTTAATATAAATTTTTGCGATATTTAATTGTTGACAATCGTCAGATTTCGGCGATTGAATTAGTCAAAAAAAAAAAAAAAAAAAAAAAAAAAAACTGCAGCAAGATTGACGTTTAACAAACAAAAAACTATCAAGGGCTTTTTCAAATAAACAATTTCATTTCCCGCTTTTCTTAAAAGTAACGGAAATGTACATCAAAGAAATGTTACTAGTACCATAAAAATGAATGAATTAAGTGAAAATTTATCTCCTTAGTCGGTGACGATTTGTATAAATCCGGTTTATCCGAGTTTTTTTCTTATCCGAGGTGAGCTTGGTAGCTTGGTCCATATTAACTCGTCGGGACTCTACTGACCGTAGTTGATTTTCGAATCTTGACTGTGTTGAATGATAGTTAATGGCATATTTATAGTCATCTTGACAGAAATTTTGGAGGGGGAATCAAACCCTGGTGATCCCTCCATTGGCTAAGGCCTTGTATACGACTGTTCTCAAATGTAAATTCGTTACTTCCGGGCAAATCATGGAATTATTTTCATCAGCACGTTTGCAAAATCTTCAAACGTTCTATTTAAGTTCTAATTTTTTTTTCTTTTTAGCTTAAAGATTTTTTCAGAAAAAAACTGAATAATGTCAGCAATTTTTTAAGACTTTTTGTTTTAAGAATACTTTTGAAAAAGTTTTACGAAGAAAAGCAGAACCATTAGCATTAGCGGACATTCTTCCAGAAGTAGTATAAAGATCAAGAAACAGATGGCGCTGTCTGATACCACTTTAAATCTTACTCCATCATCTTGCTCCTCTCAATCGTTTTATTCCACAGGACAGCTTTTCTCTGAGATTTTTTTTTTCTTTCTTTGACATTTTTTTAATAACACTTTCGGGTTCTTTGATTTTTTTTTTATTTTAAATACTTTTAGAAATTAGAAATATATTACAATTCATCGGAAATGCAAGTAAAAATTACATAAATACATATACACAGGGTCGTACTGGCATAACTGAGAGGGCGGTGGCAAAATGGATAAAAAGGGCGCCGATTGCCTTACAAAAGGGCGCAAATGCTTTTATATATATATATATACATACACATACACACGCACATACTATATAAACTATGTATAAAAAATCACTTTAAAAATATATACGAGTATATTGCTGTAGCGAAAACTTTATTCCTAAAATAATTATGTCACTCAAATTAGTATTTTACACTACAGAAATGTAATATGCACAAAAATAGTTCCCCGCAAGACATTGCACTTTAAAAAAATCTGATGTTAGACCAGTGTTGCCAATTTAGAGGTATTTTTTTTCCTCCACACTTTTCTAAGAAAGCTATCTCTATTTTCGAATTTCGCTCACCATATCTAATGAGTTAATTCAAACTTTACCCCGAATATTTGAATAACAATCTCCATACAATTATCTCCAAATGGAAAATAAAATATTGAAATAAAACAAACAAAAACAATTTCGTTGGGTCAAAACTCAAAAGTGCAAAACATTATTTAATACAATTCAATAATATTTTATATAATACAATCTTTAGAATACAAATACTAATTATGGTGTATAAAATTTCAGGAAAGTTATTTTTGTTTAGTTCAAGAGTGACGTCTATTTTACGTGAATTATTTTAAAAATATGTTTTATTTCTTTATTTTTTCAACATTCAAAAGATACCATAGATTTTTTTTTTTTTTAATTATGGCCATTTTTTTTCCATTCTGATCAGAAACAAAATTATGGCCATTTTTTTTTTCATCCTGATCAGAAAAAAAAATTATGACCATTTTTTTCCCCTTTTCTGACCAGAAAATCAGAGTTCTAACTTTTTACGACAGCTCTTTCATCTTCACCTAACACTTCATTTATAACGGTTGTTTCATAATAATGGATGGCACCAGTCCATCAGAAGAAAATGATCCATTCCAAAGGTATAAGTTTGATTGAAAAAAACTATTTAATACTTTGAGCAGAAAGAAGAGGCTACACCTGCAATTTTTATGACACTAATAAGAATCCCATAGCTGCCAATGTGTACGGTTTAGTTACCTCTAAAATTTAACACAAATTTTTGCCATATTTAATCGTTGACAATTGTTAGACTTTTTAAACTGAAATTTCGGAAGTGACAGCCAATTGTTCCCTTGCGACGACATTTCTGTGGCTTCAACTCGTAAAATTTGGCTAAAAGTGCTATCTTTGACAACATTTTCTGAATGAATCTTTGCCTTTATAAGAAAATGGGAAACTCTAATTTCCTGGTATCTGAACAAAATCGGCAAATTTTATATTTTTACGAACATTAATGCAAATTTTTTGTATTTACGAATGAAAATGACTTCGCGAAAGTATCAGAAAAGTAGTTAGTTTGGATTTGGGAATAGCTTTCAATATAAAAAATTCTCATAACGAGGATGTGATCGCCCCCCATCTCAAAAGAGGAAATCCATGACCCCCTCTAAATGATGAGCTGAATCCGTCCTTGGCTTTGTCGAATATTGATTGATTAAAATCTCGGAAACGGAATCGAAAAAAATTCCGCTTTATACAGGATCCATATGCCATATCATCTTTAGATTCTACTATGTTTTGTCATACGCCAGACAGAATGATTTTAACAATACCGTGCAAAACGCAGATGTGAGAAAAATCGACAAACAAAATCTTCATTTGGCGCCCTGGGCATATGCCCCCTCTGCCCCCCTTAATTTCGGCCCTGCTTTCAAATCAGCAAACTTACAAAGGCTGTGCCCAATAATGGAGTTGTTTCTGTTTTTCAAAGATCTTGTTCTTTTTTACCGCGATTCATGTGTGTACGCAGGGTAGGGGGGGGGGGGCAGAAAATCTTTGGAAAAGTAATACATTCTTTAAAAGTATTACGTTGAATGTATTATTTTGAAAAGTAGTATTACTTGAGTTTTATTGCATGATAGTTTTGTTTTAAAGGTTTTCATTAAATTTCATTATAACTGCTGACTGCTTTACCTGGCTGAAAATACCAATTATTTTTTATTGCCCACCAGAAACTTTTTAATCGAACTGTCTTTTATATTTTTTGAGAAAAACAAAAGATCTTTCAGAAAAGGCTGCCAAATGTGGCGTTTTGAACAGAATTTCCGGACGCGACAGTGGAGGAAGCGAAAGAAAACTGTTGTCATGAGACAACAATCAATTTTAACTCAAGATGTAATTAATTTAAAGAACATAATCTATTGTATTACAAATCACTTCAATAACCAAGCCTGCAAGTCTCATTCTTTTATGTGGAGTTTGGCCGAATATTCGGTTTCATTTTCGTTTTCAGCCCAAAATCCTAGTTTCGGCGAAACTACTGCCGTATATTCGGTATTACTATAACTGCTCCTCCCTAGCCTCTCCCAAACGGCACCCCATCCAAAGAGCCGTACATACCATATATTCACATACAAGGTGATAAATCTAGAAGGTATTACTAATATTGATTAAATTCGTTATTTTTAAATTAAATTATTTTTTACTATATTTTTTATGTTTATAGCACCTTATATTTAATTTTATTTCAATCAAATTACAGTGGAACCCGGTTAAGACGCGTTTCAAGGGAATGGACCTAAGTCGCGTATTAAGCGGGATCGCGTATTAAAGGTGATTTGTATAATGTTGCAGGAACTGGGCTTATTTGTACATCTAATCATCTAAATGAACTTTAGAGCTTTCATTGATATGTTTATGGTCGAAAATTGTGTCTTATACATATATTTAGATTTAAATTTAATTGTATTCAACTTTACCCAGTCTATCTTTTTACAGGACAGACTGGAATAAAAACTGAAAATAAATATGGACTCAAATATGCGGCTTTATTGTCGATAATACGTTGCAACCAAAGATAAAACAACAAAAATAATTTTTCTGCTCGACTAATTTTTTTTTTTTTTTAACAGAAAGAACAAAAATATTAAATTGTTGAAGCATAATCCAATTGTTAAAATCATATTTAGTACTTGTGATAATGAGTGCCAATATAATCTGTCCTTTCTAATGCAAGAAAAAAACTACCCTTATTAATCTTTGTGTAAAAAGTATTGTTAACATAGCAAAAAGTAACGAAAACATAGAAAACATAAAAGAATTATACACCAGCAATCGTATTTGTTTCATCTACGCAAGTTTTTCTTTTCTTTTCTTTTTTTTTTTTTTTGTAAATAACATGCATTATAAAACATAATAGTGGTATAACATACAGTGGAACCCGGTTAAGACGCGTTTCAAGGGAGTAGACAAAAGTCGCGTATTAAGCGGGATCGCGTATTAAACGTGATTTGTATAATGTTGCAGGAACTGGACTAATTTACACATCTAATCGTGTCAATGAACTTTAAAGCTTTCATTTATATGTTTACGGTGGAAAATTGTGCTTTATCATATTTATATTTCAATTTAATTGTATTGAAAATATTGTTTCTTTTTATAGGACCGACTGGAATAACAACTAAAAATAAAAAAGGATTCCAACATGGCTTTAATGTCGATTAATTGGTTACAACCAAAGAAAAAATAATAAAAATAATTTTCTTTCTAGACTAATTTTTTGTAACAGAAAGGAAAAAAAATATTAAATCTTCAAAGCACAATCCAGTTGTTAAAATCATATTCAATATTTGTGATAATGTGTATGTATCATTATAATCTTTCGTTTAAAAGTACTTTTTTTCCCAATACGACGGTATAAAAATTGAAAATATGCGATGCTTAAAAGTTAAAACCCGTGGTGCAAATCACAAATGCCTAGACGCAACTTTAATAAACTATATTACTAAATAAAAGTTATACCATCTTTTTCGGTTTCAGTGTAATTAACAGTTTCAATAGTTTCATAAATGTGTTCTGATTAATTAAAATATTTATTTTTTAATTTTGTGCAATTTAATTCAGCATTTGCAATAGAAAAATGTAAGATCTGTTACTACATTCCCATTTAATAAAATAAATAAGTTTTGCGCCTCTTAGTACTAATAACATCTGTTACTTCAAACTTAGTTTTAAACATCGTACTATAGATAAGATTTTCTTTCAAATTTTTGAAAATGGTACATATTGTTTACATAAATAATTTATTTTTTTATACACAGTTATTCAAAATGAAAAAGAAATTCATTTAACGTAATTTATGTTACAACGATTTTATACTTTTTATTCCAAATGCAACTTTAACTAGAATAAAAATCATGCGCCATGCATAGAATATGAAATATTTTCTAATACTATCAAAAATATTTTATTATAATTATTTTTTTTCATACAAGGAACAGCGATGCGTTAATAGACATTTTAGAAAGTACTTAACAAAGTTAAAAGCCTTATCTCAGTATTACTGTCTAGACTGAAGTAGTCCCTAAAGACATTAAGGGACTACTTCACTCACGGGAACTGAATTCGCTTACTAATGTTAATCCTATGGGAGAATTTTTTTTAAAGATATATCGTTTGCATGTCAAAATTTTTAAATGATTTTTTTTTTTTTTTTTTTTTTTTTGCATTGGATAGCCAAGGTCGATTTTCATAATGCCCGTTTTTTACTTTTTCGATTTTGTTCGCAGTCATTTTTTATGAGGATAGGTCGACTTTCGAAATCGGTTCCGAAAGTAAAATTATCTAAATTGAAAAAAAAAAAAAAATACAAACAAAATCGAAAAAAAAAGATTCGGCCTTTGTAGAGATTGGCCTCAGCTATCTAATGAAAAAATCTTTTACAAATATTAAAAGTCAAACAAGAAAAAAAAAAAAATCTTCCATATGATTAACATTAGAAAGCGGGTGTGAAGAATTTGCGAGTGTTAACATGCAAAATCTTCAGTAATATAATACTTGTATTTTATGCATACCACACAGCAAAACTAAATCTAATTAAATAGAACAACGCTTTTCACTAAAAAAAAGGTTTTTACCGTTCATTGACGACAATATTTGTGTATCCATGTCTTTTGTGCAGTCCTATGTATGAATTTATTTATATTATATTCACACAGTAAGACTTAGTTGTGCTAAAAAACAAATAACACTCTTGAAAATGCATTTTCATCAAATCTCGCCCACACAATTTAAATATTTTGAATTGTTGCACTGCATATAATTTGTAGAATTCATTCCACAGAATTTAATAAAAATTAGTTGAGATTGAAAAAGCACATCTTACAATGTTGCATATAGACTGTTAAAGAAAATTGATATGATATATTCCCTATTCTTTCTGTGGATGACGTTATCTCCTTCCTCAATAACGTATATAAATTTCAAAAAACGCTTTTCAAACAATTACTGTCATTAGTGAATTCAGGAGGTGTCCCGGAGGGGACATTCCCCCGGAATATTTGAGATTTCGTGTTTTGAATGGTCAAAAAGTGCAACCCCCCTCGGAACTCTATAATGTCACCCTCAGAGCCACAGAAATCCCCCCCCCCCCGAGGAAAGTGTCTGAATTCAACACTGATTATTGTAATCCGAGATTAATACAATGTAATTTATTTCTATATCCCTGTAAATAAACGAAAGAAGCTACACGATACGTATTCTATATTAAGCGTGTTGTTGTGCCCTTCAGTGATGTATATCAATTTCTTTATGTTTGAAGTAGTGCAACATCATTAAAATACAAAATAAAGAATTTTCTTTCCATAAGACATAATTTAACGGAATATTTTTTTATGTATACCTGCAAACGAACTATAAGTGCTAAACACTTCATTTTCATTAAAGAATCTTTGTAGTAAATAGTAAATCATAATAATGTATATAAATAGAGTGGCAATCCAAGTTTATTTACGGGCAATCGGAATGACGAACCAAAGTCATAAACTTTTCAACTATGTTAGAAAGTGTTAAAATGGTGTAGTTTAATTTTGTATTGTTTATGCTACTGCAAATTTTATTGAGATTGCAGACATTTTCAAACAATATTGCCGTTATTAAATAAAATCTATATTTTATTTTAAAACAAAGTATTTTAGAAATATAACGAATAAAACGCATATTAAAAACTCCTAAATTAAACTTCTATCAGCTTTTTTTTTTACAAAAGGAGCTAGTGAAACATATTACTATTTTTTTTTCTTCACACCTGATATATTTTAATCGGTGGTTTAGAAAAAAAATACACAAACATAAAAGAAACACAGAACTAAAAATAGTCTTTTACGGGGGCTTCAGGAAGACAGACCCTCTCCCTCATGAATAATTCTTGATATCCTTTCTTTTACTGCTCAATTACTTTAAATCCTATGCGAAGAACAAACTTTGTTATTTTTTGAAATTTTCGAGAGGAAAAAAAAAATAGTTAATTAAATTTGAAAATCTAAAGAGGGGCAATTCTGCTCAACTACCATTTCTGGCACCCATGTTTCCTTTCCATCCCATTGTACAAAAGATATAATTTTATACAAAAACATATTGATATTTGGAAAATATGAAACCCTTATCAAAGATTCGTGGTATAACATAGCATATAATTAAAAAATATTATTGATCAAAACTCAAAATATGCTTACGATTCTCTTGCATCGGACTTTTGATCTTCAATTGTGCTCGATAATTTCGTATCTATCATCACGGCATTGTTATACTATCATTGACGACCAACGTTTCGAAGAAATTATAAAACTTTCCAATTTTGGCTGCCTATATTGTTTCATTGTTATTTTTTCCTTCAAAAATTGAAATTTTGATGCAAAATACTTATGGCTAGAATTTAAAAAATCTCTGCCGGCCCGGCCTACAGGCAGAGGTAGATTTCGAAGTTAAGCATACTAATTTCACCAACAAAAACTAAATCATGATTAGATATAAATCCACTTTAACAGTTTTATCTGTCTGCTTTTGACGAGTTTTTATTTCCTTTTTATAAAATAGCTGGTTTTATGAGAATCATGTTAAGGCGATATCAAAAAAAAAATTTCCATACTCAACAACTCGAAATTTTCTGGCACATTTTCAGATTAATTTTTAATAAAAAAAAATATGAAACATGCTGACGTGATTTTTTAAAAGATTTATAAGCGACCTGTGTTTTTATTTTTCTTTCAATTAATTAAAACTTTATTAATAAACAATTATTTTCTCAGTAGGGCAATATTTTTCGTTTCTAACACAATCGCTTCGGGAAATTCTGTTCAAAATGCCCACTTTGACATCATTTTTTGAAATATATTCTGCCTCTATCAAAAAATCGATCATTACTGTACATTATATATTTTCTGAATAAGATAATCTAGCAACTGGATGCGTTTGAGAGCAAAAATGAATTTAAAAATGAGTAAGAAAATAGACAGTTTGGATTTGAATGTACCCTTAATAAGATGATTTTTTTCGTCAACCGCTATGTATTTTTAATTTGTTTTTGCTTTAAGAATTGGTTCTATCAAAAAATCAAAAACTTGTCTATATAAATGTTGAAGACAATATTAAGAAGATATATGATAAATTCATGGAGATTTTATATCTTGTGAATTGACGGAGTTATGAAAATTTTTCTTCTTCAACCCCCCTTTTTTGTTTTCTTTTTTTTATTTTTGCAGTACGAATTGGTCCTATCAAAAACTTCTGAATATAAAAGTTGTAGATATTATTAAGGAGATGTATAATAAAATTAATTGGATTTGATATATTGAGAACTGACGAAGTTAGGAATTTTTTTCTCAACAAAAACCCTACTTTGCGCCCCTTGAGTCCATTTTTAATATTATCAAAAATCTGTGATACATAAATTTTTGGTCCTATTTTTAGAAGTAATAAAAACTTTAAACTGATTTGATATGTACAAAAATTAAGAAGTTATGGGGTTTTTTCGGTTTTCACAAAACCCCTCCCTATTTACATCCCCTTTGTCCGCTTTTGCCCATTAACGAACTTGACCGAGATTTTATGTCCCTTGATTTTATGTATCAGTTTGGAAGAGATTTGTGCAGAATTGCGGAAGTTATCGTGTCCAGAAGAAAGTGATAACGCTTCGGGAAATTCCGTTCAAAATGCCCACTTTGACATAATTTTTTGAAATATATTCTGCCTCTATCAAAAAATCGATCATTGCGGTACATTATATAGTTTCTGAATAAGCGAATATACCAATTAAATGCGTTTGAGAGCAAAAATGAATTTAAAAATGAGTCAGAAAATAAGCAGTTTGGATTTGAGTGCATCCTTAATGCATGATTTTTCCAACACAATCCGCTTCGGGAAATTCGGTTCAAAATGCCCACTTTAACAGCATTTTTTTAAGTATATTCTGCCTCTATCAAAAAATCGACCATTACGGTACATTATATAGTTTCTGAGTAAGAAAACGTACCAATTGGAAGCCTTTGAGAGCAAAAATGAATTGTAAAATGAGTCAGAAAATACACAGTTTGGATTTGATGATTTTTTTCTTCAACCGCTATGTATTTTTAATTTGTTTTTGCTGTAAGAATTGGTCCTATCCAAAACTTGTCTATATAGATGTTGTAGACAATATTAAGAAGATATATGATAAATTCATGGGGATTTTATATCTTTTGAATTGACGGAGTTATGGATTTTTTACTTCTTCAAACCCCCTTTTTGTTTTTGTTTTCGTTTTTAATTTTTTTTTTGCGGTACGAATTTGTCCTATCAAAAACTTGTGAATATGAAAGCTGTAGATAATATTAAGGAGATTTATAATAAAATTAATTGGAATTGATATCTTGAGAATTGACGAAGTTATGAATTTTTTTCTCCCAAAAACCCTATTTTTTGCGCCCCTTGAGTCCATTTTTAACTTTATCAAAAATCTGTGATACATAAAATTTTGGCCCTATTTTTAGAAGTAATAAAATCTTTAAACTGATTTGATATGTACAAAAATTAAGAAGTTATGGGGGGTTTTCGGTTTTCAAAAAACCCCTCCCTATTTCCATCCCCTTGGTCCGATTTTGCCCATTAACGAACTTGACCGAGATTTTATGCCCTTTGATTTTATGTATCAGTTTGGAAGAGATTGGTGCAGAATTACGAAAGTTATCGTGTCCAGAAGAAAGTGATATATATATAGATAGATAGATAGATAGATACATATTTTTATAGTGATTAATATACATATAAGTATATTTAATATAAATAAAGTTATACTGTATGTATTGAAATTGGGTAATTATTTTTATTATTATTCCTCTATTCTTATTAATATTTTAATATTTATTTATTTTCACTTAGTGTTATAAAATTTATTATCGGTTTAATGTTTTTGAATGTCCCACATTCATACTTTTAGGATTTTTATGGATGTATAAAATAATCCACACACTATATTTGTGCTTTTTAGGTAATCGGAATTTAAGTATCTGTTCACATTCTTTATACTACCATATGTTTTTTATTTCCTGTTCATTTTATAATTATCTTATATATAATAGTTTTTATTGATTTTTATATTTTTAATAATTATTTATATTAATTATTAATGAATTTATTTTGTTTTATAGCATATAGCTATATGCTATATATTATCGATGTTCTAGAATTATTTAAATTCTTAGTGTAGTTTAAATAAGTTAGCTAATAGAATATTTTGTATGCTTTTTAAATTTTATTAACAATAGTTTTTTAAAAATACATTGTGTGGTTTATATTCAGTTTATAATTATCTATATATAAGGATATGTTTGGTTTTGCTGTTAATAAAACAATTGTTACATTCAATTGCTTACAACTGTTTGTCTTTTGACAATTAACTCATAAAAGTAATACTAGATGGCAGCACCACAATTTGTGTTTTTTTTCCGCTAAGTTCTAAATTTACTTTTTCCAGCTACATTTCAGTTATAATTTACTACACCAGGGGGAATTTTTAGCTAAATTTTGACGATATTGTTTTACGGTTTTTAATTAATTTAATAGTGCATTTTAATTATGCAATTACTTTCTATTTATATTATTTTATATTATATTAAAAGTTATTTAACATTTATTTCAATATGTATTAACTGCATCCTATGGTATCAATTACTGTGATTTCTTAACTGTTTTATTCACCTTAATCTTTACGATATTATGGGTGCCATGTGCGCGTGGATTTATTCTAAAATATTAATCGGTATGGTGTTTATTATTTCATTTTATATCCTATAAATATTTAAATAGGTTTTATTGATTTTTCCATTTCATATTATTTGTTTCTATTCTGTTTTCATTTTTAATCAATTCACTTGATTTTAATGGTTGTTTGGGCACAGGGGAAAATAACTTTTAGCTTTAGCTTATTTTTCCCACAGAAAACAACCATTTTGCTTATATCATTGAATTCTGTGCCCTTGAAAACGTAATTCAATATATAAGCATTTCCATTATTTGTCGGTGTCCACTTTCTTATTTTTCTTCCATAATAATTCTTATAATTAATTTAATCTTTTTTTCATATATATATATATATATATATTTTTACAGCTTTAATTCATAATATTACGGTTTTTGATGGTGGTAGGTTATGTTTAATTATTGGTTATACATATATATATATATATATATATATATATATAGTTTTTTACTGAGGGTGGTTTTGGGTTCTAGGAGTCATGATCGGTGTAGATCTGCAAAAATTTTTCAGAAATTCCAACATAGGAACGATCCCAATAGGTAGTATTTCATACGAAATCTACCTGAAAACAGATACTTCAGAGATATTCGCTGGAATTCAAAATAATCCAATGCTTGTAGTTTATTCCTGTCTAAAGAAGTAATCCCCGAATAGTAAACCAAGAAATATTGTCAATGTGAATGATATAGGAAGATAGGAGAAAGGGGGATAATGATTTTGTGGGATTCTTGGCACTGCAATATATCAGAAGTTGTCGGTCTACATTGGTGTCCTTTTTTTTGATTTATACTGTATTCGATTGGAGACACCATACCAGTCATCTGAGGACCCCTACTAACCAACAGTATGTGACAGGTATGACAATTACCCCGAACGTCTTTAAATACCTTATTTACTGACTAATGGAAACAAGCTGTTGTTAATTACCATGTGAGAAAAACATGGCCAGTCTTTCAAAACTGAAACATCTGGATATTTTTTAAACGGGGACTGCGGTGTATAAAGATCTTTTTCAAAGAGCTTTTGTGGTCTTTATGTTAGGAAAAGGAGGAGGATAATAGTTTTCGATTAGAAAATGCCAAGCAAAACTAATGTATGCATCTGAAGGAACTAATGTTAGCGCGGTATTTCAGGTGTTTCACTACTGTTAATTATGGTGAAACGGCAAGTAAATATCCTTTTCTTCCCAATTCCTTTCAGTTTGTTTTCTGAATACTCAAAGAAAACTCAAATAGTTTTAAAAATCAATTCTTTACTTCATAAAATTATTACTTGCTATTACAAAAACACAATACTACTTTTTTTCAAGTTATTTTTGCAGAAGCGCTGAAAAAAATCTGGCCAAGTGACCAAGGGCGCCATGATTACAAAAACACGGTATTAGTTTTTTTAAACTTATTTTTACAGAGGCGCTAAAAAAATCTGTCCAAGGGCGCCATGATTACAAAAACACGATGATAGTTTTTTGAAAGGGATTTTTACAGAGGCGCTGAAAAATATCTGACCAAGGGCGCCATGATTACAAAAACACAATATTAGTTTTTTAAAACTTATTTTTACAGAGGCGCTGAAACAATCTGACTAAGGGCGCCGTAATTAAAAAACACGATATTAAGTTTTTGAAATTTATTTTTACAGATGCGCTGAAAAAAATCTCTCTAAGGGCGCCATGATTAAAAAAACACGATAATAGTTTTTCAAAATTATTTTTACAGAGGCGCTGAAAAAATCTGACCAAGGGCGCCATGATTACAAAAGCATGATATTAGTTTTCTGAAAGTTATTTTTACAGGGCGCTGAAAAAAATCTCACCAAGAGCGCATTGATTACGAAAACACATTAGTTTTTTGAAAGTTATTTTTACAGAGAGGCGCTGAAAATAAATCTGACCAAGGGCGCCATGATTACAAAATTACGATATTAGTTTTTTGAAAGTTATTTTTACAGAGAGGCGCTGAAAAAAAAAAAAAAAAATCTGCCCAAGGGCGCCATGAGTACAAAAACGCGATAATAGCTTTTTGAAAGGCATTTTTACAGAGGCGCTGAAAAATATCTGACCAAGGGCGCCATGATTACAAAAACACGATATTAGTTTTTTAAAACTTATTTTTACAGAGGCGCTGAAAAAATCTGACCAAAGGCGCCATGATTACAAAAACGCGATATTAGTTTTTGAAATTTATTTTTACAGAGGCGCTGAAAAAATCTGACCAAGGGCGCCGTTATTTATGTAAACACTATATTAGTTTTTTTAAACTTATTTTTACAGAATCGCTAAAAAAATCTGTCCAAAGGCACCATGATTAGAGAAACATGATGATAGTTTTTTTAAAGGGATTTTTACAGAGGCGCTGCAAAAATATCTGACCAAGGGCGCCATGATTACAAAAACACGATATTAGTTTTTTAAAACTTATTTTTACAGAGGCGCTAAAAAAATCTGACCAAGGGCGCCATGATTACAAAAGCATGATATTAGTTTTCTGAAAATTATTTTTACAGGACGCTGAAAAAATCTCACCTAGAGCGCATTGATTACGAAAACACGACATTAGTTTTTTGAAAGTTATTTTTACAGAGGCGCTGGAAATAAATCTGACCAAGGGGCGCCATGATTACAAAATTACGATATTAGTTTTTTGAAAGTTATTTTTACAGAGAGGCGCTGAAAAAAAATCTGTCCAAGGGCGCCATGATTACAAAAACACGATGTAGTTTTTGAAATTTATTTTCACAGAGGCGCTGAAAAAAATCCCTCCAAGGGCGCCGTGATTACAAAAACACGATATTAGTTTTTTGAAATTTATTTTTACAGAGGCGCTGAAAAAATCTGACCAAGGGCGCCATTATTAAGAAAACACGATATTGGTTTTTTTAAACTTATTTTTACAGAGGCCCTAAAAAAATCTGTCCAAGGGCGTCATGATTAGAGAAACACGATGACAGTTTTTTGAAAGGGATTTTTACACAGGCGCTGAAAAAAAATCTGACTAAGGGCCCCGTGATTAAAAAATACGATATTAAGTTTTTGAAATTTATTTTTACAGAGGCGTTGAAAAAATTCTCTCCAAGGGCGCCATGATTAGAAAAACACGATAATAGTTTTTTTGAAAAGCATTTTTACAGAGGCACTGAAAAAAACCTGACCAAGGGCGCCATGATTACAAAAACATGATATTAGTTTTTTGAAATTTATTTTTACAGAGGCGTTGAAAAAATCTGACCAAGGGCGCCATTATTACGAAAACACAATATTAGTTTTTTTTAAACTTATTTTTACAGAGGCGCTAAAAAAATTGTCCAAGGGCGCCATGATTACCAAAGCCGCCTCTGACAAAGGGACCAAATGAAATTAAAATGAAAATCTCCTGTATTAAATTGGCATTTTTTTTTGTTTTGTTTTTTGTTTTTTGTACTTTCACAGAAAACATAAATACCAAACTACCGGGCAGCCACCCAGGGCGCTGAATATTTGACAGAAAATATACTAAATACATCATTAATACCAATATTAATTTATGTAGAAGTTACTATTCTTCGGGGTACTGAATAAAATCTGGACCAGGGCGCCATGACTATCAAAGTCTCTGTGAATGAATCCATTTAAAATGAGAATATGTTTCTTATACAGTGTTTTGTCGTTTATACTTGCACAAAAGGCAGAAATACAAAAATACCTCACAACACCAGGGGCGCTAAATACTTAGACGCAGAAAATATGCAAACGTATTAGACGCAGACTTATTAGACACTTATTAGAAGCATTCCTAGAACAGAAATTATTTAGGCGTATATCTAAATAAGTGAGTACTTAATACTATTTTTCTTAGAATTTATCATTAATACAGGCTTTGAAACAGTCTGGTCCTGGATACAATGTGTAACAATGGCATATCTGATTGTCGATAACTTATGTTATCTCGAAATTGGTTTATCTAATTGTCTTTGATCACACATAGTTTGCTTATGCTATACTTTAAAAAATAAAAAGCATTACTTTTTAATTTTCCAAATGAAAATCTTTGAAAATTTTATGCCTTTCAAAATGCGTGCTTAAAAAAAAAGAAGAAAAAAGTGACGATGGGCGCACCGGGCATTTGCCTCGTTGCCCGGTGGGCCAGTACGACCCTGCATATACAATTAAAAACGCAAACGTTTCGGGCTAAGTTTTAGTCCATCATCAAAAGGGATGTAGTGGAGAGTATACGGAGGTATACGCCGTATACACCTTCTGAATATTTTTCAGGAACACGAGTATACCCTCTGTTCCGCAAAAAAGCGATTGTATATACTCTGAGGTATACCCCTGTCTTGAGCGTATACCCCTGCTTAGAGCGTATACCTTCTGTTTTTTTTACGACTGCATCACTGCTCATCAGTGCAATAAATAACATTCAAATGACTAGAAAACTATATATCATGTTTACAGTTAATAATTACTAACAGTTAAAATTAAATAAATTATAAAGAACCATATCAAAGCAATGCTGTGTATTCAGGTGGAACTGCACAGGATTCATTAATCGGCGAAATTTGCTTACGAGTGAAAACACCTTCAAGAAAAACTCTACTTTTAACGTTAATGCAACTGGATCTGATAAGTGATAATTGTCATATTTGCAAAATCTGGGTATTTTTTCAGACATGTAAGGCCCTATTTTTAAATTTATAGAATGAAACGCTTGTTTCAAATAAAAGTCTGAGCAACGGTGTGTAAAATTGTAAACAGATTTATTACTATTATTATTATTGTTGCTATTATTATTATTATTACTTATGCTGAAACATAAATGAAATAATAATAGTGAATGTAAAGCTATATACTATTATTATTACAAGATGATAAACCCGGGTTACAGAATATAGGTGAAAACCATTGTATATATTATTTTTGATTTCAACATCCTTTTTCTCTTCACATGCTAAAGGCACAGCGATGAATGAGGTATCTTTCGAAAGGTTTGCAAACAGCTATTGACATAGTATACTTACAGTCGAACCCCGATTTAACAAATCTTTCGGGACTGACAACTTTGTTCGTTAAATAGGGATAATCAAAGGGGCTTTTTTATACAACAGAACATGTTAAAATATTATTATAAATAAAAAGAACAATGCTCACTTATCTTAATAATGGTGTTAAATATTTGTTGCTTTAAGAAAATACACTGTATAAAAATTGATCCTTTTTTTATGTTCTACTATAAATCACAAGCAATGTAATAAAGAAAAAATTCACATTTATTCAAATTTTATAGATAAATTATAAGCTATCTATGATAGATGTTTGTTTGCTTTGTTTCGATTTTGTATTCCAAACATCTTTATTGATTTTTCATGAAACTGTGCAAACAATGTCATCAACAGCGTGAGCCATCAAATACAGTTCCGTGGTGTCCAAACTGCTAACTGCTTGTTTGAGTGTTGCATGTTTCATCTCTGTTTCATCTTCTACATCCGATACGCTAATATTGATATTAGTAACTTCTCTGTAATGTACATCTTTTGCATGTAAATATTTCTGCATCACAAAATACAGATTCAGAAACTTGACAATAAGAGACAGTGATTTTCTTTTTTTTTTTTTTTTTTTTTTTTTTTTTTTTTAATATTAGACAATTTTTCAGTTTTTTTTTTTTTTTTTACATCGAAAGTTATTCGCTAAATCGGGATTATAAATTCGTTTAATCGAAGTATTTTTATTCTATTTTCTTCGGGACCATAAAAAAGTTCGCTGTATCGAGAAATTCGTTAAATCGCACTTCGTTAAAACGGGGCTCGACTGTCTATATCGTTAAAACACGTTGTTTGATAAAAAGAATTGCAGTTAATCAAAAATTAATAAAAAAAAAAAGGTATCAGCAAATAATCTCATAGATTGCGGTGATGAGAACCTCGCATGGGTCTACTGTTTTTTTCTTCTTCTTTAAATTGATAACTCTAATACAATCGGACCTCTATTTAACGAACCTGTATTTTGCGAATTTCTCCATTTTGCGAGCTTTTCCTTGGAACCAAGAACATTTTGCGAATTTCTTCGTAAAATAACCTCCAAATAGCGAAGTGCATTCTCTATTTAACGAACTTTTTCTTGTGATCTAATTTTTTTTCTCCCCATTTCTCAAAATATTTCTGGACATTTCAAACTTATTCTTTGTTTAAGCACATTTTACGATGTTCAATGGTCTTGAACTGGTTTTACCAGGCGCCTTCTTTGTCAGCAGTGCGAATTCGGTAAGTACAGAAGACGAAGACGATAATCCCATTAACTTAAAAAAAAAAATGTGGGTACATATGAGAAAAAAAAGAAGAAATTAACCATGATGTGCTGATTGATGATTGTATTTCACTTAATTCTGAAATTGAGTCCTCGGAAACACTATCCGAATTTGATATTTTCGACAGTGTGAAAAATAAAAACAATACAACAATGAATTGCGATGAAGACGAATATGATGATGATGGAAAAGATCATGATGCAGGAATTAACAAACCTTCGTATGATGGAATGCTAAAATCATTTGAAAGAATCCGACGCGGATTATAGTTAGAAGAAAATACGTACGAAGGGGTTTTTGGTGCATTGCAAAGATGCGAGACGTATTATGAGAGAAAGCACTTAAAAAAAAAAAAAAAAAAAGAAAAAGAAAAAAGAACGAAAGAAAGAAAACCTCAGGCAAAATTAAGAGTTTTTCAGAAATTAAATTTAAGGACGCATGTGTTAATGTAATTATAAATTTATTTGTTATAATAATAATAAATACGATAATGTCATTAAAATTAGTTAATTTTAATGTAAAACTATTTACTTTAAACAGAAAGTACACTGCATTCCCGGACGATGTTTTGTTTTCCTTGCAGATTTCAAAAATTTAAACACACAGAAAAAATGAATTGATGATGGATATTGGTGGGTAAAAAAAATAAAACAAATCGATATAATTTATAAAAAAAAAATGTGTTTAATTACTTTTAGTAAAAATATTTAGTGTTTATTAATTTAAAATCTGTTTTATGTAGTTTAAAGTATTTTAAAAGGTGAATCTCTATTTAACGAATTTTCCATATAACGAACTTTTTTCCGGGATTTAGCGACTTCGTTAAATAGAGGTTCGACTGTATATGTTTTACATTTAATATATTTTTGTAGAATGCCCACTCACAATACTAAAAATCAGATTTATATTAAAAGTAGCAACAATGTGTTCAAATAAAGTTTTGAAACGCATTAAAAGCGATATTTTCATATCGGCCACACGTCAGGAGTTAACAGGCGAAGAACTCTCCAAAAATCGCTATTTACCATCAACCTTTTTTATTCTGTTCATTTCAATGGAATGAAAAGTGAAATTCGATTACATGTCTTAAATTTAAGTTTTATTTATATTTTATTGTTTTATTTTTTATTCATGAATGTTTCAATTTCGTTATGGAATGTAAGCTGGAATTAAATGATGAGCTATTTGCATTAATTTAAGTGCAAACGGATTTATCTTTCGTAATCGTCTGTACGCAATGTAGATAGGTTTTTTTTTTAAAAATCATGTTTGAAAATTAATTTTAAAACGATAAAAATTAAGTAAATTGCGATACAGTTTTCCAAGAAAATTGCTATGTAATTTTCAAACAAATTGCATATGAAAGTACATTTTTTTTCTTTATTCGACGGTATTAAAATTGAGAATGTACGGTATTTAGAAGTTTAAACAATTGCAATAATAAAAGTTAAATTTAATCGTCTGCTGTTGCCACCGTCAACATGACGTCACTGTCACGCAAAGACACCTTTGTCCTTTATAGATATGCAGGTAACAATAACAGTAATTGTAAAGACAAAATGCAAAGATCGAAAGGCTTAAAAATAGGTTATGCACTGTAAAAAAAAATCCGACCAGTTCTCTTGTAGGAATCGGAAAAATAGTTGCCCTTATCGTACCGGAAAATTTTCCGACCCAGCTCGGAATAAAATCTGTAAAAAAAGGAAATAGTCAATAAAACGGTATTTTACGGATTTTATTCCGAGCTGTGTCGGAATTTTTTCCGGTACGATTAGGGCAACTATTTTTCCGATTCCTACAGGAAAACTGGTCGTAATTTTTTTACAGTGTACTCGAAAAGCTTAAAGGATGTATATTGTATATTGTATCCCTTACCGCTTTGATGTTATGATAGTTTTCGACATTTTAATGGTAGAAATATTCTCAACAATCGTAAAGAAATATAATCTTTAGATTTCGCTCTTTACTCCCCCCCCCCCCTTAATCTCATAACGTATTCGCATTTTTACTTTTTTCTATCTATAACAGAAGAAAGTACTGGAATCGAAATTTTTTAGCCCCCGATGGCCCGATGTGCTATTTCTTTCGGCCAGCATTTAAAATGGCGTCTCTAAAAAATAACGTTCCGTTGTATAAGCCAGCCGTAAAACAAAACACATGTATCATTGTTCGGTTAAATACTCTACTGCAATTTTTTAAACTTCTAAGCATAGCACATTTTCAATTTTTAAACCGTCGTATTGGGGAAATAAAAATACTTTTAACCCTAAAATCCCGGGTGTTGCTTTTCGGCAACATACCCAATTTTGGCTCTAAAATACTATTAGAATAATATTGATGATATAATGTCTAATGTTGCCAATAAAATACATTCTGAAAACATTATTAAATCGATTTTCAACATGTAGATGGCAACACTTGTGCTGTTTAAGAACAGAGATAGATTTATTTTTTAAGTTGTTGCTACTTGTTCTTTTTCTTTTGTTTGGAAGTTTGCTAAATACCCTATTTTGTTCTGCAGTGAGCAAGTAAAATTTATTTCTTATTATAGTTCCTAAAGTTCTTGTGTGTTTAATATTATAGAATTTTATCAAGGAATTTTTTTTTCGATTAAAGGCCAGTATTGCCGATTAGTAACAAACTGTTTTTTAGCCGTAAACCATTCTTAAAACTAAATATGATTTTTTTAAGTATTTTCCCCATGATTTATTTAAAAAATGAAAGCCGAAAAACATTATTACAATGATTTTTGAAAAATCCGGCATTTAAGGGTTAAATGCAATTTGTTTGAAAACTGCATCGCAATTTATTTTTTATATATACATTTTTTTGTAGTTTTTAGCGTCATTTTTTTAATGTTGGCAGCTCAAGTACTCCATTTTTGTAGAAAGTAAAGGAAAAACAGTTGGAAAATAATAGTTATATCTTTTTGTTACCATTTTTCCATAACAACTGAAAAAAAAAAGTAATTAAAATAAGTGTTATTTAAAAAAAAACAAAAAAACAAATGAATGATTTCTGATAAAACTTGGAGCTATTATAAACTATATTTAAGTATCTATATTAATATTACAAACAAATGAAGTCATATGAATCATTAGATAGCCGTTTTTTTTGTCGAGTTTCTTGAATCACGACATCCCTTTTTTTTTTTGGATTTGTGTATTATTCCCCAACAGTGACGTTCTACGCATACTTTACTGTAGATGTTGTTTAAAATTGGATCGGTTGGTTGTATTGGTTGTATTTATGTCGGCCAATTATCTGCACGTGGGATATAGGCCCTACGGGGGGGAGTGCCTTCCGTGGAGGTCTTTCTAAGGGAACCTAACCCGTATTAACGCTTGGAGAACCAAGGTTCGAAGAAAACCACGAAAACTCCGAACGATTAGGCCGACGGGCGCGATTGGGATCGAACCCAACACCTCCCGTCTACCAGCTTCGAGAGCAGAACCTCTCGGCCACTGGTGGGGCTAAAATTGGATCGTAAATGTAGAATTCTTCAGAGGATGCGAATGACGTCATTTTATATAAAATAAAAGCGCGTATTTTATTTTAAGTGTTAAAACTGAAATATGTTTTGTACTATTTATATTTATATACATATCTATTTTTTTTTTCATCGGGGGCGACACTAAATTCTGAAAAAGCAGAATTCCTGCTTTTTATTTTCGACTTCTGGTTTTCGATGATTTACACGTTTTAGGGGTTAGAGATCCCGAAAAATATGTTTTAACAAGATGTCTGTCTGTCCGTGTGTTCTTTAGTATGTATGTCCTCATTGTATCATCGAAAAGTATATGAAGTTACTCATAGAATCGAACCAAATTTCATATATGGGTTTTTGACTATGGCCAGCAGGTCCCACTTGATTCTGGGGATGTTCCGCCAGAAGGGGGAGCTGTAATAGCGATGCTTGTGCAATTTTCCATCGGAAGGTTTTATGATGTTATGCATAGAATTTAACCAAAGTTTCATATATATATATTAATTTTATTATTTGGCACAATAAAATAAAAATCTGGTTTTTCGTTGACAGATTTCATCTTGGCATCAAAGTGCGGTATCTTATGGTTCATCTGATTTTTGTTTCCTTTTAGCAATCCATTACCAATTGTCTTAACTCTGCCACTGGTTACTTTACTTTATTGTACATATATAAAAAAAATGTTCGCTGATGAGATGGATTTAAAAAATAGTCACAAAAAGTCACTAAATTGAACTACAGTTTTCAAGAAACTTTTAATTGAACGTACATTTTCCCCCCTAATCCGTGATGTAAAAACTAAATTTATGCCATATTTAGAAGTTATGTTTGAACGATAAAAATAGCAACTGGTTGTTCGTAGCTGTCCAAAAATATACAGCACATTTCTGACGACGACAGGAAAGTCCACGGTGGAAAAAAAAAATCTTTGTTGCTAACATAGCCCAGGGCTTAATTTCTAAAGAAAAAAAAGTACCGGAGTTCTAATGTTCTGCAGTACTAACAACCGTAGTGCAGTCTCACCCCCCCCCCCTCCCAACTCCAATTTGCATATTTATATTTCACACATTATTTGCAAAATTTAAAGCCTTTTTTTTTTTCTTTCTTTAGCAAAATAAAAAGTTTAAATATATCTGTCAGCGTATACTTAGCTGCCAACTATTCCACTTTTTAGTTATCACTCCTTCCGAACAGAAATTTTAGCCTAATTTTAATGTTAATTAATTGCAGAATTCTGCGATTAAATATGGTAAGGATTATGATTAGGAAATAGCTCTACACAAAAGAGGAATAGTTCTCAGCTGTGCATTTTTATGAAAAAAGGAATGAAATTAATATTTATTTGCTGAAGGATGGAACAACGTTTTTCAATTTCCTATAAAAAATGCATATCTTAAACCAACTATAATCGATTCCTTCCACATAATAATCTTTTGTGGTGAGTCCCTGAAAATCAAATTAAATTGAAAAATTGACAGCGTTATCGGAAAGATTCGATGGTTTTATAGAAAAAGGGGAACCTGCTCATCACAATAACAATACATGGCAATTATATCTACTTACAAATGAAAGTGACTTCGTAAATGTGCAGAGCAGAGCCTGAGCATGGGCAGCGTTCATGATACAAAATAAATCGCTAACGTGTGATTTTTATACTCGTGCTCAATAGAAGACTAAAAACCTCAAACAAACAAAAAAAAAAAACCCTCAAGCTGATGCTCGTTGACTAAAAACAGAAAATACTCTTTTCAGGTTAGATATCGAAATAAAAAAATAAAATAAACCACCCAATTAAAAATTATCCAACTGTCACAAGAGAAAATCGAACTGAAAGCAAATTCATTGTTCAGTCTCTTAAGTGGCGCCGTATGAACATGTCGCCGCCTTTAATGCCTGACATAAGTTTGGCAAATATCACTGGAATAGAAAAACACGATTTCTGTTTTTCCTTCATTCTGATCAAAATAGCATTAAAATGATTTGAAATAGAACAGAATACGTAATTTTTAAGGAGGGAAAGTATTTTTTTTCTATACATGAATAAATAAAATTGTAAATGTGACTCAGATTGAGCTTGAGCCAGCGCAAGCGTAAAAAACTGATATAAGAATTGAGTCCGTTTTATCTCCATCTCCTACGTGTGCGACACATTACGTCACATATAATGATAAAAAAGAACGTTTTGATAAAAAATAGTGCAAAATCTTGGAGATGGGAAGAAAAGAAAAGGGAAATTTAGGCTTAGGTTTTTCGGAAGCGCTATTGCACTGGGCTCCGGAGCCCTGTATTTATGAGCTCCGGTGAATTCCGACTAATATTTAAATATGTATCAAAAACAGAGAAGTACCGAAGCTGAGCTCCTGTGGTCTCCGGCGCAAATTAAGCCCTAATATAGCAGGATTTTCATTGCTGTTAGATTAGATGCGTTGCAGAATGCGGATTTGCTTCTTTATGTTTATAGTTTGCATTTATTTCCTCTCTAAAAAACAATCACCGTATGCAAATGACCTCGTTAATTATACACAGACGGAATAAAGCTGCCTTCCATTAGCGCGGAGATAATAGTATATAGCTTTAAATGCCATAACTGTAATGTAGTAAAGTTTTTTATATTCATAGAAAGAAGCATTATTATTTTGTATCATCAAAACACAACAAAGCCGCCTGCGTTAAAACTGACTATATTATTAATGAAAATGACTATAATTAACTTATGTAAAAAAGTTGCAGAAATATACATAGGAGTTAATTATCCCTTATTTGTTCTAGATTAAACAGAAATCGTCGGAAAAACTGTGAACGAAAACAAACCACACAATAGCAGAAATGGAGGTAAGTGATTAGTTCTAATCTGTTCTCTTGTTAAGGGGATGTTTCATTGTTCCTCCTCGATCACGAAATCTCATTATTATATTAAGCTTATGGGAAAGATTATTAGTTACCTAACTACCCTTTGCCTATATAATTATCAAATTACGGTTTTCGCCATTAGGAAGTAGACGCGAGAATGCTGGCATTAGCGCATTTTGTAAAATTGTCCACTTTTAAATTTGAAGTATTTTTTAAAAAAAGATGAAATTTCAAAATTTTCCCAAGTTGAAATTCCATAGTTTATAGTTTTTTTTTTTTTAGGTACTTAAAATCTAGGAAAACTTTTTTTTTTAAATACCTACATTGGCGTGGAAAATCTACTTTCTGGTGGTGAAAACAGTATTTATCTAATTATATCAGGTAATGAGTAATCGCCGCAATCCATGTATAGAAAATCTTTATTGATGTAGCATCTATTTGAATATAATCGTCATTTGATTAATAATGTTTTGAATTGTAACTTTACGTATACATAACTTTGTGTTATTATTTTTTTCAGTTGTAGTACTTTATGGATATGGATAAATATTTTTCGTCATGTTCTTAAATAAAATATTCTTAGGTAAGAAAACTCCCTGAGACCTTGTCGAACTTTGGACCTGTTGCATATACTATATATTGCACATATATATTATGTATGTATATGTATATACACTATTTACCATTATATTAATACCATTATATTAACCCAATACCATTAATCACTGGACACTTTCAGTTTTAGACATTTTGTCAAATATTAAAAGGTATATATATCGGATTTTTTTTTAACTTCGGGATTATGAAGAATATGTTCGACTTTATATTTATCAACGGCGATTTGATCAGAAGGACATTTAGGGGGCCAACAAAAAAATCAAAGAAAAAGAATAATGTTTGGGATCACCCTGTAAAATAAAATGCACGAAATGATCTATCGCTATAGCTTACGGATATATGGATATTATACAATATATGTATTCATTCGTGGAAGAATAGAATGTATATTAATGGAGATATATCGATTTTTTTTTAAGTTAAAGAAATTCTTGCATGTTTTTTGTTTATATCATGCAGAGTTTTTTTACCAAATGTAACGCCAGTTTCAGAAAATTTGACAAAATCTAGTAGAAATAATATGGCGTAATTGGAATGTGAATATATTAAATATTAGATGAAATATGAGCAGTTGAATTAAATATTTTTTATCTGCGCAGGCGCGCCCGTTAAAAAATATTTTTTTGCATGATTTGATAGTCATGGAGCAAATCTTAAAAAAAAAAAAGTCAGTCAAATATCGTAAAAATTCAGAAAGATATTGGCAATAGACTGAGCTGATTTTTAGTTGTTCTCTAAAAACAGCTAAATGATAAGGGGTTTTCCATAAATTGTCGTTTTTAATTTTTAATTTTTTTAATTTTCATTTTTTATTGATGCTTTACTTCTTCTTGGAAAACCACCAGAACGAGCCTATTCCCAGAAAAAAAGAAGCATCAAAATCTAAGCATTTCTTCTAAATCATCTTACTTTGACATTCATTAAGTACAAACTCCTTTCTGAAAGCCGGATAATAATAAATAACAATTTGTGGATAATCCCTTATCATTTAGCAGCTTGTAGAGAACAACTAAAAATTCACTCACTCTATTGCCGATATATTTCTGAATTTTCACGATAGTTGACTGTTTTTCTTTATAAGTTGCTCCATAGTCAAATCACGAAAACAATATTTTTATGGTGCGCGCACGCGCAGATAAAAAATATTTCGTTCAATTGCTCATATTTCATCAAATATTTAATATATTTACATTCCAACTACACCGTATTATTTCTGCTACATTTTGTTAAATTGTCTGAAACTGGCATTAAATTTGGTAAAAAACCCTGCATGATAAGCAAAAAACATTCAAGAATTTTTTGAACTTCAAAAAAAAGGTCGATAAATCTCCATGAATATACGGTCTATTCTTCCACAAATGAATGCATATATTGTACAATATCCATATATTCGTAAGCTATAGAAATGATCATTTCGTGCATTTTATTTTACAGGATGATCCCAAACATTATTATTTTTCTTTGATTTTTTGTTGGCCCCCTAATTGTCCTTCTGATCAAATCGCCGTCTATAAAAATGAAGTCGAATATATTCTTCATAATCCTGCAGTTCCAGAAAAATCCGATGAATATATCTTTAAATATTCGACAAAATGTCTAAAATTGAAAGTGTACGGTGATTGATGGCCATAATAGGGTATATACAGGGTGTCCACGTATAACCTGACCGACCTTTATTTTCGCAACCGTTGGTCCTAGATGCATACTTCCAATTATAAAAATGGCTTAAATAAGTTAAAGAATTATTTTTAAAGCGATTTCGGTCAAGAAAAACATTTATTAAAAAATTACGAAACATAAATTCTTATATGGTCCCCCGGTCCTATAAGTTATATTTAGTAAAATTTTCCTGTTACACTGACAAGTAAGACGAAAAAAGTCCCGTTATTCTACGATTAAAATTGACCGAGTAATAACTGTTTAAAGTTGAAGCATATTTTTTACTGCAAATTGTCATTCACAAATTTAGTAGAAATATAACGATAATAATATAGATATATATAAATATCTGACGAAAGTCAGATAGGGGAGGTGGGGGATGAATGGGGCATTTTCACAAAAATATTTATTTTAAATAATTTTTTTAATTTATTATCAATATTATATATCACATTTCATACATAAGGTATTTGACTACATCTATGCACAATATTTATTCTAGATTATTATTATACATTAAAATATTATTAAATAAAAATCCCTGACGGCTCGGGCCTACAGGCGGAGGTAGATTTCGAAGTTAAGTAACTAAATTCACCAAAAAAACTTAAATCAACATTAGAGATAAACCCAGTTCCTTCACTAAGAATGAGCTCTAGGGAGCTAAACATTTTGTGAAAATTCTAATACACACGAATACACACACACATGTATATGGAATAGTTTTAAAAATGGCTAAAACAAATTCAGAAAACCTCAAAGTGTTAAAATATGTTAATATTTCCATAGTCGGGTTTTTATAATGTTTTAATACGTTTCTTCAAACTCACATGGCGTTACATATTCACCTGCTGAGGTATATTATATTTCCAATATGACGTAATACATATATTTTTTTAATTCATCAAACTATTTATTTCATTTTGAGTTTTCATTCTGAAATCTTGCTCTAGAAAACTTATGACGTAATATTCAATTTGTTTTCAAATCGTCAAACTATTTGTTTAATTTATTTTTTCACGTGAAAAATCTTGCTATAGAAAAGAAATTGTTGTGGTGAGAATTTTTTTTTTTTTTTTATTGTTGGCAACTGCTATAATGAAAAATATTAGGTAGATTTCGTAAGAAATACTACCTATTGCAGTCGTTACCATGGTGCGACTTTTGAAAAATTCCTTCATAACTTTTCATTATAGGACCCCAGGAACCCAAAACCACCCCCACCTAAAAAGTTTATATATATATATATATATATGTGTGTATGTATGTACTAAATTTTGTCCGCACGATAAAAGTCGCAATTATGCACGGATTGTCCTCAAACTCGCCAACAACTTTGATATGGCTAATATCTCGGCGGGGATTGAAAATGGGCGAAATCGGTCCAAGAGGGTGGAAATGGGGAGGGTTCAAAATTTTGAATACTGTCTTAACATGATTCTGATAAAACCAGCTCTTGCACAACAATGGCAGGAAAAAAATAAAAGTTTTTCGTTATAGCAGTTGCCAACAATAATAAAAAAAAAAAACAATAAAATTCTCACCACAACAATTACTTTTCTAATGCAAAATTTCCACGTGTAAAATTAAATAGTTTGGCAAATTGAAAACAAATTGAATATTACGTCATAAGTTTTCTAGAGCAAGATTTCAGAACTCATAATAAAATAAATAGTTTGACGAATTAAAAAAATATGTATATTGCGTCATATTGGAAATATAATGGACCTCAGCAGGTGAATATGTAACGCCATGTTAGTTTGAAGAAACGTATTAAAACATGATAAAAACCCGACTATGGAAATATTAACATATTTTAACACTTTAAGGTTCTCTGAATTTTTTGTAGCCATTTTTAAACCTATTCCATATACATGTGTGTGTGTATTCGTGTATATTATAATTTTCACAAAAAGTTTAGCTCCCTACAGCTCACTCTTTGTGAAGAAACTGGGTTTATCTCTAATCTTGATTTAAGTTTTGTTGGAGAATTTAGTACTTAACTTCGAAATCTACCTCCGCCTGTAGGCCCGAGCCGGCAGGGATTTTTTTATTTTTTCCTGTCATTGTTGGGCAAGAGATGGTTTTATCAGAATCTTGTTAAGACGGTATTTAAAATTTTTAACCCTCCCCATTTTCATTCCCTTGGGCCGATTTTGCTCATTTTCAATTTCCGCCGAGATATTAGCCATCTCGAAGTTGTTGGCGAGTTTGAAGACGATCCGTGCATAATTGCGACTTTTATCGTGCGGACAAAATTTAGTACATACATATATATATATATATATATATATATATATATATATAAACTTTTTAGGTGGGGGTGGTTTTGGGTTCCTGGGGTCCTATAATGAAAAGTTATGAAGGAATTTTTCAAAAGTCGCACCGTGGTAACGACTGCAATAGGTAGTATTTCTTACGAAATCTACCTAAAAAAGAGCTCCTGTTTGTCCCAATCATCCCCTTAGCAGGGATGGATGGGACACTAATAGGGATGGATGGGACACAAAATATTTTCCTCCCTGTATTCCACGTTACTTAATAAAAATTTAAAATTATAAACTTATATTTCTTATTTATGATCTTATAATATGGCTGTTATATCTTAGCGTTGGTAATCACTTCTTTTACTGCAGTTTTAACTTTGGCTGTCTATCTGTTCCTTTTTTCTACTTACGAGATATTTTAGATATGAAATGAAAGTAAAAATTTTTATTAAAATACGGCTTAGCTAATAATTTTCATTCACAACTTATTAATTAATTAAATGTGTTTTAGATATCATGCACAACTGAAATTATGTTAGGGGAAGTGGGGTTTATTTAAACAAAAGTTCAAAATTCAATATAATTTCCCTACATTTGATCAATAAAATATACTACTTTTAACAATTTTATATATTTTGATAAAGTTTCAATAGAATTTTTTTGATAAAATATTTAACCTTTATTACAATACAATAATTAAGATAATTTTTAATAACAAACAACCTTATATGATACGAAAAATGTTTAACACTATTAATTAACATAAATTATTAATTTATCAACCTATATAATATTATTTAGTTAATAAATAATTTTTTAAACATCTCTTAGAGGTGAATGAGACTGTCCCATTCATCCCCACTGGCAAATGTCCCAATCAAATGTCCCAATCATCCCCATGATGCATATATTCAATTGTCAGCCATTTTGCCTCAGAAATTATTTTGTCACAATGTTAATATTCATTAATTTTAATTACCAATATTGAACATTCAAATAAATAACTAGAGCATATCTTAATTGTTTATATTGTATAAGATATTTGGCAACTTCAAATGTAAAAAAAAAATTACTTTTAAGCAGAGTTTCAGGAAATGCAACTTTAAAGAAAAATGAAAACAGTCATGTGGTTTATCTTTTGGTTCTAATGCACGCTATGGTAGTGCCATATATGGGAATAGGAAGCAACTTAAAAAAAATGTTTATTACCTGAAATATTTAGAATGTCCCATCCATCCCTTGTCCCATTCATCCCCTAGCTTCCCTATATTAAAAAAATAGTTGACGGTAAAATTAACATTGCAATATAAATTTGAAATGTTTAATCATTCTGACATACTAATGCAAAATATACATTTTGTAATAAACATATAAAAAGAAGAAGAAGAAAAAAATATATATATAGAATTTTTGTTAAATAAAATTATGAAAATTAACAGTTTTAGCTTTTGATAATTGATTCTTATGTATTCTGTACCGCTGAATCCAAAATTTACCTTATTTTTTTTTTTTTATCATCACGTAAAGAGTTTTTGCTAATCGTAAATCTTAAAGTTAATAAAAGAAAAAAATAGCGTAAATTTGATACTATAAAATAGATGTCATTGTTGTGTTTATAACTTTTGATAATTTATTTTTGTGAATTTTTTACTGCTGAATCCGTAAATGACCTGCATTTTTAACTATTACGTCAGGATTTTTCGCAAATTGTAAATTTCAAAGTTACAAAATTCAAAGTTAAAATTGAACCTCCTCCCCCACCTTATCGGACCCCTCAGCTGTTTAGCTGTAAGAATCCCACCCAGTATAAGCCAAAAAGCTGAATAAATTATTGCATAAAATAAAATAAAATAAAATAAAATAAAATAAAATAAAATAAAGTTTTATATCTGTTTTATAGTACCAGATTTTCGCTATATTTTAACTTTGACATTTACGATTTACAAAAAATTTCTAATATGATGGTTAAAAATGAAGGTAATTTTCAGATTCAGTGCTAAAAGTGCATGAAAAATTAATTATTAAAAGTTAAAAAATACAATCATCTCCTCTATTTTATAGCATCCGATTTTTGTTATTTTTTAACTTTGAATGTTTATGATTTGCGAAAAATCCTGACATGATGTTTAAAAATTAAGGAAATTTTCGGATTCAGTGCTAAAAAATACATAAAAGTTAACAAGCACAACCATCGCAGTCTTGTGTTATCTAATCTAAAACTTTTTCTTAAACTTCTTGGCGATAATCTATCGGAAATTTTTTGTGTTATCCTGTAAAATAAGTGTAAATGGTAACCACCGAAAATCATAATGTTAGATTGTCAGCGGATTTATGTCAGTATGTAAAATTTAATCTCGATCGGATATTTGAAAGAGAATTAAAGTTAGAGTACAAATTTTGAACTGGAAAAACATACATACGATCGTTGAAGTTAAATAAAAACTTATAAAAATAACATAATTTTTGTTAAAAGAAATCATGAAAAAAACAAAAAAAAAAAAAAAAAACAGTCTCATATCCTTACAAAATAAAACATATGTTAAAATACAATTATTTTAGTGTCAATCTGAAACTTAATAAAAGTTAACTCAATCGTAATACCTCTACGATTTTTTCAAAGCGCAGATACACGTGAAATAAGTTCTTCGAATATTTTATTTTAAATACTTGGTTTATGCCCCCTCAAAGCATGGCGGAACTCATATGTGTTCAGATGCAGTAAAGTGGTAAGTCATGCATTTTTAAAGCTTCATAACTCGGTCGGTTTTAGTCTTAGATGAACGGGACTTTTTTTGTCTTACTTGTTAGTGTCACAGTACATTTTTACTAAATATCACTTATAGGACCAAGGGACCGTATAAAAATTTAAGTTTCGTAATTTTTTAATAAATGTTTTTCTTGACCGAAATCGCTTTAAAAATAACTCTTTACCTTATTTAATTTTTTTTTTTAATTGGAAGTATGCATCTAGGACCAACGGTTGCAAAAATAAAGGTCGGTCAGGTTATACGTGGACACACTGTATGTATCAACTATTCTTTGCACTTTTTCCTATCCCTGATTAAAAAAATAATAATAATAAATGTATTTTAAATCTGTTAATTGTAATTTTTATTTATCTAAAGTCAAGAATAGCTGGAGTATTAAACTTTGTTTTTCAGTGCGAAATTTCAGAATAATTGTTAATATCTGTGTTTGTTGTAGTAGTTATGGTAACGTAGAAGACAAAGCAAAATTTTCTGGAGACGAAAACGTATGAGGCAAATATAGATTTTAATAAAGCGAAATAGGCTCAGTCTTATGTTAAAAACAAACAAGAAAGAAAAATCATTCTTCAAGCATAGATTATTAAGCACTTTCCAACACTTCCTGAATACTATAACAAAACTTCACTGTTTAATAAGGTAAATAAGATAGTTACATAAATATTTTGAAAACGCATAACACAGTTGAAAACCAGATTTTAGCAATTACTGTCCATAACTGGAAAAGCACTGGAATTCTTGTGTGATGCACTGTATTTGATCTATAGATTTGTATATATTCTACATAGTATGCTAAAATTTAGCACTATAGGTTGAAGATTCACCTTCAACAATTTCTATCCATAGACGGAAACATACTTAACACTAGAACCGCCGGCAAAAACGTACTATAACCGCCAAAGCGGTCATTTTGACCGATGCGGATTACCATGCTCAAATATTGTTTACTTGCCATTTTTTACTCTTAGTATCGTTTATTAATATTGTTAACATCATTGCCCATATAATAATATATATTTAATTTTTTTTTTAAATATTTTATTAAGTTATAATTATAGTATATTGATATATATATATATATATATATATATATATGTGTGTGTGTGTGTGTGTATATGTATAACTTATATTTTTTATTTTAAGAATATTTTTATAGTAAAAAATATTTTTCATAAGAAATCGAAATTACTAAAAACACGAATAAACTTTGTGAAAACAAAAATGTATATTTATCCCCTGAGAAATACAATATTCAGGGTGGCAAGTGGTCAGGGGAAAACACAGTAAAAAAAAAAGAGGAAACTACCAGTATTTTCTTCTAGAAAATACTACGAATAATATAACGGGACTAAAGAAAGCGGATTTATCTTTAACAAAATACATTTAACACCTTTTTTGACTGTGTTTTTCAGAATTGATGCCCGCTAGATTGTGAAAATTATAAAACATTTGTAGAGGTCATCGTCTAGAACTAGCTTTTGTAGAATACTTCCGTGCCATTTGGTCGAGCACGTCGACGCCAAATTTTGTAGCATTGTAGAACTTTACAGTTTCTGGTAAGTGTTTATCAACAGTTTCAAATTTAACTGATGGAAGTCGGGAACTTATTTATTTTTCTTCCCTTGATAAACTCAACGTAATATCATCTTTTGCAAGAATTTGGCCACTGTACAAAGACTTTTTTTCAGATTTTATAGCATGTGGAATTTTGTTTTTCGTCCGCAATTGACAATGCCAACAATGCTTGTTTTTAGTGACTTCAACTTTTCTGCAAGGGGCAGTGAAGTAAAGAAGTTATCTGTGGTAATGTTGTAACCTCTGTTGAAGTGTGGTTGTATGAAGTATGGACTGTTGCAACATCTATTAGATAAAATGTGCATTAAAATTAACGGCGGTCATTTTGACCGTTTCGGCTGTTCTAGGTATACTACTGCAATACTTCAGAAATTTTGGCTGACTGGAAAATTTATCACTGGCATATCATAGCTTTTCGAATTATAGAAAAAGTCACGGAAACTGAAAGTTATACCCTAAATAGAAACAAACTGGCACGCAATGAAAGTTTCGAAAATGTCAAAATGACCGCCTTGGCGGTTCTAGTGTTAAATACTTTTGTACAGACCTGCATTTTACCTACTAGCTTTTTATATACGCCCCATATTAAGCTGAAATTTAATTCAGGCTAAAACACACTTAAAACTATGAAATCACACTTCCAAAAATTATCATCCATAGGAAGCCATATATTCAGTTCTTTGCGTGGCCCTGTATATGATTTTATCTTATATTCTACAAACATCTCTAAGCATACTAAATATAGTTCAGCTTGAAAATGCATAACTCAATTAAAAATCATCTTTAACCAATTTACACTCATATTCAGTAATCATTACAGCTTGAAAATGCATAACTCAATTAAAAACCACCTTTAAGCAATTTACACTCATACTCAGTAATCTTTACGAATTCTTTTGTGTATCCTTATGCATGATCTACAGAATTTAAACACCCCACGTAGTATGCAAAAATTTAGCGAAACTTAAAAACGCATACCATAACTGAAAATGCACTTACGGCAATTATCGCTAATACTTTAGATAGAGTAGTGTATCCGAAATCTTTTGTGTACCCTTATACATGATCTACAGAATTTAAACACCCCCGTAGTATGCAAAAATTTAGCTAAACTTATAAACGTATGCCATAACTGAAAATGCACTTACGGCAATTACCACTAATACTTTAGATACAGTAGTGTATCCGAAATCTTTTGTGTACCCTGTAAATGAACTATAAATACTATGCACTTTATATTCTACAGCAAGTAACTTGTATTAAACCTCAGTAACTTATATAAATTTCATTATATTTGAAATAATGCAACATAATTAAAATACGCTGCAAACAGTTTTTCCTTCCTATATCATTATGTAACAAACTTTTGTGTGGCCCTGTAAAAGAATAATAAACTCTTTGAGCCCCACATTCCACAGAATGCATATTTTTGTGCGCCTCATAAATGCATATCAATTTCATTATGTTTAAAATTGTGTAACATCATTAAAATGCACTTTAAACGATATTTGCCCACTGACCGTACTGTAACTGAATACATTTGACTGTAAATGAACTATAAAAGTTAGACACTTCATTTTCAATAGAGATCGTGCTATAGTAAGCGTCAATAACATACAAAAATTTCAGAGAAATCGGAGTATATTTACGAGAGTTAGAGACCGGGCAGTAGTCTAGGCAAACCGAAATCATAAACACTTTTCAACTATGTTGGAAAGTGTTAAAAAGTGCACTGCTAGTCAGTGCATCTAAAATTTCATTTATCAATTTAATAAACATCCCAAATAAAATTTTGAATAAATTATATATTTAAAAAAAAAAAAATAAATAAAAAATAAACTGTAACCCATTTTTGGTGCAGAAATATTTGATTGATCGACATATGTAAAGGATGGGAGTTTGATGAATTATTAGATGCTTGACAGATTCATCGATTTTTTTTTTCTTCTGTTAAACGTTTTCAAAAGTCGGCGCTCCACCGTGAAACAGCAGCTTTTCTGTAAGTTTTTTTATTTTCGAACACATGTTGAAAGGAAAGGACACAAATTCCTTTCGACTTTTAGTTTTTTTTGTGGGGGGGGGGGATTTATTTTTCATTTTACGTTTAAAGGGTGTGTGTTTGCAGGAGAGGTTGGTGGGTGGGCCGTGTGAACCATTTGATGATTACCTATTAAATGCTCGGCTCGGCAGATTCATCGGCTAAATATTTTTTTGATAGGCATTGGCGCTTCACTTCTATTAAGTTCTTCTTGTAAACTTTTTTCAGTAAATATTTTTTTAATTCGAAAATTAAAAACCTATATTTATTTTATGTTCAGAGAATGTAAGTGAGGAACCATTTGATGATTATTAAATGCTCGACAGATTCATCGGTTGAATATTTGTTTCGTCTAAAGGTGGTGCTCCACTGTAAAAGAACTTTTCTTTAAGCTTTTCTTTAAATAAATCAAAAGGAAAATTCAGCACCATCTCCAAATGGAAATTTTAATGGATGAATAGTAATACCTTAATTTTGTATAGATTTTATGCTGGGTGCATTTTTTTGTTGTTTATTTTATGTTTGAAGGGTGGGAGGGGGGGGGGATTATTTGATGATTATTAAATGCTCGACAGATTCATCGGTTTTGACCTTTTGACCGCAGATGGAATTTTCCTTGCAGATATTTTCCCTCGACGATCGACCATCCCACCATTTTCTCTTCGTTCTTGGGTTGCTGGAATGTATTGGGGTGATCTGTTATTGTTGGTAGTGGTCGCCAGTTTTCGCCAAGCTATTAATTCAACGATGAGATATCGGAAAAGATATGAGGAATCAGAAATCTCCTCCGATGCGTACTATATAACAGTGCTGCCAGATGTCTCGATTTACACGGAATGTCCCGATTTCCAGAGGTTTCACGATCCGGGACGACCAAAATATTGATTTTTCATGAGCACGATTCTTTACGATTTTTTTTATTATTACATTAAAACCTGTGAAAACAGAATCTGTTTAGAACGGATTTTTTTATGATTCCGCCGAAAGGAACGCATACCGTTAAAACAAACTATGTACCACTAAGATGGAATATTTTTCCGGCCCCTAACTATTCTATTTTTACAAGTTTTGCTCTACTTTGTTTAGTGAAACCTGTGAAAAAGGAACCTGTTTATAACGGAATTATGCCCTAAACGTAAAAGTTCATGATTCCCAAGAAAAGATTAGCCTACAGTTATAGCTAGCAGCTCAGTTGGAAACATCTCCAAAAAAAGGAATTTTGTTTCGGTGCTTAGTGATTCCGCATTTACGGATTTTACTGTATAGTATAAGATAAGGTGTTTTTTCAGTACAGTAAATTAAAGCCCACTCAGTGGGATCTCAAGTGACCGGAGAAAAATTCCATTAGACAAATTTCATGTTGTAACCTCTTGAGAGGCAGTGGTATGCCTATGAAACCACTTAATTTTAACTCCCAAATGCCACAATGGCACCAGAATTTTAATAAAAAAATTATCGGTTTATTATGCATGTGAAATTTAGCTTTTTCTTATTTACAAATAAATTTGTTTTCAAATTCTGGTGTCATTCATTAATTTCAACCCTTTAGCAACGGAATTGCTTTGCCCTGAAAGGGTTAACAGATATAATTGCATGACATTCCTTGCGTAGCGACCATGATTTTTTTTCCGGTTAAGCCAAGATTTTTTTTCAAACAGGTTCCGTTTGGATTTACTGCATTTTTATATCCCGAGTTAGGATCCGCAGTTTTGTTTGTTTGTTTGTTTTATCTCCCTGTATCGCTTTTTGCACTTGGCAATGACCCATTGTTTCTGAGACTTTTTCTAATTGCGTACAGTAACAGTCGTTAATGTGTGTGTGTGTGTGGGGGGGGGGGGTAGCAGGGGTCCTGAGATGAATTTGGGTTTTTTCAGATTTTTCAGATTGAGAATCTTACAGTTTTTTGAGTCACTAAAGCAAAAATAAAAACATTGACCAATCTTTTTAAAACTGCTGTCAAAAGGATGGATTAAGAAATGGGTTTCGGCCGTCTGTAGGAAAACACTCCATCAGACTTACAGCTTGGAGCTACAGTTCGGATTTCCCTTCCCCCCTTATTAAGGGGTGTCAGGACTCTTAAAATTGGAAAAAAGGAAAAAAAAAGACCATTTTCAACATTTAATATCTTAAAATGTATTTGATTTTAAGACACAATTTTAATTGGAATAAAATATATAAGTGTGTTCTTTCATTTCATTTATTTAAAAAATTACAAGATGCAGAATTAGCATTTACTTGGGGCTCCAAACTGTTAGACATTTGATGAGCAAAAAATCGGCATAACAGCTTATGCGCACGATTACAAAATAAGTATTGCAACTAGAATGAAAATTTTGGTGCCTATTTATACTTCAGATTATAAGAATTACCCTGAACCTAAATAAATTTGTATTCAAAGCTTTTTTATATTTTTAATAGAAAGTTGTATTTAGCTAATTCAAAATTAAGAAAATTTCAACTGTATAATCACCTAAAAAAATATTGTTTTGAACAATAAAATGAAAATTTTAGGTTCAGTTTATACAGACTAACATGAAACATATGTTTTGAAAATTTCATGAAAAAATATTCATAAGTTTTTGAGATATCGTGCGCGTTATGCCCAAAAAAGTCATTTGGAGAAAAATGGCTTCAAAGTTTCGGAAACGACGCTTCAGCTATTGAACGTGTATAAATATAAAAGCCATAATTTCAGTTCTAATAGGAATTTCAAGGAAACAATTATATCAAAATGTTCAGAAAAGATAGAATTTTAACATCTAAAAAAATTAAAATTTCGAAAATTTTAAAGCTCTAAGAGTCCTGAGACCCCTTAACGGTTTAGAAATGCAAATTTCTACCTGAACTCCGTAATGCTCCTTCTCCATTTACAAACCCCCCCCCCCCCCCTTACGGAGAAAAATGTCTGAAAAGTCATCAGAAAATGTTTGCCCTCGTCATCATCCATATTTGAAAGTTATTCACAGTTTCGTGTTTAAAATTTTTTCACAATTCCTTCTTTGAATTGGCTTAGTTAAAATGCTATTTAAGATTGCGTAAAAAAAAGAGGGGGGGGGAGGGGTGCATGTATATAATTTTTAAGTTGTTAAGAGATAAATTCCAAATGAAATTTAGTCAAAAGACGTTTTTAAATTTCTGTTTTTTAACATTTAAGTTAGGAGACTTGAAAGTTAAAACATGTATTTAAAAACACGTTTGTTGTTTTTATGTTGCTTGTAAATGATATTTTGGTGAAGACGTAATATGTAAAGAAAATCAATGTAAAAAAAAAAAAAAAAAAAAAAAAAAAAAAAAAAAAAAAAAAATCAAACAGTTGTATAATGTTCTTGGCCTAGCCAGAATCGAATCCTGATATTCTCTCGAGTTGGGGAGATCGGGGGAATGGCGACACCTTAAGGGAATTTAAATTTTTTCACCTCGAAAAAATGTTTATTTTTTAATAGTAAAAATTCTAAAGCTGAATCATGATCTTTAGTATCTGTATAAATTTAACCGTAATCATAACTGTAAAGTAAGCATACATAAAAAAAATATTTTTTAAACCTCTGCATAGTGGCGGGATTACCCAGGATACTGGGGTAATGCCGCCACTGTACCGTGGTAATGCCGCCACTCTTTAATGACCTAGTACATGCATCAAATGGATACTAGGAAACACATAACCTTCTGAAAATAGTTAGAAAGCAATGTAATTGAGCAGAATAATGGTTAAGCTTACAATTTACTTCATATTGCAAAAGTCACTCTGCTGAATCGGCTCCACTACATTAAAATGAGGCCATTTCTCATTCAATTTGCATGGCGACGGCATTTCCCCGAGAGGACAATATGACGGAAATCCCCAAGCAAAGCCGAAAGAAGAACCGAACTTGTTCAACACATTGCATCAAAATGTCGGCGAATGCATGTAGATTACGGGTCATATTATCTTAAATACCTAATGTTACAATAAAAGGTGCTTATCTCTACTCATTTGAAGCTCCAAAATAATAAGCAACTAGATGAAAACTACATTTTTCACTGGAACAAACGAACAACGTACAGCAAAGTCACTCTCACTTTAGGCACTGTTTCTATTGTTGGCCGCTATAGTGCAGGCACATTCACTATCTCAAACTGCCGTTAGTTTTTAAACTATGTGGGGTGGCGGCATAACCCGGGTTGGCGGCATAGTAGGAGAGCTGTTGAACATTTTTGAGTAGGTATTTGAGGCACCCTGAAAATTTGTGCAACACTTCTTTTGTAATGCCTGAATAAAAAATCGGATGTCTGGCTGAAGGATCGTGGCCCAAAAACTGTGCCAGACACGTGTCAAGTGCCATTTGGCACTTGACACATGTCTGGCACAGTTTTTGTGCCGACTAAAGTGTCTGTCGTTTTCAAAATATTTTTTTCTAAGTATAAATGTTATTCTGTCTCAATCTCAGCGTGCCTCAAATACCATTTTTTGGGGGTAGTCAAAAAATGGCACTTGACACGTGTCTGGCACAGTTTTTGGGCCACGATCCTTCAGCCAGAAATTCGATTTTGTATTCAGCCATTACAAAAGAAGTGTTGCACAAATTTTCAGGGTGCCTCAAATGCCTTCCCTAAAATGTTTAACAGATCTTGGACTAGCATTCCCCCGGTCTCCCCTATATTGCTTCACCATTGAACTAAGGGGACACTTAGTTGTAAACATAATCTTCATGTCAATCTCGGGCGGTTTCTTTACTCGTGTTTCTCTTTTTTGTTTGTTTTTGAGCTGTTTCTGTACCAGTTTTTGTTTTTCGGCCTCACTTGCTATCCATCTAACAAGGATTTTTCAAGCTCGTTCAAAGCTGTAACGTGTATGTGCCAACTTGGTATGGAATACTTTCTCTTATTTCTCAAGTGAATTGTTTTAGCAACTGAGCTGAAAAAAGCGTTCAGCTGTAAACATAGTCTTCTAGTCAATCTTCGACAACCAGTACACTCATGAGCGTCACTTCAAATTTTGATTGACCGGGTCAAAACTCTTTTATTGGACATACAAATTGTAAAGTGAAAAAGTTCTGTTCGACTAAACAGTAAATAAATGTTCGTAAGTATGCTGAAAAAGCATCGTAAATAAGAGAGCCTAGCGCTCCTCGATAAGTAAAGTCCAGCTCCGGCACCTCCCGAGGATCGGGCCGGGCTGTAGAAATCAGAGTCGGTCAGTAAGACCACTCTAAAAAGTAATCACTTTTCTGGAGGTGACCAAGCCGACCTCCTTATCTCAATCCAAATCACCCATTAACAGGTCTTGGTTTTTACTTTAGCTTCTCAACTCGCCTTCTTCTCTTTTTTTTTGAGGTGGTAGGGAATCTTCCCGTTCAGTCTCGCTGTTTCTAGGGCTTAGCTCTTTTGCTAACTGCAACTATATCATTGATGTCTATGTCGCGTTTTTCTTAATGTGTCGAGGTTGATACTAACACTCTTTCATCATGCACTTTTCTCAATCTCAGTAAAATTTCCTACTGTCTTTCACGTCATTTTCAAATTATTCCTCTGTACGTGGGTCAATTCTTTGTAGTGGATATATGGCGAAGTTTTAGCAAGGAGCTTCAGATTTATAGCTGATATCGTCTTTCTAAGATTTCTAACTGCATCAAAACGTATAATCGAGTAGCTTTCTCCTCAGAAGGAAAGATTAGAGTTTTGTGTAGAATGTAGAAGGATAAACTTCTGCAAGGCTGGTGAGCATTTAGTAAGACAACGCATTTAGCATTTAATTTGCAATCTTTGCTGACGTGAAAGAACTGCTGACAATTGTAGCATTGTGCAACCTTTCTCGGTGCCCTGTACTGGGGTGATTTGAAAAATATTTTTGAATTTCCATTACGTGGTAGATTTAAAAGAAAGAGCGGAAGCATTCTCCCATCTTTACTACTAGGCATTTGGGTTGTTTTAGTAGCATCTATGCCTTTATCATTTAGTTCGTAAATAAATTTTTCCGGTGAAATACTCTTCAGAACCCCCACCCTCCCTAAGAACGACTTTCAGAGGTGTAATCAGATTGGGTACAATATAAAATTGGAACTTATGTTCCTTTAAGAATTCCGAAATTTTGTTTTTAGTACTAAAAGGGTCAGTGGTGGCTTTAACTTTAACCCACCTATCAGCAATATAAACAATAAAATTTGAGTCGCACTCAGTTTCGATTAATTTGGAGGAATAATTTTGACATTATATTCCTTACTTGTTAATTTAGCTTAATCAGAAACGCCATCTTTAGAATCGATCATAATCTCGGCAGTCTCGTCTCACCATTAGTGACGCCATCTTTGGAGTTGATAACACACCTGCCGTCGTCCATATTCTCAACTTCAAAGAGACTATCTGATTTACTATCCGTGTCGAGCACCTCTGCGAAGCTGACAGCAGTCGTAGGCCTTTTTCGCATTCGAAGCAACAAGAACAGCGGGAATAGTATTTTTCCTATCCTTTTTCTTTTTAGACTTTTTAAATTTTGGGGAATTTGTGATATTAAAACTCTCGAGCTTCCTGCATACTTTGATTAAGAAAATTTTAAGTATAATTTCTTAACTCATCAAAATGACTGACTTCCTCATCATCGAGATCCTTAACCGAGTGATTACCCATTTTTAAACAATTATCTAAGTCCGAGTTTTTGCGGGATTAACCCACGAGGAAGCTTGCGCCACGAAAAGTAACACGAGAACGGGCATGTTACACACCAAACATATTAAACGGCATAAATACGAAAAAATACTTTAGAATTCTGTCTGTTAGTGAAATTAATGATAATTACACTCTTTCTCGTGAAAAATGACGACTGAAATGTTAAATAATAGTTAATTTTAAAAATTAATAAACAATAAATTAAAAGCACTCAACGACAGCAGACGAATATTTTCGAGCGTGGGGTGTCAAAACACCCCGCGCCCGTCCTGCCGGGTTAAGGAGGGTTTCGCCCTAAACTTAAGAGAAGGAAAGTTAATACCTGAACAATCAAACATATTATTTGCTTCGTTCGGGACCGACATCCTTGCCCGTAACTTCATGCAGGAATCCATGCAGCACGTACAGTAGTTATAGACTCATGGAGTCTGCTGATAAATAAAATTATTAAAATTGTGTGCACGGAGTTTGCTGGTAATTAAAATGATCAAAATTGTGTGTAAATTGCGATTCTAATGAAGAAATTGTGTAAGGAACTAAATTAGTTATTTTGAAATTTAGAAAGCCCCCCTCTTAGTTTTTCTCATGATGATTTAGAAAATCGATTCTGCTATATTATGATAAATAACTGTTGGGTAAACACAAGAATGCTTAATTCAAAAGTTTAAACTGTATACCCTTTAAGTACAAAACTAATTTCTGTGTAAAAATGTCAAGCACGCCTACACACATACGCACAGATTGAGCATCATGGTTTTATTCCAAAGCGTTAGAAAGCAGGCATTCTTATTGTACGCCATTAGTTATTTTGTTTTCAATTTGTCCTCTTAAGTATAGGGGAGACGAAAATTTAACCCTTAAATGCCTGATTTTTCAAAAATCACTGTAATAATGTTTTTCGGCTTTCATTTTTTAAATATATCATGGGAAAAATACTTTAAAAAATCATATTTTGTTTTAAGTATAGTTTACGGCTAAAAAACAGTTTGTTACTAATCGGCAATTCTGGTGTTTAATTGAAAAAATAATTTCCCTTGATAAAATTGAATAATATTAAACACACAAGAATTTTAGGAACTATAATAAGAAATAAATTTTACTTGCTCACTGGAGGTCAAAATAGGGTATTTCGCAAGCTTCCAAACAAAACAAAAAGAACAAATAGCAACAATTGAAAAAATAAATCTATCTTTATTCTTAAACAGCACAAGTGTTACCATCTGCATGTTGAAAATCGATTTAATAATATCTTCAGAATGTATTTTATTGTCAACATTAGGCATTGTAGCTTCAATATTATTCTAATAGTATTTTAGAGCCTAAATTGGGTATGTTGTCGAAAAGCAACACCAGGCCTTTAAGGGTTAAAATCCAAAAACATTTCAGTTAGGTATTTTTGCTTTTAATGAAATGATTGGAATCATAAAATTACATCTTTGTGCCAAGTAATATTGTGTTCGAAAATTTTGTTCTCTTGGATTTTCCACATAGAGTTGACAAAAAAAGTATTAGAACCTTGAAACTTATCTATCTGATTCTAATTTAAATATATTGTTGCGGTCACTTTCGCAGGTCTGTATTACAGAATAACTTTGTTTTTATCACACTACACACACACACACACACACACACACACATACATAAAAAAAAGAAAAGAAAAATGAAAACCACAACAGAAAACAAACTGTGTTCATCTTAAAAACCCACATTCCTGATAAGTTGGGTAATTGATGGCGCACTATCGAACGGGATAATGTCGACTTTCTCACGCATCCGAATCAAGCACTGAAGTATGCGGGGTTTGAAACTTGGTGCATAAATAAATAATTGGTGCGTTTAAGCAGCAGTTTGGTGGATGGACTTCTTCGTCCTTGATATTGCCCCGTGGTCATTCATTAAATCCTGCGGCCAATCCCACCTAATTTGAGATTCAACAGGATAGAAAATTACATGTATTACTAGACAAGTTGTCACAACTATGTTTCCAACGATTAATGCCTTCCCCAGAGAACTAAGTGACAATATCTCTCCCCTATCATTAAAAGTGTGTGCTCGGAAATATTTTTTTTTACATTATTATTATCATTTTAACAATATATGAATGTTCTAAAATTTATGGCCAGAGGTGAGCCGATATTTAGTGGGCGTAAAGCTATGCAAAAAGTATCAGTGGTTGTATTGTTATACTATAGGGATATGCAGATTTATTTTATGTAGTGTACCTGTTTTCCAAATGCACGTAGGTTAGCTGATACCTTGAAGCCAAGCCCGAGTCAGATTTGGGCGACATAGAATGTTCGCGAGTCCCATGCGCGTCTGTAATTCGGGGATCGGTTTTTTTAATGCTTTAGACCAGCCATACTCAACCTTTTTTCCTCTCGGGCCACAAACAAGCTTTTCGGACGTTAGACGGGCCGTAACAAAAGTTTTATAAAAAAGGCAACATAGTAAATTGAATATAATCGGTATTGTTGAACGTTTGTCTCGGAAGAAATGTTACAAAAAAATTTAAACGTCACATTTCCAAACAGTAAAGTTCGTGGTGGGATTTCTATTGCAAATGTTGTAGAAATAGATCGTGAAGTTTGTTGTTTGGAAATAGTAGTGTAAAAATTTTGTATGCCAGTTATTATTATTTTTTTTTTCACGACAAACGATCAACGGTAAAAAGCAGCATTAGTTCTATAATAAATATAAAAAATTGTGATATAAAAATACAGAATTTCCAAGTTCTAAAGAAAAAAATAAGGAGACTTTCTCTACAGTCTTTTGCTAATGAAATTTTTTTTTATTTTCTTGTAGAAATATATAGTGCAAACTTAATTTGGAATAAAGTTGGATTGATTGCTGCAGCTTAAGAAGTGTATACAACACTATTAAAGCACAAATAACGAGTACATGTAAAAATACCTTTTTACTAAGAAAATGGAACTAAGAAATTTTGACTAAGAAAGGCATTTAAGATGTTTTAACATAATTTAAATCTATATATATAAAAGCCGTTCTCTGTGTGTATGTCCTTTATACAAATCTTCAATTTTTGACCGATTTGCACGAAACTCGATGTACATACGTTTTAGAACGTGGAAAAGATCACTGTCTACTTAAAAAAAAATCATCAGACCACTATTTATCCCTTTTTTCTACCAACTTCCATAATTTAACATTACAGAAATATCTCTTTTTACATTTCTTAATTAAATCTTTTCTTTCCGGTTGCCACAACCTAAAAAACGGTGCAATAATAAAAAAATTGATAACACGTGTACTTTCTTTTTATAAGATAATAAAAATTCAGGCTCAATCGTTATAATTTTGCATTTCCGAAATTGTTGTCATTCAATCAGAAAATGCACATTATTCATAAATAAAATAAAAACTTTACCTAAACGTGTGTTCAAATGAGTAGTATCTTCATTTAAATTTTTTTAAGTTAAAAAATCTATTTTAATACGTGCGTTTAAATTTCAAGAAAACAATTTAGGAAATAAAAATCGTTTGGTAGATATGACGTCAATATATAATATAAACTGACATCACTCTCTAATGATATTTTATTCTGAGGGGGAACTCTTGATCTTCTGAAATTAATCCATATTATTAGCATCCATTGAAGCCACGCGAAATAAAATGTCAGTAAATGTTAGGTCATTTGCATGTATTTATTGCTTTATTCCGCGTATTGTCTTGGAGATCATAATATTTTGTTACACTCGCTAAGAAAACAAGCATTCTGATTTTAGAAGCCGAAACATTTTACTACATTACGTCAAAATGACGTTTTTTATCCAGAAACTCGAATTTTGCGAGTCTTAAATTAAAACAAGGTGAGGCTTTTCACAAAAGTCAGGTAAAGCATTATTGCATTTTAATATTCCGTAATCGAGTCATATGTCAAGTATTCGCTGAAAGCATGAACGATGCTATACATTTTTAAGCAATAGTTCATGCCATCAAAGGTTTTAGTCACATTAGTTAAAGTACGCCAAAAACGTACAGCCTGATTATCGAAAATTAACCCATTCGCACTTACGAAGATAAAAATAGTTCAGCCTTTTTTTTAGGTGCGTTCGTAATTATATAAATACGTAGCACCTATAGTCGTCGTTCAGTCCGTCCGTCCGTCCGTCTGTCCGTCCGTCCGTCTGTCCGCATGTAACAGAGCAAAAACTACCCAACCGAATGGTCTGAAATTTCAAATATATGATTGTTGCAAAATTTTGTCGAGCCATTTCAAATTTTATGAAAATCGGATGTATAGTTTAATTACAGGGACAGTCAAAAGTTTTTCTTTACATTACGGCCAATGGGAAAAATTATTGCAAGTGCATTTTAATGATATTAGAGCCTTCCGAATGATCTGAAATTTTAAAGATATAACTGTTGCAAAATTTTGTCGAGCCCTTTCAAATTTTAGGAAAATCGGATGCATAGTTTAATTACAGGGACAGTCAAAAGTTTTTCTTTACATTACGGCTTATGGGAAAAATTATTGCAAGTGGATTTTAATGATATTAGAGCCTTCCGAATGATCTGAAATTTTAAAGATATAACTGTTGCAAAATTTTGTCGAGCCCTTTCAAATTTTAGGAAAATCGGATGCATAGTTTAATTACAGGGACAGTCAAAAGTTTTTCTTTACATTACGGCCAATGGGAAAAATTATTGCAAGTGCATTTTAATGATATTACAGCCTTCCGAATAGTCTGAAATTTTAAAGATATAATTATTGCAAAATTTTGTTGAGCTATTTCAAATTTTAGGAAAATCGGATGTATAGTTTAATTACAGGGACAGTCAAAAGTGTTCCGTTACATTACGGGGAATGAGAAAAAAATATTGGAAGTGCATTTTAATGATGCTACAGACGATGATGTATAAAAAATAATTATAAAACTAGTTATAGTACGAACGCACCTCATTTGCCACGTTTGACGAGCAATTTCCAACTTGTTATTTTGTTTATTATTCAATAGCAAAATTAGAAATTAGTAAAAAAAAAAAAAAAAACCAAGATTAATAGGTATTTAATTGAACTACTGAATTTTTCATATTTAAAATAAAACTTTAACATAAGTACTTTGAATAGAAGTACAAACTTAATTTAAATATATTTTGAAGGTAAAACGTTTAATATAATTTTGAATAGTTTAATTTCAAATCTGTTAAATTCGTATTATATTTTTTTATAGGTTTTCATTTCGTTTGCTGATTTAGTTATGGAATATTGCACGAAAAAACTCCCAAATGATGTATTATTTACATTGTTTTAAGAGCAATCGGGTTCATCTTTTGTAATTGGTTTGCACAAATATTTAAAAAATATTCTTACTTTAAAAATTACTATAAAACACATAAAAAATCAGTAAAATGAAAATCACTTTTCAAACAAATAGCATTGAATGTACTTTTTGCTTTCCATTAGACGTTGAAAAAAATCGAATGTGTGATGTTTAGAGGTTAAAAAAATTGCAGTAAAAGCAAAATTTATGAGTTAGGTCATTTCCACCAAAAATATGATGCCAGCGTTACTCATGGACATGGGGATTATTAATATTGCATTCAGACCAAATGAGTTCTTTTTCGTAATTTTGGGTTGCAAATTTAAGAAGATCCCTGCTTGAAAATTAATTTAAAATCGATTAAATTCAGAAAATTGTATCTCATTTTTATGATTTTTAATGATCAGTATTAAAATCAGAACCAATTAAAAGCTGAAAATTGAGATACAATTTTCAAATAAATTTCATTTGAAAGTATGTTTTTCTATTTAGTGTAAGAAATGAAATTGTGCGTGTTTAGAAGTTAAGCAAAATCACAATAAAGCACAATTTATGGGTTAGGTCTTTGATAACATCAATACGATTTAAAAAATTTACGTTTCTCACTAACATAAATTTTACATTATAATGTATATATATACTATACCAACGAGAATTTTACTAAATACTACGCCAATTGGTTGATGTTTTTTCTTCGGCTTATCGGGAAAATAATATATTTTTCTGTTTCACCAGCCAAGAAAACGAGCATTCTTATATTTAAAGCTGAGGGATTTTACTGTGGTTGCGATACAAACGTCGCGATTTCTGATCATTTTTGTAATGATTTGTGGACGAAAATGCACAAATATCGGTTATTATTGCTGTATTATTTCATTTTAATTTATTATACCCGGAAGGCCCCTCATAATTGACACGGGCAACGCCGGGTAGTTTTGCTAGTTAATTATAAATAACAGGGTAGATTTTATCTTCCCACGAATATAAAGAAAACAAAAGTGAAGGTATTAAATACTTTTTATGCACACCTCAAGTAATTATAAAAATATGAATTCTAATGATTATGTGCCTCGGTCCGCACAATAAAGGTCGCCGGGCCGCAGGTTGAGTATGGCTGCTTTAGATTATAGCTGTTCGAGAAGTGGCCCGGTGGCCGAATGTGGCCTGTCAAAGAATCGAATTTTACTTAGAACTTTATATTTTAATGTACTTTTTTAAAAGTTAGATTAGTAAATTCCGACAGAATCGAATCTTGTAAAAGGCAATGTTTTACCACACAACACAAAGGGAAAAAGATACTATAGTTATTTGAAAAATATGATTATGATTTTAATTGATACTTTGTTCTTTCAATTCATTATATAACAGAGCTGCATTGAAGAACTTAAAATGGGTGACCTAAGCTTGTGCAGTCTGCAATCGATTTATAAAGGACTTTTGCCTTCTATCAAATCCAAGAACAATGGCAAATACTTCGATATCTAACTTGGATTAACGCAATATTATGTGACTAGTGCTAGACATAACGTTCTGTCTGATGTGCTTGGTAAAATCAAAAGCATTTATAAAAGAAAGGAAGTCAAACAATATATTATTTTTATCGTATTGGATGTCCTCTTCAGACCCGAGGTACCGAAATGGTGCACCTCTATTCTTTACCTCATAAAAAATAAACTGTTTGATTGTTTTACATTTTGACTTCATTTCTATGTAGTTGAATATTTTTCTCTTTAAAAACAAACCAGTAAAAGGCATCATCGATGATGATTTCCTCATAAAATAAACGTTATTTTCATCTGAGTTTGCAAAATGCCTTCAAGAAGTAATTTTCATAATTATTTAACTTAAATACTTATCCATGAATTTTTTTGAGAATTTGTAGATCGTTCGCTTGTTTAAAGATCTTAAATTTGTCATTGTGTGATTTATTTTATTGTTAATTAAATTTTATGTTTTAGGTGTCAAGTAATTTCAGATCCATATTTTCCAAACTAAATTATGAAGTCCCCTAAAGTATCAATTTACGAAAAAGTGCTTTTTCTGTCATCTAGGATGACGTTTTGTTTGTGCAAAAGTAATGATTGAGTATTTGCAGGTCTTAAGAGGATATTATTTATTTTGTAATATTTTTATTTAACAACTGACTTTAGTATTTGCATTGCAGTGTATTTGCGACCCGAAAAGAAGTTTTTCTATCAAATTCAGCCTAAAACAATTTCTTTCTCCTCAAATGCGATCCAAAACAGTATTTTCTCCTTAAATGCGGCCCAAAATAACTTTTTATCTTCAAATGCGGCCCGGGGAATCCAGAAAGTTGGGAATATCTGTTTTATATCATAGATTCCAAAACTGAGGCTCACAGTACCACTGTGGACCTTCACAGAGGATTCTGAAAGTCCGTGAGGGGTAGGGTAAGAAAAATTAAACCCGGTGTAGGGGAGATGAAAGGGACATTTTGCCTTTATAAGCTTATGATAAAATAAAGACACTAAAAGGTATCGCTTTCAATTTTGCTTCTAAATGTCGTCTAAACTTTTAGTTTGATAGTAAAAAACCTCTTATCCTGAAGTACAGTAATTAAAAATATATACGTATTTTTGTAAAATGAGAGAAATGTCCCTTTCAACCCCAATGCAGGGGATGAAAGGGACACTGTGTGGGGTTAAAAGGGATACACATATTTAAAAAACTTTTATGAGCATGTTTACTTTTCATTTGAGATTACATTATTCAAATATAAATGATAATAATATACAAATAAAAACAAAAGTTATTGAAACATATGATAAAAGAAAAACAAGAAAAATAACTTGTTTAGGCCTTTGCAGGTTTAGGTAACTTCACCACAATATCATTAATATTCACGTCACCCATGCCAATAATATCAGGAAATAAAAAGTAGTTTGATTCTGCTTCTTTTCTGGAAAATTTACTTTAAATGCAGTACAAGTGATGATTTTTTTTTTTTTTTGTTGTTGTTGTTAATTTTTACAGCATACATTATACTTCTAATATTTTCCCTATACTTCTAATATTTTCCCTTTAAACCGCACTAAAACGAATAAATTATCAACATTTAAATTATCAGAGGTTGAACCTACATCACCACTGGTAAATTACTACTGTGACTACTAATACTATCTGGGAAATCAAAAATACCATCTCTTTCTTAACTGCCATTAGGCTTGTCTTGTTCAAAGAGACTTTTTTTTTTTTACTACGATTTGCTACTATATTAGGCGGCTTGTGCACTGTCATTAACCATGCTTCATCGCAGTTATATATTCTATTTGGTATAAATTTATAGCGATCCACAACTGAGTGAATGTTTAAAAAAAAAAAAAAATATGAACATTAGTTTTATTGAAGCTTGTACTCCTTAATGAACTAGTGGCTTTGTGTTTAATGAGGACAAGAGTGAATTTTGTTGCATAAAACTTTGGAATCAATAAATACCAGCTTGCTTGTTTGTTTATCAAGATACGTGCATATTTGGAGAATTCAAAAAAATTGCATAGTTATAACTCTTACGCTTTTCTGTACCCAAAAATTTAGTTAAACATAAACCTAATTTGCAGAACAAATTAAAAAACAAAATTTATTTCCTACATTGTTTAAGCCTAAGAAGGGACAAATATTAAGATATTTCATTCAGTTCGTTCTACAATTATTGTTAAATTTTTGTAACCAATAAGACAAACCAATTGAACATTAAACTAGTCGGATGTACCAATCCTAAAACTTTCTTCTATCTCATACATGTTAATACTTCAAAATTCGCTATCACACTGCCAAAATTAAATGGCAATCTATTCATCTCATGACGATTCGAAAGTTATGAAATTCCGTGCATTAGTTCTTGAGATATGACTATCGCTGAAATCGTCTAAATCCAGCAAAATGCTGCCTAGCAGCGCCACCTATTGGGTGATTTATACCAAATCCTAATCAGCAACAATTTATGTCAACGTCTGACTGAATCTGAAGTTTGGAGAAAATCCGTGCATTAGTTTTTGAGATAGAGCTATTGCGAAAATCGGGAAAATTCCAGCATAGCAGCGCCACCTATTGGGTGATTAACACTAAAACCTAATTAACAACAACTTGTGTCAACATATAACTAAATCACATATAACTATAAAAAAAAAGTTAGATGAAAATTCGTCCATTAGTTCTATAGATAGAGCTATTGAGGCAATCGTGAAAAAGGCAGCACAGAAGCGCCACCTGTTGGTCGATTTATACCAACACATAAGCTGTAGCAAGTCATATCAAGGACTAACTGAATCTGAAGTTTGATGAAAATCCGTGCGTTAGTTCTTAAGATAGAGCTATTGGGGAAATCGTGTAAATCCTGCAAAATTCATCATAACAGCGCCGCCTGTTGGGCGATTTACACCAAAACGTAATCAGCATCATTTCATATCAAGGACTAACTAAATATGAAGTTTCATCAAAATCCGTGCATTAGTTCTTGAGATAGAGTTATTGCAAAAATCGTGAAAAATGCAGCGTAGCAGCGCTTCCTGTTGAGCGATTTACACCAAAAACTAATCAGCATCAATTTGTATTAGGGACTAACTGAATATAATTTTTTATTAAAATCTGTGCATTAGTTCTTGAGATAGAGCGCCCACAAAATTTGTGTCACATACACACAGACAGACAGACAGACAGACTCAGAGAGTCACAGACAGACATTTTGTAAAAACATGTTTTTTGCAATCTCTGACCCCTAAAACGTGTAAATCCGTCGAAAACCGGAATTCGAAAATTTTCATGAATCCAATACTTTCTTCTTGTAAAGATTGGAAAGTAAAAATAAAAATAAAATTCATACAATATGATACTTTAAACTAGTGCTCTCGATGGGATACGTATTTCAGTTATACGTTTAAACGATATACGTATATACGTATAATACGTTGCTATGAAATACGAATGCCTTAAAATATACGTTTAAACGTATCCGGATACGTATAATGGTACATCAGTTAAACGTATATTTAAATATACGTGCATGTAAAGTATACGTACATTTCAAGTATCGTATTCACTTTTAATAACAATGGACCTCATCAGTTTTACGTCACTGAATGGAGAATAAGCTGGAAATATGTTAGTGTTTTTATTTCAAAACCGAAAGTTATTACCGTTAATTTCAAAAAGTACTTCGCAAATTTTTACTTTGAATTTCCCTAGATTTTTTGTTCATCTCATGGTATTGAGATCATTCACCCCGTTATTTTTATATTTTGTGTACGTAATGTATACAAATTGTATCCGTTGTAAGAAACTACCAAAATTAATCACTTTTTGAGTAAAGAATGAGAGCATAAATGTTTCAGATATATTGTGAATCCTTGTTAAGTATGGTTTTTTCTTTTTAATCTTTTAAAAATTCTTTACTCGGCTGTGTTACACTCAAAATTGCATCCGGGCGCAAATGTTATTCTTTCCATGGAGCTAATGTTTTCTACAATGTTAATGTATAATGAAAATCCATTTTTTTTTAATCGTGACAGTCATGGTATTTTTTATAAAAAATGTTAGGGCATTACGTTTAAGATTTGTTAATATTGACAAATATCATTTTTTGTATAAAGTACCTTTAAATTTCGACTACTTATAAACCGGCAAATAATCGACTTGCAAGTTTTAGAACGCAATTACACATGCTTAAAATGACTTGCCTTCTCTTTTCTTTTTAGAATAAAACATATTTTCAAAATATTTTAAATTTAGAAACAATAAAACAATATTTTTAAATACAATAAAAGTATTACAAAACTTCCTAGGAGTCGTATTGATCAATGTCACTATAAAATATTAGGTTGAGCAAAAAGTTCTGGGAAATTTCTCATCTAATAGTTACCAGAATTTGTATCTAAAGAGTACTAGTGGTATATCTATATAGGAGTTCAGGATTCCGATTATGGCCTCTTTTGATCAACGCAACGCTTTTTCAAGGGCTGTCGATTTTAATCCTTTAATGAAGTTTAAAAAGCATGACAAGAGTTTTTCGATTCCAAGGAGTCGCCATGGTACTTTCAGTAAATCCGGAATGTGGCAGAACGATGGCAGAAAGTCGTGGGCTATGATGGTCTTTACTTTGAAGAATAGTCCCTGTTGCTTTTGTTGTTAATTTGCGCATAACAACGCAACTTTCACAAATTTCCAAGAACTTTTTGCTCAACCTAGTATAAAGTAAATTTAAGTCTGTTCTGCGGTCGCATGAAACATAATGTTTCGCGAGAAGGGTCAATGCCACAAATCAAAAAAAGCTAGGTGCTGTGCTACAGATCTGCGAAAGGTAGCTTTACAGCTACCCACTTCCAGTAGTAAAACATTTCATAATTAATAGCTTAGTTTTTAGGGAAAACAACCAAAATCAAAACTGATGAAAAGTATTCACATTTTTTTAAGTAGCTATGCACAACAACTAGAAGGTAGGTAAACCCCAGGCCATCGTGGTTCTTTCAACAAAGAATCGCGAAGGCCTTGGTAAAACGCGAGAATTCGGGACTCTAGAGGATATTTCACAATGTCTAAAATCCGCAGATAAACATCTATTTTCATGCCTTGAACGAAAAATGTTTAGATGTTTATACGTTTAACCGTTTGGTTAAGATCCGGATATGCAATGTATCGTATATGCTGTTTTGAATAATACGTATTACCGCCGTAGCCATATTATACGTATCTGAATCCGTATCCCCGTATAATACGTATTATACGTATACTCGTATAAACGTTTAATAGGGAGCACTACTTTAAGCACTCTAAAAACCGTCGAATGAAATTCGAAATCGAATAATCGATTCGAATCGAATTCGTCGAATGAATAATTCCGTCAAATGAAACCGAAATAAATCTTAGACTTTTTCTATTTTTAAGTTGTAAATATTTGTATTGCAGTTTTTGTATTACGTTTATGACGTACATAAAATGATAAGATACATGTAAAATACAAAACTTTTAAAAATGTCAAAGATTTAATTTCGATAAAATTTTTGCCTTATTTGATCGGTGGATTACGGGGATTAAAGAAGATAAAATATATAATTAAATTTTTGTGGTATTAAAAAGCTTAAAACTTGGCAGCTATGCAATTGAATACTCATATGCCAATTTTCTTGTTTGCAGTACCGTCAAAGCAAACTTCATATTAGATGCTTGGAGCAAATAGGAAACTCTTTTTATTGAGCTTCACTAAAACCTTTCGATTACCAATGAATAAAGGATAGTGAAATTCATCTGATAATGCATTCTTAAGTTTTAGAACGAGTTACGGCAGCCATTATTTCTTCTTCAGTAGTTCGTTTTTTCATAATTTTCCTTTTATATTTACAAGGCAGATTGGCTTTTCGATGATTTCTGGAAAAGAAAAAACAAATCGTAGGTACATGTCATTGTAATATTTGTATACATTTGTTCTAAATAGGAATGCATACATTCTTTTTAGATAGGACATTAAAAATCATACCTTAAATTTAACAAATGTATATAATATTTTGTTAGAATAATTATAAAGAAAATGGAGTTCCTCAGTTACTGTCTCTTTCAACCCCATACCCACCTAGCGAAATTAAAAATGTATTCATGCATGGCAGTATTTTGGGTAACAAAATATATTGCTATCCCAATAAAGTGCATATTTTACAGTGCTAAATAACATAAATATTATAATGATAAACACAATTTTACTTTATTAAGAGAAAAAAGGAAAAGAAGCATTAAAACTTACTTTTTTATATCAAAAAACAGGTTTGTATTTCATTACCTACACATCTAAAAGGTCTGACGTTAGTTATAAGGATTATTAAAAAATATAGCCATTTATTGAGCCAAAATTGATACTTTCTATATTTTATTTTCTTCCTGAATCATTGAGTGTCTCTTTCATCTCCCTTCTCCCTTACCTCATGTATTTTGTATGTATGTTCATGTAGGAGAGGAGTTGGGAAGGTCCATGGAAATGGTCTTTAAAATATGCCTAAAAACCCTGTGTTTCTTGATCCGAAAATGAATAAACATCTGGGACTCAAAGTCTTAAAAAGTTAGTTATAATTATCTATTAACTTTGGGCTTATGAAACATTTGTTGATGAAAGTTGGTTGGAACTTTTAAGACGAGCTAGATTTTTATGCGTGGTTGAATGGTATGTCTGTTTTGAATTAATCAAAGATGTCGTGCCAGTTAGATGCAGCTTCCATGTTGGGACTTTGTTTAATAAACCGGCTTAAAGAGAATAGTGCTAGTTAAGAGTGATTTCGCCTGCTGTAATTCATAAGACATTCTGTAGGCATTATTTTCAAGCAGTAAAATATAATTTTCATCAAATTTATGTAGTTTTATTCAGTTAGAATTAGGTATATCTTTCCTTTTTTTTTTTTTTTTTTCTTTTTCTCAATTTCAACAGATCCAAGTAAAAGCTTAATCTTAATGGTTTTATAACATTTATATCAGTAGGTAATAGATTGTATATAACTCCCCCCTCCTCCACCACAAAATTAGCTCTAAATTAACAGTTACCAAAAATGTAACACCATAATTAGGGGAGGGGAGGCTATCTCCCGAATGTCACAATCCGTGACATAGCGTTGTGGAGCGGTAAAAAAGCCACAAAGTTTGCATAATGTAACTGAAGGTTGACCTCTGACAAGTAAAATAAAATAAAATTTACCTTTTTATACGCCCAAACTACCAAGTTGGATACAGGATAATATGGAACCTGGATAAATTTTTTTTTAAATATAACTTATGACCAAGGGAACATTTAACAATTTAAATTACGTAACTTTTACAAAAACAACTATTTTGATGCAAATGGCTTTTCATATGATGAAGAAAACCATCTAATTTTTTTTATTATTGGAACTATACTTCTATACTAACATTTAGGAATTTGTTATTATAGAATGATAAAAGTGGACACCCTGTAATAGTGTAAAAATTAAGCGATGTCATTAACTAACAGGTTTAATGAAGGAATACCAACATAAAGTCATGTGACACATTATAAGAAAAGCGAGAAGACGATTGAGGTGAAAAAATGTACGGTGTAGGGGAGACCACCCGGGGTTATGCCGCCACGCCGCCTAGTTTAAAAAGAAAATGGCAGTTTGAGACAGTGAATGCCCTGCACTATAGCGACCAACAATAGAGACATTGCCTAGAGTGAGAATGATTTTACTGCACGTCGTTCGTTTGGTCTAGTGAAAAATTTAGTTTTTATCTATAGTCCAGGCAATAGGGAATTTTACCTAGCAAAATTAATGGTAGTTCTGGAAATCGGCTTACTTTGTTTTTTGGATCGCTGAATCCGAATTTGTAACTTCCCACCAAAATTTCCCCCCGCAACCCTCCCAAATTTTGGTGAAAAGCCCCCCCCCCCCCCCCAATACAGGTTTTCATTAAAAAAAAGGGAAAAAGTATCTAGAAATTCAGAAAGTAGACAAAATTTGCAACAAATTAGATATATGACATTATGACTTAGGATGAAGGGGAAGGGGGGGGGATCTGCCTCGGAACATGTGCCGCGGTGCTGCGTGGACTAAGTTGCGCAATTCCACTTAACCACTCACACGTTTACATTCGCCCTCCCATCTCCCCTCCGAACTTTCTCTATAAGGTTTACTTTAAGTTTCTTGGGTCGCCGAATCCGAATTCTTAACATACCCCCAAATTTCCCCCCCCACGAAACCCCCCCCCCAAAATAGTTGTTTTTATCTTAAATTTCTTATTGTTTTAGGGGAAAAGCATTAAGAAATTCAGAAACTAGACCAAATTTGCTTAATCTAAACCTTATAGAGAAAGTTCGGAGGGGATATGGGAGGGCGAATGTAAACGTGTCAGTGGTTAAGCGGAATTGCGCAACTTAGTTCACACAGCACCGCGGGCATGTTCCGAGGCAGATCCCCCCCTACCCCTTCATCCTAAGTCATAATGTCATGTATCTAACTTGTTGCAAATTTTGTCTACTTTCTGAATTTCTAGATACTTTTTCCTTAAAACAATAAAAAAATTGTTTTTTTTTTAATAAAAACCTTCTTTGGGGGCATTTTACCAAAATTTGGGGGTGTTGCCGGGGGAAATTTTGGTGGGAAGTTAAAAATTCGGATTCAGCGACTCAAAAAACATATAGTAAGCCTTTTTCAGAACTACCATGAATTTTGCTAGGTAGAGCTCCAATGCGGTCTCTATTGCCTGGACTACTAGTTGCTTCTTATTTTGGAGCTTCAAATGAGTAGCGGTAAGCACCGCTTATTGTAATATTAGGTATTTAAGATAATATTACACTTAATCCACATGCATCGCCGATATTTTGATGCAATGCGTTGAACAAGATCGGTTTTTCTTTCGGTTTTGCTTGGGGATTTCTGCCATATTGTCCTCTCAGGGTAATGCCGCCACCATGGCCAAGGCGGCAAAATGCAAAAAGGAAAATCCACTCTACAATACTAACGAGAAGTCCAATGAAGAAAGAGCTAGAAAAATCAGTCGCTTAAAAAGTGGGAAAATAAATCAAAAAATAAATGAGCAAGCTAGCTAAAAGCTGCATCAAAACTTTTAGGCATGAATCCATCGAAGAGACTTAAAAACAGTTATAAAAAAGGATAAAGTGATGCCGAAAAAAAAAGCGATAGTACAGCTAAGAAGAGAAAACCTTCAAAGAATTTTGTTGTCTTCTGATGATGTTAACGACGATCAAAATATTTGTGATGGCATCGAAGATGATGATCCATCCGTTTGACATTCGCTCAAAAAGCGTTGAGCGGGGTATTATTTGTGGGGAATATGATTCAAATGAACTTTGGTTTAGATGTAAATCGTGTGAGAAATGAACTCATTGTAGTGGATCATCATGTAGTCTCATCATCATGTAGTGGAGGTGATTCAGCAGAGATATTTGTGACTTTTGCAGTTTGACTTAAACTGTAAACTTAACATATTAATAAATATAACTTAAGAAACATTGTATTATTCATTATTCTGCTAAATTGCATTGCTTTCTGAATATTTTCAGTAGGTTATGTGTTTCCTAGAATCAATTTTATGTATGTACCAGAGACAAACCATTAACGAGTGGCGTTATTACCCCGATACAGTGGCGGAACTACCCCAGTATTCGGGGTAATCCCGCCACCGTGCAGAGGTTGAAAGACATTTTTTTTTATGTGTGCTTATGTTACTGTTATAATTACGGGTAAATTTATACAGATACTAAAGATCATGATTCATCTTTAGAATTTTTACTATTTAAAAATAAACATTTTTGAGAGGTGAAAAAATTCAAATTCCCTTAAGGTGGCGGCATTCCCACGGTCTACCCTATGTATAAAAGCCTTAAAATATTGAAAAATTCAATCGCCTATAAATTTTCTGTTTATGCATAACAGCCCAAATTTCAAAAGGGGATGTTTTTATACCTAGGTAGGGCCTCTAAACTACCAAAGCATGAAAAAAAAATGGAATGTACCACTTACCTAACTCTTCTTGCTAGAAAAATAATAATTATATTGTATTAATGCATTTTTACATACATTGACGTTTGATGTAAACTGATAAATGAATATTCCCCCAAATCATGCAATAATTTCTCCGAATCACGTCCACTGCACAAAAGGTATGTACTTCGTTTATCATTACCAATGAGCAAACGTAATGCATAGGCACCTTGACCTTGACCTTCTAAAAGTAAAAGGAAGTCAAAAGGTTAAATGTATGAATAACGAAAGTAAATGAATAAAAGAACTTTCCCTTCTCTCGTTTCCCTGAACTGCTTCTCCCAAAACAAGCAACGCATTCTTCGCATGTTGGTATGAAAACAATGCAGTCATTTAAATACCTGCTTGGATTGTTCTTGTGCGTTCGCTGCTATTCTTAAATTATTATTGTTTTTTCTTTTCTTATAGAGGATTAAAAGTTAAAACGCGTCATTACATAGGTGTAAGACTTTTATGAGAATAAGAAACAATCGAAATATTCTTAATAAAAACTAGAACACGGTGTATTACGTTTCTGGCGTGTGTTTTAAATTATGTCCTTTTTATGAACAAGCATATGGAAATATGAAGCTGTACCTTTTCTAGACGTTCTATGTTATTGGGATTTACGTCTCAATAGCATGTTTTCCGGCTCGGCCAACAGGCGGAGGTAGATTTCGAAGTTAAGGGCGTAAACTATTATTTTAACACAATCAAACTGATTGGTAAAATTATCATACGAATTGAATAATTCCAACTGAGCGAAAAAATACTCAGGGCAGGAATCGAAGCCAGATCTTTGGCTTATTCAATTCGTATGTTAAGGGTGTACTCAAAAAAATAGTTTCCCACCCCCAACAGCTCGAAATTTTCTGACACATTTTTAGACTCAATTTTAAAAATAAAAACAGGAAACTTGTTGAAGTGATTTTTGAAGAGATGTGTAAGCAGCCTTGTGTTTTCATTTTTCGCTCAATTAATTAGAACTTGATTTATAAACAATTATTTTCTCAGTATGACCATTATTTTCCTTCCCAGCTCTCTCGCTTCGGGATATTTGGTTCAAAACCCCAACTTCGACAGCGTTTTTTGCAATATATTCTGATTTTATCAAAAAATCGACAAGCATGGTACATTATATAGTTTCTGAATAGTAGAATTTTCCAAATTTGATGTGTTTCAGAACAAAAATGAATTTAAAAATGAATCGGAAAATAAGGAGTTTGGATTTCAGTACACCATTAAGTACCAATTTCGCCAACAAAAACTGAATCAAGATTAGAGATTAACCCAGTTTAACAATTTTATCTGGCCGCTTTTGACAAAACTTCGTATGATGAAATGCTAAAATCATTTTAAACAATCCGACGCGGATTATAGTTTAAAGAAAATACGTATGAAGGGTTTTCTGGTGCATTGCAAAGATGCGAAACGTATTATGAGAGAAAACACTTTTTAAAAGGAAAAAGTCAGATAAAATTAACAGAGTTTTTCAGCTGTTATTTCTAACTTATTCAATCAATAAAAATGCTCCTACCTGTAATACTGGTATTCTAAATCCAAATTTCCGGGGAGCGGTCGTCTGTTTTTTGGTTTTGTTCTAGTGGTAATCAGGACTAACACTCAAATTAAATCCACAAGTATCCTTCTTGTATAAATAAATGATATTCTTGATTATATAAATGACACACAAATTAAAATATGATACATTAAAATTTAACTATTTACATTAAATGATTCACTAATTCTTAGTCTTAAAATTTGAGTTCTAGTAATTCTTAGTCTTAAAATTTAAGTTCTAATGTCCCATTTGGACAACAGAGGCGCTCCTAAAAAGCACCTTCTTCTTCTATTTCTAATTCAGTTCTGCCGTGCGTGGGTGTTGCGCTGGCATGTAATGAAAAAGGTTTCTCAATTGCGCAATCAGAATAATTGTTTAGGGGAGGGAAAGGAATGCTGCGTATTTCGCAACATCCTCCCACCTTGAGTTTCTCGATCCTGGAGAGGAACTCAAAGGTCTAAAAGTCCTAGTTGGAGTCTCGCAGGAGGTTTCACTAGTCGCCCACTTCTGGTAACCACGGGAGAGATATCTTTGTCACTGGGTTGGCTCTTTTCTACACTGGTTCTAGTCTGATCGATTTCTGTAGTAGTCTTTCGTTGTTCTTTATGGACCTTAAAGTTCACTTTCTGCTGGGTTATATTATCTGATGGGGAATCGCTAGCTGCATCAATTTCTAAAGGAAATAGGCGCTGGAAAGGACGGAGAAAAATTCCATTTTCTGTTTGGACTTTAGCCAATCTTGCTATTTTGTCTTTTCCGGGAATGATATCTATTATTTTGGCTAAAGGCGTCTCATGTTTCGCCACTAGATTGTGTGCTCATGGAGACTTTTCCATCTAGTGCTGCGGTTGCAGCATTACCGACTTATATAAATGAGAAATGCCAAGCTGGGCACTGTCCTTGTGGCTTACTGGTAGAGCACTGGAGATCTATTCCTGGGGACCGGGTTCGATTCCCGGCTTGGACTTTTTCACTAAGTTGGTTTACGACTTGTTAGCAAAGTGATTATTCACATCTTTAGTATTCAAGAATAGTTGAAGTTTTTAAGGGAAGGGATAATATAATTCGAACGGTGAATTTACTTTTGTCAGATGGGCGAATTTTTAAAAGAAACGTCAGAGATGTCTGTATATTACCAGTGGAGTAACAAATTTCCTTTTTTTCCTTAAGCAAACTCTAAAATATATTATTTCTGTATTTAATCTAGTGTTATAGTGGATTTATTCTTGTATTATTATTGTGTATGTAAGTTGTTTATATCTTATAATTTTTTCTTGTATGATAATTTTTGCAAAATTATATGTTAATGTATATTGAAAATTGCATTTCAATCCCCGGGGGAGTGTTTCATAATTGATAGTGAGAGGGCGCTGCAAGCGTTCTGGACTGAAAGGGGCGCGGGCGAGAATTTCCCGACAGTTGATGATATGTGTTCTTAGAAGTTGTTTATATCTACAGTTTATATCTAAGTTTATATCTAAGTTTATATCTACTGTTTATATCTAAGTACAGTGCATCAACCGCTGCCAGTCCCTTTTGAATATTTATGTAAATAATAAATGTTTTTGTTAAGTTTTGGAAATCTGGACAATCCATCGAGTACGAAACACAATTCTTTTAGTATTTTTTAGTATTTTATACAGTCCACACTGAAGCTATCGCGGACAGCAGGATAATCACAATGAAATATTGAACACACTGGTGAGGTACAGAAATAAAGGAAAAACCTCTTTAATAACATAAAAATTTAAGAAATGTGCAAGATCTTTCAAAAGAACTTTCTTGAGTCCTGTTTCTGCTTTGAAAGTGATTGCACGTCTTCTTTGCGTTTGATGAATTAAGACAAAATTCTTCCAAAAGGACTTGCGCATTTCTTAAATTTGGTGTTTCTATTAAGAACTTTTTACCTTTATTAGTATTTTCATAGTCTTTGCGTGACATGGAATTTTTCTTTCTTGTTTTACTATTAAATTTTGTTAATGTAAAGATATGTTCTGCCAAATTCGAACCAGATGTTTTACTTGTGTTTCTTTTCACATAAATAATTTTAAGTTGATTAAATTCCACATGTTTGAATTTTCAATGAAATCTCATAGTTACTCAATGTATCCGTTAGTTAAACTCTTAATTTTATCAAGAATTATAAATAAAAATTCCAATAAACTTTTATATTTATTATATTTTTTAAGGAAGTTGGATGAGATGCAATACGATCAGCTGAGAGAAAATAACTTTCTTTATTTTTGGGAAATATTCTTAAATGGAAACTTATAGGAAAATGAAAACTTGCATTAATATTCCGAAAGGAAAGTTGAAGCATGTTTAAAAATATGTGCGTGGGATGCAAGGGTTAAAATTCGACCATGACCTCCACAATAGACTGAGATAGTAGAAAGTAATTTCTTTAAAAAATTCTTCTTCTTTTTTGCTTCTCTTGGGATAATGACTTATAGACTCAGTTGACCTCGTTACTATTAATAATCCTGTAATACTTTATTTAGATATTTATAATCAACAAAATATTTCTCGTCAGTGTCTCTCTCTCTTACTGTATGCGCATTTTTAGAAAATGCCATAAATAGTTGTCTTACATATAAGTGTAGTTGAAGAAGTAGATTTTTGCTGGCATTTATCAATAACGAGGATAATAATTGCTAGTATGAATGTTGGCGACTTGGGACAGGGCCGAAACTAGGGGGGGGGGGGGAGAGGGGGCATGTGCCCCGGGCTCCAGAACGAAGGGGCGCCAAATAAAAATTTTGTTTGTAGATTTTTCTCACATCTATGTTTAGCACGGTATTGTTAGAATCATCCTGTCTGGCCTATGACAAAGCATAGAAGTAGCTAAAGATGATATGGCATTGGCATAAGGCTCCTGTATAAAGCGGAATTTTTTTCGATTCCTTTTTCAAGATTTAATATGGCAAAAAATTGTATTCAATTTTAGAGGTAACTAAACCGTGCACATTGGCAGCTATGTGATTCTATTACTGCCATGAAAATTGCAGGTGTAGCCTCTTCTTTCTCTTCAAAGTATTAAATAGTTTTTTTTTTTTCAATCGAACTTATACCTTTGGAATGGATTATTTTCTTCTGATGGACTGATGGCTTCCATTATGAAACAGCCGTTATAAATGAAGTGTTAGTTGAAGATGAAAGAGCAGCCGTAAAAAGTTAGAATTCTGATTTTCTGGTCAGAATGGGGGAGGGGAGGGGGGGGGGAAATGGCCATAATTTTTTTTTTTTTCAAAAAAAATTATGGCCCTTTTTTTTGGTCCATCAGAAGAAAATAACTCGGTTAAAATTCTCTTTGTGAATATACTTTGCATAAGAAGGGGGGGGGGGGATCCATGTTTGCCCAGGGTGCAAAGAAGGCTAATTTCGGCCCCGACTTGGGTTGAAAATTTTCACTCCAAACACTTAGCTGGGTAATCCAGAAATCTAATTCCTATATTTCAGTGATTTCGAGTTTCACCACCAAGTATTTCACCAAGAGTACAAACGACAGGCGACAAATGATTGCTTGTAAAATATGAGAGTGTCATTTGAATCTCGAATCTCAGTGCTACTTAATATTCTGCCCACGGTCATTGTATTGTAGTGTTGACAACTATTACTTGTGTTTGAGGCTCCTGTCCCTGCAGGCGAAGACACTCGCGAGCTAATGCTAAACCTATGGGGAGGTTATTTTCTAATATCTCGATTGCATTTCGATATTTTAAAATAATTTTGCATTGGATAGCTGAAGTCCATCTCTACATCACTCCTTTTTTTACTTTTTCTATTTTGAGTGCGGATATAATTGAAAGTAACTTTATAAAAAATATCTGCAACCAAAATCGAAAAAATAAAGAAGGAGCGATGTAAAGACGGGATCTTAGCTATCCATGCAAAAAAAAAAAAAAAAAAAAAAAAAAAAAAAATTAAATAAATAAATAAAAAATAAATAAATAAATAAAATAAAAATGTTGAAATTCAATTGAGATATTAGTAAATAACCTCCCCATAGATTTAACATTAGCTCGCGAGTGTCTTCGCCTGCAGGGATAGGAGCCTTATTTAAGAATTACACATTGAATTTCAGCAGTTCTTGCGACCTGCTTTATTGTATCATGAAGTTTTCTTGATGCTTGTAGCACAAATTTTGAGCAGTGTGTCACGCTTCTTAAATCTTTACCAGACTAGTATGAACATACACATTTATTTTCTGATCTCTTTTCAATGCATTCATATCCAGCAATGTGTCACAATCGTAACCCCAAATCAATTTGGCTGCATATATTTATGCATTGATAATCATAGTCAACTTGGTTACCCAAAACTTTGTGTTTATGCACCCTTTTTCTACTCTTCCAAGCATACTGGAAATAGTTCCCTTAAATTTAATTACTTATGATGAAAGCTGGCATTTTAAACGCCAGCAATGTGCATCCTGCTGTCTGATTTCTCCGCAGACTAGAAGCGATGGCTTAGCTGAATGCTAAGTCTCCCCTTTTCAGTTATTGGCAGGACATAAAAGCAGTGACCCGGAGCCGAACAATTTTTGATGCTCCAGCTCCAGCTCCGCTCCTAGAGAAAATACTGTGGCTCCGGCTCCGGCTCCAACTCGGCTCCGACTTCGCGCTTTTGAGTTGCAGGTTTTAATTTACACGTTTAATTTTTTGCTCACAAATATTTTCTACCTTCATTAAAGATCTGACAAAATGCATTTTACTTCTTATCAAACTTGAAATGTTTGTTCAGAAAATATGACATCTTTTAGCTTTTGCTTTTAAAATAGAAAGTTTGGTGGAATTTTAAACACAAAAATCTTAAATTTCTTCTACACTTTCAAACAGCCAAAATTGTACAACTACACATGTAAACAACAGGCGGCCATATTTGTTTTCAAATAGTGTTGTCACTTAGTTCAAGTAGAAAGTAGAAGTAAAGTAGTGTTACCATGTTTTGAGAAGGTTTCCTTCTCTAATTATAATAAAAACCTAAAAAATGATATAATTAAAATACTGAATAATGATGTAATTAAAATATTTTAAGCCTAGAAATTTAAAAGACTGGGGAAAAAAAAAGATTTAAAAGAATATTAAAAACTAAAGGAGTCCTGGAGCTGGGGAAAATTTAGAGCTCCAGCTCCAGAGAAAACACAGCTCCGGAGCGCTCCGGCTCCGGGCTCCAGCTCCAGCTCCGGGTCCCTGCATAAAAGAATGCTATAAGCAGAATTGTTGAATGTAAAATATCTTGTCTGTGCTTTCTAACGTTTATTAATTTCATTGCATAGTATTTCTTTTTTAATTTCGTATAGCGCATCGTCTTCACTTTCATACACATTATTTTCTACTCCTTTGATATTTTACTATCCCATAACATTTTCCTCTACTTTTCCTACATCACATGGTTTCCGTTCATCATGTACCATTCTGTTCTCCACCTACATTTTTTTTTTTTACTTCATCCACTCGTATCCATTATTCTTTTATAACACTAGGGTTCTCTGCCCCCTAGGAGCTACCCTCGCTCAAACACCGCAAACTCTAAAAGCACGCTAATCTGATCGGCTTTAAAAAAATTTCGGAAGAATGAATTATAATTAAAATAACAGTGGAGATCTCCCTGCTAACGAGTTGTTTCTTGTCTTTGATTAAATCAGATCGGTGAAACATGTAAAAATAAGCTAATAACTATAAAAGGAATTAAGTAAACAGAGTCTTTGTCTCTCGGTATTTTTATAAGTTTTTTTTAAATAAGACATTTTAAATGTATCGCTTTAAATATGACGTAATTTTCACCAAAGTTTTCTTTCTCGTTTTAATAATCATGTGAAAATACTTTTGTTGTTAGAAAGGAAATATTATTTGCGCTATCTTAGAATCCTCAACAATAGTTTAAAAAATTATCTCAAAATATGAAGTAAATGTCTTGCGCAGATATATTTTTATATTTAAACTGTTTGGCAATATTGTTATTTGGCCATTTTGAATATGACGTAATTTCCTCCATTTACGACTTTTAACGCATATTAATGAATTTATTATTCTACAATTTTCTTTCTCTTTTAAAATTATTTGGCCATTTTGAATATGACGTAATTTCCTCCATTTACGACTTTTAACGCATATTAATGAATTTATTATTGTACAATTTTCTTTCTCTTTTAAAATTCACGTGTAAATATACTTTTTATGATGTAATTATAAATATCTTCCTGCTTTTAATACGTAATCATTTAATTCTCATTTGAAAATTTTATTCTGTTTATAATAGTCACGTGTAAACAATTTTTAATTTGAAGGAAATATTATTCATTGCGCTGTTTTAAAATTTGGCAACAATTTAAAATAATACCCTTTTCGAAAAGTTGTAAAAAATGCCTCTGAAAATGCTGAAAAATTGAATTTAAAATAGAAATAAAACCTCAAAAAATGAGTCAAATATAAAAAAAAAATAAATGCAATTTGCACACCGGGCACTTTTAATGTATAAAATGATCTAAAAATGATTAAATTCCAATGTATAGTTTTTGCTCCTATAAAACTTTTTAAATAGAACGATTTTGACCAACTTTAACATTAAATTTCTCTTAAAATAATTCTTCGATTTGAAAATTGTCTGCATCAGCGTGTTTATCAAACATCTCTCTATAATATCCCCGATTTTCATATTTTTGTATGCAATATTTTTCTTAATATTAACGAAGAAAGACCTCCGGTCACAAAAAATTCAAAACCGGCGGCGGCGGTGGTGACAGCGTTAATTACCCTTTTTTAAGAATCGAGAGATACTGATGATGTCTCCAATGTTCAGAATATGAAATTTTCTACTCCCCTGGTCACACCGCAAGGATTTATTTAAAGTCTGGTTGTTCTAGTGATCAAAGCTGGAAGCTGGAACCTCCTGCTGGCTCATTAGTCTGGTCTATTAACATTTGTTTAACGCAACTTTGCAAGCTTACACGCATTTGAGAAAGGAAAAAGCAGAGTCTTCTCTTGTCTTCTCCCCCCCGCCCCCGCGCCCTTTTTTTTTTCTTTTGTTAAATCGTTCCAGTTTTTCTGGAAGCACAATAAAATGTCTTTATGTTTTGGGTAAAGTACTTTTTTTATATGCCAGCAGATTAAGTTCTGGATGACTACTTGTCTTTTGGTTTCCTTGTATGAGAAGAAGCTGGTGGCAGTGCTGAAATCTGAGTCCTGCTCGCATAAAGTAGCTCGTTCGATTTCTGTTAGGACGAAAGATATATATCGTCCGTAAGATGCAAATGCAACAACCTCGTAACTCAAAATTTGGCAATTTTAGTTATAATCAAATTTCTCGCAAGAAAAACATTCTACACAAGTTCGAAGAACATTCATCTCTATACCTGACTTCTTACGCCATTTGTAAGGTCTCTGCCATCTGCAAAATTTTTTCAGAAATTCCAACATAGGGGAGAATGTAATAGGTAGTGTTTCTTACGAAATCGACCTAAAAAGAGATTACACCCCTTTAATCAATTTTTAACCATCCAAATCAAAATAATTGCTGTTTTTGTCAAACAAAAATAAATAACTGTATAGATAATTTTTGAATTATCATTCTACAAAATATATGATTAGGCTAAAGTGCTCAATATCGTCCTTGTAAGCAAAATTAGTAATTTTGAAAATTAAGGTAGAATTAAAAATTCTCAAAATATCAATTTAAGCAGCTCTTCTCCAATATCAATAGAAGTTAGTAAGTATCATAACTAGGCAAGATTAAATTTCCTTACAACTGAGTTGGAAAAAACGAAAATAAGAGAAAATTCAAAAATGCAATATTTCGAATTTCGAAAAAAGACTCTTAGTTCCTTCCCTTCTTTCTTAAATTTATAATTTATAAATTATTTGAATTATTATTTGAATTACTGATTCGTTAATATTAGTTAAATTCAGAAAGGAGGGAAGTAACTCTAACTACTACAACTATACTTTTTTTTTTTTTTTCGAAATTTAGTTGCTTCATTCGGCTCTCTTCAAGTTGCTGATTTTTCTCTTAGGGGCCGTTCAAGAATTACATAAACTTTTTTTTTAGTCATTTTGTATTTCCTCCCCTTTCCCTTGTAAGACAAAATAAGCAACTGCTAGACCCTCCACCCCCCCCCCCCTTTTTTTTTTTTTTTTTTTTTGCTTACGTAAGATTTTACGATATTTTGTGCGTCAACACTGTTTGCCAGAAAAAAATAGTTACCAATAAATTACATTATTAATCCTACAGATTTATATAAACAGGCATATATAAGGGTTGTAGTGTCGAAAGAATACAAAATGGTTTTAATATATTGTTGCTTGTTGTATTAAACAATCCACAGAATACAAAATGGTTTTAACATGTTGTTGCTTATTGCATTAAACAATATACAGAATAGAAAATGGTTTTAATAGTATTGTTATTTATCGCATTGAATAATAAAACTTAAGAAATACAATAGACCCAAACTTAATTAGGGATCATAACTAAAATTTTTAACAGGAATCATAGAAATGTTATGTGTTTGGAGTTCACATTTGTGGTCTGATCTCCAAGACCTTTGAATCCATGTTTTTACGTTATCTATTATGTTTTCACTGGAATTGTGAGCTGGAGTATTGCTGGTTTTGAGTCCTTGTTCCTCCATCTCTTCTTTCTCAAGTCATTCTTCATCAATATTTAGAGCGTGTAAAATACACATAAACTCGTTTGCATGCAGAGTCGCTATACGCAGTCGAGAGTCGACGCATTCGTGTCTGTGAGACACCTTGTACAACATTGCTATGAATGTTTTTCCTGTATTGATCAGCTCACTTGTTAAAAGCATTATAAAGTCCACAAACTTGACAGATACGTTTTGAAAGCCTTGACTTCATTAACGGATAAAAGTAATCGTAAGGTACTCTGATAAACCCCATTGACGTAATTTATAAATCTAGTTTGAAGAGGAAACTTAGGCCTAGAAATTTCCCTTCATCACTTACGATCAGGGCAATTGAAATTTGCATCATTTTAATTAGTGGTAACAAGGGGCGTCATTTGAGATAAAAATTTCACTTCTTGGTCGAAGACAACAAGTTTCATCTTTGCATTTTATTGCCTGAAGTAAGTACTGGCTTTCCTTAACATGATCGGAGTACCATGTTATTTGTGACTCAACTGTCAGTTCAAGCTCACCAGAATTCTCGTAGGAGGAGTGGACAGGATGTCCGTCGGTGTCCATGGTGTTCCAGACCTCCGCCAACACCTTCCCAGCAAACTCGAAGTAAGATTTTTTCAAATCATCATTAAATGTACATCCTTTGTCGTCTAGATATGAGCCAAAGTGGTCGTGAGGCAAAATCAGTCCTGCCAATTCTCGACTGACCACTTAGCTTCATTCTTGTACCCTCACCAAACCCAAATATCATTTGCCATTTTTGTACGGCTTGGACGGGAGTATTAACTCGAGATTTTTTAAAACTCTCATAAACTTTCTGGTACAGTAATGATCTGTCAATGTTAGTAGCCCTATTGTAATTAAATCAGACTACAAGTAATTTCACTACATAACTCAAACAATGAATGTAAGAAAATTTATAAAGAATAAGCAGTTGGTTTGTCGTGGTACACTGCACAAATCTAAGAATAAAGCTGAAAAATCGCAAAACACTTATTCTCCACTATGATTTTTTTTTGTTTTTTTTTTGCTTGTCGTTGTCTCACTACGATTGCTTCGTAGTCCGATGCTTACGTACGAAAATGTCGTGAACCCACCTCCCCCTTGTCAGCAAAAAAGAAGCAGAGTCTGGACTCCCCATAACTCCCTATTGCTTACGTAATACTTGAACGGCCCCTTATGAGGTTTGTAGTGACTCTTTGTGGGTAAGATCTTATCCACAAAAAGAAAAAAAAAGTGTCAGCCTCAGCTCTAGCAGAAATGGGAGATTGGGTTGTAGGAACTTCCCTGATTTTCCTTGGACTGGTCATTTTTGGTTGACCATTTGACTGTGGTGTGTTTGAGATGCGTGATCCGAGAATCTTGAAGGTGTGACGAGTTTAGAGGCTAGAAGTGAAAACATGTTGGCTACTCTTGAGCTAACGATGAAACTCACAGGCCATGGAGAGTTTGAACGTGACAAAGATGCTGTTATCTACAATTACCAATGATACAAGGCAAAGAATACATATCTTAAGGTATCGGAATAACGTTCTGAGGATCTATAACCAGCTTCTCCTTTCTCCTTGAACTTTTATTGAGAAATATCGCGCTAAAAGACACTTCCTTTCCATCTCACTGTCAACGCTCGATTGGGAAAATACGATCCATATGCTTCACAAACTTGCCAAGAGATAGCAGCAAAATCCAAATCCACTAACATTTGCACTGGGTGCGAATGTAGGCGTTATGATGGATTCTGAGTATTTCAGGCGTGTAGTTAAAAAAAAAGAAAAAGAAACAGAGGGCATGCGCTATAGGCAGGAAGTATACGCTAGTAACGCGAGAGAGCATCCGCTATAGCTTTATTTTAGAAACAGAGAATGTACGGAGTTCCTTACAAAATTTCCAAAGGTATACGGCGTATATCCCCATATAACTTCCACTACATCCCAACCGGTATTCTACCCTACTAGCAAGATGATTTTTGTTGAGAACTCGACTATTATTATACTTTGATATTAAAACTGAACTCATTTCTAATTCTTCTTGAAAATGTTTAAGATAATGTAATCAGTTTCTTGATTTTTTTTTTTTTTTCATAACCGACATTTTTTTTCACCACGACATTATACTTAAGTTCACACATGAATGGCATAGTGACAAAATATTCTTAAGAAATAATCCTTACTGAATATAAAGCACACCTTATTCTACTCGCGAAGAAAAACATTTACATAATGCTAGATAGCTAGAAACATAATAAATGTATGTAACATGTCATCGCACTTTGACAGACAGCTTTCTTATTCGTTAGCGATTAATCGCCAAATGCGAAATCCCATTTCGAGCAACCACTAATGCCTTGCATAGTAGTAAATGGACATTCCTGTAATAGTGGTCGTAAGATGAAGAGAGGGATAATCCTCAAGGCCTGTTCTGTGCTCAGTTATTAAATAGGCGGGTAATAGGTATGTGGAAGAGTGCTTAATGGAGGACTGGGAGAACTAAAAGTAGTCCCAATGACGCCTGGAAAGACCAGGTTGAGGGGCAGCCGACCTCTCAGTTGACAGTTGACCACGATGAATCACAGGTTCTTCTCTTGATGAAGCAGAAACTCGCTGTTTCACGATATGAATCTCTTGATCCGTAGGATATTTAAGGACAATTTCCACTTGCAGAAGCTGACAGGACAGTTGGATCTGTCTAAAATGTCTTTTTTTCAAAGATCCCCCCCCCCCCCACACACACACACTGCACGAACATTCCTAGCTTAATATTTACAAGAATGATATCTGCTTTAAAACAGATTGTTATTACAGTATTTTTATTTCTGACAACCACAAATTTTATTTATTTGTTTAACTGAAGTTGTTTTCTTTTCTTTCTTTTTTTTAAAGTAAAGATAAAAAACTTAGAGTTATTTAAACTGATAAACGAAGGCCCATTTCTACTAGACTGGTTAAAAAAAGAGAACGGTTGAATTTATCTAAAATGTATCTTTTCCCAGAAAGACACTGTTGTTACTATAATTATTTTTGTGCTTCATGCATTCACAATTTAATATTTGCAAGAACGATACGTACTGTAAAATAATTATTGTTATTGCTTATTATTCACAAAAACAGTATTGTTTATTTATTCGTTTATATATATGTAAAATAGAGTCCGATTGCTATGAAAGGGATATATGTTATTGGTGTTTACTAAGGCATGTTCGGTATTGAAAATGAAGTGTGTAGCATTTTCGGTTCATTTATAAGTTTTAAATCGGCTTACTGACTCGGGTTACTGACGGTTTATTAAGATTTTTCAACACTAATTCCTTATCTTTTCGTGCAGAACTTTTAAGAAACTAGAGTTATATGTAGGGTGACGTTTTAACAACATTTTACTGTATATATATATATATATATATATATATAATAAATAAAGCATAAAGTTTTATGCATTTGATTTGAAGTGGAACTTTCTAAATTCAAAATTTAGTAAATGAAAATAAAAATAGTAATAAAACATGGTTCGTACGCCTCCTTGAATTTTGCAGACCAGAATTTTTTTTTTTTTTTTTGTCACCAGTATTATCTTATAGTAAATCTCTTCTTAAAAGAAGGCGAAATTTTGTGCGTTTAACCTAGATTTCTTTTTCTATAAAAAGATACTGATAGTTGTCCTGGAGAAATATCGGTATCTGTACGAACCATGCAAAATAATATTTAAGAAAAATCAGAATTTAATTCACTTTACTAGAATTTTTTTATTTGTTAATATTTTCACCACAATATATCAATAGATTAACTTTTCAACTGAAGCCTTCCTGCACCTATATTTCTACAAATCAATCGCTGCCTACCTTTATGGTCTTGAAATACATTTTTCAATCAAAATTTAAAACTAACATCAGGCAAGCAAGAAACCACTATCATCTATCCTAATTTATAAAATTTATTGAATTAAAAATAACGTTTATGAAAATATTTTTAATCTGTACTATAATAACATTTTTATAAAGTTTTTGACGTAACTTTATTAAGGAAAGACAAGACTGGGTGCAATGAAATGAGAAATATGCGAGCTTTAAGACCCGTTTCCTCGGACACTACCCGACCGATTTTGATGAAATTTGGAATCCATATTCACTGGATTATGCTAAAGACTAATGGCAGTCAGTTTTTTCTGCGACTTAAGGGTCCTGTCCCTGCCGGCGAAGACACTCACGATCTAATGCTAATCCTATGGGGAGGGATTTTTCTAATATCTCGTTTGCATTTCGACATTTTTAAATAATTTTTTTTGTATTGGGTAGCCGAGGTCCGTCTCTACGGCGCAACTTGGTTACTTTTTCGATTTTGGTTGCAGATATTTTTTAGAATGACACTTTCATTTTCAGAACCGGTTTTGAAAATGAAAGTAACTTTATTAAAAATATCTGCGACCAAAATCGAAAAAGTAACCAAGGTGCGCTGTAGAGACGGACCTCGGCTATCCAATGCAAAAAAAAAAAAAAAAAAAAAAAAAAAAAATATTTAAAAATGTCGAAATGCAAACGAGATATTAGAAAATCCCTCCCCATAGGATTAGCATTAGCTCGTGAGTGTCTTCGCCGACAGGGACAGGACCCTTAAACTTCTTATTTTAGAGATATGGCAACTTTTCAGAATTTTTCCATTTTTCAGAATTTTTTTTTTTCCTAAACTAATTAAAAATTTTTAAACTATCTGCCACATATGATCTTATATTTATATTCTACCACACATTTAAAAAAAAAAATAGAAATCGTTCGAGTACTTTAGGAGTTAATGAGATTTTTTAGCTGAAAAGTACTACTTTTCGGAGAGCTGAAAACTTAGACACTTCTAACTTGTGTGAAGTTTTTGCACAGTTCTATCAAACACATGAATTAAAGTACATATAAACACTTGGATAAAATTTAGTTAGATATAATAAATGAGTGTAAAATGTTAGAGTAAAATTAATGTGAGTGGGCGTGGCGTCCCAGTCGTATTTTCCATTAACCCCTTAATTCTCGCTCCCGTGATATTTACAGGCTGTGTCTTTTATTCAGATTGTTTGATTCCCACCAGTTTTATAAAATAGTGTAATTGGCTTTATTATGGTACTATCATTTTACCTGTAATTAAATAAGGTGAATATTTCTTTTTCAAAAAAGTGGTGCCAATAAGCAATTTGAATTTTTAAACCGCAATTTAGTGCGACCGTTAACCCCCTCGCTGCGCAACCCGAGATTTTCTCGGGGATGCATTTTTTCCGTCTAATTAACCCTTCTTGATTATTCCCTCCAGTTAAATTTTTATTGTAAATTTTGCCTTATTTAATCGGAGCATTTTCCAGATTAAATTAGACAAAAATTTTTGTTTTGAAAAACCGGTGACAAAAGAATAAAAATTCTTAAAAGACGGGTCACGAAGGGGTTAAATACGCAATTTTTGAAGCTATTTTGATAAAACAATTACGCAGCGAGAGGGTTATGGGGTCAAAAAGAGGACAAAATTTACTGTATTTGGGTAAAAGATTGAATTTGAATTGCATTTTCGGAATGGATCAAAGTCGCCAGCGAACTTTGAAAATCAGGAAAATAGGCGAATTTTTCTGTTCAGTAGAAAGTAACAAAAAATCAAAAATATGAGCCTCATGTACTTTTGGATCTCTCTACACCTATTTGGAAACAAATTGGCAGACATCTACCTGTAACAGATTTCGGTCGGCGCTAAATCGCACAACTTTCTGGGATAAACAAAGTGAAGTTTCAATTAGGCTCTTCCCACACTAGAAACGAGCACCATCTACTGGCTAATCCTCTAAAAATAAGATCCTCGAAGTGTTCTTGAAATTAATGTTACGTTTCTTTTTTATTCTTAACTCAAGGTGGTGAGTGGTCAGGGAAAACACAGTCAAAAAAGGTGTTAAATACCAGTATTTTGTAAAGAGAAATTCGTTTTCTTTAATCCCTTTATATTACGTATTTCAAGTATTTTCTATATGAAAATACTGGTACTTTCCTCTTTTTTTGACTGTGTTTCTCCCTGACTACTCGCCACCTTGTAACAACATATTAACGACGGAAATGAGAATTCCCGTTTTCATTCCAAAAACATCATTAACTAAGGGCGTGTCTTCTAACTTACAGAAAATGCATTTATATAATGTTGTCCATATATATTTTTATAATAGTAAGTCGCTTTATATTAAATTCGCACACTGAAAGATATTTACCGATGCATAAACTTGGGAAACCTATCTAGAACAAACACATTGCCGGTGGACCATTTTTATCAAATTTGAATTTTAAAACAGTAGAAGCGCCTCCCTGTTCTGAAAGTCTTTTATAAATTGGTGTTCTAGATAGGTTTCTCAAGTCTATGCATCAAGTTTAATATCTTTCAATGTACGAATTTAATATAAAATGTCTAACAATCTAAAAAAATATGGACAACATGATATAAATGCATTTTCTGTAAGGTAGAAGCCACGCCCTTAGTCAATGATATTTTTTGAATGAAAACGAAAATTCCCGTTTCCTGTCTTGAATATGTTAACAATGAATTAAAAACATTCTTCATAAGTATTCTTAAAAAAATATTCTTAAATAAGAGGTTGCTGAAAGTCTTTTATAAATTGGTGTTCTAGATAGGTTTCTCAAGTTTATGCATCAAGTTTAATATCTTTTAATGTACGAATTTAATATAAAATGTCTAACAATCTAAAAAAATATGGACAACATGATATAAATGCATTTTCTGTAAGGTAGAAGCCACGCCCTTAGTCAATGATATTTTTTGAATGAAAACGAAAATTCCCGTTTCCTGTCTTGAATATGTTAACAATGAATTAAAAACATTCTTCATAAGTATTCTTAAAAAAATATTCTTAAATAAGAGGTTGCTGAAAGTCTTTTATAAATTGGTGTTCTAGATAGGTTTCTCAAGTTTATGCATCAAGTTTAATATCTTTTAATGTACGAATTTAATATAAAATGTCTAACAATCTAAAAAAATATGGACAACATGATATAAATGCATTTTCTGTAAGGTAGAAGCCACGCCCTTAGTCAATGATATTTTTTGAATGAAAACGAAAATTCCCGTTTCCTGTCTTGAATATGTTAACAATGAATTAAAAACATTCTTCATAAGTATTCTTAAAAAAAATATTCTTAAATAAGAGGTAGAGGTTGCTGAAAGTCTTTTATAAATTGGTGTTCTAGATAGGTTTCTCAAGTTTATGCATCAAGTTTAATATCTTTCAATGTACGAATTTAATATAAAATGTCTAACAATCTAAAAAAATATGGACAACATGATATAAATGCATTTTCTGTAAGGTAGAAGCCACGCCCTTAGTCAATGATATTTTTTGAATGAAAACGAAAATTCCCGTTTCCTGTCTTGAATATGTTAACAATGAATTAAAAACATTCTTCATAAGTATTCTTAAAAAAAATATTCTTAAATAAGAGGTAGAGGTTGCTGAAAGTCTTTTATAAATTGGTGTTCTAGATAGGTTTCTCAAGTTTATGCATCAAGTTTAATATCTTTCAATGTACGAATTTAATATAAAATGTCTAACAATCTAAAAAAATATGGACAACATGATATAAATGCATTTTCTGTAAGGTAGAAGCCACGCCCTTAGTCAATGATATTTTTTGAATGAAAACGAAAATTCCCGTTTCCTGTCTTGAATGTGTTAACAATGAATTAAAAACATTCTTCATAAGTATTCTTAAAAAAATATTCTTAAATAAGAGGTTGGGGGGGGGGGGGGTATGTTTATGTTTCAATACCTATTTAATCTGTATGCTTTAATACTGAAGTTATATTTAAATATACGTGTGTACGTGTACTGCAATATATGTATCATGAATAATTTTCATGAACTTTCTTAATAACGTTCAGGAATTTTCAGAACATCACAGGAAAATCATATTTAATTATTATTATTATTTAAGAATTCAAGGAAGAGGTTTTTTTCTTAACTCTATTATTTTTTGCATCTTGTTAAGAAACAAGAAAAGTTTAATATAAAGAACCCTGTAGGATCTTATTTTTCGTAATAAGATTTTGAATTTTTAGTTAATAAAAGAGAAAGGCAGAGGAAAAAGAATATTAATAGAATTAACAATTATTTTCTAATAATTTTAGCTATCATTTACTATCCAATACCTATAGCTAAATCTTACTTAAATATGTAATTTTTTTTTCTTTTTTATTTTACATAAAAGTAATACAATTTATACAAAACAATTCTCATAGCCATTCATAAGTTTTTAATAATTTAGTAGAAAAAATAAATTATTTTTAATGTAAAAAACAACAAAAAGGCTCCATTTATTTACGTTATTTTTGAGTTAAGAGTTTTTAAGAGTTTGTTACATAAAAAAGCAATATACTCTTACATTTGGACTTTAAAAAATAGTAATAAGTTTTTTAAAAAATATATTTAAACAGTTAATAAAATTTAGCTTTTACAACTTTTTTAAAACCTTATAAATTTATTCATTAATTTAATAATTTAATTCTTCGATCTTCCTCACGTTGAACGCAAGGTCTTGAGCTATGTTTCTAGTATGGGAGGAGTCTAATCGAAACGTCACTTTGTTTACCCCAGTGCGTTGTGCTAGTTAGCACCGACCATAGATTTCCCTAACCATCTCAAACAAACAAATAAACAAACATACACACACACACAAACAAAACCTTTCTTTTATTTATTAATATAGAATATATATATATATAATATTTCATGGAATTCGGTGTAGCAGTTTGTGGAAAAAATAGATTGTTTTCAAAATGAAATCTCTCTCTCTCTCTTTATATATATATAGTATATATAATGTTACTGTTATAATTTGCTGCTAAATTTATTAAATTAATTATTGTAATAGGAATTGATGATGATTTGTAATTATATTATGGCTATATATATATATATATATATATATAACCATGATTGATATAAACATTATACATATTACCTATATATATATGTATATATACAGTAAAACCTCCCTAAAGCGACCACGTTCCGTTCCAATAAAAATTGGTCGCTCTGAGAGGTGGTCTCTTAATGGAGGTCATATTTAAATCTGGATTTTAATTGTTGAAAAAAGGTTATAATTAATGTTACTAAAATTTATTTTTCACATTAGGAAAAAATATAAAAATCTAAGTATCAAAACAAAAGTTAATTACATAAGTTAATTACTGCAGAGTTTAAAAAATAAATACATTGACGTTTGCTTTGATTTTATTGTTTTATCTTTTATAACTTTTATTTCTAAGTCCTTTCGAAGTTCAGTAAATAAATGCCTTTTTTTTTTTGGGACGTTAACAACTAATGTGGATTTCATTTATCTTTGAGAGTTTCCAAACAGAAAAGGGCAGGGGAGTTTATTGACTGACATTCTTAATTTGTCATCAGAGTTAAATTCATTGCCTAAAAAGGCACAAAGGGGTTAACACTTAAAAGTTACCGGAATTAAAAAAAATATCAAAACTTAGTTTAGAAATTTGATGAATAATGCGCTCTTCTGAATTATTTTTCTAATAAAACCTTTTTCAAGCGACCAGGAAAAAACGGAATTTGTTCCATTTTCTTCAAAGAAATGGGTCGCTCATGGAGAGAGTTCAACTGGGATGGTCTCTGAATGGAGGTAAAATTAGTATTAAGCCAATGGGAATAAATTTCTTTCCATGAAAAAATGATCATTCAAGGAGGTGGTCGCATAGGGAGGTTTCACTGAATATATCTTATATTCAGTTAAACACTGTAGTATTCGAAAATAATGATAATCAAAATCCGCAACACAGTTACTGCTGCTATGCTCTTTCCAACCGTATCTTGATACATATCTATAGATGTATAAGAAAAAGCTTTTATAAATTCTGTTAAAATATTTCAAACATCAAGTTTACGAAACGACCAGCACCCATTAATGGCAGTTCTTAATTATCCATTTTTATCAACCTTCTGAAAATACCTGATTCTTTATGATGAGGCAAGAAGAATATGGGTCAATTGGATAGGCCTCCTGGCGTCGGACCAAGTTCCTTCAAGTCATTTCCGAGGCAAAAAAAAAAAAAACAATATAAAGAAAGAAATCGATTAGAATTAGTACTTAAGGCAGATTCTACGTATCTTATCTCTCTTCTAAAGCTTTTGAAATCCCTCCGGGGTCAACTGTGAAACAACGTTTTAGAACAGCACAGAAGCCTGTTTAGTAGCCTAAAAAATTAAAGAAATTTACGTAATTTATTACTTTATTCGCAATTGAAAAATATGTACATAAAAATGTAATTTTCTATCTTTTTTACGTACAAAAGATTTAAGAAGTTTGTCTGAAAAATCTTCGTAAAATAATGTTAAGACCTCTTGCGCTGGAAAAACGTGCTATGTACGTTGCCTTGGATTAACAATAGAAAGCCCGCGAGCAGTCATTTTGACTGCTACCAAATGAATATATCTCGGTTCGAACCAGAAATTTTTTTTTATAAAACCAGTTTAAAAGACACAAAGAAAAAAAAACTAGATAAATGCGTAAGTTAATAATTTTAAATAAAAATTCTGGTGTGAAATATTTTAGTAAAATATGGACGAGATAGTCACGGGCTTCTGCCAATTAATTTCCAGCGCAAGAGGTTAATAATTTAATTTGTTATACAGAGTCCGAGTAAAGAATGAAACAACTGGGCCGTGGTCTTGGGACTTATGCAATTTTCGTAAACCCGACATTTTAAATATCTTTTGACGTTGTACTCATTATAATTATTATTTAGTACTTTTAAAGTGAGATAAGAGTAAAAATAAAATATATATTTGTCTAAATATGTATTTATATATTAACATATGTAGTCTAAAGTATCGTGAATATTTAATTTTTTGTGACCGTTATAGGAAGGAGAGCTCCGAATGAATACTCTGGACCTCTCTTTCACTTCGCCGTGTTATTATAAGAATTGCTATTTTTCGCATGCTTTTGAAATATGAGGGGCTCACAACCATAGTACACAAAGTCCATTTCGAAAAAAAAAAAAAGAGATGGTCCATTTAGAAGGTGCATGAAATCTGTTTTATCCACTCCCACAGATCCACTCCCAAGTCTGTAAACAGATGACATATACATCTACTATGGTTGTGAACCCCTCATATATTGATAGCTAATAGTTAAACAATACTTTTTTTAGAACAACACAGAAGACTGTTCAATAGGCTGAAAAATTGAAGAAATGTATTTAGCTTATTAAATTATTTACAAAAAAAAAAAAAAAAAAAAAAAAAAAAAAAAAAAAATATGTGCGTAAAGAATTTAACAGGGTTGTTTTAAAATGACCATAGATTAATGTGCTAATAATTTATTCGTCTTTATTATAATGTGAAATAATAATAATACCGTTATTATAATTAATATTAAATCCTCGTTATTATTTCTTTTCAAAAGCTTTTAAAATTCCTCCAGCATCAACCATGAAACAACACGCCTGTTTTGGAGCAACACAGAATGCCTGTTCACTAGTAGGAGTCTTACGCCTCAGACGATTCAAGTGATTTTATTTGTTTGAATACCAGAAATTTCGCAATGCTCTATGTTCCCCACATTTAAAGTACAGAGCTGTTTTCTTTAAATAAGGCAAATTTAATTTTACCAAAAATCTGGTATATTTTCTCTGAGGTGTACGAACACGAACCCTAACTAAATTGGAAAACTGATGAAATATATCAAGTTCATTAATTTGTTCGCAATTAAAACATACAGGCGCATTGGACACTTCTTTACTGTGCAGTGAATGAAGATGATTTGCGACGGATGGAATTGAAAAGTTTATTTATGCAACAAAACACAGATGCAATTAGATATTTTCCCTGGATAGTGAATAATGCTCAAAAATCACGCTTGGGAATGAAACACTTATTTATGAACCCAGATAGCATTTTTAATTTGCAGAAAATTTGCAGCAGTCTTGCTTTGAAAACCTGCAAAGTTGCAGCAAGCTCAGCATGACAAGACTGAAAGTTCATAACAAGACTGCAGCAAGATAACGCAAACGCCGAAGTCACCACACTTTGAACTTGCTGCTAACTTGTCGTGAAAGTTAAATTCATGCTGCATCAAATTTATTGCAAATTGACGGTTTTAAGTAATCAAATATGCTGCAAACTTACTTCAAAGTAGTAATCTTTCCACACTACACTATAAATTTAAATCCTTCGGAGGGGTCCATAGACCTCATCAAGTCTACTGATGCGAACACACCGTCATACGGTGCATGCATCGTTTTCATCACCATAAACAATTTAAGGTAATATTTGTACTTTTCAATACGAGCCTTTTTTAGTATTTGATACGTATAGCGTTTAGAAAAAGCGGTGCCAATTGAATAAAATTTCTGCAATTTCTGCGTATGTGCTGATTGTCTATTCTCTCAACAGAGGGATTTTTTTGCTTACGTCACTTTCGTGAATTAAAGTTAGTCTTGCCATCAGTTTCATAACAAACTACTCATGCAAGTGGGGGATGGTATACTTTGCGGGAAATTTGCAGCGAATTTCTCAATTCAAATTTGCCACGGCAAGATAATGTCAGAAAAAAATCAAACTTGCTGCTAATGGTCATGCTATCTGGGAAACATAATCCATGACGTCCACTAAACTGGTCTGTTTTCGCAGAATTAACAGTAATATGTATTGACATATATTCATATAAATGCACCATTGAGTGTTCTCCTGTGCCACGTTATCGCCGAATTTGGCTACAAAAATAAGTTGCCACAATTGTCCATTTTAAGTTGTCCGAATTGCCGATAACTGGTAATTTGGTGATAATTTTATTCAAATACCATTTTAACAATAGCTAAGACTCTTTTATAATTGGAGAGTCCTTATGAAGGTAATGCATTGTTTATTACTGTAATTCTTTATGTATTGACATATATTCACATATACGCACGCACGGGAGCCCTCTTGTTCCAAATTGTCACCGGTCGCAAATATCCACAAATTTGACAACAAAAATACCATCAAAAGTATTAAATCTGATAACCGTGGCAAATTTTGCGATATTCTCATTCAAATCCGATTTTGGCCATAATTAAAAATCTTTCATAATCGGGGGCCTTGTCAAAGTGACACGGTTTGAATGCCGTTTTGGCATAAAATTAACTGCATTCTTGATGTCAAAACAGGACGCTTCACAAAATTATTAATCTCCAAACAAAACTTTTCTCCTAGAAACAGGATCCTTCACAAAATCCTTTGTCTTAAAATTAGGACTTTCAACAAAATTTTTCCCTCTCTAAACTAGACATTTCAAAATCTTAATCATTTAAGAGTGAAATCTGACCAGTCACTTTTACATATATAAAGAAATGTATGTATTTTACATACATATATCTTCTTAAAAGTGTATAAACAAGAACCTGAATATAACGATAATTTCAAATTCACAAAATTATGACTACATTTTTCACAAATGTAAAAAGCTGTTCACAATAAGTTAAGAAGTTTGTTTCAAAATCTTCATAAATTAATATGGGATTCTTTATTAATAAAAAAATATATTTTACAGAATTAATTGCTATATTTGCATAACTGTTTCTACGAGCGAGCTAAATTCAGAAACATTTAATAGTTACAGTACAGTCCCGATTATCCGAGTCCCGCTTAACCGAGTTTCCGCTTTAACCGAGTTATTTTCTTCTGATGGACTGATGGCTTCCTTCATTATGAAACAGCCATTGCAAATGAAGTGTTAGGTGAAGATGAAACAGCAGTCGTAAAAAATTAGAAGTCTGATTTTCTGGTCATAATGGGGGAAAAAAATGGCCATATTTTTTTTCTTTGAAGCAACTTCAAAGAACCCAACAAATATCATGATTTGGGTCTGTATGTCTGCAGATGGTGTGTGCCACATTCAAATAATTGATAGCATTCTGAATGCAAAAAAATACATCGAAACTGCCCTGGAACCAAAATTGATACCTTCTATCAGGAATCTCTTCCCCAATAAAGCACCATTTATCTTTCAGCACGATTCAGTTCCATGCCATGCGGCAAAAATATGCAAAGAATGGTTTAAAATAAAAGCATACAATTATTACCCTGGCCAGAAAACAGCCCTGATCTGAATCCTGTTGCAACTCACTTGGGGAAAAAGGAATAATCCCTATTGGGGATTTCGGTCTGCATTGTCCCGTGCCGAGGGAAAAACATTTAGAACGCAGTTGGATTCCAGCGAAAACTGAGGTGCTCTTGTTTGATTATGTGATCCGGCGAAAAGGCCGTGTATTAGTTATAAATAAGTTTGTGTCGTCTTTTAGTGTAATATGTGGTTGTGTTTAATAAACTGTTAAAAAGTGAATACGAGGACCTTCTTCAATGCGTGGAATAATATTTAAAAATAATTAAATTCACACTGAATGATGCCACGGTTCTTTCAAATCCTATAGAAAATTTCTGGCGACGTTTGAAAATTCCTATACCAAAAAAGTGTCTATTTAATACAACGCAACTTATTGAAGCTATAATTGATTCTTGGAATCATGTGATTAAAAAGGATGAACTCCAAACACTGGTTCTCTCAATGAAAAGACGCTGTGAAGCTGTAATAAAAAAAAAAGAGTTATCCTAATAAATATTGAATGTGTAAGTGTAACTTTAAAATATAATGAAATCTAAGATAGATCTTATTTTTTGTAAGCGTAACTTTATTTGTAGTGCAGATATTTTAATTACTTTTTTTTTTATTATTTATTAAATTCTACATTAAATTTCCTTGAATTTGATATATAAACATTTGTATTTAAGTGAAATTTATTACATTCTTCAAGCACACAAAGTTATAAAACACGAAAATTTCAAAAAATGTCCACAATTTTGGCCACTACTGTATATGCATTGTTTGCAATTAAAACATATATATGAGTAAATTTTCAATATAAGAAGTTTTTATTTTAATTCTTCTTAAATTAGTAAGTTATTTTTAAAAGGGAATCTGGGGATTAAATATGATCTTTTTTATTTATTTATAAAATTTTTGCTTTTTTTTCACTCAAAAGAGGTGACTCTTTTTTGTTGTTTTTTAAAACACTAGCGGGTTCGGCCCCCTACGAGCTACGCTCGCCAACCCCCGTCCAGACACCGCAGACTCTAAATGCACGCTAATTTGATCGGCTTTAAAAAGATTTCGAAAGATTGAATTATAATTTAAAAAACAGTGGCGATCTCCCTATGAACGGATTTTTATTCATTTCTCTTTGATTGGGGAATTTTAACGACAAATCCACTGCGGTACTACTTGATTATCCCGTCGACCAATTTCGCCAAATTATATAAATCGCCAAATCACTCGCCAAAATATACAAACTGACATAATTTTTATTTTAAATAACGAAAGAACAAATAAATTAGTACAGCATTAATAAAAATACAAATAAGACGTCGAAATAAAAATAACTTCATGACGTAGACACGTGTAACAACATTTCAAAATAAGCTAATATAAAAGGAATTGAGTAAACAGAGTCTTTGTCTCCTGGTATTTTTTAACAAAGCGAAAAGAAAGTTCTTTTAAATGAGACATTTTAAATTAATCGTTTTTAATCTGACGTAATTTTGACCAAGCTATTCTTTCTCTTTTAAATATTCACGTGAAAATACTTTTGTTAGAAATGAAATATTATTTGCGCTTTCCTAACAAAAATTGTTGAAAAGATCCTCTCAAAATACCAAAAAATGTCTAGCGCAATTTCTAAATTTAGACTGTTTTGTAATATTATTTTGTGTTCATTTTATGTAATAACTGTAATGTGACGTAAATATGACGTAATTTCTCCTATTTAAGACTTCTAACGCATGTTAATGAATTTATTATTTTACAATATCCTTTCTCTTTTAAAATTCACGTGTATACTTTTTATGACGTAATTTTTAATAAGTTCCTGCTTTTTGTACATAATTATTTAATTCTAATTCCAAATGATTTTTTCTGTTTATAATAGTCACGTGTAAATAAATTTTTAATTTGAAGCAAACATTATTGTTTGCGCTGTTTATACATTTGGCAATAGTATAAATTAATACCATTTTCTAAAATCTCTCTATTCTAAAAAAAAGTAACTACCGCTGTCACCGCCGCCGCCGCCGCCGCCGGTTTTGAATTTTTTGTGACAGGAGGTCTTTCTTCGTTAATATTAAGAAAAATAATGCATACAAAAATATGAAAATCAGTAGTATGATACAGAAATGTTTGATAAACACGCTGAGGCAGACAGTTTTCAAATCGAAGAATTATTTTAAGAGATATTTAATGCTAAAGTTGGACAAAATCGTTCCACTAAAAAAGTTTTATAGCAGCAAAAACTATTCATAGGAATTTAATCATTTTCAGATCATTTTATACGTTTGAAGTTCCCGGTGTGCAGACTGTTTTTCTTTTTTTAATTTGACTAATTTTTTGAGGTTTTATTTCTATTTTAAATTCAAATTTTCAGCACTTCTAGAGATATTTTTTACAGATTTTAGAAAGTGATATTAATTTAAACTGTTGCCAACTGTATAAACAGTGGAAACAATAATGTTTGTTTAAAAAAGAATATTTATACTTGTAAATAAATAAATAAATTATTTACACGTGACTATTATAAACAAAAAAAAAAAACATTTGGAATTAGAATTAAAAGCAGGAACTTATTAGAAATTACGTCATAAAAACTATAATTACACGTGAATTTTAAGAGAGAAAGGAATTTGTAAAATAATAAATTCATTAACATGCGTTAGAAGTCTTAAATAGGAGAAATTACGTCATATTTACGTCACATTACAGTTATTACATAAAATGAATAGAAAATAATATTGCAAAAAGGTTTAAATTCAGAAATTGCGGTAGACATTTATTTGATATTTTGAGCGGATACTTTCCAACTATTTTTGTTAGGAAAGCGCAAATAATATTTCATTTCTAACACAAGCATTTTCACGTGAATATTAAAAAGAGAAAGAATAGTTTGGTCAAAATTACGTCAGATTAAAAACGATTAATTTAAAAAGTCTTATTTAAAAGAACTTTCTTTTCGCTTTGTTAAAAAATACCAGGAGACAAAGACTCTGTTTACTTAATTCCTTTTATATTAGCTTATTTTGAAATGTTGTTACACGTGTCTACGTCAAAGACGAAAACAGCGATTGACATATGTATTTTTGGTACTACTTAGTTATCCCGTCGACCAAAAATCTATCATTCGCCAAACTATAAGATTAAATGCCAATAATGGTTGATCGTAAATGTCACATTCACTTGACTTTAAGGAAGTTACACGTGTTTACGCAATCAAGTGATTTTTATTTCGACGTTTTATTTGTATTTTTATTAATGTTGCACTAATTTATTTGTTCTTTCGTTATTTAAAATAAAAATTATGTCAATTTATATAATTGGCGAATGCTTTGGCGATTTATATAATTTGGCGAAATTGGTCGACGGGTTCATCAAGTAGTACCGCAGCGGATTTGGCCTTAAAATTCCTCATTCAAAGAGAAATGAATAGAAATCCGTTTATAGGGAGATCGCCACTGTTTTTTAAATTATAATTCAATCTTCCGAAATCTTTTTAAAGCCGATCAAATTAGCGTACTTTTAGAGTCTGCGGTGTCTGAACGGGGGTTTACGAGCGCAGCTCGTAGGGGGCAGAGCCCCCTAGTAATGTAAAAAATATCTCTAGAAATGCTGAAAATTTGAAATTAAAATAGAAATAAAACCTCAAAAAATTATTCAAATTAAAAAAAGAAATACAGTCTGCACACCGGGAAATTCAAACGTATAAAATGATCTAAAAGTAATTAAATTCCCATGAATAGTTTTTGCTCCTATAAAACTTTTTTAGTGGAACGATTTTGTCCAACTTTAGCATTAAATATCTCTTAAAATAATTCTTCGATTTGAAAACCGTCTGCATCAGCGTGTTTATCAAACATTTCTGTATAAAACCACCGATTTTGATATTTTTGTATGCATTATTTTTCTTAATATTAACGAAGAAAGACCTCCGGTCACAAAAAATTCAAAACCGGCGGTGGCGGTGGCGGTGACAGCGGTAGTTACTTTTTTTTTAGAATAGAGAGATAAAATTTCAAAAATTTAAATTTCCAATTTTCAACAAATTTAATTTTTGACGTAAAGGCTGAAACGACGGTTCTATTTTCTTTATCTTTTTTCATATTTAAGCAGCGAAACGTTTTTTAACACTTTGCTGACGGCTATCTTTCGTCTTTTTTAACAGGGAGACTCCCCCTCCCTTTCATGGGCGTTACCCTTGTATGTTATATTATTTAACAAAAGATTTTCTCTGTTTGTCTTTACATAGTCAAATTAATGTATATAATAATGGTACTGTCTTTAATCGGAGTATTACTGTTTTTAATCGGAGTTTAGGAATATTACCCTAAAGTGCATCAAGACAAATATTGTGTCTCTTTAAAAAAAAAAAAAATAATGTAACATATAAAATTCAAAAGTTTTGCCCGTGGGTGGAATTACACAAATGTAACAGATGCGAATTTCCTTTAGCCTCCAGCAATGTGTTTGTCTTCAGTTTTTTCATAAAAATAATCCTTATAGAAGTTTCATATAATTTTAAATGCGCATCAAAATGGTTTTTAAAAGTTCTTTTTTCTTCGAGCGCCATATTTTTCCAAATTTTGCTCGCATTGAAAACCCGGAAGATAGATTACATAAAATAAAATGTAGTTGTAGTTCTCAACCGGCGTGCTATGAGAGGATCTCAGGTGTGCCACGGAACTTTTAGTTAAGTTCCTTCAAGATCTTACGCATTAACAGAAATATCATTATTTTAACATGCAACATTTCATAATATACAGTTTGCATTGTAATGGACTTTTGTTCCATGACTTTCCATTTCTTGCAAGTTTATTTCTGTGATTGTATATATTTTTAATAAGAATATCCAGGGGGTTGAAAGAATGCACATCCCCACTATACAAAAGGGTAGGTCAAATAAGCATTGATTTTTCAACCCCCGATAGAGTAAAAAAATATTTTTCTTAAGATGTTTTGATTGTTTACTATCACTTAGAATCTATATTCGTTGATTTTTGTTGTCTGATTAATTTTTGTTGACGATTGTTTAAATGCGTCGCAGAAGATCATAAGGGTCAATATCTGAAAAATGGACAATTTGCGTCCACTGCCAATAATATTTCATTAATTATACTAAAACCAAAAACTGAAAAATGTAATAGTATATTGTAACATTTGTTATAAAAATAACCAATGATAAATGGACATATAATGATGTATAAATAATTAATTTTAAACTTTAAACAAACGAAATCATCATTTCAGTCCCTGTCTCCAGGTACAAATATCCAATATTAAATGTATGCTGTAAAATTTTTTATAAATATTATTAATTTTTGCTATTATATATTTATACCTATATATATATATATATATATATATATATATATAACCATTATTTAAACATAACCTACCACCGTCAATTATTATGAATTAAAGCTGTAAGTATTAAAAAAAAAAAAAATATTATAAGAATTATTATGGAAGAAAAAGAAAAAAGTGGACACCGACAAAAATTGAAAAGCTTATACATTGAATTACGTTTTCAAGGGCACAGAATTCAATGATATAAGCAAAATGGTTGTTTTCTGTGGGAAAAATAAGCTAAAGCTAAAAATTATTTTCCCTTGTGCCCAAACAACCATTAAAATCAAGTGAAATGATTAAAAATGAAAGCAGAATAGAAACAAATAATATGAAATGGAATAATCAATAAAACGTATTTAAGTATTTATAGGATATAAAATATAAATAATAAACACCATACCGATTAATATTTCAATATTTTACAAATATCCACGCGCACATGGCTATCAGAATATCATAAAGATTAAGGTGAATAAAACAGTTAAGAAATCACAGTAAATGATACCAAAGGATGCAGTTAATACATTTTGAAATAAAATTTGAAACACCTTGTTAAACATATATATATATATATATATATATATATATATATATATATATATATATATATATATATACAGTATGGGAAAATATAATTCTCCTTTACTAGTATGTATAGATTGTATAGTAAAATATTGTAGTAAATATATTTGTCCCTGAGGTTGACCGTCATCTCAGTCTTTCTAAACACACATTTATGTTAACAGATACTAGATGGCGCTGGCAGAATTATTTAGTTTTTGTTTCGAATAAGGATGAGTATTTTTTATAGCATCATTCATGTACCCCTATTTAACTTTTTATTTATAAAAAAAGCTTATTCCACTTTATTTATGTAACATACAAATGTCGCATGGCATATTTAATACTTTACATGTGTGCAAAATGATTCAACAAAATGGCTGTGCAGCTGTTAAGACAAAAACATCACCTCAGTCCCCATTATCTCAGTACCAATTATTAGACACTGATTATGATGTTAACAGACACTTTCTTCCATAAAAGATTATCCTACGCATAAAATATACATCCTCGATCTCAAAAGACTACAGCATTTAAATGACAAAACATATATCATAGTACATAACTGTATGTGGTAGTTGGTACATTAATTTAAAAAAAATAAAAATTTTGGAATGAAATTGTCCGGTTTTCAGATATTGACCATAACTTTTTATAGCATCATTCATGTCCCCCTATTTAACTTTTTATTTATAAAAAAAGCTTATTGCAACTTTATTTATGTAACATACAAATGTCGCATGGTATATTTAATACTTTACATGTGTGCAAAATGATTCAACAAAATGGCTGTGCAGCTGTTAAGACAAAAGCATCACCTCAGTCCCCATTATCTCAGTACCAATTATTAGACACTGATTATGATGTTAACAGACACTTTCTTCCATAAAAGTTTATCCTACGCATAAAATATACATCCTCGATCTCAAAAGACTACAGCATTTAAATGACAAAACATATATCCTAGTACATAACTGTATGTGGTAGTTGGTACATTAATTTAAAAAAAATAAAAATTTTGGAATGAAATTGTTCGGTTTTCAGATATTGACCATAACTTTTTATAGCATCATTCATGTCCCCCTATTTAACTTTTTATTTATAAAAAAAGCTTATTGCAACTTTATTTATGTAACATACAAATGTCGCATGGTATATTTAATACTTTACATGTGTGCAAAATGATTCAACAAAATGGCTGTGCAGCTGTTAAGACAAAAGCATCACCTCAGTCCCCATTATCTCAGTACCAATTATTAGACACTGATTATGATGTTAACAGACACTTTCTTCCATAAAAGTTTATCCTACGCATAAAATATACATCCTCGATCTCAAAAGACTACAGCATTTAAATGACAAAACATATATCATAGTACATAACTGTATGTGGTAGTTGGTACATTAATTTAAAAAAAATAAAAATTTTGGAATGAAATTGTCCGGTTTTCAGATATTGACCATAACTTTTTATAGCATCATTCATGTCCCCCTATTTAACTTTTTATTTATAAAAAAAGCTTATTGCAACTTTATTTATGTAACATACAAATGTCGCATGGTATATTTAATACTTTACATGTGTGCAAAATGATTCAACAAAATGGCTGTGCAGCTGTTAAGACAAAAGCATCACCTCAGTCCCCATTATCTCAGTACCAATTATTAGACACTGATTATGATGTTAACAGACACTTTCTTCCATAAAAGTTTATCCTACGCATAAAATATACATCCTCGATCTCAAAAGACTACAGCATTTAAATGACAAAACATATATCATAGTACATAACTGTATGTGGTAGTTGGTACATTAATTTAAAAAAAATAAAAATTTTGGAATGAAATTGTCCGGTTTTCAGATATTGACCATAACTTTTTATAGCATCATTCATGTCCCCCTATTTAACTTTTTATTTATAAAAAAAGCTTATTGCAACTTTATTTATGTAACATACAAATGTCGCATGGTATATTTAATACTTTACATGTGTGCAAAATGATTCAACAAAATGGCTGTGCAGCTGTTAAGACAAAAGCATCACCTCAGTCCCCATTATCTCAGTACCAATTATTAGACACTGATTATGATGTTAACAGACACTTTCTTCCATAAAAGTTTATCCTACGCATAAAATATACATCCTCGATCTCAAAAGACTACAGCATTTAAATGACAAAACATATATCATAGTACATAACTGTATGTGGTAGTTGGTACATTAATTTAAAAAAAATAAAAATTTTGGAATGAAATTGTCCGGTTTTCAGATATTGACCATAACTTTTTATAGCATCATTCATGTCCCCCTATTTAACTTTTTATTTATAAAAAAAGCTTATTGCAACTTTATTTATGTAACATACAAATGTCGCATGGTATATTTAATACTTTACATGTGTGCAAAATGATTCAACAAAATGGCTGTGCAGCTGTTAAGACAAAAGCATCACCTCAGTCCCCATTATCTCAGTACCAATTATTAGACACTGATTATGATGTTAACAGACACTTTCTTCCATAAAAGTTTATCCTACGCATAAAATATACATCCTCGATCTCAAAAGACTACAGCATTTAAATGACAAAACATATATCATAGTACATAACTGTATGTGGTAGTTGGTACATTAATTTAAAAAAAATAAAAATTTTGGAATGAAATTGTCCGGTTTTCAGATATTGACCATAACTTTTTATAGCATCATTCATGTCCCCCTATTTAACTTTTTATTTATAAAAAAAGCTTATTGCAACTTTATTTATGTAACATACAAATGTCGCATGGTATATTTAATACTTTACATGTGTGCAAAATGATTCAACAAAATGGCTGTGCAGCTGTTAAGACAAAAGCATCACCTCAGTCCCCATTATCTCAGTACCAATTATTAGACACTGATTATGATGTTAACAGACACTTTCTTCCATAAAAGTTTATCCTACGCATAAAATATACATCCTCGATCTCAAAAGACTACAGCATTTAAATGACAAAACATATATCATAGTACATAACTGTATGTGGTAGTTGGTACATTAATTTAAAAAAAATAAAAATTTTGGAATGAAATTGTCCGGTTTTCAGATATTGACCATAACTTTTTATAGCATCATTCATGTCCCCCTATTTAACTTTTTATTTATAAAAAAAGCTTATTGCAACTTTATTTATGTAACATACAAATGTCGCATGGTATATTTAATACTTTACATGTGTGCAAAATGATTCAACAAAATGGCTGTGCAGCTGTTAAGACAAAAGCATCACCTCAGTCCCCATTATCTCAGTACCAATTATTAGACACTGATTATGATGTTAACAGACACTTTCTTCCATAAAAGTTTATCCTACGCATAAAATATACATCCTCGATCTCAAAAGACTACAGCATTTAAATGACAAAACATATATCCTAGTACATAACTGTATGTGGTAGTTGGTACATTAATTTAAAAAAAATAAAAATTTTGGAATGAAATTGTCCGGTTTTCAGATATTGACCATAACTTTTTATAGCATCATTCATGTCCCCCTATTTAACTTTTTATTTATAAAAAAAGCTTATTGCAACTTTATTTATGTAACATACAAATGTCGCATGGTATATTTAATACTTTACATGTGTGCAAAATGATTCAACAAAATGGCTGTGCAGCTGTTAAGACAAAAGCATCACCTCAGTCCCCATTATCTCAGTACCAATTATTAGACACTGATTATGATGTTAACAGACACTTTCTTCCATAAAAGTTTATCCTACGCATAAAATATACATCCTCGATCTCAAAAGACTACAGCATTTAAATGACAAAACATATATCATAGTACATAACTGTATGTGGTAGTTGGTACATTAATTTAAAAAAAATAAAAATTTTGGAATGAAATTGTCCGGTTTTCAGATATTGACCATAACTTTTTATAGCATCATTCATGTCCCCCTATTTAACTTTTTATTTATAAAAAAAGCTTATTGCAACTTTATTTATGTAACATACAAATGTCGCATGGTATATTTAATACTTTACATGTGTGCAAAATGATTCAACAAAATGGCTGTGCAGCTGTTAAGACAAAAGCATCACCTCAGTCCCCATTATCTCAGTACCAATTATTAGACACTGATTATGATGTTAACAGACACTTTCTTCCATAAAAGTTTATCCTACGCATAAAATATACATCCTCGATCTCAAAAGACTACAGCATTTAAATGACAAAACATATATCATAGTACATAACTGTATGTGGTAGTTGGTACATTAATTTAAAAAAAATAAAAATTTTGGAATGAAATTGTCCGGTTTTCAGATATTGACCATAACTTTTTATAGCATCATTCATGTCCCCCTATTTAACTTTTTATTTATAAAAAAAGCTTATTGCAACTTTATTTATGTAACATACAAATGTCGCATGGTATATTTAATACTTTACATGTGTGCAAAATGATTCAACAAAATGGCTGTGCAGCTGTTAAGACAAAAGCATCACCTCAGTCCCCATTATCTCAGTACCAATTATTAGACACTGATTATGATGTTAACAGACACTTTCTTCCATAAAAGTTTATCCTACGCATAAAATATACATCCTCGATCTCAAAAGACTACAGCATTTAAATGACAAAACATATATCATAGTACATAACTGTATGTGGTAGTTGGTACATTAATTTAAAAAAAATAAAAATTTTGGAATGAAATTGTCCGGTTTTCAGATATTGACCATAACTTTTTATAGCATCATTCATGTCCCCCTATTTAACTTTTTATTTATAAAAAAAGCTTATTGCAACTTTATTTATGTAACATACAAATGTCGCATGGTATATTTAATACTTTACATGTGTGCAAAATGATTCAACAAAATGGCTGTGCAGCTGTTAAGACAAAAGCATCACCTCAGTCCCCATTATCTCAGTACCAATTATTAGACACTGATTATGATGTTAACAGACACTTTCTTCCATAAAAGTTTATCCTACGCATAAAATATACATCCTCGATCTCAAAAGACTACAGCATTTAAATGACAAAACATATATCCTAGTACATAACTGTATGTGGTAGTTGGTACATTAATTTAAAAAAAATAAAAATTTTGGAATGAAATTGTCCGGTTTTCAGATATTGACCATAACTTTTTATAGCATCATTCATGTCCCCCTATTTAACTTTTTATTTATAAAAAAAGCTTATTGCAACTTTATTTATGTAACATACAAATGTCGCATGGTATATTTAATACTTTACATGTGTGCAAAATGATTCAACAAAATGGCTGTGCAGCTGTTAAGACAAAAGCATCACCTCAGTCCCCATTATCTCAGTACCAATTATTAGACACTGATTATGATGTTAACAGACACTTTCTTCCATAAAAGTTTATCCTACGCATAAAATATACATCCTCGATCTCAAAAGACTACAGCATTTAAATGACAAAACATATATCATAGTACATAACTGTATGTGGTAGTTGGTACATTAATTTAAAAAAAATAAAAATTTTGGAATGAAATTGTCCGGTTTTCAGATATTGACCATAACTTTTTATAGCATCATTCATGTCCCCCTATTTAACTTTTTATTTATAAAAAAAGCTTATTGCAACTTTATTTATGTAACATACAAATGTCGCATGGTATATTTAATACTTTACATGTGTGCAAAATGATTCAACAAAATGGCTGTGCAGCTGTTAAGACAAAAGCATCACCTCAGTCCCCATTATCTCAGTACCAATTATTAGACACTGATTATGATGTTAACAGACACTTTCTTCCATAAAAGTTTATCCTACGCATAAAATATACATCCTCGATCTCAAAAGACTACAGCATTTAAATGACAAAACATATATCATAGTACATAACTGTATGTGGTAGTTGGTACATTAATTTAAAAAAAATAAAAATTTTGGAATGAAATTGTCCGGTTTTCAGATATTGACCATAACTTTTTATAGCATCATTCATGTCCCCCTATTTAACTTTTTATTTATAAAAAAAGCTTATTGCAACTTTATTTATGTAACATACAAATGTCGCATGGTATATTTAATACTTTACATGTGTGCAAAATGATTCAACAAAATGGCTGTGCAGCTGTTAAGACAAAAGCATCACCTCAGTCCCCATTATCTCAGTACCAATTATTAGACACTGATTATGATGTTAACAGACACTTTCTTCCATAAAAGTTTATCCTACGCATAAAATATACATCCTCGATCTCAAAAGACTACAGCATTTAAATGACAAAACATATATCATAGTACATAACTGTATGTGGTAGTTGGTACATTAATTTAAAAAAAATAAAAATTTTGGAATGAAATTGTCCGGTTTTCAGATATTGACCATAACTTTTTATAGCATCATTCATGTCCCCCTATTTAACTTTTTATTTATAAAAAAAGCTTATTGCAACTTTATTTATGTAACATACAAATGTCGCATGGTATATTTAATACTTTACATGTGTGCAAAATGATTCAACAAAATGGCTGTGCAGCTGTTAAGACAAAAGCATCACCTCAGTCCCCATTATCTCAGTACCAATTATTAGACACTGATTATGATGTTAACAGACACTTTCTTCCATAAAAGTTTATCCTACGCATAAAATATACATCCTCGATCTCAAAAGACTACAGCATTTAAATGACAAAACATATATCATAGTACATAACTGTATGTGGTAGTTGGTACATTAATTTAAAAAAAATAAAAATTTTGGAATGAAATTGTCCGGTTTTCAGATATTGACCATAACTTTTTATAGCATCATTCATGTCCCCCTATTTAACTTTTTATTTATAAAAAAAGCTTATTGCAACTTTATTTATGTAACATACAAATGTCGCATGGTATATTTAATACTTTACATGTGTGCAAAATGATTCAACAAAATGGCTGTGCAGCTGTTAAGACAAAAGCATCACCTCAGTCCCCATTATCTCAGTACCAATTATTAGACACTGATTATGATGTTAACAGACACTTTCTTCCATAAAAGTTTATCCTACGCATAAAATATACATCCTCGATCTCAAAAGACTACAGCATTTAAATGACAAAACATATATCCTAGTACATAACTGTATGTGGTAGTTGGTACATTAATTTAAAAAAAATAAAAATTTTGGAATGAAATTGTCCGGTTTTCAGATATTGACCATAACTTTTTATAGCATCATTCATGTCCCCCTATTTAACTTTTTATTTATAAAAAAAGCTTATTGCAACTTTATTTATGTAACATACAAATGTCGCATGGTATATTTAATACTTTACATGTGTGCAAAATGATTCAACAAAATGGCTGTGCAGCTGTTAAGACAAAAGCATCACCTCAGTCCCCATTATCTCAGTACCAATTATTAGACACTGATTATGATGTTAACAGACACTTTCTTCCATAAAAGTTTATCCTACGCATAAAATATACATCCTCGATCTCAAAAGACTACAGCATTTAAATGACAAAACATATATCATAGTACATAACTGTATGTGGTAGTTGGTACATTAATTTAAAAAAAATAAAAATTTTGGAATGAAATTGTCCGGTTTTCAGATATTGACCATAACTTTTTATAGCATCATTCATGTCCCCCTATTTAACTTTTTATTTATAAAAAAAGCTTATTGCAACTTTATTTATGTAACATACAAATGTCGCATGGTATATTTAATACTTTACATGTGTGCAAAATGATTCAACAAAATGGCTGTGCAGCTGTTAAGACAAAAGCATCACCTCAGTCCCCATTATCTCAGTACCAATTATTAGACACTGATTATGATGTTAACAGACACTTTCTTCCATAAAAGTTTATCCTACGCATAAAATATACATCCTCGATCTCAAAAGACTACAGCATTTAAATGACAAAACATATATCATAGTACATAACTGTATGTGGTAGTTGGTACATTAATTTAAAAAAAATAAAAATTTTGGAATGAAATTGTCCGGTTTTCAGATATTGACCATAACTTTTTATAGCATCATTCATGTCCCCCTATTTAACTTTTTATTTATAAAAAAAGCTTATTGCAACTTTATTTATGTAACATACAAATGTCGCATGGTATATTTAATACTTTACATGTGTGCAAAATGATTCAACAAAATGGCTGTGCAGCTGTTAAGACAAAAGCATCACCTCAGTCCCCATTATCTCAGTACCAATTATTAGACACTGATTATGATGTTAACAGACACTTTCTTCCATAAAAGTTTATCCTACGCATAAAATATACATCCTCGATCTCAAAAGACTACAGCATTTAAATGACAAAACATATATCATAGTACATAACTGTATGTGGTAGTTGGTACATTAATTTAAAAAAAATAAAAATTTTGGAATGAAATTGTCCGGTTTTCAGATATTGACCATAACTTTTTATAGCATCATTCATGTCCCCCTATTTAACTTTTTATTTATAAAAAAAGCTTATTACAACTTTATTTATGTAACATACAAATGTCGCATGGCATATTTAATACTTTACATGTATGCAAAACGATTAAAAAAAATGGCTGTGCAGCTAAACAAAAACATGTATCATAGTACATAACTGTATGTGGTAGTTGGTACATTAATTTAAAAAAAATAAAAATTTTGGAATGAAATTGTCCGGTTTTCAGATATTGATCATAACTATAAGTTTAGGAAATTTTAATGTAGTTCTGCGAGTATATATGAGTTTATTATTGCTTTTTTTTAATGAAGCGTTCAGAACAGCATCGTAGTTTTTACATATATTCTACTTTATTTTTCAAATATTAACATACGTTAAAATTACGATGGCGTTATGTGCGTTTCATATCGAAAATATCAAATTGATATAATTGAAATGCATTAAAATTTTCTATGTAAACCTATTGAATAATAGGTAATTGAACAATTCAAAGTACTTATAACAAAATTAAAATATCAATCTGTTGTTAATTAATCTACTGGCAAATTGTTTGTGTGTAGAAATTGTAAATTCTATTGACACTCAGACTATTAATTGTAAGCAACTGAATTTAACTTGTTATCGTTGAACTCAGAATATAATTGTAAATATTTTTCGATTGGTACCCAAAAATTCTCTGCAACTTTCCAGAACTACCGATGATGCTGCCCCTTGTTGGACTATTGCAGCCTAACTTCGGCCACAGTTTGTTAATTATTTTAACTTGATTAAGTTTTTTTTTTTTTTTTTTTTGTTCATGTTTTGTAAAAGATTTGTGCCATCCCTTTCTGGATTGACTGGGTTTCTGCCTGCGAGCCCCTGTGTGTCGGGGAGACCTTCGGGTTGAGCGTAAATAAGTCAAAGCAGATCTTTGATCAGGCGGTCTTGCTCCACTCAGACCGTCAAACCGGTGAAAAAAAGATTTACAGTTTAACAATCATTTGTCAAAGATTTATTTTCATTATTTTTAGGCATACTTTAATGAATTATTTTCCTGCAGCGTATATTTCCTAAGATTACTTTTCGGAAAAAATTTCTTAGAAATCTTTGAAATTTTATTTTTAAAAAATTAAAAATTAAAAATTTTACCGATTTGATTGCTTTTTGAACTATTCTGTGCTGATGCAGAAAAGGTTTCTTGTTATTTTGTCATAACAATATTTTGTAAAACATAACATAAAAACTGTGTACAAAATTTCATACACATATCTTACTAGAAAATTTAGAAATATCCTTTTAAACATGACAAATTATGACAAAATCCATTCTCAGATAAATGGACTGAAAGTTTCAATTATGGGCATGGCAGAATTGTTAGTACAACATAAAAATAGTTATATCTGCTGAAGTAATCATTCTAGAAATATGCTGTCTGCTTTGTTTAACTTTGTAGTATTTTATTAGCAAGAAAAATAAAAAATACATTTTTTTCGAGAATTTTGACCCCTCGACCCCCTTAACAAACAAAAAGGGATGTGCAGACTATTGCCGAAAAATAAAATATTTTTTTAAATTGAAGTAATTTAAGCTCATGGCTTTGCAGTTTCTTCAAGGATATACTCTTCGTAATATCTTTGATTGATTTTAACGTCAGTTTCCATAAAAACAGGTACAGTTTTTTTCATCTGTTGTTATCTTCTCCAAAACAACTTAAGGGGTATTGAAGGGTCAAAACTTTTCCTGCAGCCTGCACCCTGTAAATATCTTCAGTAGAAATCTTAAAATATTAATTTATACTTTTGAATATGATGAAACCAAATTAAATAAAAGCGTTTGAAAATCGAACTTATCCAATGAAAGCTCAAATGTGGTTACAGTTATATAGATTATAGTGCATTATTAATTAAGTAAGTATTAAGGATGCATTTATGTAGTTTTTTTTTCCTTTTCGTAATACTTATTATAAGTTATGAAGATGCTTCACCGCATATACTATTCAGTAATGAAGGTCACTTAGGAGTGACTCCGAAATCAAGTGACATTCAGTTCAGGTTGACCCAGTCTAATACAAAAAGGAGAAGCTAGGTTAATTGAGAAACAGGACATAGCAGCTCCTTAATTCGATCTCTTCCAGAAACTAATAGACGCCCATAATTTTTAGCGCCAGAAGGTTGTTGCTTTTATTCTGAAAATGATAATAATTAAAAAAAATATGTCTTTATACGGTGAATGTATTAAGGCTGTTCTCAAATCCAAAGGGGCAAATTTATAACACAAGTTTTAATTCATTTTCGCTTGGAAACGTATGAAATTGGTTGGTGTTGTTATTCGGAAACTATGTGATCGAAAGACGTTTTCCATTTTTTGTTAAACGCAAAATACCTTTCTGAAAATACTGCCAAAGTTGGCGTTTTGAATCGAATTTTCGGACGAAGGGAGAAAAACCTGTTGTCACGTGACCCAAAATCGCTTAAAACTCGATAAATAATTTATTTATCAAAAAATGGAAAACGCTTTCGATTCCAAATCGCTTCCATAGTCAGCCCTGCCAATTTTGTGCCTTTGCGTTTAAAAATGAGTCAGTAAATGTGTCAGAAAGTTTCGGGCTTGTTGAGTAGTGGACTTGAGAACCGCCTTAAAGGTTGAATTTGATGGCAACAATGAAATTTTGTGCAGGAAAACTGACGGGATTTTTATTTACTTGGCAACATATTTATGAATGTGCAATATATTATTCCGTGTACTCCTCGTTGTATCTTTCAGTAAGGTATGTCGCTCTTTTTCCTGAAAAAAAAAGGCACATTTTTAATCTTCTTTATTTACAGTGGGTTACAAAAAGGTTGAACCAAGCTTTAATTTTTTTTTTCTGGTTGGGGATGAGTAGACAATGTGTAAAAGTGTCCAAAATAAGGAAATTTCATCAATGAAATTGTCAAAAAATTACTTCCAGATAATTAGAGAAAACATATGTAATAAACTCCCGATTATCTTGCACTTGATTTTATGATGCATTAGATTAGGGATGCACAACCTGTGGCCCGCGATGGGTTAAAGTGTGGCCCGCGAATTTCGTCAATTTAAAATTGGAAAAAATTGCAATTTTTGTCCATAAATTGCAGAAAAAATCGTGAATTTCGTCAATTTACAGCGAGAAAATTGAAAATTTCGTCAGTCAGTTAAGAATCGCGAATTTTGACGATGATGCGAGAAAAAAATCGCGAATTTTGTCGATGAGGCGCGGGGAAAATCGCAAATTTCGCCGATCGGCCACGGAAAAATCGCAAGTTTTGTCGATCGGACCCGGAAAAATCTCGAATTTCGTTGGTCAGGCATGGAAAAATCTCGAATTTTGTTGTTCGGCCACGGGAAAAATAGCGAATTTTATCAATCAAGCTCGAAAAAAATTGCAAATTTTGTTGTTCGGCTGCGGAAAAATCGTGAGTTTCGTTCGAGAAAAAAAAACGAATTTTGTCAATTTGCTGCAGGAAAAAATTGCAAATTTCGTCAGAGTCAATTAAGAATCGCGAATTTCGTTGGTCGGGTGCGGAAAAAATTGCGAATTTTGTCGATCAGGGGCGGAAAAATGACAAATTTTATTGATAGTCACGGAAAAATCCTCCATTTCGCCGATGATACGCGGAAAAATTGAAAATTTCGTTGATCGGCGGCGGAAAAATCGTGAGTTCGTCAGTTTATCGCGAGAAACCCCCCCCCCCCCGAATTTTGTCAATTTGCAGCAGGAAAAAATTCCAAATTTAGTCAGAGTCAGTTAAGAATCGCGAATTTTGTTGATAGAGCACTGAAAAATCACAAATTTTGCTGATGATGCGAGGAAAAATCGAAAATTTCGTTGATCGGCAGCGGAAAAATCGTGAGTTTCGTCAGTTTATCTCGAGAAAAAAAACGAATTTTGTCAATTTGCTGCAGGAAAAAATTGCAAATTTCGCCAGAGTTAGTTAAGAATCGCGAATTTCGTTGGTCGGGTGCGGAAAAAATTGCGAATTTTGTCGATCAGGGGCGGAAAAATCGCGAATTTCGTCTATCGGGATCCGAAAAATCGCGAATTTTGTTGGTCGGGCACGAAAAATCGCGAATTTTGTCGATCTGGCGCGGAAATATCATAAATTTCGTTGATCGAGCACTGAAAAATCACAAATTTCGCCGATGATGCGCGGAAAAATTGAAAATTCCCTAGATCGGCGGCGGAAAAATCGTGAGTTCGTCAGTTTATCGCGAGAAAAAAAAACCGAATTTTGTCAATTTGCTCCAGGAAAAAAAATGCAATTTTCGTCAGAGTCAGTTAAGAATCGCAAATTTTGCTGATGATGCGCGGAAAATTGAAAATTTCGTTGATCGGCAGCGGAAAAATCGTGAGTTTCGTCATTTTATGTCGAGAAAAAAAACGAATTTTGTCAATTTGCTGCAGGAAAAAATTGCAAATTTCCCCAGAGTCAGTTAAGAATCGCGAATTTCGTGGGTCGGGTGTGGAAAAATAGCGAATTTTGTCGATCAAGGGCGGAAAAATAGTGAATTTCGTCTATCGGGCTCCGAAAAATCGCGAATTTTGTTGCCGGGCACGAAAAAATCGAGAATTTTGTCGATCAGGCGCGGAAAAATCACAAATTTTATTGATCAGGCACGGAAATATTCTTCATTTCGCCGACTATTCGCGGAAAAATTGAAATTTCGTTGATCGGCAGCGGAAAAATCTTGAGTTTCGTCAGTTTATCGCGAGAAAAAAAACCTCGAATTTTTTCAATTTGCTGCGTTAAAAAATCGCAAATTTCGTCGATCAGGGGCGGAAAAATCGCGAATTTTGTCGATAAGTCACGGAAAAATTATAAAATTCGTCTATCGGATGCGGAAAAATAGCGAATTTTGTCGATTGAGTAAGGGAAAATGGCAAATTTTGTCGATCAGACGCGGAAAATTTCCGAATTTTATCGATCAGGCGCGTAAAAATGGCAAAGTTCCTTGGTCGGGCGCGGAAAAATGACGAATTTCGCTGATCAGGAGTGGAAAAATCTCAAATTTGTTTGATTGGTTCATTCTCTCCTCTTCGTTCATAAAGTATTTTTCGGCACTAGCCACTTTCATGCCTAACTTCCTTTTCAGCACTTTGAATAAAACAAAATTTACTCCCCCGAATAAAATTGAGGAATATTATCGCTCCTTGAAAACATTCCTTGCTATATCTGTGTTATATATACATACGTAAATTGTTGCTATATCCTTGCAATTGAATTGGATATGTGGATTGGGATTGGGTAGGGTAACCTAGAGGGGTAAAACTCTCTCATTACTGAAACCTTATTTTTTATCTGATTATATCTGCCACAGATCACCTTCCCGAAATGGAATTCTCTTTGCGTTACTGATGTGGCCCGCGATAACCTAGACATTTTTGTATGTGGCCCTTCTCTAAAAATGGTTGTGCACCCCTACATTAGATAAACTGACATCTCTCACATGTTTTATCATCAGATTATCATCAGGCGGGCTGGGAATAATCTAAAAGTATGTGTGGCGGTATGCAAAAATTCTGTAAGAAATTTTATCATTTTTAACTTTTAATAAATTATACAAAGCTTTGAACATTGTAAAAATGCTAATAATTGATAAGAGTACTGCTGAATTATTTCAATGCACTCTAAATTGTATTAAGTAATGCAGAATTTCGTCATAATGATAATTAAAATCGATCGAAAAATTTAAGAAATTCGAAGGAATTCTCACCAACAAGCACCATTGCATATTATAATTTCCCTTTCTTAAGGAATTATTTCTTCTTTTCATCATATTGTTTCAATGGGTCAACCATACCCCCACCCCCCCCCTCTTCCCCTTCAAAAATCTCACTAGAACATAATTAAAAAAAAAAATTCTGTTACTAAACCAACAAACTAAATCACTCTTTTTAACACTTTCCAACAAAGTTGAAAAGTGTTTATGACTTCGGTTTGTCTGTCCGTCTGGCCATCTATACGCGCTCTAACTCCTTTAAATATACTCGGATCGTTCTGAAATTTTTGGATGTTAGTGACCTCTACCATAGCACGAACCCTATTGCAAATGAAGTTTGTAGCATGTTTAGTTCATTTACAGGGACAGTCAAAAGTTTTCCGTTACATTACGGCCTATGGGAAAAAATCGTTTAAAATGATTTTTAATGATGGTACATGCTTTCTAACATAATAAAATTGACATACATTTATCAAGTTGACTAAAATATGCATTTTCTGTACAATATGCGGCCCAAAAAAATAGTTATTATTCATTTACAGGGCCGCACAAAAGAATACCTTTACATAATGATATAAAAGAGGAGGGAATTTTTTCCGGCGTATTTTAATTATGTTAAACTATTACATGTATAATGAAATAGATATACGTCGCTAAGGTTTACAATAACTTATATCATGGACAATACGAAACGGAGAGCATTTACAGGGACACACAACAGATTTCAGATACTATATTGTACCCGAAGTACTGTAAAGTAGCGATGATTGCTGGAAATGCATTTTTAATTATGTTATGTGCTTTTGTGTTTCACTCTATTTATGCATTGTATATGGTGTGTATAAATGCTGTAATTGATATACAGCGCTACTCAAAAGAATTCGTAATGGTTACTGGGTATGATTGCAAATTGCTTAAAGGTGATTTTTAAATGAGTTAGGCATTTTTACGCTGAACCGCATTTGGTTTACTTAAGAAATGTTTGTAAAACATATATAAAATGACATACAGGGTCACGCAAAGAATTGGATATATGGCCGTCTATAAATGATAATTTCTGGAAATGTGATTCCGGTAGTTTTAAGAGTGTTTTACTTTGAATTAAACGTTAGCTAAATAGTGGCGTGTCATAAAGGTATTAGGTTAACTGCAGAGTTTTACAAAAGTATACAAGTATGTTTAAATCTATTAGTATAAATTGCTGAAAGAGAAATTTCAACCTGTTATGTGTTTTCTTGCTAAACTAAATTTCTCCATTATATAGTACATATACCAAACTACAGATCAAATACAGGGCTGTTCAAAAGAATTGGAATACATATTTGCTATGGACGGTAACTGCTGAAATCAGTTTTTCAAATGTTTTATGTGTTTTCTAAAATGTTTACTTAGTTCACTTATATACCTTATTTCCCTAAATAACGAAGTTTTGTTAAAGCATTCAGGAAGTGTTGGAAAGTGTTTCATAATCTATGCTTAACGCATGATTTTTCTTACTTGTTTGTCATAAATTTGACCGTAATATAGTAGCCAACTTTTATTTCATAAGATATGCGTGCATTTGAACGTCTGAATTAAATCAATAGGTTAACTAACGACGAGATACTAGGCAGTAATACATTAAAAATAAATTAAAATATATACTTAAAAACATTCAAAATTAAAATAAAACAAGTTGGAAATTGCTCGTCAAACGTGGCAAATGAGGTGCGTTCGTACTATAACTAGTTTTATAAATATTTTTTTGCGCCGAATATTGTACTGAATGTATATTTTACTGCACTTCAATAAGCGCATATCCATTTCATTCTGTTCGAAAGGCTGTAACATCATTAAAATGCACTTGAAATATTTTTTCCCATTGGCCGTCGTGTAATGGAAAACTTTTGACTGTCCCTGTCATTAAACTATGCATCCGATTTTCATAAAATTGGAAATGACTCAACAAAATTTTACAACAATTATATATTTAAAATTTCAGACCATTCGGAAGGCTGTAACATCATTAAATCGCACTTGCAATAATTTATTCCCATTGGCCGTAATGTAACGGAAAAATTTTGACTGTCCCTGTAATTAAACTAACCATCCATTTTCATAAAATTTGAAATGACTCGACAAAATTTTGCAACAATTATAGATTTAAAATTTCGGACCAATTCGGTTGGGTAGTTTTTGCTCTGTTATATGCTGACAGACGGACTGAACGACGACTATAGGTGCTACGTATTTATATAATTACGAATGCACCTAAAACCATACAAAGTATACTTTTTGCTATGTCACCACATAGCCATCTTAGTAAACATCAATCACAACAACAAAACATCGGACATACTGGATTCAGTTAAAGTTCTGAATTCAGTTTTATTTCATAATCAAAATTAGCATTATGCTATAAAATAATATCTTCACCACTGTATTCAGTATCACTATAAACAGACATATTCTCGGAGTCACTCTTTTCTAAAAAATAGTTTTGCTTTATTTTTCACCTCGAAGCAAGTCGTATGCTTTCATTTTTCTTTTTTTCTCTTTAACAGAAATCAACATGTATTCTAAATTCATTTCAGCTTTAGCTAAAGTAGCATTTTCTGTTTCAATTTTTTAACCATTTGGGAAAATGGTTATTGTTCTCTGTCAGGGTAGGAAATCAAAAACATATCTGAGGCGTTTTATTGGTTGAATCCGCATTTTATTCGTTTTCTGATTGGTCTATACAGTAATTTGTATTTCCCTTTACTTTCAACAGAGATGGATACTTCTGTTGCCACTATGACAAAAAAGTAATAAAAACTACAAAAATAAAATAATAACTCAGAAACAAATTGAGATACAGCTTTCAAACAAATTGCATTTAAAAGTGCATTTTTTTCTCTATACGATGGTGTAAAAAGTAATATTGTGGGATGTTTAGAAGTTTAAGAATGAAATTTCATTTAAAATGGGTCATCAGATTTCTTGGAAATCTGACGATGGAAAAGCCATTTCACGAACAGCCAATGAAATGCTTGGATAATACGTAAGTTTCAGAAAATCTGACGAGTCGTAGGCGATTTTTGTCGCTTGCAATTTTTACGTGTAATAACACTATTAATGTTTAATTCATGGCGTACGTAATGTATGATTAACTCCGTGCGATTTTTTATGTCTTAAATTTTAGTCTTTGAAAAAATCTTTTTCCAAATAGTCGTTGTAATTTGTTAAATTGCTTTTTTTTTCTCTCTTTGCTCCTTTTTTGCTTTTCCTTCAATAATCTTTTTCAGTAATGTATCAGTTAGAATTGTTTCTGCGTCTTTCTTTCATTTAACTGTTGTCTTGCGCAAATACTCTTTTGTTAGAGGCGCCATTCTAACGATAATATGATTTTTAGCTAATGATTTTCAACTAGTGACTATGATGGGCTTGGTTATTGGACTTTGTTATTGATCACCTGTGCTTGGTAGGTCCGCATCCGGTGATGGTTGATCAGTCACATTTAAACCAGGAGGTGTCTGCACAAACCATCCCCTCATCGAGTTGACGTCAGAAATTCCAGGATTAGTTAAAAATAGGTTCGCATATTAAAATGCAACTGGTCTGCCAAGTCATATCTTGGTGGAAAACACCTGCAAATCCAATTTTAGTGGTTGACTGGTAGGTTTACCATTGTGTTTTCCTGCTCCTAATCCTCCATGTTTTCATACTTTTGAGTGCAGGAAAACACAATGATAAACCTACCGAACAACCACTAAAATCGGGTCTGCAGGTGGTTTCCATCAAGATATGACTTGGCAGACCAGATGCATTTTAATATGCTAATCGAGTTCTGTCTAATCCTGGAATTTCAGCCATCAACTCGATGAGGTGATGGTCTGCACAGCTGCCTTCCTGTATAATATGGTGATTGAATTGATGCTGGTCAATGACATTTTCATTGAATGGCCGTTCTAGGTTTCCCGTAATTCTTTTTTTAACAAAGCTAAAAAAAAGTATGAAAAATATGCTTAAAAATATCATCGTATGCAATGGTTAAAAATAAAATTAAATATATCCTTTGTAATAACAGAATTATACTAAATTATCATATTACTGATAATGATACAATAATAATTTAAATTATTTGAATTTTTCATGTTTACATCATCTGTGAAAATGTTCATATGTATCAAAACTAACACAATTTTAATTAATTTTATCTCGTTAAACGTTTAATTAATCTACAGATACAAACTTAATAGGTGCATTAATTTTTTATAAATTGTAATATTTCATTTAATTCTAGTTTATTATCGTTTTATGTTTGTAAAATTGTGAAAATTCTAAATTAATTATTATTGAATATTTATAAAAAGTAAATAAGAAGAAATCGCAAATCTATATATATATATATAAGCCATTCTCTGTGTGTGTCTCTTATACAAATCTTCCATTTTTGACCGAATTGCACGAAACTTGATGTACATACGCTTTAGAACATGGAATAGGTAGCTGTCAATTCTAAAAAAATCATCAAACCACTATTTACCCCTTTTTTCTACCACCTTCCATAATTTAGCATTATAGAAATATCTGTTTTTAAATTTTCTAATTCAATCATTTCTTTCCTGTTGCGACACCATAAGAAATTACACAAGCAGTTGATCACTTACAGTAGGATTTGGTTTAAGAATGATAGATCGATATGCAATATACTAAACCTATCCCTCAAAAATTATCTAACTTTTATAAAAGGCTAATCATTCAGAATTGTTTTCACCTGATTATAGAACTTTTCAGCTATTTCTATAATAATGCATAATGAACAAAATGTTATATACTAAAACTATTCCAGAAAATTGTGTTCAAAAAACCAGTGCAAATTCCATCAAAATTTGAACTTTAAAAAAATACTAATCTTTTAAAATCGGGCTTACCTAATTATTGAACTTTCTTCCATAATTTTATAACAAAGCGAAGTAAAACTATATGCAATATTCTAAAACAATCCATGTAAAATTATCTAACAAACAATGCAAGATCCAATGAAATCGATTCACCAGAATTTGAAAAAAGACTAATCTTTCATAATCAGGTTCCCACTCCCACATGATTCTAGAACTTTCCCCTATAATTCTATGACTAATCAGCGTTACACACTAAAACCTTCCTGAAAAACTAATAGTGCAAGTTGAATTGAAATTCTTTCAGAACCCAAATTATAAACAGCCGAAATAAAATTTCCATTTGCGTTTTAAATACATATTACAGATTATTTTACGTAGTTCGATTTGATATTTGTTAAATTTGTGTTTTATTTTATTTTGTGCTATTTTTGGCGTTTTAAAATCGTTTGCCAATTTAGTTATTGAATATTACACGAAAACAAACAAATATTGAATTATTTACAATGTTTTTGAGCATTTAAGTCAATCTTTTGTAACTGGGTTGAAGGCATATTTAAAAAATTTTAAGTTTGAAAATTACTTTAAAATACAGAAAAAATCTGTAAATTGAGATAAACTTCTCAAACAAATTACTCAAGGTACGTTTCGTTTTCTATTAGACGTTGAAATAATCGAATGTGCTGTCTAATCAAACTGCAGTAAAAGCGAAACTTATGGTTGGGTTAGTTTGTTGAAGCCAACAATATGATGCTAGCATTACTCATATATATGTCTTTACTTTATAACACTTCATTAATAGCAAACGGATATATCTTGCGTAATTGGGTTGCACGCACATTTAAAAATGCCCGTGCTTGAAAATTAATTTAAAATGAATAAAAAAATCTGTAAATTGAGATAAGCTTTTCAAACAAATATTACTGAAAGAACTTTTTGTATTCTTTTAGATGTTGAACAATCAAATGTGCGATGTCTAGAGGTTAAATTGCAGTAAAAACTAAATTTATGGTTAGGTTAAGTTATTGCCACCAACAATATGATACTAGAGTTACCCATAAGCATGTATTTTCTTTATAATACTGCATAAAGAGCAAACGGGCATATCTTTCGTAATTGGGATGAATGCACATTTTAAAATATCCATGCTTGACGTTACTTTAAAATCTATTAAAAGGAGAAATTTTCGATACAATTTTCAAATAAATTTTAAAGAACTTTTTTTCTATTAGACAGTGTACAAAACGAAATTGTGTGATGTTGTGAAGTTAAGAAAAATTTCAGTAAAGGCATAATTTATGGGTTGGGTCGTTGCCACCATCAGTATGATGTCAGCGTTAGTCACTGGCATATTTTTACTTTATAATGTAGATAGATGCTATACAAACCAGAATTTCATAAAAAGCTACGCCCTTTGGTGGATTTGTTTTCGTATTGTCAAGGAAATTGGATATTTTTAAGCTATATCCACCAAAGAAAACGCGCATTCTGATATTAAAGATCGGGGATTGTATTATGGTGTACAATAACTTTATGTTTTCTGACTGCCTTTTTAACGATTTGTGGACGAGAATGCACAAATCTTAGTTACTGTGATTGCCGTATTATTTCATTTCATTTTAGTTTACTTTACCTCGGAGACCCCTTATAACTGACACGAGCGAAGCCGCGTAGTTCTGCTAGTAAATGAATAAGTAAAATCTTTGTTTACTATTCTTTGTCGTCTAATTTGGGTTAATTTTGAAATTTGAAAGTAGAACACAGGTAACTTTTCAAAAATGTGGATTACACAAGTCATTGGTTAATTTACTCACTAAAGATAAAACAATTTATTAATTCTTAATTTTCCATAGAATGTTCAACTTAGAAAAGCGTATAAGATACAGATGGTTGATTGACTCCATACTTCAATGAAGAAATCAACCATGGTCCATTGTACCATAGCCGACGTATTCAGTACTTTAGTCGACCGTGATTGTACACCAGTACACCCAATGGACCATGGTACATTGTACACCATATGGAAATTTGACAGAAGATAGATAACAAATAGAAAAATAGCAAATTTTATATTCAGTTATTTATTTTAGCGACGTTAAGCATAGTAATATGTTATTTTACATTTTTATTGTGCTAAGCACTTTTTTTCAAATTACAAATATTCAATGATGAAAACAAAATTTTTTTCGCTCAAAATATTTATTTCTACCTACCACAAATTCCCTTTTAAGAGGAAATGGCCAAATTGTCAGTTGGGCACATAGTTGTTTTTTCACCACTGCAGTGTTGTCACCTGTGTGCCAAAATATGAAGCATTAAAACAGAGACATAAAATAAATGAAACAGTGGGATCCATTATACTCCGGGATCTCCTACCCTTTTTGCACCAAGCCATGTGTAAGCTGATCCCCTTTTTCAACTTTCAGGTTTTTTTTTTTTTTTTTTTTTTTTTAATTCTTCGGCATACGATATTATTATTATTATTTTAATTCGCATTTGTACATGTAAATGAAAAACACTGCATTTTTTCAAAATAGTCAATTAAATGGGAACAATTCTTTCATCCTTTTTGTTGACACTCATTGGAAACTGACCCAGCGATGATGCTGAGCCTAGGGATACAATCAGCTTGCTAGCCTGCAAGGGACATTTAAAATGTCATATGTCAAACTGGTAGCCTGCAAACGGTTACAAAGTTCTCCCCATGTCTTTGCTCAGAGGATTCTTCTGATTTGCTTATTTATTTGCTCCCTCTGTCTTGAGGCCTGCAAAACACGTTTGCAGCTTGGACAGTGTTGATAGGGATAGCAGAAGAGAAAAATTGTCCAGTTATTTTTTTTATCTTTTAAACTATAGAACAGAATAATTTTTCTTTTACTTTTGAGGTTAACTCTTCTCTTCTTTGATTAATTGAGTGATTGATAATGTCTGTTATTTCTTATTGATTTCTTGTCAACAGATTCCGAAAGTGTTTACACTAATTTATTTTACTTCGGCATATAAATTTGGCTAAATTCGCTTTTCTGCAAATTATGATGGGAAAAGATTTCGAGAAATTTCGGAAATCCGACAAATCTATTTATACTTATGGAGGACACTTGAATCAGAAATTTTAGTTTACGTTTTATAAAGGGAAATTACAATACAAATGGTATCAAGAAATACAGGGTGTTTAAAAAAATGTCCTGATTAGAAATGACCATATAACTTCATTATAAAAAATTATCGAAAGAAATGCTTCAAACACAATGCTGAAGGAAGCTCAAAGTTTTATTTGTGTACATCATAACTGTTCTAACCCAGATAGCATGAACATTAGCAGCAAGTTTGATTTTTTCTGATATTATCTTGTCGTGACAAATTTGAGTTGAGAAATTCGCAGCAAATCTTCCGCAAGGTATACCATCCCCCACTTGCATGAGTAGTTTGTTGTGAAACTGATGGCAAGACTGTCTTTAATTCACGAAAGTGACGAAAGCAAAAAATCCCTCTGTTGAGAGAATAGACAATCAGCAGATACGCAGAAATTACAGAAATTTTATTCGGTTTGCACCACTATTTCTAAACGCTGTACTTTTCAAATACCAAAAAAAAAAAGGACCGTATTAATAAGTACAAATATTACCTTAACTTATTTATTGTGATGAAAACGATGCATGCACCTTCTGACGGTGTGTTTGCATCAATAGATCTGGCCAGCTCTATGGAAGGGCTCCAAAGGGCTTAAACTTATAGTTCTCAGCAGATAGTGGGGCATGGAAAGATTACTATTTTACAATAAGTTTGCAGTATTTTTGATTAGTTGTTTGCCGTTAATTTGCAATAAATTTGATACAGCGGGAATTTAATTTGCACGACAAGTTACTGCAAGTTCAAATTGTGGTGACTTCGGCGTTTGCGTTATCTTGCTGCAGTCTTGTTATGAACTTTCAGTCTTGTCATGCTGAGCTTGCTGTAACTTTGCAGGTTTTCTAAGCAAGACTGCTGCCAATTTTTTGCAAATTAAAAATGCTATCTGGGAAGAGATTCCCATTAGTCAAGTCAACGCGGGTGCTTAAGGAGTACTTACAGTGGTCGCAACCCCTGTTAAACCTTCATCGAAACTGAAAGAGCATAACATTAAATTTAAAAACAAACTTGATCTAAAAACAATATAATTTGGAGGCTTATGTAGAGCATAGAAAAAAAAACGAAGTTTCCTCGTGTGCATTCCCGAGTTGGGAAACACTGGGGTTAAATACCATTACTTCAAGTGGAACAATGACTGTCTACACATTTAGTTGGAACCAATGCTGAGTATTTTGAAAGTCAGCCATTACTTCATTGACAGACTAGAGTGGCCGAGTGAAGGCGGGGAAAGCAAGCATCGAGGGTACCAGTCACACATCGAAATAATATTCCATTTCACTCAAGATATTGTGAATGCATTGTATATCTTGTGAACTACTTTTTGTGGAATATGCTTTCTTTGCCTACAACAGTGAACGAATTGAAGGTGCAAGTAGAGAATACACTGATATAAATGTCTATACGAACACGCTTCACAGTATCTGACGTAAAATAGACTGATTGATTGATTGGTTGATTTTATGGATGTTTTCTTTGCGTCTGAAGAAGCCACTTGAATAGTTATTGAGTTCGCAAGCAAAACTTTGCGCTTTCTTTTGTATTGCCTAAAAATCGTTTCTACCAGTTATTGTTTATTGCGAAGTTATTATGTTTTTTATAATCTTTCTTTTATGGTGTTGCTTTGACATTGTTTAGTTAGCTAAGATGTTAAGAAAAGAGTTGTCTTGTAAAATGAAATAAAATGCTTTTGACAATAAATGATATTCATTGCAAAAGTCATCCAACTCATGAGGTAAATCATGGTCAAAAATTGTTGTCGTTGGCTATTTGGTTGTAACTTTGTTATTGTAACACTTTCATTCTAGTAAATTTGTGCAGGGATAAGATTTTGAATGTGGCTGTTTTTTTTATAATAATGCGATATTGTGCATTTATATGAAACTCATTACCTGTGAGGACCTGAATAAAAAAAAATTTCTGTCCTCATAAATTATTTTTTGCATAATGAAATTAATCTCTGCATTTCTTGGCTAAAAGGAAGCAACCTAGCCTAACGTAAAAAAGTTAATATACTTCTGGTAAATTTGTAAAATAACCTGAACAAAGTTCAAATTGAAATTAAAAAAAACCCACCGCTAACATTTTATTATGTCAGAAATAAATCTCGGACCTCATTAAAACAGGCTGTTTAAGCTTTGGGATAATGGTATCCCAGAAAAATACGATTTTTACATTACCCTCTGAAAGTATGAAGCACTGGGATTTCATCCCGGGGCTGAAAGTTCTAAGATAGACTGTATCGGACGCCGTAAAACGGCTTCAATAGCTTCATTAAAATAGGGGCAGATCAGGTCGGATCGGGGTAAAAAAAGAACGTTCAACTTTTCCAGAAAAACAAAAAGTAACCGTAAAAAGGATTGGCGCACATTTCGAACTCTTCGATGAATAAGGTAAGGACGAGGTACAAAAAATACAGTTAACTTTTCCAGAAAAACAAAAAGTAACCGTAAAAAAGACTGGTAGACATTCCGTACTGTTCGATGAATAAGTCTAAAAAAAAGTCCTTCCGGCCAGTGCCGGGAGGAAGAGGTAGCATTCATATTCCTTATTTAAAAAAAACCAACTTATATTATTCAAACACACGAAGCTCAATTTAATGGAAACCGAATATAGGAGATTCAATACTAATTTTTATCAATACTAAATCATTATGAATGAGAATTTCGCGAAATTAGTCAGCTTTATCCAAGCTGCTTTTATTTAAAGTAACTTATATTTGGCTGCCAAATTCGGCGATTTCTTAAAGTCCCTGCCATTTTAAGACAACATGGTGGATGAGGCTAACCAGTGAACTTGGTCGAGACCTTAGTAATTGCTGTGCACATGCTCACTCACATCGGAATCAATTGATATATACGAGTGCTTTCGCACGCAAAAAATCAGATTTTTCAAAATGTCACCCACATTAGATATTGAAATTGCTATATCTGAGCCATTTTTTAAGATAAAGACAAACAAAAAATGCTCCTGAATCCTTATATCAAGGTCAAATACTTAAAAAAAGAAACCTTTTTCAATTTCTAATTTTTTTGCACCTCACTTTAAATATATATATTTTTAATACAAAACAAATAGGTGTTGCTATCCAACGTACAATTTATTCACAAGTTTAACATAAAACTCTACGTTTCGGTTTAATCTTTAAAACCTTCATCAGGAGAAAAATTTTCTAAAATATAAATCGACAACAAACTCTTTACATGCTACATTTTGAAATCAATTCAAAATACAAAACTTTCTAACGGAAACCTCTTACTCCCAAATAAACAGTTCAGTGGCGCCATCTTTTAACCAAAGATGCAAACGAAGAAAGAAATGCTGAAAAGAGTGGAATTTTCATTGACTTTTCAAAATTGAAAGCCATATTTCTGGGATGTGAAAGGAAACATTATCATTACACACTTCATGGTTTCTTAGACGAATTTCTGAAGATTCACGAATAATAGCATTGTGCGGAATAACTTGCTTGGAAATAACTTTAGCATGGTCAAAGTCTATAAATGAAATGAAATGTGTATGAAATTCCCTTTAAATTTACAGATGGGACCACCTCTTCCTATATTGGTATGACTAAACGTCGATTTTTCGAAAGATTGCAAGAACATAAAAACGATTTGAAGTTTCGTAAATTTTCTACAGCACTCTCAAGAAGCTACCATAAAGGACTCTTTTCATTTATAGACTTTGACCATGCTAAAGTTATTTCCAAGCAAGTTATTCCGCGCAATGCTATTATTCGTGAATCTTTAGAAATTCGTCTAAGAAACTATGAAGTGTGTAATGATAATGTTTCCTTTCACATCCCAGAAATATGGCTTTCAATTTTGAAAAGTCAATGAAAATTCCACTTTTTTCAGCATTTCTTTCTTCGTTTGCATCTTTGGTTAAAAGATGGCGCCACTGAACTGTTTATTTGGGAGTAAGAGGTTTCCGTTAGAAAGTTTTGTATTTTGAATTGATTTCAAAATGTAGCATGTAAAGAGTTTGTTGTCGATTTATATTTTAGAAAATTTTTCTCCTGATGAAGGTTTTAAAGATTAAACCGAAACGTAGAGTTTTATGTTAAACTTGTGAATAAATTGTACGTTGGATAGCAACACCTATTTGTTTTGTATCGATATTACAACGTAAAGTCCTTTATTATTATTATATTTTTTAATTTAATGGCCGCCATTTTGAAACAAGATAGCTGATGAAGCTGGCCAGTGAACTTGGTCGAGATATTGATGTATACTATCCACATGCCTTCTTACATCGAAATAGGCGAATACGTGTGTTATCGCGTGCCAAATACAAGATCGTTTCAAAATGTTAGCCATGCTAGAAATTCAAAGTGCTATAATTCAACATTTTTTAAGATATAAACAAAAGAACAAATTTTCAGAAACAAAAACTGCTCCGGAATCTTTGTATAAAGGCCAAACACATAAAAAAAATCTTTTTCATTTTCCAATTTTTTAATACCTCATTTTAAAATTAAAATTTAATTTTCTTTTAAATGGCAACCCTTTTGAAACAAAATGGCGAATGAAGCTGGCCAACGAACTCGGTCGAGACATTGGTATGTACTATGTATAGGCCAAGTTACATCCAAATCGGTTCATAAATACGCCTGATATCGCCTGACAAAAATCAAGTCGTTTTAAAATGTCAGCCACAATAGAAATTCAAAATGCTATAACACAGCCATTTTTTTAGATATAAACGAAACAAAAACTGTTCCGGAATCTTTGTATAAAGGCCAAACACATAAAAAAAATCTTTTTCATTTTCCAATTTTTTAATACCTCATTTTAAAATTAAAATTTAATTTTCTTTTAAATGGCAACCCTTTTGAAACAAAATGGCGAATGAAGCTGGCCAACGAACTCGGTCGAGACATTGGTATGTACTATGTATAGGCCAAGTTACATCCAAATCGGTTCATAAATACGCCTGATATCGCCTGACAAAAATCAAGTCGTTTTAAAATGTCAGCCACAATAGAAATTCAAAATGCTATAACACAGCCATTTTTTTAGATATAAACGAAACAAAAACTGTTCCGGAATCTTTGTATTAAGGTCAAACACATACGAAAAAAATCTTTTTCATTTTCCAATTTTTTGGTATCTCATTTTAAATTAAAATTTTTTTTAAATTTTTGAAATGGCCGCCATTTTGAAACAAGATGGCGGATGAAGCTGGACAACGAACTCGGTCGAGATATTTGTATTTACTATGTACCACGGAGTAAAAAAGGTGGACGGGAAACTTAATAGACATTACTCGCCGAAAACGCAAGTTACATTTTGGTAAATAATGAGGGCGTTACAATCTGCATGTTGGCCATTCTTTTAGCTGAATATCATATGATTGTATGTATAAGAGCCGTACGTTAGAATTAAAAAATATTTTATGTTATTCGTTAATTTTTTATTATTGATATTACAAAGCATAAATTAATATGGGGTATAAGTGCTTTGTTCCTGGATTGAAAACAGGTTATAACAGTGACATAAAAAAAAGATAAAACAAAGGGAAAATAAAATTGAGCTTGTTGCGTGCTTTACAGGTGAAAGATTTTTTTAGGCTTTAATATAAAGCTATTTGCTTGTAATTGTGTTTAAATTGAGAAATTTTTTATCTTAAATCGATCTTAGTGTATATGTTTTTTAAATGTTATACTTAATGAACACTAAAAATTGCTGTGGGTAATTGATATGTACCTATCTGTCAAATACCCTTTAAATTGAAGAATTTTGTCATGTCAAATTCTATGAAAATGGAATCAAAACTTCAAAAGAAATTAATAAAAGTTTCCTTCATTCTATTAAATCCTATCATACGTAATTAATTCAATGATATCCCATGATAGGTAATTATTCTAGGTTGCCATGGTGATTATTCTATTAAATCCTATCACACGTAATTAATTCAATGATATCCCATGATAGGTAATGATTCTAGGTTGCCATGGTGATTATTCTATTAAATCCTATCACACGTAATTAATTCAATGATATCCCGTGATAGGTAATGATTCTAGGTTGACATGATGATTGCGTTCTATTTAAGATGGAGTCCTATTATTTTCGTATTACTGAATTTAATGTATATAATCGTAATAAATTTTGTATTCATGCATTTTTGCATAAGAGTGAGTCTAAAGGATTTTTAAAATTTGATATTTTGTATGCTCTGACTTGAAAACATATAGTAATCTAAAATATACTGTTACATTTTTCCATAAATATTTAGGAAGTATTCTGGAAAATAATCTTAATTGTATGTAAGAAAAATCAGAATTTTTTGTAGAAATTGAGTCGGGTCTGATTTATTTATTTATTTTTGCCGGCCCTGTTTTCACTGATTTTTGCATGGGGTGGGCCAGGGCGTGAACTGCGAAAATACAAACGGACCAGGCCGGGCCGAACTTTTAGTTTTTCCACCCGCCCGGTCCGGGCCAAGCCTAATTATTTCTCTTTCGGGGCGGGTCGGGCCCGGGTCTGGAAATTCCGGTCCTCTAACCCCCCCCCCCCCCCCCCCTTCCTCCTTATAAGTAAGATTATATTAAAATCAAACCGTACGACTTTTGAAAAAATTAGTTCCCGAACAATGACCTATAATTTACACGTTTTCTTTCCCAAATAATTAAGATAAAAATTTGTTTTAATTCTACATTTATTAATTGCATAGATATCAAAAGTTATGAATTATTAAATTATTCAAAGGTTATAAAATTACGCGAGATTAAAACTTACTCAAAAATATTGAATAATACTTTTAATTTTTAAAAGTCGTAAGTCTATTTATTTCTTCGTCGCAGAATAATCCATGATATTCAATGTTTATAAATGGCCTGCCTTCACTTTTTTTGTCAGAATGATCTCTGATTTTAAGTGTCTTAAGAAGCAATCAAAAAGCCTAGTGCCTTTAAAAAAATATGTATCTTGTGAAGAAAACTGTAATTAATCATATTTCTACTTGTACAACTTTCTTAAAATTCAAATTTTCTAGTAAAAATTTTTTTAAATCAGTGTTTTTCCCATTGAAAAGCATTGTAGAACAATCGACCGATAGCCTACATTCTACGGTGTCGCCACCTAACGGGGGAAAAACTGCATAGCAAAATTTTAACATTAGTTTCGCCTCCATCTCTTTTACTCCGTGCTATGTACACACCAAGGTACATCCAAATCAGTTCATAAATACGCCCGTTATCACGTGACAAAAATCAGGACGTTTCAAAATGTCAGCCACGCTAGAAATTCAAAATGCTATAACTCAGCCATTTTTTAAGATATAGACGAAACAAAAACTGCTCCCGAATCTTTTTATCAAGGTCAAGCACATAAGAAATAAAAAAGAAAAGTGCCCAGCTAAACTGATGGCATTGAGCTCACAGGCTATTCACACTAATTGTATATTATACACTTATTTTAAAGAATAATGCCCCTAAAAAAAATAAGTGAAGGGGAATTAGCCCCCGTTTCCCCCGTTATACTTAACCAGTGAACCTCCAAATATCATCAGGGAAGCCCCTTATCATAATAAACCGGTATACCAAATTTGGAGCAAATCGAATAATCCTGCAAAAAAAAATTTTATCTAAATTAAGGGGGTGGACTAGCCCCCTTTATCTTTAACCAATGAATCGCCAAAACGAATCAGGGAAGCTCCTTAACATAATAAACCGGTATACCAAATTTGGAGCAAAGCGAATAATTCTGCATGAAAAACCCGTTTATATAAATTAAGGGGCGTGGCCTAGCACCCCTTCCCCCTTTAACCAATAAACCCCCAAAACTAATCAAGGAAGTTCCTTAACATAATAAACCAGTATACCAAATTCGGTGCAAATCGAATAATTCTGCATGAAATACCCATTTATCTGAATTAAAAGGGGTGGACTAGCCTCCTTTCTCCCCCTTTATTCTTAACTAATGAACCCCCAAAACTAATCAGGGAAGTTCCTTAACATAATAAACCGGTATAACAAATTCGGAGCAAATCGAATCATTCAGCATGAAAAACCCATTTATCTGAATTAAAAGGGGTGGACTAGCCACCCTTTCCCCCCTTTATTCTTAACTAATGAACCCCCAAAACTAATCAGGGAAGTTCCTTAACATAATAAACCAGTATACCAAATTCGGTGCAAATCGAATAATTCTGCATGAAATACCCATTTATCTGATTTAAAAGGGGTGGACTAGCCCCCTTTCTCCCCCTTTATTCTTAACTAATGAACCCCCAAAACTAATCAGGGAAGTTCCTTAACATAATAAACCGGTATAACAAATTCGGAGCAAATCGAATCATTCTGCATGAAAAACCCATTTCTCTGAATTAAAAGGGGTGAACGAACCCCGTTTTCCACCCTTTATTCTTAACCAATGAACCCCCAAAACTAATCAGGGAAGTTCCTTAACATAATAAACCGGTATACCAAATTCGGATCAAATCGAATCATTCTGAATGGAAAACCCAATTATCTGAATTAAGGGGTGGACTAGCCCCCCCCGTTTCCCCCTTTATTCTTAACCAATGAACCCCCAAAACTAATCTCGGAAGTTCCTTAACATAATAAACCGGTATACAAATTTGGAGCAAATCGAACCACTCTGCATGAAAAACCCATTTATCTGAATTAAAAGGGGTGAACTAATGCCCCTTTTCCCCCTTTATCCTTAACCAATGAACCCCCAAAACTAATCATGGAAGTTCCTTAACGTAATAAACCAGTATACCAAATTCTGAGCAAATCGAATGATTCTGCATGAAAAACCCATTTATCAAAATTAAGAGGGGCGGTCTAACCTCTCTTTTCTCCCTTTATCCTTAACCAATGAACCCCCAAAACTAATCATGGATGTTCCTTAACATAATAAACCGGTATACCAAATTCGGAGCAAATCGAATGATTCTGCATGAAAAACCCATTATTCTGAATTAAGGGGGTGTCTAACCCGCTTTTCCCCCTTTATCCTTAACCAATGAACGCCCAAAATTAATCAGGGATGTTCCTTAACATTATAAACCGGTATACCAAATTCGGAGCAAATCGAATGATTCTGCTTGAAAAACCCATTTTTCTGAATTAAGAGGCGTGGACTAACCCCGTTTTCCCCCCTTTATCCTTAACCAATGAACCCCCAAAACTAATCATGGAAGTTCCTTAACGTAATAAACCAGTATAACAAATTCTAAGCAAATCGAATGATTCTGCATGAAAAACCCATTTATCTGAATTAAGGGGGGTGGACTAACCCCGTTTTTCCCCCTTTATCCTTAACCAATGAACCCCCAAAACTAATCAGGGAAGTTCCTTAACATAATAAACCGGTATACCAACTTCGGAGCAAATCGAATCATTCTGCATGAAAAACCCATTTATCAAAATTAAGAGGGGCGTTCTAACCTCTCTTTTCTCCCTTTATCCTTAACCAATGAACCCCCAAAACTAATCAGGGAAGTTCCTTAACATAATAAACCGGTATACCAAATTCGGATCAAATCGAATCATTCTGAATGGAAAACCCATTTATCTGAATTAAGGGGGGTGGACTAACCCCGTTTTTCCCCCTTTATCCTTAACCAATGAACTCACAAAACTAATCAGGGAAGTTCCTTAACATAATAAACCGGTATACCAAATTCGGAGCAAATCGAATAATTCTGCATGAAATACCCATTTATCTGAATTAAGGGGGTGGACTAACCCCCCTTTACCCCCTTTATACTTAACAAGTGAACCTCCAAATCTAATCAGGGAAGCTCCTTATCATAATAAACCGGTATACCAAATTTGGAGCAAATCGAAGAATCTTGCAAAAAAAAACATTTATCTAAATTAATGGGGTGGACTAGCCTCCCTTTATCCTTAACCAATGAATCGCCAAAACGAATCAGGGAAGCTCCTTAACATAATAAACCGGTATACCAACTTCGGAGCAAATCGAAACATTTTGCATGAAAAACCCATTTATCTAAATTAAGAGGGGCGGGCTAACCTCCCTTTTCCCCCTTTACCCTTAACCAATGAACCCCCAAAACTAATCAGGGAAGTTCCTTAACATAATAAACCGGTATACGAAATTCGGAGCAAATCGAATCATTCTGCATGAAAAACACATTTATCTCAATTAAGAGGGGCGGGCTAACTTCCCTTTTCCCCCTTTACCCTTAACCAATGAACCCCCAAATCTAATCATGGAAGTTCCTTAACATAATAAACCGGTATACCGAATTCGGAGCAAATCGAATCATTCTGCATGAAAAACGCATTTATCTGAATTAAGGGGGGTGGACTAACCCCGTTTTCTCCCCTTTATCCTTAACCAATGAACTCCCAAAACTGATCAGGGAAGTTCCTTAACATAATAAACCGGTATACCAAATTCGGAGCAAATTGAATCATTCTGCATGAATAACACATTTATCTGTATTAAGGGGGGGGGGTGGACTAACCCCTTTTTTCCCCCTTTATCCTTATCCAATGATCTCCCAAAACTGATCAGGGAAGTTCCTTAACATAATAAACCTGTATACCAAATTCGGAGCAAATCGAATCACTCTGCATGAAAAACCCATTTATCTGAATTAAGGGGGAGTGGACTAACCCCGCTTTTCCCTCTTTATCCTTAACCAATGAACGCCCAAAATTAATCAGGGATGTTCCTTAACATTATAAACCGGTATACCAAATTCGGAGCAAATCGAATGATTCTGCTTGAAAAACCCATTTTTCTGAATTAAGAGGCGTGGACTAACCCCGTTTTCCCCCCTTTATCCTTAACCAATGAACCCCCAAAACTAATCATGGATGTTCCTTAACATAATAAACCGGTATACCAAATTCGGAGCAAATCGAATGATTCTGCATGAAAAACCCATTTTTCTGAATTAAGGGGGGTGGGGGGTGGACTAACCCCGTTTCCCCCCTTTATCCTTAACCAATGAACCCCCAAAACTAATCAGGGAAGTTCCTTTACATAATAAACCGGTATACCAACTTCGGAGCAAATCGAATCATTCTGCATGAAAAACCCATTTATCAAAATTAAGAGGGGCGGTATAACCTCTCTTTTCTCCCTTTATCCTTAACCAATGAACCCCCAAAACTAATCAGGGAAGTTCCTTAACATAATAAACCGGTATACCAAATTCGGAGCAAATCGAATGATTCCGCATGAAAAACCCATTTATCTGAATTAAGGGGGTGGACTAACCCCCCTTTTCCCCCTTTATCCGTAACCAATGAACGGCCAAAATTAATCAGGGATGTTCCTTAACATAATAAACCGGTATACCAAATTCGGAGCAAATCGAATGATTCTGCATGAAAAACCATTTTTCTGAATTAAGGGGGGGGGGGGGTGGACAAACCCCGCTTTTCCCCCTTTATCCTTAACCAATGAACCCCCAAAACTAATCATGGATGTTCCTTAACATAATAAACCGGTATACCAAATTCGGAGCAAATCGAATGATTCTGCATGAAAAACCCATTATTCTGAATTAAGGGGGTGTCTAACCCGCTTTCCCCCCTTTATCCTTAACCAATGAACGCCCAAAATTAATCAGGGATGTTCCTTAACATTATAAACCGGTATACCAAATTCGGAGCAAATCGAATGATTCTGCTTGAAAAACCCATTTTTCTGAATTAAGAGGCGTGGACTAACCCCGTTTTCCCCCCTTTAACCTTAACCAATGAACCCCCAAAACTAATCATGGAAGTTCCTTAACGTAATAAACCAGTATAACAAATTCTGAGCAAATCGAATGATTCTGCATGAAAAACCCATTTATCTGAATTAAGGGGGGTGGACTAACCCCGTTTTTCCCCCTTTATCCTTAACCAATGAACCCCCAAAACTAATCAGGGAAGTTCCTTAACATAATAAACCGGTATACCAACTTCGGAGCAAATCGAATCATTCTGCATGAAAAACCCATTTATCAAAATTAAGAGGGGCGTTCTAACCTCTCTTTTCTCCCTTTATCCTTAACCAATGAACCCCCAAAACTAATCAGGGAAGTTCCTTAACATAATAAACCGGTATACCAAATTCGGATCAAATCGAATCATTCTGAATGGAAAACCCATTTATCTGAATTAAGGGGGGTGGACTAACCCCGTTTTTCCCCCTTTATCCTTAACCAATGAACTCACAAAACTAATCAGGGAAGTTCCTTAACATAATAAACCGGTATACCAAATTCGGAGCAAATCGAATAATTCTGCATGAAATACCCATTTATCTGAATTAAGGGGGTGGACTAACCCCCCTTTACCCCCTTTACCCTTAACCAATGAACCCCCAAAACTAATCAGGGAAGTTCCTTAACATAATAAACCGGTATACCAAATTTGGAGCAAATCGAATAATCTTGCAAAAAAAAAAATTATCTAAATTAATGGGGTGGACTAGCCTCCCTTTATCCTTAACCAATGAATCGCCAAAACGAATCAGGGAAGCTCCTTAACATAATAAACCGGTATACCAACTTCGGAGCAAATCGAAACATTTTGCATGAAAAACCCATTTATCTAAATTAAGAGGGGCGGGCTAACCTCCCTTTTCCCCCTTTACCCTTAACCAATGAACCCCCAAAACTAATCAGGGAAGTTCCTTAACATAATAAACCGGTATACGAAATTCGGAGCAAATCGAATCATTCTGCATGAAAAACACATTTATCTCAATTAAGAGGGGCGGGCTAACTTCCCTTTTCCCCCTTTACCCTTAACCAATGAACCCCCAAATCTAATCATGGAAGTTCCTTAACATAATAAACCGGTATACCCAATTCGGAGCAAATCGAATCATTCTGCATGAAAAACACATTTATCTGAATTAAGGGGGGTGGACTAACCCCGTTTTCTCCCCTTTATCCTTAACCAATGAACTCCCAAAACTGATCAGGGAAGTTCCTTAACATAATAAACCGGTATACCAAATTCGGAGCAAATTGAATCATTCTGCATGAATAACACATTTATCTGTATTAAGGGGGGGGGGGGGGGGGTGGACTAACCCCTTTTTTCCCCCTTTATCCTTATCCAATGATCTCCCAAAACTGATCAGGGAAGTTCCTTAACATAATAAACCTGTATACCAAATTCGGAGCAAATCGAATCACTCTGCATGAAAAACCCATTTATCTGAATTAAGGGGGAGTGGACTAACCCCGCTTTTCCCCCTTTATCCTTAACCAATGAACGCCCAAAATTAATCAGGGATGTTCCTTAACATTATAAACCGGTATACCAAATTCGGAGCAAATCGAATGATTCTGCTTGAAAAACCCATTTTTCTGAATTAAGAGGCGTGGACTAACCCCGTTTTCCCCCCTTTATTCTTAACCAATGAACCCCCAAAACTAATCATGGATGTTCCTTAACATAATAAACCGGTATACCAAATTCGGAGCAAATCGAATGATTCTGCATGAAAAACCCATTTTTCTGAATTAAGGGGGGGTGGGGGGTGGACTAACCCCGTTTCCCCCCTTTATCCTTAACCAATGAACCCCCAAAACTAATCATGGATGTTCCTTAACATAATAAACCGGTATACCAAATTCGGAGCAAATCGAATGATTCTGCATGAAAAACCCATTTTTCTGAATTAAGGGGGGTGACTAACCCCGTTTTCCCCCCTTTATCCTTAACCAATGAACTCCCAAAACTAATCAGGGAAGCGCCTTATCACAATGAACCTAGGAAAAAATTTTGAAGCAAATCGGATGTTTCTATCAAGAGTTATCGCGTTACGTACATACATACGTACGTACATACATACATACATACATACAGAACGGGCGGGCACATTAGCTCTCAGGCTTTGATAGCCTGTGAGCTAAAAAATGTTTTTTCAATTTTTTGGTACCACATTTCAAATTTAAATTTTTCTTAAAAATTTAAATGGCCGCCATTTTTAAACAAGATGCGGATGAAGCTGGCCAACGAACTCGGTCGAGACATTAGTATGTACTATGTATAAACGAAGTTACATCCAAATCGGTTCATAAATACGCCTTTTATTGCGTTGACAAAATTCAGGACGTTTCAAAATGTCAGCCACGCTAGAAATTCAAAATGCTATAACTCAGCCATTTTTTAAGATATAGACGAAACAAAAACTGCTCCGGAATCTTTGTATAAAGGTCAAATATACAAGAAAAAAATATTCTTCCATTTTCAATTTTTTGGTACCACATTTTAAATTTTAAGTTTTTTTTAAAAATTTTAAATGGCCGCTATTTTGAAACAAAATGGCGGATGAAGCTGGCCAACGAACTCGGTTGAGACATTGGTATGTACAATATACACACCGAATTACATCCAAATCGGTTCATAAATACGAGAGTTACAGTGTGACAAAGGTCAGATATATATATATATATGGATATATATATATATATATATATATATATATATATATACAGGGTGATTCATAAAAGATGGGCAGAACTTTAAGGGGTTATAGTACACTTAAAGACAAATAATATTAAATAGGAGACTAAGGGTCCCAGACGTATTCCCAAGGAGATAGGGGGCATTAAAGTTTAGGGTCCGAAATTTCAAATGATTATAAAACATGGAAAAATTGGTCGATTCGTTTGCGGTTTTTGCAAAAAATTTTCTTTATGCCAGTATTTTCTTGAAATAAAATTTTAAAGTTCAATTTCAAAAAATGCCGATAGGGGGCGCTTTAGACTTTGGAGTAACAAACAACTATTTTTTAACGTTGTTTTTTGTATTTCTTTAAATGATTTCGAAAGCTTAGACTTAAACTTAAATTTTCAGCTCAAAATCTGAATCGCTGAGCGTGGTTCAGTAGCGAGGGGAGGGGGTTCAAATTTCAACTTCTGAACATAGTTCAGTTTGCACTACTTAACCATGCCCAACGATTCTGTGCTGTGATACGAGGCAAAAATACAACTTTCGTCAAGGACTGCATAGTCGGAATTCACTCATAAAGGCACTGGCACAGTTGGAAACGTCGCTCATGCAAACGTTAAAGCTCCATTCCTGACGCAAGTCACCGGGTGAAGAAGGAAACAGAAAGTATGCAAATGTCAAATGGGGAAGAAGAAGAACACGTATGCAAAATTTCGACACGATTCAGGCATAAAAACCACTGAACGGTGAGTCAAGTGTAAGTCGCTGTAGTAATGAATCGGAAGATGGTGCCCTTCACGAATAAGGAAAAGGCTGAGATGCATTTAATTTACGGAGCGGCAGATGGAAATGGTGCAGAGGCACAACGAATGTACGGAGAGCGATTTCCCAACAGGCGGTTGCCTAACCGCAAAACTTTCGAGCGCTTGCACAGACAGTTGTGTGAGACGGGATCATTTCTCGCTTCCCGGTCGAATGCAGGTCGTGCAAAAAAGGACGAATCAGTAGTTGTTGCAGAAGCCATTCTGGATGTAGTAGCGGCGCAGCCAAGTACAAGTACACGAACAGTGGCTAGGCAGGTGGATACCTCACAGTCCATGACTTGGAGGGTACTGAAGGATGAACATTTGCTCCCGTTTCATGTGCAACGAGTCCGGAAACTGTCTCCAGGGGATTATCCAAATCGTATTGAATTCGCCCGCTGGTTTCTGCAGCAGAACGCGCTAAATCCACATTTTGGACGAACTGTGCTTTTCACCGATGAATGTACCTTCACACGTGAAGGTACATTTAACACACACAATGCACATGTATGGGCGGATGTCAATCCACATGCTACGTATCCACATGCTCATCAGAGACGCTTTTCCATCAATGTTTGGGCAGGAATCCTCGGAGACCACCTAATCGGACCGTACCTTCTTCCTGAACGCCTCAACGGTAAAACATACCTCACATTTCTGCAACATGTGCTGCCAGACCTGTTAAACGTTGTTCCTCCACGCATCCGGCGGGTCATGTGGTTCCAGCACGATGGAGCGCCAGCCCATTACGTACGAGACGTCCGCAACTATCTGGACATCACATTTCCGAACAGATGGATTGGTCGAGGTGGTCCTGTTGCTTGGCCTGCTCGCTCGCCAGATCTTTCACCCCTCGATTTCTTTTTTGGGGGACGATTGAAGGCTCTTATGTATGAGACACCCATTGAATCCCCCGAGGAACTGGTCGCCAGACTTTCCGCCGCTGTAGGGGAAGTACTCGAAAAGCCTGATGTTTTCGCGAATGTTCGCCGTTCCATTCTTCGCCGTTGTTCTGCGTGCATAACCTCTGGTGGTCACAATTTTGAACATTTATTGTAATTACATGTTAATAAATATGCTTTGGTAACATAATCCTAATTTGTGTCTTTTTACCTCGTATCACAGCACACAATGTGTGGACATGGTAAACTGAACTGTGCTCAGGAGTAGAAATTTCAAACCCCTCTCCCCAGAAACTTAACCACGTCTAACGATTCAGATTTTGGGCTGAAAATTTAAGTCTAAGCTTTAGAAAGCATTTAATGAGACACAAAAATAACGGTATAAAATAGTTGTTCGTTACTCCAAAGTCTAAAGCGCCCTCTATCGGAATTTTTTGAAAATTTTCTTTAAAATTTATTTTCAAGAAAATACTGACATAAAGAATAATTTTAGCAAAACGCGGCAGTAGTTAGAGCCTAATCTACGACACAAAGATCGGGAATAACTGATTTTTGTTCTGGGGGGAGAAGGGTTTCAAATTTCAGTTTACGCTACTTAACTACTCGTTAGGACTCAGATTTTTAGATCAAAATTTAAGTTTAAGTCTAAGCTTTCGAAATCATTTAAAGAAATACAAAAAATAACGTTAAAAAATAGTTGTTTGTTACTCCAAAGTCTAAAGCGCCCCCTATCGGCATTTTTTGAAATTGAACTTTAAAATTTTATTTCAAGAAAATACTGGCATAAAGAAAATTTTTTGCAAAAACCGCAAACGAATCGACCAATTTTTCCATGTTTTATAATCATTTGAAATTTCGGACCCTAAACTTTAATGCCCCCTATCTCCTTGGGAATACGTCTGGGACCCTTAGTCTCCTATTTAATATTATTTGTCTTTAAGTGTACTATAACCCCTTAAAGTTCTGCCCATCTTTTATGAATCACCCTGTATATATATATATATATATATATATATATATATATATATATATGGGCTGTTTAATAGCCTCTGCTTTTTAACCAGGAGAAGACCCTTTAATTGCCTTCGAGGAGGACTTAAAGGAATCGACTTGGAGCGGAGACTTAATGTCCAATCCGCACCTTCCACCGGTGCAGCCTGTTAGTACCCTTGCCTAGTGCATGGGGAACGAACGCGGATGGGCTTCCTCCACCCGCTTGGCCAGCGTGGAGGAATTTGGCCACCTACCCCCCTTATTTTACCATGAATTCACAAAATAAATCACGGCCCTTAATTCCCGGCGGTCTGAATGTTCCTGGTTACGGCAGCGATCAGAAAGACATGAAGACAGAGGGTGCTAAGAATAACCGGGCTCGGCTAGGCTGCCATAAGTTGATGACCTTGGCTACGTATAATGGACGATCCCTATCTTCGGAAAATCGTTTACAGGAACTTGAAGAAGAATTAGAAAGAATCAACTGGGACATCCTCGGATTATGTGAAGTAAGAAGAAAAGGAGAAGAGAAGATAGATCTTGCCAGCGGACATGTATTATACTACAGAGGCACAGAAGATGGAAGAACAAGCGGTGTAGGATTTCTGATTCATAAAAGGTGGAAGAATCACATCGTAGAATATGATAGTGCATCAGATAGAGTTGCAAGGTTAGTAATACAGGTGTCCAGAAGATACAAGCTGCAAATTACCCAAGTTTATGCACCAACAGTAAGCTATACTGATGAAGAAGTTGAGGATTTCTATGAAGAAGTAGCTTCAATGCATCAAAAGGGAAAATGCTACATAAAATTAATAATGGGAGACTGGAATGCTAGAATTGGGGAAAAAGAGAAAGGTGTGTTATCAGTAGGAAATCATGGATATGGGGGGCGAAATGAAAGAGGAAACAGATTGATTGAGTTTGCAGAATGTGAACAGTTGTATATCATGAATTCATTTTTCAAGAAAAAGCCACAAAGAAAATGGACATGGCGTTGTGCAAATGGCTCAACAAGTGAAATCGACTACATCTTAACAAACAAAAAGCATCTTATTCAGGATTGCAGCGTTCTCAATAACTTCAATACAGGAAGTGATCACAGGTTGGTTAGATGCAAACTGCTTTTAAATACTAAAGTGGAAAGAATGAAGCTTTTGCAAAACTCAAAGAAATCAATCGATATAATAAATCTCCAGAAACATACAGAAGAATTCCATTTGGAACTTAAAAATCGTTTCCAAGTACTTCAATCAACTTTAGAAGAAGAGCAAGATGTTACAGTAGTGAACAAGAAACTAACCAATACTCTACAAGATATTGCAAAGAAGATAGCCGGCGATGCACAAGTAAAGCAGACAAAGAAAATAACAGAAGAAACAAGAAGATTGATGAAGAAACGCAGATAATTTAAAATGAAGAAAAACGATCCTAAATCAAGAGTTGAATATGCTGAATTATGTAAAACGGTAAGAAAATGTGTTACAGAAGATATCAGAAAATTTAACTCTGATCTTGTCAAGAAAATTGTAGAAGATAACAAAAGTTTAAAATCAGCTAGGCGAAAACTTTGTGTTGGAAGAAAAGGTATTTTTGCACTAAAGAGGGCAGATGGAACAATCACCAAAATCATAAAAGAAATAGTACACATTGTCGAAAAATTCTATAACGATTTATATAAATGTGAAGATCAGAGGGAAATCAACTTATGTGATCCACGAGAAAACTTAACAGAAACCGATGCCATAGTCCCAGTGATGACAAACGAAATTTTACAAGCCATTAAATTTATGAAAAAAGGTAAATGCCCCGGAGAAGATGGAATTACAATCGACCTTATCAAAGAAGCAGGAGAAGAATTTGCAAAAATGCTATCCTTACTGTTTTCCAAATGTCTCCAGAAGTCAGATGTACCAGAAGATTGGAATAATGCTGTGATGGTGCTACTTTACAAGAAAGGAGAGAAGGAAAACATTAAAAACTACCGTCCAATCAGCTTACTGTCAGTGATTTATAAAATTTTCACCAAAGTTTTAACGACAAGACTTGAATCAGCTCTGGACTCAGCTCAACCTAGAGAACAAGCAGGATTCCGAAGTGGATTTAGCACAATGGATCATATCCAAACGGTAAGGGAACTCATAGAAAAACATAAGGAATATAATTTACCTCTTTGCCTTGCCTTTATTGATTATGAAAAAGCATTTGATTTGGTCTACACATCAGCAGTAGTAGAATCTCTGGAGGACATTGGTATAGACAAACCTTACATCAGTATTATAAAGAAGATTTACAAGAAAGCAACAGCAACCATCCGCTTGGACAAAGGAAAAGCAAAGATCAAGCTTGGAAGAGGGGTAAGACAAGGAGACACCATTTCGCCTAAGCTTTTTACTGCTGTCTTAGAAAATATTTTCAAGAAACTGGATTGGGAAAACAAAGGGATTAGAATAAATGGGGAATATTTAAGTGATCCCCGATTTGCTGACGACATTTTAATTTTCAGTGACAGTCCTGAAGAATTGGAAAATATGCTAAAAGATTTGGCAGAAGCTAGCATTAATGTGGGATTAAAAATAAACTTGGAAAAGACTAAGGTGATGTTCAATTGATTTGCATCAAAAAAGAAAATCGTCTACAACAACACTGAAATTAAAGAAGTGCAAAGTTATGTGTACCTTGGGCAAGAAATATCATCAGATAATAGTATCATGAATGAAATCAATAGAAGAATAAGAAATGGATGGAGTGCTTTTGGGAAGAACAATATTATTCTGAATAGTAGCATGCCCCTTTGTTTGAAAAGAAAGGTATTTAACCAATGTGTTTTGCCTGTCCTAACTTATGGAGCAGAAACATGGACGCTAACAAAACGGATGGTACAAAGATTACAAACAACACAGAGAAGTATGGAAAGATGTATGCTATGTATAACTAGAAGAGATAGAAAGAGAATAACCTGGATAAGAAGTCAGACGAAAGTTTTGACATCATTGAAAGAATTAAACTGCTAAAATGGAAATGGGCTGGGCACATCGCAAGAAGACAAGACAATAGATGGAGCACAAACACCCTACAGTGGTATCCCAGAGATGAAAACGGCCAAGAAGACGACCTCAAGTAAGATGGAGTGATGAAATCAGAAAAGTAGCCGGTGTAAATTGGATGACTAAAGCACTAGACAGGAAACATTGGAAAAATCTGGGGGAGACCTACATCCAGCAGTGGATTGAAAACGGTTGATGATGATGATGATGATGATGATATATATATATATATATATGTCAATTTTGAACGGAGGGTGGTTTCGGGGTCTGGGGGTCATGATCGACGAAAATATACCAAAATTTTTTGAAATCGCTTTCTTCCGAACGGCTGCAATAGGTAGCTTTTTGTCATGAAAGCTACCTAAAAGATCAGCATCAATCTAGAGACGGTTCGACAGATTGTGAAACAGTTTCTTGGATACCAGTCTGAGAAAAAAGAAACGGCTCTTACGATGGCCACAAAAAAATAAGGCTTCAATGGCAAAATAATTTTAATAAATGACAAAAAAAAAAAAAAAAAAAAAAAAACTTTTCCAATCAAGCTAGTTCACAATCGACACAGGAAGTGAATTTATGCTCTTAGTCAATCAGCCATTATCGATAGATAGCAAAAGCTCCAGTGAGTGTAATGTATTGTTTTGGATGGGATTTGTTTAACTGACAAATCATCGCTTGCCTTTGTTGATGGAAAGTTATCAAAATCAAACATTAAATGTACCGTTAAATCAGCTTCGAGAATGTTTGACTTTCCTGGTTTCAAGAGCACTTTGGAAATGAAAAATTGACTTTCCAGCAAGATTCTCGTTTACCCCATAGAACTGGAAAAGCATAGAAATTGTACAAGTCACATCTGACAGTCTTCTTAAAAAACACAAAAATGGCCCCCCGTATTCTCTAGATATGAAATAAATAAACCGTTAATTATGCAGGATCATCTTTCAGAGAAAAGTTTGTTATAATCTCACAGTCGTTTGGAGTATCTGAAATAGAAAAATAAACTTTCCGGGAGAAATGGTCAAAGTATCAAGGTATGAGTTGGGAAAATATCAAGAGATGAAAATTCTTTCAAAGGAATTCGATTCGACATAAAACGAAATGCGGCACTTCGGAAACTGGTAGTTTTTCCTCTAAGTCATACATATACTTTGTATTCTAAAATCTGATTTTTTTTTTTTTTTTTTTTTTTGTTAGTTATTGAAAGAATTATAATCTAAACCGTTTTTCTTAGTTATTTTTGGGTCAACCTATGTGCCTTTGGGTCAACCTATCAACCTGTGCATTTCATCGCAAATAAAGTTCAGACTGTGAACAAAATTTCATGGCACTCTTAAAATAATAATCATTACTTTTGATGCAATTTTAGTTTATATGATTTTTTGTAAGCTGTAACTATAAAAAATTATTTTTTTTATAAATGATAAAAAAATTAAGTATTTGTGACATTTGTAATGTTTAACTTCAACAAATTTACAGCTAAAAATGGTGGTACATAGAGAGAAACTAGGAGGAATGACATCTCATGGTTTTCCCAAGTTTGCCTCAAATTTTCAAATGAGCTTGAAAATCGCTTTCCTGGAATAAAAGATGTTATAACATAGGGATGTAAAAAAGGGGTATTCCCAAGTTAACTGGCCGATTTTTTTAAAGATGTTCCGAAAAATGTATGCACATTTTTTTTTTTTTTTTTTTTTTTTTTTTTGTAATAACTCATGATTTTTTTTCCCCTTTATAGATTTAACTAACTTGAAATAATGGCTAAAATCATACTAACTTTAATAAAAGGAAATTCACCTAAAGTGCAATTGGAAGTTTGAAAATGTAGCTGAAATGCTGAGGTGGTTTTAAAAAGAGATTCAACCAGATGGCCCTCTACCCGACTAATAGTTAGAGATCAGATTGAGGCAGATTGAACTGTTTGAAACGTTCACAAGCAATGTTCGAGAAGATCGCGATAATCTACAAATTACACAATACCCAATACAATGATTCTCGACGCTTGTGGTTCCGTTGGTTCATGCTATCAGATCAGCAGAGCCTAGAACGACCATCAGTTTGAATACTGACATAATTTTTTTTAAATGTTCATTTGTGTAGTTCCATTTCACAATTGGAAATGAAGTGCGTGTTAAGGGTGTATTCGAAAAAATATTTTTTCACCCTCAACAGCTCGAAATTTTCTGAAACATTTTCAAACTCATTTTTAAAAGTAAACATATGAAACTTGCTTACGTGATTTTTGAAGAGATGTATAAGAGGCCGTGTGATTTCATTTTTCGCTCAATTAATTAGAATTTGATTTTTAAACAATTATTTTCTCAGTATGACCATTTTTTTCATTTCCAGATCTCCCGCTTCGGAAAACTCGGTTCAAAACGCCAACTTTGACAGCATTTTTTACAATATTTTCTGCCTTTATCAAAAAATCGAAAAGCACGGCACATTATGTAGTTTCTAAATAAGAGAATTTCCCAGTTTGATGCGTTTGAGAGCAAAAATGAATTTAAAAATGAATCAGGAAATAAGCGGTTTGGATCGGAATACACCCTTAATAAAACATTGTTATTAAACATTTAAATTATCTGTACACTTTTTAAGACACCCTGTAGAAGTTCTGACGATTTTAAATTTTTCATAGCAAGTTACTCTTATAAAATTTAAAATTATATTCATGTTTAAGACACATACCTCGTAAGCCGATACGATAATCAGTACCTATTTGCCCCGTAAATGTTTCTTCAAAAGAATCGATACTTTAGAAAACTTTCTCTGCGCCTTCAAATATTTATTCTCCGCCCTTCTTCATCTCTTCACGGGAGGAGGAATCGTGGGTGTGCCCCCCACCCTCTATTCAAGGACGTCCGCGCAGGAATGCAGGGATCACACCACCTTCGAATGTTTTGATTGTATTTTCTTGATGCCGCTATGGACGTTTGGCTTACATTTTTCTATTTTATTTTATTTTTTATTATTCCCTAATGCTTTCGCAGATTCTTCCATTCTTCAGCGAGTTCAAGTCGCGAATCGCAATAAATTGTTAAAAAAAAAAGAGAGAAAGAGTCGCACGTCTATAGGATATGCATTGAAATTTCGCACTTGGTTTAGAGAATTCATAAACTGTTTAGATTTTAATGATTCTTTATTTTAGAGTTTTGAAATATTCTGTAATGAAATATTATCAAACAGTTATTCAAGCGCCTTTATTAATTTTTTTCGTTTTTGATAAGTTCTTCAGTAATGCATCTAGATTTAGCATTAAAATTATAGTTAAAAGTGACCCTTTATGTTTTTACGATTTACGTATTACGATTAACTGCCAACTAACCATTGATGTGTGAAATAAAGATGTGTCGGACCTCAAAGCTCGATGGAAAGGCGTTGCTGAGGTTTAGCAGTGAGAAATGTGAGACTCGAGTTTTGAAGAAGAGGACCGGAATAAAAAAAATTCTGTGTTTTATTAAAATTATAAAGGCTTTTGTAAAATTATCCGACTTATGATTCTCTCCGATTCGGCTGTTCTGCACGGCCTTTATAATAGCACGGGCAAATAGTGTTCCTTACGAATGAAGAGACACAAAAATTTCCTGGTTCATCATTTTTTGAAAGTATTATAAAAAGATTTTTCATGTAGTACATGTTTTTATGGCGGAAAAAGGATTAATTCGTCGTTTTTGACAAAACGGGGTTAATAAACATAAAATCTTGATGTTCAGTTTCTACACATGGTACAAGATTACCATATAGGATAAGGCAACTAGTGCCACTGCTGGAAAAATGAGGCCTGGCAAACTTCCCGTCCTTATATCCCCTACTATATACAAGGATCCAGGCAATGTGATTGGTCTACGAAAAAGTCATCTATTACCTGATTGGTCTACGTCGCCATGCTGATCTCTGCACAATGATCGTTAAGGCAAAAATATTGTAGGTCGGTTGGATAACTGAAGTTTTTGTTTGTAAACACGAGTTTTTCAGTCGTATCATGAGTGCATCAAAGCACAGCAGGCAAATTTTGGCTGCAGAAGGTGTAAAAAATATACATCTAACAATGTGTCTAGCCGTTGCCATCGAAATACTCAAGGTGAGAGGACACGAGTGTGACGTCATCACTTATCGACCGACTTCTCACTAGTGTTGGAATTCACACCGGAAAATTTTAAATATCAATTTTCTTTTATTTTATTTGTGGAATATCTATCATCTTATAAAACAATAACTATTTAAACTTACTGGCGAGAATTTGGAATCCCCCAATAAAAAATCAGCCAGATGCGGCAACACTATGGCATTCCGCATCTGGCTTATTTTTTTTTAGAGATTCTGAATTCTCACCAGTAAGTTTAACTAGTTACTATTGTTTTATAAGATGATAAATATTCCACAAATAAAATAAATAAAAGTGCTATTCAAAATTTTTCGCTGTGAATTCCAACACTAGTGAAAAGTCGGTCGATTAGTGATGACGTTACACTCGTGTCCTCTAGCCTTGAGTATTTCGATGGCAGCGGTCTAGCACGCAAGAGACAACAAATGTGTATGAGTCTCTCTGTTAGTTAACATTCCTATGGTGCATTAAATTTCGTCATGGTGTACTCACAATTGAAAAGTAAGATAAACGTAATGTTACAAATGCTTTAGATTACGTAAATGTTTCAATTAATTTTCTTGCGGACAGGATCTCGGTGTGTCTCAACTAGATTGAGTATGATACGATAACATAATTCATACAACAATAAAATCTGCTAAGACAGAATTACAAGGGGTTGAAAAATAATTCCCTTTAAAGGAGAATTCCGTTTCCACGATTTCAACGTATTTGTCGTATTTTTAAGGGGTACTGGTCGACCCCAAAATTCCAGAGAAATAACATACTTTTTCATTTAAATACCAATATTTCCGTATAGTATACTTCTTATAAATGTATCACGAGTTCTTCAATTATAAAATGCGAAGAAAACTATTCGAAAAAACTGGTTTTTAAACATAAGGGCATGTTGATTCTTTAGAATTTTTGGTTTGATTTATACGCCGAAAATAGGGTATTAATAATACTGTCGGTTAACAATCAGGTACCTTTCAACTTTTGGTTTTAAAATCACTAGTTGCGGAGAAACCCGTTGTGTTGCTTTTCTGTTGCATGACATCACTTGTGGTATTTTGAGAAAAAATAAATCTAACTTTTTAGTAAATTACTCACAGACACGTTTGTCCTTTATAATATAGATTGAAAAATAATTCGACAAAGTAACGTAGTTCTCCATGATATTATAGTAATTTTCAAATTATTTTCTATAGTTTCTGGATACATTTATCTTCAACTACTTGGTTCTCATTTTGTGATTTTTTTTTCATTATATTTGTTAATAATATTGTTTGGCTATCTTGCAATCAGACATTTTTTACTGAAATGAAGGTTCTGATTGCAAAGTCACTAGAAATGGAGAAATTGAAATAAAAGATGAAATCAATAAAACAATTAAATTCAAGCTAAGTTTTAATAGCCTATGGAAACACTAAGAAATGTGGCACAAATATAAATGCATGGCAGAATTTAAAGATATAAAACTCTGAATCCTGTCAGTTAACAATTAGGCGCACCTTTCAAATTTTGACTTTAAAGTCATTGAAAAATAATTCGACAAAGTAAAGTAATTCGCCATGATATTGTTAGTAATTTCCAAATTATTTTTTACCATTTCTGGACACATTTATCTTTTGCTAGTTGGTTATCTAATTTTATGATGTTTTTCATCATATCTGTCAATAATATTATTTGGTTCTATTATCTTGCGATCAAACATTTTTTACTGGAATGAAGATTTTGATTGCAATTTCATTAGAATTTGAGAAATCGAAATAAAAGATGAAATGAATAAAACAATTAAATTTAAGCTAATTTTTATTAGCCTATGGAAATAGTAGAAAATTTAGCATAAATACTAATGTATGGCCGAATTAAAGATATAAAACTCTGAATCCACTTTATGTAAAAAATTCTTAAAAGACGATTAAAAAGCATTTATATGGCCGTTCAACTTACATACACGATAAATTGTAATAGAGAATATGTGTTTCGTTTTATGTGATTGAATGTTGATTCTGTTAACTTGCGTGCAGTTCTACCAGAACTTTCGAACAGAACTGTTCACCTTATTTAATCTCAGAAAAATATTACTAATTTAGCGATTAATCAGAGAAAGAGTACTAATCTGAAGAAAAAGTATTAGGAAAGATTTCTAATTTGAAATAATGGTATCATACTCTTTGGAAATTATTAGGATTGCACATACCTTGAATAAGCGACTGAGGTAACATTCATTATATCATCCTTTATAATGGAATTCATAAGACTCACTTGTTTAAAAACAAAAATAATATGTAAATTAATACGATATTGGTCCTCCATTTTTCCTTATAACCTCAAACACCCTGTTTTTCATAAAAGTGACCAGGTGATTAAATACAGATTCAATACATTATAGTACGTTAAGAAATTACAAGACCACTTTGATTTTGAAAATTATGAAGTAAATAAAGGTTCTAATTCTAGTTTAAACACATGAGATATCAAAATGCAACATATTTATTAAAATTAGTTTGCAATAATTTTGAATAATGCAATAAATATGTATGTTAACAAAAATATAAGCAATGATTGAAAAATACACTGTTAACAAATTATAAGACTCACTTGTCTAAAAACAATATGTAAATTAATACGATATTGATCCTCCATTTTTCCTTATAACCTCAAACACCCTGTTTTTCATAAAAGTGACCAGGTGATTAAATACAGATTCAGAAATATTGTGCCATTTTACAATAGCTACTTCCAGTTCATTGGCAGATAAAAACTGTTTATTATTAGCATAAACTTTGCGACTTAATACGCCCCAAATATTTTCCATAGGGTTCAAGTCTGGACTTCGACTTGACCATGACAAAACATGAATTATTTCTTTTTTAAACCATTGCTGGATGGGTTTAGACACATTGCAAGAATGCAAGAAGCATCGTCCTGCTGAAACATCCAGTTAGCACCATCTAAAAAAGGTCCAAACGGTATCAAATGATCATATAGTATAGCCTGATATTGCGCAGAGTTCATACGTCCCGAAATTCAGATTAAATGACATTTTTAGCCCATTTCAGTCTTCCTTCTTTATGATGTTTCATTAACATCGGTTTTTTCAACAGTTTCATACATTTTGTATCACTATTTGATTTCAGACTCTTTCAAACAGTTACGTGTGAGGCTCTTTTGCTGAAACGGTCCGAAATTTCCCGAGTTGAAAGACCTTTTCGAGTGGATAATCGAAATATTTGTCGATCATCCCGTGCTGTCAAAATCCCTTTTCTTCCAGATCGTTAATTTTATTTGAATCCCTTTTTCTAATTATTTCATTGTGAATGTCAGTTTTAGAACGCTTCATTAACTGAGCTATTTTTCGTTCAGATTTACCAGCACCCTTGTAAAACAATTTTTTTTTTTTTTACTTCGGTCACAGACAACTTTTTAAACCGCGGCATCTTCGAATTTGTCGTAAATAACACAATCTAAACCTGCAGCTTTGCTACTCTGGAATTCTTTCACTATATACAAATGCGTACGTTTTATAATGATTCTGATGTGACGTATAATATGCTAATTTCCTCAGGTGGTCTTATAATTTCTTAACAGTCACCTTATTTATGTTTTTAAAAAATTAGAAGATTTCAATAAAATGTAATTTTAATTTTAATGTAGCAATTATAACAGAAAACGTTCTACGATCAATTTTAAATACACACGCTAAAAATTTGCATATTGTGTCTTCTTCTTCAGAAGTGCACCAATTCGTTAGTGGTCTTATAATTTCTTAACGCACTGTATGTATGATCCTTTAAAATGAAAGTCATCTGGTCAGTTATCTGAAAAATCTTAACCAATGTTATAATTAGCGAACTCGTACTTTTCTGTAATTATTATATTGGTATTTTATACCTATGCTTATCCAATTAACTAATGATTGATTAAAATTTTGACTTATATGTCCGATTAACTGTTTAATTTCATTTAAAGTACCTAATTTTAAAAAAAACTAAAAAAAATGAGCTTTTATTACGATTATTTAATAAGTTTTTCGGATAAATTTTTAAAAGAGCATAGTTTGAATCATAATTTATTAGTCATAAAACTTTTGATATTTTGGTGCCACTTGTGTCTAGACGTCTGCATTTTTTTTTAGGGTTCCGTACTTAAAAAGTAAAAACGGAACCATTATAACATCAATCCTGTGTCTGTCTGTCTGTCACAGCCCTTTTACTTGTAAACTATACAACGTGGAAAGTTCAAATTGGGGGAAGTAATAAAGATTATTGATTCACATATTTACAGATTAATAAATATTCGTAAATATATTTAGGGAAAATGTAGAGGATTAAGTTACTTGAAAAAAAAATCTTTTCTATACCGTGTGGGGTATCGTATGAAAGCTTTCGTAACGCTGAAATCAAAAATATATTTCATCTAATTTTAGGTATTATATTTTCAAAGTTATGGTGGAAAATGTAGTGCAAAAATATGTCTCCCCCCCCCCCCATCTAATTCCGAATCTATTGAAACTAAAATTATGAAAAAATTAGAGGTAATAGACATTAATTTAATCCTTGCAGGAAAATTATAGCGATTACCCCTGGTCGCATAGTTTTTGAGAAAATCGCATTTTCCCGTTACACTCAAATTTCGATTTACGGGATTCAGCAAAAGTGTTAAGCAGAGCTGGAGGTACCTATCGTAGCAGAAGTATAAAAGCATTGTGGATCATGAATTTCGAAAAAATCGTCGGTAATTAGCCGAGATATTAACCCTTAAAGACACGGACGGTTTGGACATACATAATAACAGTGACGGCGTACTCTATGCTCCATCGGCTTTTAAAGCGTAGATACCAAATTTTAAGGATGTATTTATGCAATGCAATGCCCATTAACAGTATAAAAGCAATAAACGTCAAATTGTTAAAAACAGACTAATTTAATGAGAATTAATCACGTAAATACTATGGGATTCGCGGCTAGTTTCCATTGAGTGGCTCTCTCAATACACCTACTATGTCTTTAAAGGTTAATTAAAAACCTATATGGAATAAAAAATATACAGAATAACTATATTTGCTATTATTTAGGTTCCATATATCTTTGAACTTTCAGGTATATCCATTTATACTTTTCTAGTATACAGGGTGCAAAGGAAAGTCCCTTTAACCTGAAAATACTTGTGAACGGAGAGAGTTACAGCTATGCAAGTGACGTAACGGTATAGTAAAGCGACTACGCCCGATTTAATGAAAACGACGGCAGCGCCTCCTAGTAGTGAAATTTGGAAGATAACCACTGCAAATCGATAACGAAAAGAGATAGAGCAAAATTTCCAGTTAGAAAGTTTTAGAGCACCAATTAATTAGTAGAATACGACATTTGGTTTACATGAATAAGATTAATCTTCACCTGTCTACCCCAAAATGTCCGAAATCGATGCACTCCATTTTGTGTAAACGTTTAAATGGAATAGTCAAAAGTATGAAGAAATACGCACAATTTATGCTATAAATACGTACATATCTCAATACATTTTGATAACACCATGCACAAAAAAAAAGACAAACTGTCTCACAGTGATAAAAAGTTAATATTAAGTATGTTCGAAAAGTTCGCCATTGCTCACAATACACGTTTGTATTCGTGAGAGGAATTCTGCATGCACATTTCTCATCATGGAACGTCTATTGCAAGCCTCTTGAATACGACGACATAGATTTAACCCTTTCAAAGGGCGGTGGCTAGACGGTCTAGCCACCTAATTTTAATTCCAAAACTGACAAATGGCACCAAGAATATTTTAATAAAATTTTGCTTTTGTAATGAAAGGGCAAATCAGCGGGTTTTTATTTTCTGAGAAATTCGTTTGAATATTCTGGTGTCAGTCAATTATTTCATCAGTTTACGAATAGAATTCTTCTAGCGCTGTAAGGGTTATTCTAAAATTTTAAATGCATTGTAAATTAAATCTTTACAGACATTACAGCATGGTACAACGTCATAATCTGCAATTGTGCACTGCTATATTTCCGGAATGTGAATAGGCAAAGTAGAATCGTCGCTCATCGATTTCGGGCCTTTTTGGTATGCAGGCGACGATTTATCTTATCCGTGTGAGCCAAATGTCGTTTCGTACTAATTAATTGATGCTCTAAAACTTTCTAATTGGAAAATTTGCTCTACCTCTTTTAGTTTTTAATTTCCAATGACTATCCTCCAAATTTCGCCACTAGGGGTGCTGCTATCGTTTGCATTAGGTCGGGCGTAGTCGCTTTACTGTACCGTTACCTCACTTGTATAACTGTAGCTCTCTCCGTTCGCAAGTATTTTCAGGTTAAAGGGATTTTCCTTTGCACCCTGTATACTATACAGCTATATCCAACACTATGTTGTATAGTTTTTACAAAGTCTTAGTATTCCTTTAGCAACGGTATTTTTTCAATAATACACTTACTAATTCATATATTATTGTACGGAACTTTCTGTGCGCGAGTAATACTCGCACTTGACCGTTTATTTAATTTTTTTTTTTTTTCAGTTTAGACAAAACTTTCTCGTTCTACACGAATTTTATTATGTAAGCTCTAAATTAACTTCAAGTCACAGTAAAGTATTCAAGACTTTCTATCTCGAAAACTATTCCACTATTCCTGTTTTATGTCTATTGTTACGAATATTTTCTCCTTTAAATTAATGCATATCTAAGTTCAAGTGTTCCATACTTTCTAAAAACTTCAAAAAATTGAAAAAATAATTATCCATGTTTATTCTAAAGAGATTAGGAAAAAAAATACATTTGACACATTCACAAATTCATTTTCATACCAATTTGCCTGAAAATTTTAGGTATTCACATTCAAATTTTTAACAATAAAACAGAGTTTATATTTTTCTAAAAACAAAATGATGCATTTACATAACCAATTTCTGTAACATAACCATCATTCTATCACTTTTTTATAATATAGATTCAGAATTTGCTATAATTCACTTTTAGCGTGTTAAAATCCTCTCGAAAGTAATTTTGTTGTATTTTTTCTAAAAGGGAACTGACTGTAGGTCGGTTGCTGCGACGGGCTGGGGAGGTGTTCCTTGTTTTCTCTGAAACAAGTAAAGCTATGCCAAAAAAGTTGTTTTACAGGTACAGTAAAACCTCCTTAAAGCGACTACGTTCCGTTCCAATAAAAATTGGTTTCTCCGAGAGGTGGTCTCTTAATGAAGGTCATGTTTAAAGCTAGATTTTATTTGTTCAATAAAGGTAACAATTAATATTACTAAAATTTATTTTTCACATTAGAAAAAAAATGTGAAAATTTAGGCATCAAAACAAAAGCTAACTACATAAGTTAATTACTATAGAATTTAAAAAATGAATACATTGACGTTTGCTTTATCTTATATAACTTTTATTTCCAAGTCCTTTCGAAGTTCAGTAAATGAATGCAATTTTTTTTTGGACGGGAACAAATAATGACGATTTCATTGATTTATCTATTTCTTTGAGAGTTTCCTGACAGAATAGGTCAGGGGGATTTATTGACCGTCATGAGTCATCAGAGTTAAATTCATAAAAAGGCACAAAACACTTAAAAGTTACCGGAATAAAAAAAATTCTAAACTTAGTTTAGAAGTTTGATAAATAATGCGCACTCCAGAATAATTATTCTAATAAAACCTTCTTCAAGCGACCAGGAAAAAACGGAATTGGTTTCATTTTTTTCAAAGAAATGGGTCGCCCATGGAGGGAGTTCAACTGGGATGGTCTCTGAATGGAGGTAAAATTAATATTGAGCCTATGGGAATAAATTTCGTTCCATGAAAAAATGGTCGTTCAGGGAGGTGGTCGCTTAATGGAGGTGGTCGCACAGGGAGGTTTCGCTGTATTTTGCTTCAGAAATTAAAGCTTGGTTAAGCAAATTTTACTTTAATTTATTTATAAATAATTCTTACTCGTTTTTCCTTTAAAATATATATTTATAAGTACTCATTTTCAAATTTAAATTCTTAAAAAAAAAAAAAAAAAAAAAAAAAAAACTAAAACATAAATTTTAAAATTTTAAATTTTAGCCGTGTTTATAATGTTATATATTTTCCGGAAAATAACTCTTTTTGCACAATTTTTTTTCCTCTTTTTGAGTACATAAAATATGTTTTATTTTCGAAATTTCTAAGATTATTTCTTTTCAATAATTTTTTTTAGAATAAAAAATTTTGATCTTTTAGTATAAGAATTATATTTTCAAAATTTTCTTGAAAAAAAAAAAATACCAAGGGCAATTTAAAGAATGTTTTTAACTCATTCTGGAAGAATTTATTTTATTACTTTTTCACGATCGTTAAATATGAAGAAATTTTGCTTAATTTTAATTTTAAAATCTAGGGTAGAGAAATGTCCCTGCCCTCCCCCTCCTGCTGGTGCCTGTCACCACTACAGTCATTCAGGGTAACTTTGAACCAGTGGCGTGGCGTCCGGTCATCGCTGGATGCGGCGATGACCAAGCAATATTTTAAAACTCTTAATAAGCTTTTAAAACTCTACGATCCAGTTTTAGCAGAACATTTGGAGTTCATGTATAAGTGAAGGTAAGATTTAAAGTTTCTTTTTTGAACATTTAACCATTGAATTTTAGTGTTAATAATTTTTCACCACAAACTTAAATAATTGCGATGACCACCGAAAATTTTCACGCCACGCCACTGCTTTGAACCATGGGGTGTAACTTTGCACCATCTCCTAAAGCCGCTATCAGATTCACCAACTTTTCGAGCAATTTTTGAGCCAACTCTTGATTTCCTCCAACTTTTCGCGAAATGTTGTCTCGACACCCAGTGTGATAGCAAACAGCAATATCCCCAACTTTTTATCCGCATCTCAAAAAAGTCTGTCCTAGCCGCAACTTTTCCTCCCACCTTTCAACATTTCAGCGAATCAGAGATAAGCGATTGATACGAAAATGCGATAAATATTGACGGCTGGTACTAGTAGTACTGGTTTTCCCGGGTTTTCCTCCAACTTTAGCAAAGACAATTGTAACCTTTTTCTCCCTTTCAACTGGAAAAAGTTGGTGTTAAAATCGGCTGTAAAGTTGGTTGCTCGAAAAGTCGGTGAATCTGATAGCGGCTTAATTTTCAATATTTTTCACTCCGCAAGACTAAATAAGCTCCAGAACTGTGCTCTGTTGGCAAAGTTCTAAACTGGGATTTCTACTCTTTATTTTCGAAAATAAATTAGCAACATTATACGCAATTAAATGCATCATCTAACTATTTTTGTGAAGTACTATTTTCAAGGTAATTTTGAATGCTGTTTTAAAGTTGTTGTAATCCAATTAAATATAAATTTTCATAGTAAGTTATAATATACTCATTTATCAGACATTATTGTCTAAATGTTGTAAATGTGATAATATTTTGTGATTATTTATTTATTAATAGTTGATAAAATGTAAAATAAGAAGGTACTAACACTTTATCACATTTTCAGGGTAACTTTGAGCCGGCTCAAAGTTATACTGATGTTTATAATTTACTGATTATAGATGCTACTGTCAAAAATTTCCCATATTTGCACGTATATTTTATATAAATGCCGAAAGTGTGCATGAGATTTAACATGTAAATATTTTCACAAATATGTGTAAAATACATACAATTCATTTAAAGGCGTTTTTCGAGGCGGAACTACTCAAATTTGACATTTCATGCATTCGACATTTTTTATTCTTGTTTGAATAATACTAGTACTAGTATGTATTTCTGTAACTATGGATATATTATTGAGATAAAACATTGAAAATTGTTTTTCACTCCATTTTTAGGTTTTATATCAACAATAAACAGGTTTTTTGTTTTCTTCTAAATGTTCATGGTTCTCTTCTTCCACTTTTCTGATGCCTGATATTTGTTGTAATATCATAAATTATACAAACTTTGTGATGTTGGGAAATGTAAATTCGGAGTCTTTACATATCTGAAAACATTTTTGGGGGTTGAAAGTTGTCCTAACTATAATACTTTTTTTTTTTTTTTTTTTTTTTTTTATAATGAATTATTTTAGATAATATTTATCAAATGGTGCAAAGTTACTCTAAATGGCTGGGTAACTTTGAACCAGGATAAAAATACATTTTTTATAGCTTTCATCATATTATTCCTTAATATTTGATAGTCATATAATAATTTAGGATCCTTTCTTCTCTTTTATGCCCCTAGTTGCAACAATATTCTTAAAATAAGAGTGTGGCATATGAAAATAGAGAAAATGCGGATCAAAGTTATCCTGAATGACTGTACATTGTACATTTAATTAATGTTAAATCCTTTAATGTTACCTTTAACTAATGTTTAATTAATGTTAAATTAAAAATTAATAAAGTCTAACAAGTTTAATTAATGTACAAAATTAATTAATAAAAAGTTTAATTAAACGTACAAAATGGAAAATAAGATCATAAAAGTAAAAAAGAAAAGTTACACGAGAAGAACAAAAGAATCGGGAAAACGTGATTTTAAATAAGTGGTCGTTCGTAATGTCAGGGGATTCAGTTCTAGTTACAAAAGAAAGGATTTTCCAAGGTCAAGAAGATATATAAACGTGAGCAAATCAGCAGAGACAATTTTTATTTTTTGGTTTTACTTTTTACCTTTTTTTTTTTTTTTTTTTTTTAATCATATCTCGGAAATTCGAACGATGAGGAAATCAAGAAGTGACCGTGAATTCTGTGGTTTCAGCGAAGGTTAATAGTATTTGGAGAGGTTTTCATTATATAAAGAAGTAACTGATATTAAAGTAAGTACATTAACATGCAGTAAAAGAGGGGTGGGGAGAGCAATTCTTACAGCGGTGTGGTTTTTACGATCATTATTATATTTTAAAGGGAAAGTTCTGATATTGATCTTTATACTGTCATATAGTTGTGCTGAACGTTCACACAAAAATACAGAATGTTTCACTCAGGGGCTTAGCTACAGACTTTTTTTTTTTTTTGGGGGGGGGGGGGGGTAGAATTTAAAAATTTCCCAACTTGAGACAAACTGCTCTATTTTCCAACTGAAATGACACAATGTGTGTTTAATGATAATGATACTTATACGTAAAAAAATTCCTGTCCAAAGAAAAATACTCAAACTAAAAACATAAAAATTATAATTATTGGTTCATTTAAAGAAAGTTGAAAGACACCTCTTTCATTTAAATAATTAAAATCAAAACTAGTTTAATTTCTATTTTCCTGTCTTGGAATCATTGAGCATGAAAATAAAGATCAAAGGATAAGAAACCCAATATCTAAATGAATAGTTAAGGAAGCAATTTCAAACAATACAATGAATGTACGATTTAAACATAGAATTATTGCATATATTTATAGAAAACTGTATAAATATATAAAATAAGGTAGAGCAAAATGTTACACAGTGAAATTAATGCTAGTGAACTTACATTTTTGCCTTTTTTTCACTTAACGTTAAATCTACCTAATGATAACATCGCCCAATTTAATAAAATACCCTATTTCACTTTCACATTTTAAAAGTATTAAGGCTGTGAAGTCTGTCATCGCTCATGGTAATTCGTAATACATTTTTTAAATAATTTTTAATTACCGTCAACCGAGGCTACTTTGGGCCACTTTTTCCTGGTTCTACTCACATTTCCATTATTAAAAAATATTATATGTGATTTTTCAACGTCGAAATGGAATTGTAAACAATTAACATGAAACAATTGAGCAAACTGCATGGTTTTAAAGACGAAATTTTTTATTTATTTTATTTTTAACTGTTTTTAAAGTTTTGGAACAAAGTAGCCCCTGCTGGGGGCTACTTTGGTCCATTCACTTAATTTCATATAAAATGAATGCATTTTTATTGAAACCCCCTTGCAATAGCATTTACTAATAAATTAACACTGCAAACTCGATAAACAAATGTTTTTTTTTTTTAACATTTAAACACAATAAACCAGTTGTTAATATTAAAGAAACGAGAAACAGTTTTCGTCATGTCATCCTCAGTAACTGGAACAAAAACAATTAATGTAACATTTTGCTACGGTAACATTTAAAAAAAATTTTACTTAAAACATGTTTTAAGAGATTTGGTTGTATAAAAGGCACTTTTAAATAATTGGGGGCTATTTTCTGACCAAAAAAGGCCTGTCACAAAGTAGCCCCGAAATACTAGTTTTCATGTTAGCTTTATGAAAACGTTAACATTTCCTGTCAAAATAAAAAGTTAAAGGAAAAACTATGATCACACATGGGTTACAGGTTACTAAAGGTAATATTTTGACACTTACCTTATTTGTAGCTCTTATCCAGATTATTTCACTATAGAAAGTTTGGAGAGTTAAAATTTACACACGAAAACAGTTGTTTACGAACACATACAGTGTTTAAATTACCCCCAAACTATTCAAATACCCTATAGTAGGGTATAAAATATTTTTCAAGGGCAAAAACTCCAAATTATCTTGTATTGTTTGTTCAATACGAAGAATAAAAACTTTTTTTCTGGGATGGACCAAAGTAACCGCACAAGGACCCAACTAGCCCCGGTTGACGGTAACTAAAGGTCCTACCACTTCACCGGCTGCCCCGAGATAAGTCGGGGGTAAAAGCACTGTTTCTCCATACCTGTCGCCGGTGAAGTGGTTAAGTAAAATAATGCTAAAAAGTGATAAAATATCTTTATTAAAATTGACGATCGTTTCGTCGCACCAACGGCGACATTTTCAAAATCATTCATGATAGAAAATATTTTCACAAAATTTAAAAACAATAAACATAGTAAACAATGTCACGCGACATGATGCATAATGAAAAATATTGCAAACCTAAAATTAAATTAAAATTAGATTAGCTATTTGTGAGCGTGGATTAATTTTCATTTAATTTAACAAAACAATAACATGGTAAACAATGTCACGAGACAGCATGCATAATGAAAAACATTGCAAAACATAAAATAAAAATAAAATTATCTTGGCTATTTGCAAGTGTGGATTAATTTTGACTATTGTTATTAAAATTACATAGCATCTCTTTCCAAATTTTAGGTAAATCAAGGGACACTGAATCATTGCAAATATTCTTGTTGCGTAAAAATATCTCTATTGATTCTCGGGTTATGGATGGTAAATAAAATCTTGATATATAAATTAACTTGCTATTTTTAAAATCAATCTGCAACGGTTCTTCGCTGCATAATCTGGCCAAAGCTGTGGTTCTTCTGTTGTACTTTGTCTGCTATATGTTCTTTGATTCTGGTTTTAAGTTTTCTACTTGTCATACCTATATAAAACTGTTTTGTTCCATCTTCTTTTGTGAAGGGTATTTCGTATACTCCTGATAACTGGTTTGACTCTATTGGATCTATTTTCCTGCATACTATATTTTTTAATTTCATAGAAGGTTTTGCGACTAGGGAGATATTGAATTTATTGAGTTTATATTTCAAACGTTCGAAGAAACCAGGAAAATATTGTAAAGTGGATAACATGGAATTTTGTGGATTGAAACTTCTTTTCTTTTTATTCTTCAAGCTCTTAATTAATTTTTCTATGGTGCTTTCTTTGTATCCATTGTTTCTTGCAATATCATATATTTTATTTATTTCATTATTTAATTGTTCGGGGATACAAACAGTGAATGCTCTATGAATAGAATGTCTAAATACAGAAACTTTGTATGAAAAAGGTGCTTGAGCATTATGAGGGCTAATGGATTGACTGGATATGGGTTTTCTGTAAACAGTGCATTCTATTCCTTGGTGCGTCTTGATTAGTAATATATTTAAATAAGGTAGCGTACCATTTTGTTCTATTTCCAATGTGAATTTAATTTTAGAATCAAGGCTATCTGGTTTTAAAAGTTATTGAGTAAGGTATCTGCATGTTGCCATATGATGAAAATATTGTCTACGTATCTGATCCATGCATGGGGAGTATAATCCAATTTATATATATTTATTTCGAGTGGTCATAATATGAATTCAGCTAATAATCCTGATATAGGAGAACCCATTGGAGCTCCGTTATTTTGTTTGTATATTTTGTCTTCGAAAGTGAAGTAATTATTATTAACTATAAGATTAAGAGCACTCTTTAGCGTAGTTTTCATATTATCATTAATATTCTCCATGCGGTCAATGCAATTATTTATATTTGTAACGGCTTTTTGGGTATCAATAGATGGGTATAAAGAGACTACATCTAGGCTGGCTATTAAATAATTCTGAGGTAAATTACTCTTATTCAAATATTGAATGAACTCATACGTTGAATTAATTACATGATCAGAGCTGGGCAAAATATTTTTCAATAAAACTACAAAAGCATTTTCCATAAAATATGTGGGGCTTGAGCATTTAATTACTATTGGTCTTATTGGCATATTTATTTTGTGGTCTTTGAGTCTGCCGATAATTGTTGGGATTACTACTAACTTATTAATTCTCATTAGAACTTTCATATTATCAGGCCAGCTCCCTTTATTAACCAATTCATTAACTTTTTTGTTAATTATGTTAAGTGGATTCTTCTTAACTTCTTGACAATCCATATTGTTAATACATTCTATCATTTTATTTTTATAGTCATCTGTATTTAATACGGCTAATTTATTAGATTTATCCGTTTGGATTAAAATGATTTCTGGATCAAGTTTAAGATTTTTCAAAATATTTAATTCATCTTTTGGTATCTTTGTGGGTTGCTTAATTAACTTCTTTAGTCCATGGTACATAACATTGCGAATTTCTTCTTTATGAACTAAAGAAATTAATTAAGCAACCCACAAAGATACCAAAAGATGAATTAAATATTTTGAAAAATCTTAAACGCAATCTTAAATGATTCTACAGTGTCTGAACGGGGGTTGGCGAGCGTAGCTTGCAGGGGGCAGAGCCCCCTAGTTCAAATATATATTTGTTTATAACTGAAACATAGTTCTGCTCAATTTTTTTGTGAAAATCCGAATAATCCGATTTGCAAATATCTAAATCTGACCCATAAGAATTATTCTAAAGTGAACACAGCCCGCAAAAAGAGAATTAAAGTCACCCCGATCGAAAAAGATTATGAACAACCCGACCCGATGCGGATACCCGGATTACGAGGTCGGAACAGATAAAACTTCTATTAGAGTTATAATTGTAGATTACTTTTCATATTTGCATTAAAGCATGAATTGATTTCCCTTCATTTGAGGTTCGAGTCAGGGTGCAGACTGACGAAAATTATTATGTCGGACTTGGGTCGGGTCTCGGGTCGACGAAAATTATTATATCGGGCTCGGGTTGGGTTGCGGGTCGATGGAATTTTTTTTCTTGTTGCGTGTTGACTTCAAATGGAATTTTCGTATTCACCCGACTTCTCTTCGAACCAATGTATGAGAAAAATGGAAGTGTACAACTTACCTAAATCCTCTTTTGAGTATACCTTTAATTACTTTTTGTTTTTACTCGGAAAATTACGTTAGCAATTATTTATGTGTGAAGGAAGGGGGGGGGGGGGGAGAAGACAAGTTGGAAATGGCTCCTCAAACGTGGCAAATGAGGTGCGTTCGTACTATAACTAGTTTTATAAATATTTTTTGCTCCTCATATTGTATTGAATGTATATTTTAGTGCACTTCATAAGTGCATATCCATTTTATTCTGTTCGAAAGGCTGTAACATCATTAAAATGCACTTGCAATACTTTTTTCCCATTGGCCGTCATGTAACGGAAAACTTTTGACTGTCCCTGTAATTAAACTATGCATCCGATTTTCATAAAATTTGAAATGACTCTTCAAAATTTTGCAAGAATTGTATATTTAAAATTTCAGACTATTCGGAATGCCGTAACATCATTATAATGCACTTGCAATAATTTTTCCCTATTGGCCGTAATAGGAAAACTTTTGACTGTCCCTGTCATTAAACTATACATCCGATTGTCATAAAATTTAAAATAACTAGACAAAATTTTGCAAGAATTATATATTTAAAATTTCAGACCGTTCGGTTAGGTAGTTTATGGTCTGTTATATGCGGACAGACGGACTGAACGACGACTATAGGTGCTACGTATTTATATAATTACGAACGCACCTAAAAAGGTTAAAATTAATGAAATCAATCTTGTCACAATTTCTGCTTTTTCGGTAACGTTAGAGGTATGTTTTTTCACATTCAGTTAGCACACAATTATTTTTAAGTGTGACGTTGTGTTATTGCTCTTCCTGGGATAATAAAGAGGATAAACTTCTCGAACTGCCTAACGACAAACTAATCATCTCCCGATAATTTTTTTTCTTTCAATTTTCTGTTTTTAGTTCGACTGTCTGGAAAACGTAGCCGTTGGGGCATATAAAAGTTAATTATGAAAATGTATAGTCTGTAAATATGCTAGTAGTAATGGAAAGTGGGAAGTTATTTGGATTGCAAAAAATATTCACATGCATATTTCCTCATTATTTGTTTGAATTTTGGGTGGAATAAAGATTTGTTATCGCTGATATAGAACGTCATAGAGTTGACAAACTAGTGCAAATCGTGTTAGGCGATGCTATTTATTATAAGTAAAATGCGGATAATTACTTTAGTGTTATCCGACTGTGTGCCATAAATTCATTCTGGGTGTTTTTTTAATCTTTGGAATTCTATTTCGACAAGCGTCAATGGACTCTCGCTATAAATATTAGTGTTAAAGCTTCATTTGCAACATTCTTCAGTCAAGAAATAGGTTCTTTTTCATTTTTTCTTTTTCTCTTTCTCTTTTTCTTTTCCTAAATGAATTAACATCGAGAGCATATTTCCCGGTAAATATTCGTTTCATTTCTTTCCATTAGCGGGACGTATTAAACTGCTCAGGATCGAAGCTATTCTGCTTCTAAAATATTGAAATGATGGAATGACACCAAGATTTGCAAATTCATTTGAAAATACCTAAAAACTTGTTTTCACATACAACTGTTAAAGGGAAATTTCATGGAATATTGGCCGAATGTTACTAATTAAGGGGTCTCAGGACTCTTAAAGCCTGAAAATTTTCGAAATTTTAATTTTTTTTAGATATTAAACTACTAACTTTTCTGAACATTTTGGTATAAATGTTTCCTTGAAATTCCTATTAGAACAGAAGTTAGGGCTTTTAGAATTATACACGCTCAATAGCTGAAGTGGCGTTTCAGAAACTTTGAAGTCAATTTTCTCCAAATGACGTTTTTGGGCATAACGCGCACGATATCTCAAAAACTTCTGAATTTTTTTTCATGAAATTTTCAAAACATATGTTTCATGTTAGTCTGTATAAACTGAACCTAAAATTTCCTTCTTATTGTTCAGAAATATATTCTTTATAGGTGATTATACTGTTGAAAATTTCTAAATTCTGCATTAACTAAATACAACTTTGTATTAAAAATAGAAAAATGCTTTAAATACAAATTTATTTAGGTTCAGAGTAATTATTACAATGTGAACCATAAGTAGGACACAAAATTTTCCTTCTACTTGCAAAATTTATTTTGTAATCGTGCGCATAATCTGTTATGCCGATTTTCCGCTCGTCAAATGTCTGACATTTTGGCCGTACTGTAAATTCCACTGTAAATTCTAGAGCCCACTGTAAATATGAGCCCACTGTAAATATGAGCCCACTGTAAATTCTAATTCTGCATCTTGTAATTTTTCAAATACATGAAATGAAAGAACATACTTATATCTTTCATCCCAATGTAAAATTTTGTCTTAAAATCAATTACATTTTAAGATATTATATGTTGAAAATAGTCTTTTTTTTTTCGATTTTTCCAATTTTAAGAGTCCGAGACCCCTTAAAGCTTCAAAATTTTCGAAATTTTAATTTTTTTAGATGTTAAACTCCTATCCTTTCTGAACATTTTGATATAATTGTTTCCTTGAAATTCCCAATAGAACAGAAGTTATGGCTTTTAGAATTATGCTAGCTCAATAGCTGAAGCGACGTTTCCGAAACTCTGAAGACACTTTCTCCAAATCACGTTTTTGGGCATAACGCGCAGGATATCTCAAAAGCTTCTGAATGTTTTTTCATTAAAATTTCAAAACATATGTTTCACGTTAGTCTGTATAAACTGAACGTAAAATTTCTTTTTCATTGTTAAAAAAAATATTTTTTATAGGTGATTATACAGTTGAAATTTTCAAAATATTGTATTAGCTAAATACAACTTTATATTAAAAATATAAAAATGCCTTAAATACAAATTTATTTAGGTTCAGGATAATTATTACAATCTGAAGTATAACCAGGCACCAAGATTTTCATGCTCGTTGCAAAATTTATTTTGTAATCCTGCACGTAAGCTTTTATTCCAATTTTCTGCTCGTCAAATATCTGACAGTATAGAGTCCCTTATAAATGCTAATTCTGTATCTTGCAATTTTTTAAAGATATGAAATGAAAGAACACACTTATATCTTACATCTCAATAAAAATTGTGTTTTAAGAGCATATACAAGGTGATTCTAAATTGTTTTTACAAAATAAGAGGGGTGACTCATCCAGACGAGCAATAATTACAATGGGGTCGCAAACCACTTATTGAGTCACAAATAGAGTGTGTTTCACCCTAACTGAAGTCGGCTTGTCGGTAATAATTTTGCGATTTTTTTTCCGAATAAAAATGTAACAATATGTTATTTTGTATGAAATGTGATAGCATCACAAAGTTCTGAAAAAATAGGGTGCTCACGCAATCATAGTCCAGGGGAAATGTACCAAAAAAAGGGGGTTACCTTGCAAAAGGTCGGGTAGAAGATTTTTTTTTCTGAATTGTCTATAATGATGCCAACATGGAAAAACCAAGATTACAAAATTTCTTAAGGCTAAATTTTCTGTGGCCAAAAAACAACAAAATTTTGGGACCTTTTTTTACTTTTTTGAAATATCTCGAGACCCGTTGCCGTGGGATATTATTTGTCAGTTACAATATTAAAGAGGATAAAATTCTCTACAACTTTCATACTTACAACTTTTTTATACTCTCAATAGCAAGCGCAGTACGCCATTTCAAAAATAGGTCAATTTTTCCAATTTTCTTAAAAACCGTGAAAAACGTAGTTCTTCCCCGATTATTCAAATGTTTCCCATGGGTTTAATCGTGTATGTCAACTTCTATGTATTGCTAGCAGTAAATTATGTGTTTCAGGGCCAAAACTAGAATTTTTTGCACCCGTGGCAAACATGGTTTTTGGGTCCCCCCCCCCCCCCTCTAAAAAGAAAGTTTACCATGATAATTTTAATAAATCTCTAATAGCCCGATTTTGAAAATTTTAAGTGTGTAATCATTACATACGTAATGCTGAACTTCGTAATCAGCTCTGTGAAATATTGATTCATTAAAACCTTGAAAACCGAACCAAAAGAAACCGAAATATATTCCGCTTTAAACAGATTTCCATCTTCGCAGGTATAATTGTTCACATTCTTTCTCTTGAAAATATATAATTTTTTCTTTAAAGACGGGATTCCGTATATACAGATTTCATTTTCAAAGATTTTATGATAGTTGTAGTATTGAGGCGCCTAAAGTCACAGTTATATGAATTATGAGACTAAATTAGTCACACGGAGACATTCGCAAGGTAATATTAAACATATGGGAGCGTTCTTGACAAATATCTCGCTTACCATTTTTTTTCTTTTTTTATGGGATACCTGAGATCAATATCTAATGTTGTGCTTTTGTGCTTTTTCGAGTTTGGTTGCATTTTTTTTTTAATGTTCGGATACTTTGATTTTTGGAAAACTGTTTGGAACCCGTTCTGAAATTTAAAGTATCTTCATTTTAAAAAAATGCAACCAAATTCAAAAAATTAAAAACGCACAACGTTAGATATCGACCACAGGTATCATATGAAAAAAAAATTAAATGTCGAAATTCAAGCAAGAATTCTGAAAAGAATGCTCCTATAGGTTTTAATATTAACGTGCAAATGTTTTCGCGGGAGACTACACTAGTCATACCGAGAAACTGGAAGAAAGTGGAAAAAATGCTGATAAATGGGAAGTATTCAGGCTTTATACCTCTAGATGTTCCAGATATCTGTTTTATTCAGGATAAGGATATTCCTTTGAAATGGGATGCCAATAATCCTACAACAGTGCCATCAAAGAGAAAAAAAATATTGTTAAATAGTCTGTAGAAATTATTATTATTAAAGTACATTTTTTTAATTTAGCTTACGCAGCAATATTGCATACCTTACTTTATTGTGTACGGAAAGTGGAATGAGGCAGGGGATCAATGCGAAAACAAAAAAAAAATTATATTGCCTACAATCATAAATAAATTGGTATTTCATTTGATAGCCTTATAATGGTATCACGGAGATCATTAAACAGATAAAGTTTTGAAACAGTACATATTACAGAAGATTAGAATGTTCCACAAAGCATATTTTTCAACAACCAAAGTAAGTTTTTTCTGTTTGAACTTTAAAAAAGCAATTAATAGATAATCTTAAAGTTTTATATATTTTTGCATGCTAAAATGATATAATCTCTTGTTATATTTATTATTATAAGGGCAAAAAATTTTGACAATATTTTTTAAACCTGATCTTTTAAATATTTTTATGAAACTAGTGATGTCAAATATTTTATTGACAGAATTTTTACATTTTACAAGAGAAAAATGCATAACATTAGTCAGCCAATCTGTTGTCCTTTTTATTGTAGCTATTTTATAAGGTAAAAGTATTTCTTACATAAAATATATGTATTTTATTAGCCCTCTACTTTTACGTGGAACTACAATCCAATAATTGCTATCTTTAAAATAGTAAAACATAAAAACATATGTTATCAATAATTGGTAAATAAAATATATCATTGTAGTGTGGAATAAAATATGTTTTTCGCAAATTTTCATACCTATCCCATTGATACATGGAAAAATGTGTATGCATTATAAAAGTTATTAAAATTATAAAATTATTAAAATTAGACAAGAATTCTTTCTTAATGGAAACTATCGTGCCAACAAGTTACTAAATAATGAAGTATTCTTTTAAACAATGCTTTGAAGTTAACATTGTATACACTTAAAGTTACTGTCTAAATATGGAAATTGTCTCATTCATCTACACTCTGGCCTACTTTTAAAATTATATAAATTTATTGAATATAAAATGTCTGTTCAGATGAAAATAGATGTTAGTGATTAACTTCGAGAAGTACATTACGAGACGTAAGGGTGCAAATAATAGATAATTTACTGCTACCAATTTTTAGAAGTAGACATACACGATTAAATCCTCAGGTAACATATGAATAATCGGGGCAAAACTATGTTTTTCACGGTTTTTAAGAAAACTGAAAAAAAAAAGTCTTATTTTTGAAATGGCATACTGCGCTTGCTATTGAGTGTATAAAAAAGTTGTAAATATGAACGTTGTAGAGAATTTTATGTTCTTTAATATTGTAATTGACAAATAATATGCTACGGCAACGGGTCCAGCGATATTTTTAAAAAATCAAAAAAGTCCCAAAATTTTGTTGTTTTTTGGCCACAGAAAATTTAGCCTTAAGAAATTTTGTTAGAAAACTTGGGTTTTTCATGTTGGCATCATTATAAACAATTCAGAACAAAAAATCTTCTACCCGACCTTTTGCAAGGTAAAATGTACATTTCCCCTGGACTATCAATGATACCGTATGAACTGATAATATCAGTCCAAAATGTCGAGCGTCAAGTGCATACTGCTGGCGCGTATAATAAAAACTTCTACAGCCTTTTTTTTTTTTTTTTGGACTTATCATATTTACAACAAAAGTGAGCATGTCTATTAAAAATTTCATTAGAATATACTTCAGTTTTTTGAAAGTTATTACCCTCAACTAAAGTTGGATTAAAGTAGAACAACCTGTGTTTTGATTAAATTGGCGATCTGCGACCCTATGTTCCATGGTAATTATTGCTCGTCTGGATGGGTACTATCACCTCTCTTATTTTGTAAAAACAATTTAGAATCACCCTGTATATTTTAAGACATTAAATGTTGAAAATGGTCTTTTTTCATTTTTTCCAATTTTAAGAGTCCTGAGAACCCTTAACTTTTTTGGACATCCACACTTCTAAGAAAACTTTGCAACCAAAGATATTTCAAAATGTTCAAGAATGTAAAATGGACATCAAAATTTTACTTTTTTTCTTGAGGACTGAAATTCTTAAAATTTTACTACAAAAATTTCCCTTATGCTTGATTAAATAATTTTCCTTCATAAAACCATTTCACAATTATTAAGACTATAATTTCACAAAAAATAAAGAAACAACTATAAAAAAGTACTTTATGTTAATTCTGCTGAGCGAGATTCGAGGAAAGATAGTAAATTGGAACACAACGTCACCATTATCGGGTAGCCCAATAGTATTCATTTTCGCTATACAAAAATATACAAATTCAAATCCTATCGGCGGAATATTTCCTAATTCAGGGAGGACCTACAAATTTAGGTCAGTTCTATGCATAACTTCATACACTTTTCGATGGTACAATATTGAAATCGCACAAAATTCGGTATTACAGCGCCCCCTTCCGGCGGAATTTTTCCAAATTCAGGGACCATAAAAAAAATTTGGGTCAATTCTATGCATAACTTCATACACTTTTTGATGGTACAATGGCGACAAACACAAGGACAGACGGACATTTTCTATAAACATGATTTTGGGGATCTCTGACCTCTAAAACTTGTAAATCTGTCGAAAACAGGAAGTCAAAATAAATTTCGATTACAATACTTTCTTCTATTGAAGATAGGAAAAAGTAAAAATACGCTGTAATAGCGATTTTTGTGAGATTTTGAATATTGCACCATCGTAAAATGTATGAAGTTATGCATAGAATTGAACCAATTTTTTTAAAAAGTTTTTGGCTATAGCAAGCAGGTCCTCCCTTAATTTGGAAAAAATCGGACGGCAGGGGGCGCTTTAATAGCGATTTTGAATATTGTACCATCAAAAAGTGTATGAAGTTATGCATAGAATTGAACCAAATTTTTTTTTAACTTCCTGGCTATGGCAAGCAGGTTTTTCCTTAATTTGGAAAAAATCCGCCGGTAGGGGGCACTGTAATAGCGATTTTTGCGCGATTTTTGTGGCATTTTGAATATTGTATCATCGCCAAGTGTATGAAGTTATGCATAGAATTGAACCAAATTTTATGTGTATGTTTTTAGTCATGGCAAGAAAGTCCTATCTGAATTTGGAAAAATTTCGCCAGAAGGGGGCGCTGTAACAGCGATTTTTGTGCCAATTTCAAAATTGTACCTTGGAAAAGTGTATGAATTTATGCATAGAATTGAACCAAATTTTTGTGAATATTTTGGCTATGTCAAGAAGTTCCTCCCTGAATGTGGAAAAATTCCGCCAGAAGGGGCACTGTAATAGCAATATTTGTGTAATCTTCTTAATTTTTCGTAGCTCTATTGTACACCAGTGGCTCGTGAATCGATGGGAACTTCCCATCCTGATAAGCCGACTATTCGTGATTTTAATAAATATCATGATCGAGATGAACTCGTTTTTACTCCGATTAATTGATTGAAGCAGAAATTTCAGATGAAAGTCAAAGTGGATATAGTATTGAACTAATAAAAATGAAATATTGACACCTGTAACAACATTTTGAAATATTAAAATATATCAATATCAATAACATCCAACTAGTTTTTTTTTTTTTTTTTTTTTTTTTATAAGCGATATATTAAAGAATTTAAACACTGTTAACCCTTAAATGTCTGGTGTTACTTTTCGGCAACATGCGCAAATGAGGCTCTAAAATACTATTAGAATAATATTAAAGCTATAATTCCTAATGTTGCCAATAAAATATATTCTGAAAATATTATTAAATCGATTTTCAACATGCAGATGGCAACATTTGTGCTGTTTAAGAATAAAGATAGATTTATTTTTTCAATTGTTTCTACTTGCTCTTTTTGCTTTGTTTGGAAGCTTGCGAAATACCCTATTTTGACCTGCAGTGAGCAAGTAAAATTTATTTCTTATTATAGTTCCTAAAATTCTTGTGTGTTTAATATTATAGAATTTTATCAAGGAAAATTATTTTTTCAATTAAACACCAGTATTGCCGATTAGTAACAAACTGTTTTTTAGCCGTAAACTATACTTAAAACAAAATATGATTTTTTAAAAGTATTTTTCCCATGATTTATTTAAAAAATGAAAGCCGAAAAACATTATTACAATGATTTTTGAAAAATCAGGCATTTAACGGTTAAATAATATTTAACTCAAAGAATTGGAGAAAACTTTAAATTGCAATTTTGACGAGATTAATTTTTGTAGTAAAACATAAGCTTCTCAAAATATTTGATGTTTTTAAAATTTCTTAAGCTCAACAATATTTCACGCATTTGAAACCTCATCTTGATATTTTAAATGTATACTCAGAATAAAGGTCTGCACCACAATCTGGAAACTGAATCCGGAGATTTTATTTCACGTTAACCCGAACCCAATAAAAAAAATTTCGTACATTCGACACGAGCCCTGAATGAAAGAAAATTAATATTCTATTGCAATTATGGAAAAGTAGTCTACAATTGAAGAGCTGAGTGGAAGAACGTGTTATGCTACATTTTCGTTCTTTCTTTCTTTTTTCTTTTTTTTTTTTTTTTTTTTTTTTTGATGAAGGCGTTATGAGATATTATATCACATGGTAAAGCTAAAATACTATGATTCTATTTAGTCTTGAAAATTTAAGACATCATTCACTAATATTTAATAATGTAAATAATATTAATAATTTTTATTATTTGAAAATTAAATATGAATAAGTTTTTCTGAAAGAGTTTAGTACCACACCTGTTAATATAACACATAGTATTAAAATCATTAAAATTTACAACAAAAACTTTTACTTCAAATTTCTTCACGAGTAACTTATGTTTCTTAACATGTTCTTCCACTAAGTTCTTCAATTATATCATTCATATTAATTTTATCTTTTATGCAAAAAAATAAAGGTACAGTAGAGTCCTGATTATCCGACTCCCGCTTTAACCGAGTTATTTTCTTCTAATGAACTCATGGATTCCATTTGTATGAAAGAGCCATTATAAATGCAGTGTTAAGTGAAGATGAAAGAGCAGTCGTAAAAATTTAGAGCTCTAATTTTCTGGTTGCGTAAACATTTAGAACTCTGATTTTCTGGTCAGAATCATTCTGACCAGAAAATCAGAGTTCTAAATTTTTACGCAAATTAAGATTTTGATATAGCACAAAAAAATATGTATGAAGGTCACAACTTTAAAATCCACCCTATTTATTTTCTTCTAATGAACTCATGGATTCCATTTGTATGAAAGAGCCATTATAAATGCAGTGTTAAGTGAAGATGAAAGAGCAGTCGTAAAAATTTAGAGCTCTAATTTTCTGGTTGCGTAAACATTTAGAACTCTGATTTTCTGGTCAGAATCATTCTGACCAGAAAATCAGAGTTCTAAATTTTTACGCAAATTAAGATTTTGATATAGCACAAAAAAATATGTATGAAGGTCACAACTTTAAAATCCACCCTATTTGTAGGTGTTTATATATTTGTGTATGTATTATGTATCATATATTTGTGTCCAAAAATGTATTGTTTACCTTTCTGTGGCTCTTTAAACGGTCACTTCCGGTTTTAGAAAGTTCATTTCTGGTTTATATTTTGTTCTATAGCTTTGCTTCTAATTATCGCTGAACCAAAACTTAGGCATTTTTGGAATCCTAAATGTTTGAACGGTAATTTAAAATAATAATTTTAAAAAATTGATTTTTTTTTTTTTTTTTCAAAAATAGCGATTTGAGGGTAGGCACATACCTTGACCTACAGTTAAAATTCCATGAAAAGAATATTTTATATATTTTTATGTAGACAATTTCGAATTTTATTTTACATAATATTTTTTCTTAAATCATGCATTTAATCATGTACCTGTAAATTAAGTGGTGGTGAAAATGAAAAGTTTTAAAGAAATATTAATAAAATGAGAAGAGTAGGAACAATACTATCTCTAAAAACAGCTTTATCAAAGTAATGGTATAAATGCAAATAGATATTGGTCAATTGGTTCATTTTTTCTATATGTAGTTTTCAAAAAAAAAAAATATGGTGTATGGGAAAATAGATATAAAAAGGACGATTCATTGCTGTCTACTCTATTTTGTATTTAAATTTTTCCTGCCATATTATTTGTCTTTCAAAAATAGTAAATGTCCCTCACATCTGCACTTTAAATTAATATCGCGATATATCACCGATATCAATATTAACTTGATATATTGCAGATATTAAATTTCAGATATAGTCCAGCCTGAGTTGACATCAGAAATAATATATATATGGTAATTTATGAAAATAACCGTTGATTCCGTAAACAATGATATTTCCCCCTTTATTTTTAGGATTTGGATTAAACATTCAGTAGGCTTCAATGATTGTATTGCCATCAAATGTAAACTGATAGATGCAGCTTGTGAGGTTTCACCCTCTGTTCCTTCTAACGGGCATTTGTCTGGATGCTACCCAGTGTCAGTTATTTCGACAAACTGCCAAAATGAGGGACATACAAATTATCAGGTGAGTCTAATAAGTTTATTGACCGATCTCTAACTGTTAGGAAAAACACGCGATTCTACAGTTTCACTATTATTTAAGTATTTATAATATAATTTTAAGCATATAAATATATAGTGTTCACATTTCTTTTAAAAGAGGTAGGGTGAGGGTACTTTCTATTGAGTAAAAGGGCACTTTCCTTAGCTCTCATTAGATTATTTTTACGTATTAGATTATTTTTACTTATAATGTACATTACGTATTAGATTGTAGAACAGTAAGCAACGTAATCTGAAAAAAAAAAATATGCGTTGCTTAATTGCTGAGTTTTATATATTTCTTAAATCCTATATATTTTATTCTACATAAAAAAAAAAAAAAAAGATAAAATTATTTTGACAAACTGCAAAAATGAGGGACCCAAAAATTTTCAAGTGAATCTAATAAGTTTATTGACCGATCTCTAACTGTTAGTCAAAACAGTATTCACATTTATTTTAAAAGAGGTATACCTCTTTTAAAATAAATGTGATTTCTCTCACCCTATAGGGTGAGAGTATTTTCTTTTGAGTAAAGGGCCACTTTCTTTAGCTCTCATTTGATTATTTTTATTTTTAATGTACATTACGTATTAGATTATTTTTGTTTATAATGTACATTACGTATTGAATTGTAGAACAATAAACAACGTAATCTGAAAAAAATTACTTTTTGTCTAATTTTTGAGTTTTATATATTTCTTAAATTCTAAATATTTTATTCTACATAAAAAAAAAAAGTGATAAAATTATTTTGACAAACTGCAAAAATGAGGGACCCAAAAATTTTCAAGTGAATCTAACAAGTTTATTGACCGATCTCTAACTGTTAGTCAAAACAGTATTCACATTTATTTTAAAAGAGGTATACCTCTTTTAAAATAAATGTGATTTCTCTCACCCTATAGGGTGAGAGTATTTTCTCTTTTGAGTAAAGGGCCACTTTCCTTAGCTCTCATTTGATTATTTTTATTTTTAATGTACATTACGTATTAGATTATTTTTGTTTATAATGTACATTACGTATTGAATTGTAGAACAATAAACAACGTAATCTGAAAAAAATTACGTTTTGCCTAATTTTTGAGTTTTATATATTTCTTAAATTCTAAATATTTTATTCTACATTAAAATATTTTGACGAACTGCAAAAATGAGGGACACAAAAATTGTTTAAATATAAAGCGTTGCAAAGTTTTGTACAAGTCGGCCCAGTGATTTTTTAATGCATCTATATATGACTTAAAATTAATGACATTTAAATATATTTAATTTTCTGCAAAACAAAAATCAAAAGAGAAGTTTGTTTAGATATTTCTTTAAAGTTTTGTGAAAGTGGGTCCAATGATTTTATAATGCATCTATTTATGATTTAAAATTAATGACGTTTAAATATAATTATCTGCAAAATAAAATTCAAAAGAGAAGTTTGTTTAAATATAGAGTGTTGCAAAGTTTTTATAAGTCCGCCCAATGATTTTTCAATGCATCTATTTATGTTTTAAAATTAATGACGTTTAAATATATTTAATTTTCTTCAAAATAAAATTCAAAAGAGGAAGTTTGTCTAAATATAAAGTGTTGCAAAGTTGTGTACAAGTGGGTCCAATGATTTTTTAATGCATCTATTTATAATTTAAAATTAATGACGTTTAAATATATTTAATTTTCTGCAAAACAAAATTCAAAAGAGAAGTTTGTTTAAATATAAAGTGTTGCAAAGTTTCGTACAAGTCGGCCCAATGGTTTTTAATGCATCTATTTATGACTTAAAATTAATGACGTTTAAATATATTTAATTTTCTGCAAAATAGAATTCAAAAGAGAAGTTTGTTTAAATATAAAGTGTTGCAAAGTTTTGTACAAATGGTTGAGTAATTTTTAATATATATATTTATGACTTTAATATTGATGCTTTATTTATAACAATGAAACATAAATTTCCTAAAAATAAAAAAATTAAATAGAAATTTTGTTTACAAATTTCTTTAAAGTTTTGTACAAGTGGTTGAAATAAAGTTAAATACATGTATTTCTGACTAGGAATTGACTGAATACCGAATAGTCGATTCGGTATTCGGTGATTCGGCATGAAAACCGAATATTCGGCGTCACCCGAATACTTTTAAGTATTCGGCCGAATAATTGCGTATAAATATTTTCTTAGAAGTAGAAGAATTGCCTTTTACTTAGAAGTAGAATAGGCTAAACGATGACTTTCAATATTATGTGCATGAGTTCAGAGTTTAGCTGCACTACAAAAAACAAGTAAAAGGCAATTTTTAACTTAAAAAAAAAAAAAACTTTTCCCTTCCTAAAATAGTCTATATAGGGGTAAAATCAAAACAAATGTCTACAATAGAGAAAAAAAAAGTAAGGGAGATGGGCATCTTTCACTTATCATTTAATTTTAATTGTTTCTACATTAGTTTTTTTAATTTAAATTTATTTAATGTGCATTTTCTTCAATATTCTTTCTTCAATAGTCATAAATATATCAAATAAGTATATCAGAGTTCATATCTGTATACATAAGGTGTATATTAAAGAACATACACACATTAAATAAGTATACCCCTATGCCTATCCTATAGCTTTTATAACCATTAAATTAAAATCGCTCAAATTTATTATCTTCATCATCACAATGTCAAAATATAAATATGTATCAATAATTTGACAGAAAATAATTAAATGTACAAATTGATACCTTTTGTATTTGAGAACATTCCTATTCAATATGTTTATAAATAGACTTAGATAATTAGTAAATCAGCTTAATGACAACATTGTTTCTTTTTATTTGAATGAACTTTTGTTTTTCTGACAATCCTTATCCTTTATAATAGCCTGCATAGTTTAATACTTTTATAGGTTATTTTGGGTATTGACTTGACTAGTGTTAAATAAAATAATAAAAAATAAGTGATGGGTTAATGAATTTGTGAGTGGAAAGAAGTCATTAAATTTTTTTTGTGTAATTAGATTTAAGAATAAATATGTAACTGAATTAAATTATTAAGATTTTAATTTTAATTGAAGTTTATTTAAAAAAAGCTGATATATGCAAAAATGTTAATTAAAATTTTTTTACAGTTTGACCTAAGCTTCGGTATTCAGTATTCGACAAAATTGCTGCTTCGGTCAATCCCTATTTCTGACTTTAACTTAATCCCTTTGATAAAAAATAGAATAACTCTACGGAGTAGGTATCCGTAAGTGGATATTGTTGAAGCGGAGATTTGAATAACGATTAAATATATTTAATTTTATGAAAAACAAAATAAAAAACTGGGCGTTTGCGCATTTTTATTATTACTTTTTTAATTTTTCAACGAGTGGGTCTGAGAATTTTCAGTACATCTATTTATAACTTGAAACAATTAAAAATTAAACATATTTAATTTTCTGTAAAGCAAAACTCCAATGTGAATGATTGTTTAATTTTCTTTTAAGTTCTGTGCAAGTGGCTCTAACAATTTGTAATATACCTGTGCATGATTTCAAATTAAAAACAATTAAATATTCCCCCTCCCCTGAAAAGCAAAATATAAAGTAGAATATTTGTTTAAATATTTCTTTAGAGTTTTGTACTAGCAGGTCCAATACTTTTAAATACATTTATTTGTAACTTAAAATTATTAACAATTAAATATATTTAATTTTTTGAAATGTAAAATTTAAAATAGCAGGTGCTTTTAAATTTTTATAAAGTTTTATACAAATGGATCTAATAATTTTTAATACATTACGACTTTCAATTAATAACAATTAAATATTTTTTAATTTTCTAAAAATCATTGTTAAAAATATTTTTTCTAAGTTTCAAACAATTGGGTCTAATAATTTTTAATACACATATTTGAAAATACATGAAAATTAATTACAATTAATTATATTTCATTTTCAGAAAAGAAAAAAATTAAATAGAATCTTCGTTTAAATATTTATTTTAGGTTTTGTACTGCTAGGTTTAATAATTTTAAATACATATATTTGTGTCTTAAAATGAATAAAAATTAAATATATTTAGCTTTCTGCAAAGCAAAACTCTAAAGAGAATGTTTGTTTATTTTTTTTTAAGTTCTGTACAAGTGGGTCTAATAATTTTTAATATATATTTTTATGACTTTAAATTAATAACAATTAAATCACAATTAATACCAATTATTTTTTAAAGAAAAATTCAAACGTGAATGTTTGCTTAGTTTTTTTTTTTCTTTTTTAAGTTATGCACTAGTGGGGTCTAATAATTTTTTATATATCTTATTTATGACATTAAATTAATAACAATTAAATATATTTAATTTCCTGAACAGCAGAATTTAAACTAGTTTATTTAAATATTTTTTTTAAGTTTTGTGCTAGTGGATCTAATAATTTTTAATGTATATTTTTATGACTTTAAATTAATAACAATTAAATATATTTAATTTTCTGCAAAAACGAGTGGGTCCAAGAATTTTCAGTACATCAATTTATGACTTAAAATTAATAGAAGTTTAATCTGTATAATTTTCTACAAAACAAATTAAAAAAAGGTTTGTTTAAATTTTTTTTTTAAGTTTTGTACACGTAAGTCTGATAAATTTTAGTATATCTTTTTATGACTAAAAATTAGTAACAATTAAAAGTACTTAATTTTTTTAAAAGCGAAATTCAAAATAAGAAGTTTCTTTAAAATTTTGAACAAGATGGGTCTTATAATCTTTAATACATATATGTATGACATAAAATTAATAACAATTAAAATATATTGAATATTTCGGAAAACAAAATTCAAAAGTACTTTTTTTTTTTTTTTTTTTTAAGTTTTGCACGAGTGGATCTAACAAAATTTAATACATCTATATATGACATAAAATTAATAACAATTAAATATATTTATTTAAAAAAAACAAAAATCAAAAATTTAAAGTAAAAGATTGATTTAAATATTTGTTTAAAGTTTTATGCAAATTGGTATAGTCCGTTTGCATACACCTATCTATTACTGAAAATTAATAACAATTAAATCTATTTCTTTTTCTACAGAGCTATTGTTAAAGATAAGTTTTTTTTTTTTTTTTTTTTTTTTTTTTTTTTTAAGTACAGTATAAGTGGATCTAATACATTTTAATATATCTATTTATTACTTAAAATTAATGATGGTTCAATATATTTAATTTTTTGAAAAGCAAAATTTAAATAAAAGCTTTGTTTAAATATTTCTTTAAAGTTTTGAACCTAGAGTGTGTAATCCATTTTAACATATCTATTTATCACTTAAAATTTATTACAATTAACTATATTTAATTTTTTGAAAAGCAAAATCCAAAATAAAAGCTTTGTTTAAATATTTCTTTAAAGTTTTGAACTAGCGTGTATAATCCATTTTAACATATCTATTTATCACTGAAAATTTATTACAATTTAATGTATTTTTTTTTTTTTTTTTTTTTTTTTTTTTTTTTGAAAAGCAAAATTTAAAAAAAGCTTTGCTTAAATATTTCTTTAAAGTTTTGAACTAGAGTGTGTAATCCATTTTAGCTTATCTATTTATCACTGAAAATTTATTACAATTAAATGTATTTAATTTTTTAAAAAGCAAAATCCAAAATAAAAGCTTTGTTTAAATATTTCTTTAAAGTTTTGAACCTAGAGTGTGTAATCCATTTTAACATATCTATTTATCATTGAAAATTTATTACAATTAAATATATTTAATTTTTTGAAAGGTAAAATTAAAAAATAAAGGTGTGTTTAAAATTATTTTAAAATTTTGTACGAGCGAATCTAGTAACTTTTAACGATTCTATTTCTGATTTTAAATTAATAACAATTAAATACTATATATAATTTTTGAAAAGTAAAATTGAAAACAGACGTTTTCTTTAAAATTTTGAGCAAGTGAATCGGATACTCTTTTAATACATCTATTAATTACTTAAAATTGGGAGGTATTGAAAATATTTATTTTATGTGAAAAGGAAAATTCAAAAGTGGAGGTTTGCTTAATTTTTTATAAATTGCTTTGTTGTGTGGGTTTAGTAGTTTTAAATACATTTTTTCTTCAAATTAAGCTAATACATACTAAATTTGATAAAAATACATTTAAAAGGCATATAAATATCTTTATTTTGATCTACATATTTCATCGGTCAAACGGCGACTTTGTCAAGACCTATATTGATACAAATGTTTATGCATTTTTTTTTTTTTAACAAAAATCACGATATCACAAGTATAATGAAATTATGTGAGGTTGATGTCTATTATAATATTTTTGTATACATATATATATATATTTTTTTTGGTTATAGTTTATTTCTGAGGACACTTTCCCTTTTGGAAGCAATTAAATTTCCTTTTCTCGAAATTGAAAGTCTTCTCAGTAATAAAACTACAACCAAAATTGAAAATGGACACAGGCACTATTACTTTAGGCATCAAACTTCAGCTACCTATGCAAAGAAATGTCGTTTTAAAATATTGAAATGCAAACGAGAATTTTTCAAAGAACGCCTCATTGATTTAACATTAGCTTGCGAATGTCATCGAGTGTCTAGTGTAAGCTCTTAAGGGTACTTATCTGGTAGAGAAGAAAAAAGTGGAATCCCATGTTATCCAATGGGACAAAATATGTATCCTTCTTGTTCATTCAAATTTGTAAATTTCAACAAATATTTTTTTTTCGAGCTCATAGTTAGAAAAGTTCTTTATCCATCTGTAAGCTTAAAATATTTTAAAGGCAATTATGAGTATTTTAAAATTTGTTTTAAAGTTTCAAAAATTTTCGAAAATTAAAAAAAAATATTCTTTATTTGTTTGTTACTTTGGACTGGGAAAATATATAAAAAAATTGGTGCTTACAGAAGAATAAAAAACCTTCCTATGTACGTGCTGAAAAAAAATATTCTTGAAATTTCCAAATTTGAATGAACAAGATGGATATGTATTTTTTTCCATAGAATAACATGGGATTCCATTAATTTTTTTCCCCACCAGATAAATCCCCTTTAGTACTAGACTATGTAATGTTGTATCTAGATATTTAATTAATAATATACAGAGAGGAAAAACAAACCTATTTTATTAGGCTAAATAATTTGTCTAATAAAATTATTAAACAATTTTGTCCGTTTTCGTCGAGAATTGTCTTTCTAATGCGTCCGAATCTCTTTAATTAGACAGAAAATGCGATAGCCCCAACAATATTAATAATAAACTAATCGTGTGATCATATAAAGATATGCTGAATAGATATACTGAGAGATATGCTTTTATAGATATGCTGAAGAACTAACGCCTACTTCAAAAAGAGAATAAGAGAGAGATTTATCAACCGCATCTCGGGCAGTTAATAGCTCAAACACATCAGAGAGGGTAGGAGAAAAAAAGATTGGGAACCACTGCTTTAAAATATGGGTAATTTTAGCCTTAAACTCTGGGGATCCGCGAAGACAGGGGAAATAGTAAAAGGTGCCCGTTGTCACTAAGAAATTAAAGGTAGGATATCATATCAGATATGGGTATCGTATGATTTATCAATTCTTTGGTGTGATTTTGCTAGTCTATCGTTTCTTAAAGAAAGGAAAAGTTAGTCTTCCCCAATCGGAATCGTTATATCCCCATTTCTTTTGTTAATTAATTCCAAACTCATGGAATAAATTGTCTTTGATATAAAATGCAGTTTGCCACAACAAAGGCGCGCTTTAAGTTTTAATGCACAAAGTTAAAAAATCAGCCTGTTTCATAAGGTTAAATAAACTATCTAAACGATGAAATTATTAAACAATTTTGTAATTTTTTGTACAGAATTGTCTCTTCAATACGTTCGGATTCTTTTAATAATAATAATAAAAAAAAAAGATGTAATTACACCAACAGTTAGTTAATGATTGCAATAATAAACGCATCGTGTCATCATGGAACAAACGCCTACGTCAGAAAGAGAGATTTACCAACCGTATCTCGGACGGACAGTTAGTAGCTCAAACAAGATCGGGAGGGGGTAGAAAAAAAAGGGGGGTGTAAGTAATACTTTCCATGTTCCGATCCCGCGGTTCTTCAAACTGGTATACTGCCATGTTGCACGTGGCTGTTCTGCTGCAAACGCACCCATCGTATGAGTTGCTGCTCTCTGCACGACTGACTGTACCTGCAAAGAGCGCTTCGTCAATTTGTTGACCGCTTCCGTAGGATCTTACCGCCGAAAGAATGCTGCTCGGCCCCCGGGCGAACCCAATGTCGCCGCGGAACTCGAACCGGCCGACGCCGATGAAATTCCTTCCCCTGCGCTCTTGCCGATCTCTCGTGCTTTCATTATGTGTGTAGTGTTCGAACAGAGGCCCAAATAAAAAACGACGGCTCCGGATATCACGAGGCAGGTAAGCGGTCTTTTTTTTTATCGTTATTATTTTTCGCCTTGTTATTTTTTTTTTCTTTTCGTCGTCTCTCTTTTTTTTGTTAAATTAATTTCATTCTTTTCTTCTTAAAAACGAAAGGTTGTTGAGTCAAAAAATAGTGTGCGTTTTAAAGAGAATTACTCTAGATGGAACTGGCATCATGTATGTGCCTCTGTTGGTGTGTTGCGTTGCGCTGCACATAAAAGCATTGACCACTCGGACGTGGTTGTGATCAGAAGATGCTCAGATGGGAGGTTTCTTTTTAGGAATGAGTCTGATGGAGAATTGGTTGCTAGTGGTACAGTTAGTGTTGCCAGGTGTCCCGATTTATGCTGTATGTCCCAATTTTCAGGTTTTCCAAGACCCGTCCCGCGGGACCCCTGCGCGGACGCCAAATGTCCCGCTTTTTCATGACGCATAATTTTTTTTCAAAATTCCTTTTATACCATTATATTCGTTAGTCTATATCGAGTGAAATTTAATACGATAAAACCTGTGAAAACAAAACCTGTCTGTAAAGGAGCATTTTTATGATTCCGCCGAAAGGAATAGCGTACAAATCTAACCTGCTAAAACGTAATGTTTTTTTTATTGTTATTATTCCTAGCTATTTTGTTTTAATAAGTGTAAAATCTTTGTATTTTTATTAACAAAACTTGGGAAAACGGTATCTGTGTGTAACGTAATCCACCTGAAATATAAAAATTTCATAGCCCCTGCTTTATCAATATTGCACAATTACAACTGCTCAATCGGAAACCTTTCCAAAACGGAATTTTTTTTTCGGTCGCTAACGATTCTGCTTTCACACATTTTACTCTATAAGATTATTGTGTTTATTGAATACAGTGAAACGTTCTAGCGCGGAATTTCAAGTGATTAGAGAAAAATTCCGTTTTAGACAGGTTTTTTGTCTTATCAGATATATTTGTAGAATATTCTTTACGTAAGGAATATGAAGATTTTCCGTTATACACAGGTACAGATTTGTAGCATTTACTGTATTTTTATGTCCCGATTTAGAAGCCACTGTTCCGCTTTTATTGTTTCTCTATCCCGCTTTTTGTGAGACTGGAGCTAGCAACACTGGATCAGCCCTCAAAAAGTGATATACAGTAAACTCTGTCTAAGGCGGAATCGGTCGGGACTGAGAAAATTTTCCGTGGTAGACAATATTCCGGCTTATGCAAAATATCGTCATTTATTGGAATGAAGCATACGTCAGTCGAATAGCGTTTTATGTTTTCGATAAAAAAGATTGGATCTTGAGTTATAATGAATTGCTCGCGATCTTTCATTCGATCTTTCATCACGATCTTTCATTCATTGCCCTGGCTCGAAAATCTGCCCAAAACGAAAATTCTGAAAGATCCTTTGTCTTTATAAATAAATGAGAAACGCTATTCAATTTCTTAGTACCGCTGTAATGCCTACCAATTTGAAGTTTACACGAAAATAAATAAATAAATAAATAAAATTAATAATAATAATAATAACTTCGGGAATGAGATAGAAAGCCATCACTTTGAATTTGAGTACAACCTTAAAGCATAATATATTGTAGACAATACATATTTTCCTAAATGTGCACTCAACTAATAATAACTTTTAAATGCATATTTATGTAGGAAAAATGGCATAAGCAAGAATTCCTTAAAATTTAAACACTTTCTGTTCCTTTGAATTAATTTTTTTAAAGTATTACGGAATTTAATTTTTATGCTCAACATTGAGTATTTGACGTCTATATATCAGTTTTAAAGTTTGATCGAAATGCCTTTCATTTTTAAAATATCCTATTTTCCGCCTTATGCAAAATTTTGTTTTCGGTGGGACCTTAAAAACCTTTCCGTTTCCGCGTTAGGCAGATTCCGGCTTATGCAGCAAGAATTAATGTTATTTTCTATGGGTTCGCCGGGACTTTACAAATTTTCCGCGGTAGGCAGATTTCCGGCTTACACAGAGTCCGCCTTAGACAGAATTCACTGTATTCTCATCTGATGCTGAATTACTTCGTGCTAATTTGAGAAAGTATTCAAAAGGGCTGATTGAACCTTCCGCAGTGTCGCAAATTTTGCGACAAACGGGATTTTTCGAAATCTTTACTCTCACAACTGACATCGAAAATAAAAATTCCTTTTTACTATTGATATTTATAATTATTTTTCTAATATATTTATTATTATTATTATGAAAGTTTTTGCATCTGTCATAGCGTAAATACTGTCCACAAAAAATACATCACGCGCCCGCTCTTCCAAAAAAATTAAGCGCGCCCACTGAAAGATTAAGAGGCAAATTTGAAGAAACCCAAGTAGCAAAAGAAATACAGGGCCAAAAAAAAGTATTATTTGTACTGGCTAAATATAATATATCTTTGCTCTTGGCTAATGATTGACAATAGTGCCCCAATATTTGAGATGTTTACATTTTTGCGGTATTTATGCAGCACTGGCGAGATATGCTTCATCATGTTAATATCAATATTTCAAACGAAAAACCAAAATTTAATAAAATTAGTATTAATGTTTTATTGGAAGTGTGTCCGATTAATGCAGTTTTGGTGAAATATTGGGCCAACATAATAATTATTGGCTTGATACTAGAGAATCATAACCAGCTATTAGATTATAGGTAAATATGGAAACATTTAAAAAAAAAATTCAAACAAAAAAATACCGGGCCAAACAAAAGTATTATTTGCACTGGCTGTATATTGGTATATCTTAGCGCTTGGTTAATTGTCGACAATCCAATATTTGCAATGTTTACATTTTTGCAGGATTGATGTAGCACTGGCGTAAAATACTTCGCCATGTTACTAAGCAATATTTCAAACGAAAAACGAATATTTAATCAAATTAGTATAAATATTTGATTGGGAGTGTGTCCGATTAATACAGTTTTGGTGCAATATTGGGCCCAACACAATAATAATTGGCTTGATACTAGGGAATCATAACCAGCTATTAGATTGTAAAAGGTGAATACGAAATCCATAAAAAAAAAAAAAAATCTCGTCCAAAAAGGGCGAGTCTAGAGTTCAAAAATTTCTCTATAATTTGTGTGGACTTATACTACAATAACTGTGGGGCTAATTCTTACTTTTTTGGTAAATTTTGTGTTTGAGATCTTCTGATTGAAAGTTCTAAAGCTAAAAATATGTACGCACCATTTTTACTGCAAAATGTATTTGTAAGAAATTCTATTATACAAACAAATGATCAGTTGTTGTAGTCGGGAGAATATTTTTTTTATTTATGTATCTTGATGAAAAGGTTGCAAGAAATTTATTCCTGAATAGTATATTCTCATCTGATGGTGAGATACTTCTTCCAAACTTGATGAATTGGCTAAAAGTACTGCAAAATACAAAACAAACTAAAGAAGAAATAAAATAACTTACTATTATTTTTTTAATGGTAAGCAATAATTAAAGAGCAGGTTTTTCTAACAATGGAATTAACGTATTGTACTCCAATTTAAGACTTACCGTAATTTTTAGACGCGAAGATATTAAATTTTCTTTAAAACTCCTTTATAGCACTTAAGAAAATTTGAAAGAAAGGAAAGGTTAGGAAATATGGTGAATCCTATGTTTATTTATTCTCCCAATTATTCTAATTTTGTATTAAACAGGGATGTATACGAAAGTATGTGTTAGTAAATCCGAAGAAGTTAGTTCCTTGGTTAACTTTCTATAGCCATGTGTTAGTTAAACCTATGAAGATCGTTATTGTTCCCTAGAAGAGATAGAGAGAAAAGGGATTCAAGAGGAGGAAGATCGTTATTGTTCACTAGATGTGATAGAGAGAAAACGGATTCAAGAAGAGGAAGATCGGGAAAAGGAATTCAAGAGGAGGAAGATTGTTATTGTTCACTAGAGGGGATAGAAAGAAAAAGGATACAAGATGGGGAATATTGTATGTAAACAGTAGCGCCAACTTTTGAAAAATATTGCGTGGGCTCAAAAGTTTTTGAGTAAAAAAAACACATACATTTTTTTCCCCCTTGGAGAGCGAGGCGGGGGAAGAGCAAATCACTAAAGATGATAATTTGAAGTTAAATTATGTTTTTTTTTAAAAAGCAAAATACAAAATTATTACAATTTCAGAAATAATTTTATTAAATTATATTATCATGAGCTCCTCGTAATAAATCCATTATTTATTATAAATAACATAAAAATTGCTAAAAACTAAAGGGCAAAATACTAAATTTCAAGAAAAACATACATTTTAATCCCCTAAGTGCTTTGTCAATTCAAGACAGTAAAACAGAGGGCAAAATATGCAGGAAATTTATTCTTGAAAGAAATTTAGCTATACATCTGCTGAAGGGGCTTTCACTGCTCCTGTAACTCTAATTGATGTCTATTTTTCAAACAAAATTATTTTAGAACGTCAATAAAATCAAATTCCATTTGATTGATAACATTAATTAATTAATTGAAAATGAGTGGGCGGAGAGATTAAATTGTTGGTTGGGTTCGCGCTCAAGGTGTCCATATAAGTTAGCGTACCTGCGTGTAAATTACTTTTATACCCCATGAAAAATAGTGCTTTTTTGGAATCAAATATTAAACATTTACTTGTAGGTTGTCATTTTCCCATTTTCATTAACATCGGTATATCGCGCATCCGGAGATATCGCAGTTTTCTCTTGTCTCCCAGAAGGCTTGGTATAACGAAGGGTTATACTGTATTAGGCAAATATTTTATTAACTAAAGAGCTCACTTTTGTAAAGGCTTCGGTAAATATTTAAAAAATGGTCATCTTTATGTAATGAATTTGTATAAATAGATCTGAAGAATATTTGTAATATGCTTTTTATCTTATAACATTGGGATTCAACTGAAGTGTATTTATTATTATTATTATTTCTATTGATGCAAGTTAAAAATTAAAATAAGTAAAAAATACATATCAATTTAAGAATATATTTTTTATTTATTTTTAGCATGAAATATTTCTTCTTTATAGTTTTCGTTACTGAAGATTAAGTTCCATATTTTGGCATTTTCTGCAAGAATTATTCTAGTTTTCATCTTGCGAAACACGGCAACGAAACTCCCAGAAATAAAATAGTTTTTTTTTTTCTTTAACTCGTTTTGTAAAACAAATGCTTTAATTAAAAGCTGGGTTGTTCGTTTTCCGACATTTATTTTACAAACTGTAATAACCTAAAGAATAAATTCATAATTGCATGTAGTTAAATATATGTTTATATTACTATTAATGATATAGTAAAAATCATGAGAATATTTAATACTTTTAAACCAAGGCTGTATATCAAGGATCACCAATCACATGCCTGTGGGCACACTTGCGGTCCCTCATACCTTTTTTTGCGCTCACGAAGCCTTTGTAAATTTGTATCTATAAATTCATATTTTGCAATTAGAAATACTGCCGATTTTAAAGAAAGTAAGAAGTTCGCATTCTCTACATTTTTTTGTAAAATAAAATTTAATGTGAACAAGATACAACAAAACAGGGTTGCAAAAAAAGCCGGCTAAAATTTAAAAAAAGCCACGCCGGTGGCTTTTATTGGTTTTAACCGGCTTTTTTTGGCCAAAATTGGCCTTTTTTGGCCAAAATTGGCTTTTATACAGTGAAGCATTTTAATTATAAATGACACATTTTTATGCGTTTTTTAATTAGTTTTAAAGACATATAATTGAGGTAGAAATGAATATAACCCAATTTTTCAATAATGAAGACATTAATATTGGAATAAAAGGCCATACCAATTGCTTTCTCTTATTTACACCCTGACCGTAACACCCTTTTTTCCCTTTTTATTGCTTTATATAATTGAAAAGGACAATGGTTGCTTAGTTATATATTTTATTAACTAATTTTAAAGGATATTAATATACAAAATACAAGCCTTATTTTATTTCTCATAAACATTTATTTAAAATCGCACATACAGTCATTTAATAAAAACATCATTTCTCTCAATTAAAACAGTAATATGAATAACGTATGCATTAATTTATGCATGAATATGCACTATTTTAAATAGCAACTAGCTTTTCAAATTTCTAATTCAAGAAATTTTATTTGGAGATTTTTTAAATTATTATTATTCTCTTTATTTTATGCACTTACATGTACTAAAATTTCCTCAATATGTTCCTTCCTAATTTTTCTTTCAACATTGTTCATTCTACAATTTTAATCTATCCGTATGAACATATCTGGAATAAGTTAAATAACAGTTTAGTAGCAAAAAAACTTTTACATATATCATTTTTATAAGTTAGAATATCAATTGCTTATTACTGTGTGTTCTCAAGTATTATATAAGATAATTTCAGTTATTAAATACATATATGCTATTTAGTTTTAATCAATTTTAAAAGTAAATATCAGTATGTAATATAGGGTAAAACTGGGAAATTTCATTAGCGGCCACTGGCCGGTAGGACAAGTTTTTTAAGTGGCCACTTTTTTATTTAAAAATACTGAACAGTAAAACTTCTATAAGTATTAGTCTAAAACAATAGCCCAAATAAATGTTAATACAAATATATTGGAATAAAAAAAAGTAGAATCCTTGATGAAATGCAAGAAAATTTTATTCTCTTCTTGTAAAAAAGTGGCCGGAAGATGGCCGCTGATAGACAATTTTTCACTAGCCATTTTTTCTCATTTACTGGCCCTATGGCCTGTGATAATTTTGCCCTTTAGTATGTAAGAATGTTTCTATTTTGATGTATGACATTTTCTTATTCTTTCATATAATCTTTAAAATGTGTGGTATATGTAGAGCTATAATAAAGAATTTCAAACCAATACTTTAGAGTCAAATTTAATGTATTCTTCTGAATATTTATAATTTTTTTTTCTGACATAATGCATTCGCAGTTGCATTCTAGCAGTTATAAGGATTTATTTATTTGACAAAATTTAATAGAAGTTTATATTTTTTTAGTAGAAAATATTTCTAAGTGTATTAAAAATAAATTAATTCAAATTTTATATGAATTATGTATAAACCAACTTTTTGAAAAATAAAAGCCGGCTTTTTCCAATTAAAGCCGGCTTTTTTTAAGTGGTTAAAACCAAAAAAAGCCGGCCGGCTTTTTTTGGCCTGGCTGAAAGCCAGCAACCCTGCAACAAAATCTTCGAAAACGGAACCTGTCTATAAACTGTAACGAAACCCTTTCCCCTGTGGAGTGATTCTGTTTGGAAAATGATGAAATGATTGACAGCCACCAGAATTTACAAACGAACACTGTAAAAAAAAAAAAAAAAACGGACTAAAAAACGGAAATACTACTGGCAATCTAGACGCCAGTACTATTTCGTCTATATTGCCAGTAGTATTTCCGTTTTTTAGTCCTTTTTTTTTTTTTTACAGTGAATTTATTAGAAAATAAATATTTGCTTATTGTCATTTACTTTGTAAAAGGAAAAATTTAATTAAATATTGTGGGTGACAGTAAACCTAAAATTAGATGGCCTTTTTTGTGACCACCACCTGCGAAAGTGTTAAATGAAAAAGTTTTATGGTCCCTTCGGAAGGAATACTACACAAATTTACCTGCTAAGACGGAGAACTTTCTAAATCTGATATTTATCCGATCCCTAGACAGAAATCCGTTTTTACAGGATTTACTGCATTGAAAGTCTCATTTGAATTGCAAAAGACAGCATTTTTCGAGATCTATTTCATTATTTATTATTATTATTATCATTATTGGTGTTTAGCTTGGTTATCTTTTGCACATGGATTTTTCATAAATATTCATTCTACATTTGTGTATGCTTATGCAATGTGCACCAAATTTATGCACATTTCAATAAATATGTGTATGCATGTGTGTGTGTGCGGGTGGGGGGGGGGGGGTGCGTCCACGAAGATTGTTATGAATTTGAACTGCGCCCGTGATCGTTTAAAGGTTAGTGACCCCCGATGTGAATGCGTTGCAGAGAACTCCGTAGTAAAAAATGAAACTCGGCATCATGAGATTACTTTGTATTGTTACATCTTTTTTTTTTTTTTTTTTTTTTCCTTCTATCTTTGTAAGAAGAAAGTATTGGATTCGTGAAAGATTTCGACTTCCGGTTTTCGATGGATTTATACGTTTTTGAAGGTTTTGAATATAATTTGACTCTTTTTAGAAAATGTCTGTCTGTATGTGAGACAAATTTTGTGGGTGTTCTATCTGAAGAATTATTGCACGGAATTTAATAAAACTTCATATTCTGTTAGACCTTGGCATAAGTTGTTGCTAATTAGGTTTTGGTTTAAATCGCCCAACAAGTTACAGTGTTGTGCAGCATTTTTCGCGATTCACACGATTTTAACGATAGTCATATCTCACGAACTAATGCACTGAATGTCATCAAATTTCATATTCTGTTAGACCTTGGCATAAGTTGTTACTGATTAGGTTTTCCTGTGAACCATATATACAGGTGGCGTTGCAATGCTGCATTTTTCACGATTTTCAAGATAGATATACCGGGTGTCCCATAAAGGACTAACTGATTTTAAAATTCAATAACTTCCGAACGGTGACAGATATTAAAAATATTCTTGCAGGAGGGTTATGCATAAAGTCAAAAGTTTTTTTACAGTGATTTTCGATTTTAGTTCGAATTACAAACAATAGATGGCGCTGCGATCAATAGAGGCTAAATTCAGGCTCGATTTTTGGTACTTCGTGGCCCGGATAATACATTTCCATCTCCTTTTTCTCCATGGAACAACAGAAAGGACCAAAAATTGAGCCTGTATTTAGCGACTATTGCTTACAGCGCCATCTATTGTTTGTAATTCGAACTAAAATCGAAAATCACTGTAATAAAACTTTTGACTTTATGCATAACCCTCCTGCAAGAATTTTTTTAATATCTGTCACCGTTTGGAAGTTATTGAATTTTAAAATCAGTCAGTCCTTTTTGGGACACCCGGTATCTCAAATACTAATGCTTGGAATCTAGGACCTTCTAGGACTAGGATAATTACATGGAATGTCATATTTTGTTACGCTTTCAGATAAATATATCCCTATTGGATTGGGTGTATACTGCCCAACAGATGTCGCTTTTACGCTCTTTGCGTTGGTAATTTTAGTTGCAGTCGTCGAAGAGTGTGGGTGTCGAAATTCAATAATTTATTTGAAAAATGCGATGCTTATATCTCCTTTTTAATTGCACGCAATTCAGCGAATCTATACTTTTAGAATCCCCATGGTGGACATGGATTGTAATTTAATTTTGGCACTGTAATAGCGAATTTTGAAACATTAACATGTATGAGATAGAAGAAAGTTTTGGGATTGGCACATTTTCAAAGGATACAAAAATTGTTTCTTGTAGTGTGCATTACCACCTCTTAAAATGTGACCAATCTTTTTTGAATCACCTTGTATATTTCTGAGTAAGAAATTAACGTTACTCTATCATCAGATTCCGTCTCTTTTCTCTCTAAGCATTGGTGCCTTAGCAAGAATAAACTCTACTGAATAATTGCCTCTGCAATTCGTTACAGTTATGCGCAATACCAGGGCCGAAACTAGCCTTTTTTTGCTCCCGGGGCAAGCATGAATTTTGGCGCCCCCTCCCCCCTTTCTTCCTCAAAGTATATTTACAAAGAGAATCTTACTAATTTCTAATGGCCGACTTATTTTAAAATTTAAAATATATAATATTGAACTACGTAAATTGAATGTGACGTTTGTTGCAATTATAGTTCGTTCACATAAAATAATTCGCATGTATTACCGGCTATTTACAGTGTTTGCTTATACAGTAGAGTTCCGATTGATTATCCGAGTCCCGCTTAACCGAGTTTCCGCTTTCACCGAGTTATTTTCCTCTGATGGACTGATGGCTTCTATTATTATGAAACAGCCATTATAAATGAAGTGTTAGGTGAAGGTGAAAGAGCAGTCGTAAAAAGTTAGAACTCTGATTTTCTTCCCATTCTGACCAGAAAATCAGAGTTCTAACTTTTTACGACTGCTCTTTCATCTTCACCTAACACTTCATTTATAATAGTTGTTTCATAATAATAGAAGCCATCAGTCCATCAGAAGAAAATGATCCATTCCAAAGGTATAATCCTTCATTTGACGCCCCTTCGTTCTGGCGCCCGGGGCACATGCCCCCACTCCCCCCCCCCCCCCCCTTTAGTTTCGGCCCTGTAAGAAACAACCGTTACTCTATCTTCAGATTCTGTCTCTTTTCTCTCTAAGCATTGATGCCTTAGCAAGAATAAACTGTACTGCATTAATGCCTCTGCAATTCATTACAGTTATACGCAATACCACTTTCTCTACGCAACCATGCAGATCTTGTCTAACAATACGCAAATGGCCGGTATTCATGTTCACTCATCTATAAATCCATTTTGCCAAGAATGCTGCTCACTTGTTACATCACTCTTTTACGCTGGTATGCTACCACTTCTAGGTTTATCTCCATATTTTTGCTTCATCTCTAGTGATAAGCTGCGAAAAACGTGCCCAGAATTGTTAAATGTCGATTTTCCGTCTTTCTTTGTTTCTTTAAAGTTTATCGGTGAATGTAATTTTATCTTCTCTAAACTGAAAAAGAAAAAGGTTAGGTTATTTTGTTGTAGTGAATATTTTTACTTCAGAAAACAGTTTCTTTTTTAAAGTTCTTAAAACTAGAATTATTGCAATGGATGTCGAATAAGGAGGGGAGAAGAGGGCGGGAAAAGACCATTTCTTTTCCTTGGAACTTGAAATTTAATTAACTTTCCTTTTTTTTTTCTAGTGGTAGTGAAGAAAACTAGCAAAAATCATCTGGTGGTGGTCGGAGGAAGCAGGGGGAGTTTTTGCCCAGCCGAATTCCACGTGCAGAAGAAATTTTAGTTTTTCTTGCGATTTGTTTACAAATTAAAGTTTATCGTTAAATGTAATTCGATCTTTTCTAAATTTAAACAAAAAATCGGAAGTTGGAAATTGTACGTCAAACGTGGCAAATGAGGTGCGTTCGTATTATAACTAGTTTTATAAATATTCAGATCATGGTGCAATAGCTATTGCGATTCTATATATCAAATTTAGTAATACGGAAATAATTTGACTCCATCTTAAATAGAAAGTAATCACCATGGCAACCTAGAATCATTACCTCTCATGGGATATCACTGAATTAATTACATATGATAGGATTTAATAGAATGAAGAAAACTTTTATTAATATCTTTTTAAGTTTTGATTCGATTTTCATAAAATTTGAAATAACTCGACAAAATTCTGCAACGATTATATACCGGGTGTTTATAAAGTCCTGAACCCATTTTGATGTTTAATAACTCATAAAATAATAAAGATAGATTAAAATTAATAACATAAATGTTTAGATAGACTCAAAAAGTTTCATGACCCTTGTCAATGAACTTCCACGTGTGCCACCTTCGTCGCACGGAGAATATCAAGTCGATAGTCAATTTCACGCCAGGTAGCGGCAAGCATGTCGGCATCCACAGTGGCTATTGCGGTTGTAATTCTGGCTTTTAAGTCATCAATGTTCGACACTCTCCTCCTGTAAACATTTTACAAATCCCCAAAGGAAAAAGTCCAGCGGCGTTATATCAGGTGATCTGGGTGGTGCACCACCTCATTGGGGTACCATCGTTCGTACTTCTTTGGATGACCATTTTCCTGGAAGATGGATTGGGCGAGGAGGTCCAATTCCTTGGCCATCCAGATCACCTGATATAACGCCGCTTGAATTTTTCCTTTGGGGATTTGTAAAGGACAATGTTTACAGGAGGAGAGTGTCGAACATTGATGACTTAAAAGCCGGAATTACAACCGCAATAGCCTCTGTGGATGCTGACATGCTTGCCGCTACCTGGCGTGAAATTGACTATCGACTTGATATCTCGCTTGATATTCTCCATGCGACGAAGAGGGGGGGGGGGGGAGGCACACGTGGAAGTTCATTGACAAGGGTCATGAAACTTTTTGAGTCTATCTAACCATTTATGTTATTAATTTTAATCTATCTTTATTATTTTATGAGTTATTAAACATCAAAATGGGTCCGGGACTTTATAAACAACCTGTATATTAAATTTCAAACCATTCGGTTGGGTTAGTTTTTGCGCTGTTATATGCGGACAGACAGACGTACGGACGGACCAGACGATGACTATAGGTGCTACGTATTTATATAATTACGAAGGCACCTAAAGAGAAAACTTGGAATAATTGTTTAAAAAAAAGGCATTTCAATTGCGTAATTAATTTGCTTTAAAAACAACTTCATTATTGTAGATATTTAATATGAGGTTCTATATTCTTTCCAAACAAACAGTTCGTTTTTCAAATTCTTCGCGTAAAATTAAAAAAAGATATAGTCTACACTTAGTATCTAAATAATCTTTAAAGTAACACAGAAAATAAAAATATATTTTTTACAAACTTAAGTAGAGTAACTTAACGTAAAAAGTGCATTATCATCGACAGTTTCAGACTACCATTTTATTTTCCTTTCACAGTAATTTTGCTGTACTGTGCGTGGAAAGCAACGACTGGAACTAATATAAAAATTCCAAATAATTTTAGTAAGCAAATTATACCTTTTAAACTTACCAATTGTGCATGCATCATTGTGAAATTCATTGTACTATGAAATGCAAAACACCGCTATTAACGTGACCTTTTATTGCATGTAAAATATTAATTAGCATTCAAATTCACCGAATTTTATAAATAATACAATATTTTAAAAAATTCATGGTTTGACGATTAGAATTAGTAGAACAATTCCTTGAACGGCTATTGGCAAATACATAACATTAGTCTATTTTTAGGGTTCGTACATAAAAAAAGTAAAAACGAAACCATTATAAGACCACTCCTGTGTCTGTCTATCTGTCCGTATGTCATAGCCATTTTACTCGTAAATTAAGGAACGTGGAAAGTTCGAATTGGCTGAAGTAATAAAGGCTATTGACCCACTCATTTATAGATTATTAACCATTCACAAATACATTTAGGAAAAATGTAGAGGGATTGATTAAGTTACTCGAAGTATAAAAAATCTTTTCTTTGTATATCGTGTGAAAGCTTACACTAGAGATGCAAAACCTGTGGCCCGCGATGGGCTTATGCGTGGCCCGCGAACTTCGCCAATTTATAACTGCAAAAAAATTGCCAATTGTCATTATGGACAAAAAAAAGTTTTGTCCATAGGTCGCAAGAAAAAAATCGTGAATTTTATCACTTTGCCGCGGGAAAAATTGAAACATTCGTCAGTCAGTTAAGAATCGCGAATTTCGTTGATCGGGTGCGGAAAAATCATAAATTTTGTCGATCAGGCGCGGAAAACTCGCAAATTTCGTTGATCAAGCACGGAAAAATCGCGAATTTTGTCGATGAGGCGCGGAAAAAATTGCAAATTTGACCTGTCGGGCAAGGAAAAATCGCGAATTTTGTTGATCGAGATCGGAAAAATCGAGAATTTCGTTGGTCCGGCACGGAAAAATCGTGAATTTTGTCGACTAGGCTCGGAAAATTGCAAATTTTATTGATCGGGTACGAAAAAATCATCAACCATGTTGATCATGCGCAGAAAAATAGTAAATTTTTTTGTTTTACAGCGTAAAAATCGTGAGTTTCGTCAGTTGCGAAAAAAAAAATCACGAATTTCGTCAGTCAGTTAAAAATAACGAATTTCGTCGATTGGGGGCGGGAAAATTGCAAATCTCTTCTATTAGGAGTGGGAAAATCTCTAATTTCTTTGATGGATTGCAGAAAAATTGCGTTTATCCCGAATTTCGTCAATTTGCGGCGGAAAACTGCAAAAATTTTCAGTCACTTAAGAATCGCCAATTTCGTTGATCGAGCGCGGAAAAATCACAAATTTCATCGATCAGGCGTGTAAAAAACGCAAATTTCGTCGATCGGGGGGCGAAAAAATCGCGAGTGTTGTCGATCGGGCTCAGAAAAATCACAAATTTCGTTGGTCAGGCACGAAAATAATCGCGAATTTCGTTGGTCGGACACGAAAAAATTGCGAATTTTGTCGATCAAAAGCGGAAAAATCGCAAATTTCGTTGATCATGCACGAAACTAACGCTAATTTTCTCGATGATGCGCGTAAAATTGAAAACTTCGTTGATCGGCTGTGTACAAATCACGAGTTTCGTCAGTTTATTGCGAGAAAATAGCACGAATTTCGTCAATTTGCCGCGGGGAAAAATTGAAAATTTCGTTAGAGTCGGTTAAGAATCGCGAATTTTGTCGATCGATATTGCATAAACATATTGCATTGCCTTTCAATATGGGGTGTTTCTAAATTAAAATCAGGGTTTTAATGCTTGGTAGTGTTTATTACATAAAACTTAAAATTATAATTAATATATAAAATGAAAGAGCAACTCAAACAGTTTTACCTGCAACCTTACAAGTTTTCAATGTGAGCACCTTTCATCAGGGCCCGACTTGGACTATGGAGGGCACCGGGGCAAAGATCATTCTGGGGGGCCCCCTTCTATCTATCTTATAAGAATTGTTTTGTGAATAATGTGGAAGTGGCTAGTACTAAACTTCATATGTATTGTATGTATGCATAAATTTTGTACCTGATACTGCTCACATCTGTATACAGGGTAAGACAAAAAGATAGTTACAACTTTAAGAAAAAATACTAGTAGGATAATTGTAGAAAAAAAATATAGATTGGTTGACAGAAAGTATTTCTTTGCAAACTTTTACTTTGCTTATCTATGTACGTTATAAGATGTCTAAATGAAAATGCCCCGAATTGGTCATAATTAATGGTTTTAACTTGCCATGTTACGAGGAAAAGATTAATAAAGAATTTCTTTTGAAAACAATAGAATACTAAATTGTTATAATAAAATTGTAATCATTAGTTTTCCAATGATATAGTTTGTTTTTTGCATAAGTGGAGGTGAAGGGGGACCGCACTCTCTTCCTAAATGTTTGAAAATAAATGGATTTTGGTCACTTTTAGCAAATTTTAATCTTTGGCACGTTTTTTTGAAAGTCCTAATTACTCACATGGGGCCCCCTAAAAAAGGGGGTCCCAGGGCAGCTGCCCCGCATGCCCCTGCATAAGTCGGGCTCTGCCTTTCATTACACGGTACACATCAGGTCGATAGCTTAGTTCTTCCCAAATTATATTATATATTATATTATATTATATATTTTATTATGTAATAGTTTTTATTTTATTAATAAGTCAATAGATGGCAGCACCACATTGATTCATTTGAATACATGTGCAGTTCATTCTCAATTCTAAATTATCTATAGAGGATGCTGGCTATAATAATGGGAGTGTTCTTGGCTATGCTGTATGTTGTTGAACCTTGATCCACCATCATATAAAAAACTTTTTTGGCAACATGTGCTAGTGATATCCAATGACTGCATTATATTATGCCTCATGCTAAGACAGCATGAATTTCAATTTGGTAATTTGTTTTTAATTTTTCCTCTATCTTTTTTAATCTTGTTTCATTTTGAACTTAATTGGTGTTCAATGGTTTATTTCTCGGTTTTAGTGGTAGTCCCAAAGTGTGTGGTAGTCCCAAATTCATATTGTTTAACTAATTTATGGCTAATATGAAGATGAAACCACATGTTTTATTTGTGGAACTTTAGACATTTGGGACCCGACGATTCTGCCTAAGTTTTACAAATTTCCATTATTCCATTTCTGTTATTCAATTTCTGCTTTTTTTTACTATGTTTTTGGAATCTGTTAAGTGTGTTGGGGGGAACTGTATTTTTGCCAATTTGTTAATGTAATTTATTCATAATTTCACAATTTTTGTTGGTGGTCGGTAATGTCTATTTAATGATATATATAGATGATATAAATATAACCATTAAATAAACATTACCGACCACCAACAAGTGAAATTATGAATAAAATGACATTAACAAATAGAGTTTCCTCCAACACGCTTAACATAGATTCCAAAAACATAGTAAAAAACATCAGAAAATGAATAACAGAAATGGAATGATGGAAATTTGTAGAACTTAGACAGAATCATCGGGTCCCAAATGCCTTAAGCTCCACAAATAAAATGTGTGATTTCATCTGCATATTTGCCTTAAATTAGCTAAAGAATATGAATTTGGGACACAGATAAATACACAGAAAACCGAAAAAATAAACCATTGAACACTAATTAAGTTCAAAATGAAACAATATTAAAAAGGATAGAGGGAAAAAAATTGCCAAATTAAAATCCATACTGTCATAGCATTAGGTATAACAAATACTCTCATTATGCATTTTATTCTCATTTAAGATAGTATACTATTAGAAATTAATATGATGTTATCCTGAGTAGGCTAAAATTTAAATACAAGTTAATCGTTAACTTTATTAAATATTAATGAATATGAATAAATTTAATATGAGTTGATAAATATATAAATATAACTACACCATTATACATATTAAAGTATCGAATTAACATTCAATATAAAAAGTATTAGCAACGTAGTTATAAATCAAATGCCCTATTTTTAAATTAACCATTGCGTATTATCCAGACAACACCACCCTCTCCGTACTCTAATATCTACCCACCCAACCGAGTTTATGATGATACTTTTTAAATACAGTAGAGCGCCGATTGTCTGAACTCCAATTAACCGAACTTCCAATTATCCGAACAGCCAATTTCTCTCAAAAAATATTTTTTAACCGAACTTCCAATTATCCTAACAGCCAATTTCTCTTAAAAAATATTTTTTAACCGAACTTCCAATTATCCGAACAGCCTGTTTCTCTCAAAAAAATAATTTTTAAACGAATTTCCAATTATCCAAACACCCTATTAGACCTGGATATCAGATTTTAAATGATGATAAGATTGTGGATGAGATTCAAGACGAAAAAGAAATTGAAAACGAATACTCTGAAAATGATCGAGGCCCATCACATAACGAAGCCTTTGAATGTTTGGAAATAGCTATGAAATGGCTCGAACGGCAGAAGAATGCTGAAGAAGTATTCGAGATATGGCAGCATGGAAAAAAATGTCTTCTTTGAAGCAAGCAACAATCGAAAACTTTTTTGCTTAAATTATAATCTCTGGAGTTCAGAAAATGATAATAAAAAGTAAACAAAAAAAATTAAAAAGACAAAAATCAATTTTTAAACATGCCAGCATTAACTAGTGCTGTCGGTCTAAAGCGTGGATAAAGTGTGAAGAATTTAGTATACTCAGGTACATACGTTGAGTTGTCTGTCCATTTATCCGAACTTTTGCTTATCCGAACTAGGGTCGGTCCCGACTTGTTCGGATAATCGGCGCTCTACTGTAATGCATTTATAATATTATGTAGATCTAATAAATCTATATTATTAAAAAGATTTTTGAAATCATATGTCGTTATATTGTTTACACATTGAAGACTTTTCATAATATTGACCAGTTGATAGCTATTTTTTATACAATGTGTATTATCAGTGGTTGTTGTCAGTATATATATTTGATTGAGAATTTTTAATAGAAGTTTATTGGCTATATTATCTATATTATAAAGGACAAACATATCTGTGCGTAACGCATACGTCATTCTGCGAATGGCAACACTTTGAAATTTGAAATGAAATTTTGCTTTTGCAATTTTCACTACTGCAAATTTTTAAACTTCTAAACATCCCACATTTTAAATGTTTACACCGTTGTATGCAGAAAAAAATGCACTTTTAAATGCAATTTGTGTGAAAGCTGTATCTCAATTTATTTTTGAGATATTAATTTTTTTATAGTTTTTAATACCAATTTTCTAATCGTGGCAACTGAAGTACTTCATTTCTATTAAAAGTGGATTAGTTATCTTTATTGATTATATTCTTACTGATGCCATTTTCTCATTACAATTAAAAATATATTTTTAAAAATTTGAACAGAAAATGACGTTACGCTTTAAAAAAGACACAATTTCCCTGATGATGCTGTTATATTTCACTATTTTTTCATTTCGCTGATATTGAGTTTGAGTCAATAGGCAAAATATTTCAGCGACTGAAAATGACGTCATATTTAAAAGTAAACGATAATTTTATTTGATAAAACGAGATATTTCCCCTTGAATACGTTTAAATGTTATAAATTTCTGGATTTTTTACGAGCAGGTACAGAGATTATACTAAGACCTCAAATCACGAGTGGGAATTTTAACATGAAAAGTTGTAATAGTTGACAAACGTGACTTCAAGCTTGAAAATATATTTATTAATAACCTATTGTGCATTAAAATGTTTTTAAATGGTTAATATGGTTGTGAAACGCGGAAAATGACTTGATTTGGTTTAGATGTAAAGGTAGAAAAATTCTATGATTATGACAAGGTGAAATCATTTTTGCGGATTTTTCATTCCGTAACACCAGGCATCAATTAATAACTTAATCAAAATTACTTATCTTGATTATGTTTTACTGATGACGTATATGAATTAAGTTTAATTTTTCAATAATTTTAACAGTTGAAGTTTATGAAAAAAGTATTTCGTTAATCTTAGGTTAAAATATGTCTTTGGAGAGTTAAATTAACAAGTGTAAGATGGAATTTTTATTCTAATTATTGTTGTTGATGTATTATAAATCTGATGCAACAATTCCTTTGTAAACATTTTCTTTCGTCGAAATTCGGCGGGTTCCACCTCGTTATATTAAAATAGCAATTAAAGTCTTTGTGCAGGAATATAAAAAAGCAGAAAACCAACGTTTAAAATGCACAAATAATACGTGAAAAGCAACAAAGGCTCAGCCTTGCTTTTTCTAGCACGCTGTGTCTTGCTCTATCTTGCACTGAAGAAGAATCTCGCTAGTAGCTTCGAAATGGCTGTTTGTTGCTTTTCACGTATTATTTGTGCATTTTAAACGTTGGTTTTCTGCTTCTTAATACATTATTATATGCATTGCATGCAATAGTTACAGTCCTAAATTTAATTGGTTTCTTATGAAATTTTGGTATAAGAACTAAATAAGGATAATTAACCCTTAAATGCCTGATTTTTCAAAAATCATTGTAATAATGTTTTACGGCTTTCATTTTTTAAATAAATCACGGGAAAAATACTTTTAAAAATCCTATTTTGTTTTAAGTATGGTTTACGGCTAAAAAACTGTTTGTTACTAATCAGCAATACTGGTCTTTAATTGAAAAAATAATTTTCCTTGATAAAATTCTATAATATTAAACACACAAGAATTTTGGGAACTATAATAAGAAATAAATTTCACTTGCTCACTTCAGAACAAAATAGAGTATTTCGCAAGCTTCCAAACAAAACAAAAAGAACAAGTAGCAACAATTGAAAAAATAAATTTATCTTTATTCTTAAACAGCACAAGTGTTGCCATCTACATGTTGAAAATCGATTTAATAATATTTTCAGAATGTATTTTATTGGCAACATTAGGCATTATAGCTTCAATATTATTCTAATATTATTTTAGAACTTAAATTGGGTATGTTGCCGAAAAGCAACACCCGGCATTTAAGGGTTAAAGTTAGTAGAGAAAATATTTAATAGTTTATAATAACTTTGAATTTTACGACTGTTTATTATTACATTTTCATTAGTTTTTTTGAAAAGATTTATTAGAAGAAATACAGGATGTAAGAAGCTGGTGATAATAAGATTTACATACGATTGCATAATTATTAGGAGATTTGTCTACAAATGTGCAAAAGTGTTTTTTTTTTTTTTTTTTTTTTTTGTAATTTAGTAATTTGTTAGAAAAAATACTTTGTGTTAATATTAACTAAATGAGAAATATTATATTTTAAAGCCTTAGTTAATTTTTCAATAACTAGTATTTTCCATTGATTAAAATATTCAATAGGTTTATAGTATGAGATTGACATTTTATAAATAAAAAGTCCTTCCGGCCAGTGCCGGGAGGAAGAGATAGCTTTCATATTCCTTATCTTTAAAAAGCAAGCTTATATTATTCAAACACAAGAAGCTCAATTTAGTGGAAACCGATTATAGGAGATTCAATACTAATTTTTATGAATACTAAATCATTATGAATGAGAATTTCGCGAAATTAGTCAGCTTTATCCAAGCTGCTTTTATTTAAAGTAATTTATATTTGGTTGCCAAATTCGGCGATATCAAGTTCATGCCATTTTAAGACAACATGGTGCATGAGGCTAACGAGTGAACTTGGTCGAGACCTTAGTAATTCCTGTGCACATGCTCACTCACATCGGAATCGGTTGATATATACAAGTGCTGTCGCAGGCAAAAGATCAGATTTTTCAAAATGTCACCTACATTAGATATTGAAACTACTATATCTGAGCCATTTTTTAAGATAAAGACAAAACAAAAAATGCTCCGGAATCCTTCTATCATGTCAAATATTTAAGAAAGAAACCTTTTTCAATTTCTAAATTTTTTGCACCTCACTTTAAATGTAATTTTTTATTTAATTTAATGGCCTCCATTTTGAAACAAGATGGCTGATGAAGCTGGCCAGCGAACTTGGTCGAGACATTACGATATACTATCCACATGCCTTTTTACATCGAAATAGGTTAATAAATACGCCTGTTATCACGTGACGAATATCAGATCGTTTCAAAATATCAGCCATGCTAGAAATTTAAAGTGCTATAATTCAACCATTTTTTAAGATATATACGAAACAAAAACTGCTCCGGAATCTTTGTATCAAGGTCAAACACATAAAAAAAATCTTTTTCATTTTTCAATTTTTTTCATAACTTATTTTAAATTTTAAATTAATATATTTTTTTTAAATGGTAGCCCTTTTGAAACAAGATGGCGAATGAAGCTGGCTAACGAACTCGGTCGAGACATTGGTATGTACTATGTACACACCAAGTTACATCCAAATCGGTTCATAAATACGCCTGTTATCGCGTGACAAAAATCAGGTCGTTTCAAAATGTCAGCCACAATAGAAATTCAAAATGCTATAACTGAGCCATTTTTTTAGATATAGACGAAACAGAAACTGTTCCGGAATCTTTGTATTAAGGTCAAACACATAAGAAAAAAATATTTTTCAATTTTCAATTTTTTGGTACCGCATTTCAAATTTAATTTTAAAAAAAATTTAAACGGCCGCCATTTTGAAACAAGATGGCGGATGAAGCTGGCCAACAAAGTCGGTCGAGGCATTGGTATGCACTATGTATACACGAAATTACATCCAAATCGGTTCATAAATACGAGAGTTACAGTGTGACAAAAATAAGATATATATCAACTTTTGAACGGAGAGTGGTTTCGGGGTCAGGGGGTCATGATCGATGAAAATATACCAAAATTTTTTGAAATCGCTTTCCTCCAAACGGCTGCAATAGGTAGCTTTTTGTAATGAAAGCTACCTAAAATATCTATATCATATGTGAACTGTTTTATAATAGATTTTACGTTAAATTTAGATGGAAGTCTATATTTAGTACCATAACCCATTAGTTTTTTCAATTTAAAATCATTAACCATATTAAGATTTCCAATGATTATATGTCCATGATCATTATTTATGTATTTTTTTAGAGCGGGGTCATTGCATTTACACGGAAAAGTACTTGCTACAGGTGTATTTTTTGAAAATGTATTATAGTTAAAAATCTTTTTACCGATTGTATTCGGATATTTAAAGGTTGTTGATATTTGAAGATTATTAATAGCAAAATAACAGTTTTTATCATTAATTACAGAATTAATATTAATTTTATCAGATATTTGATTTGATAAGTTTATTATCATTTGAGTATTCGTGTTTTGAATTTTATGTTTTTTTTTTTTTTTTTTTTTTTTTTTTTACATTAATGTTGAAAAGATTAACTCTAGTCATAATGAGATAAAAAAAATATCAGAGAAATGTTTAGAGAAAGATTTACTGAGAAATACATTTAAATGTTTTACAATCTGTTTCTTTTTAATAGCAAATATGTATTTTCGAATATATATATATATATAAAATAAAATATAAAATATACTTACACACATATATCATTTAGCCTACATATTCTGCTTCATTTAAGGAATTATAAGTAGAATAAGCAAAAATGGGGGGGGGGGGGCATTCTTTATAGATTTTTTAGTTTGTCTGGAGATAGGTCCAAAAGTCTTGAAGTAGAATATAAGAGAAGAGTATATAGTAGAATATAAAAGTCTTTAAGAAAACTAATTCTTTTTTCGCTGATACGAAGTAATAGTTTATGGGTTTAAATACTTGATCTCATAAAATATTTCCCCTATCACGTGTTTAAATCTTAAACAAAAGTAAAAAGAAATCATGAGGTAAAAAAAGCGCTGTCATGTAACTTATCTCTAGCAATAACAAATTATATGAATCCGACAGATCCAGGATAATATTTAAAACTCTGTAGATGACAAAGAAAGGGAAAAAAATTACAGAACAGGCAGCGAGCTAAAAACGAAAATGAGACAAATGAATAAAAATCGGAAATGTCATTGGAACGTTCTGTCTGGAAATCCTCTCAGAATTGAACTTTTGACACCAGCATTCCAGAGACAATTCCAGTCAAATAGTTCGGTGACAAAAACCTACCCTTGGGGTTAAGTCTTTTCTCCTTTGCTATTCATTCTTGTAGTACACTGGAAAAGAATAATCACCGATGTCAATGAATGTGATTTAATTAATGTCCGAAATAAAACTCCGAGAATAGCATTGAGAAAAAGATACATAACAATGTAGCAGACGTGTGTTGTCCAGGAAAAATAGCAAACATGGATTTAAATTTATTAAACGTTAAGAAATGTATATAAAAAGATGTGAAATTGAAATACGACTTACGGGTTGTTGAAATGTTTTATACTTCTCTGGTTGTTTACTTTTTCTTTCCTCAGATGCATACCGATGCGCGCATTGAATGTGGACGTTTCACACACACTGAAAACCTGAAGGCAATTTATTATTTATGAATTCTGAGTAGAATCTTTGTTTTATCCGAATTTATAAAATTACTACTCACTCTTTAAATTTTTGACACATTTCAGAATTTATGCCCTATGTACAATTTATTAGAAATTTTTTTGCTAGCCTTTCTCCTTTACTATTTATTCTTCTAGCGCACTGGAAAAAAATAATCACTGATGTCAATGAATGTGATTTAACTCATGCTTCGAATAAAAGAATAAGAAAAAGTATGGAGAAAAAGATACATTACACTATAGCAGACGCAAATATGTACAGTAGGATGAGTGGAAAAAAGCGAAAATTTTCAAATCAATTTCTAGTAGAGCAGAAAAGTTGCCTTTTGTAATTAGAAGAATAATGCAAAAATTATTTTTGAAATCGGTTAATATCTTTAGGTCGCGCATTGCACTTGAATTTTTGAAAGTATGATGAAAAGTCACGATTTTTGAAATCAATGATGAAAATTAAAAAATATTCAGAGCTACTTCTAATAGTGAGTAAATGACACCTTTTTGGTATTAGGAGAATAACACAAAAAATGATTTAAAATCGGTTAATATCTTTAGATCGCGCATTGCACTTGTATTTTGGAAAATATGACCAAAATTGGCAATTTTCGAGATTACATGATGCAAATGCAAATAAAAAATATATATATATATTCAGACGTAGAAAAATATGCAGACCGAAAAAGCGACAACTGTGCTAGGTTTTATAACACAAAGTTCAATTTTAGTGCTCACGATTGCTCTTAACTTAATGACTGGACTAACTGTAAGGTTACTTCACCTCCCATATTCCACAGAGAGCTCAGAAAGAAGAAAAAAAAAAGTAAAGTAAAGACAAAGGAAAACTAAAGAAAATGTTACTTATACCTTATTCAGAATGTCTAAAGCAATCATTTAACAGTAAAAGAAATTAAAATATCGTCATGATGATTTACAGTTTAAATGAAATTTTGATTGCTTATTATTCTGTCAAATAAATCAATTAGAAGTAGAAACTTCACACAGAAATATCTTTGTTTAGTGTCTGACTTATAGCTACTTAAAATAAAATACATACAACCCTCATTTTTACGTTGCACACTAATGCAGCATTTAATTTCGTGTAATTTGTAATTTACAGTTTTCTTTTCTCCGAAATGTAAATTTCTAATAGTTGTAGAAATTAAAAGAAGTAACTTAAATAATTTTTGTAAATTGTGCTATTTGTTCAACGCATTCTCAATTTCTTTCAAATTCCAAAGGTAGAATATAATAGTTGTTTGCTTATGCCGATTGCAAATGCAGAATTTGTCCTTATTTTTTTGCTGTATTCATATTTGATCTCAAGGGGGAAAAAATAGCTTGGATAACTTCGACTAATATTTTGTAAAAAAATAATTTTACAAGGATTGAAAGATGCTTTAATTTTTAACCTGTTGAAGATATGTAGGCAATGTAAATTAATAAAGTGTTCAAAATAAAGTACGAATTAAGATTATGTGGATGATATATTCCTACCATTAATTTTCAAAAAACTATTAAAAGTTTACAAATTCATAGTACTCATAATCGTATTTGTAATTTGTTTTTTATAAATATTTAAAAAATATATGCAAATGTAGTTTTAAAATGTATGCATTGCAAGAAAACTTTAAAATAATTAAATTTTCGCTATCTCCCTGCATCTTTTCTCCCACTCTCTCTCTCACAGAAACAGGAATGAATTTCATTCCAAAGATAGTTTCATATATTGGAAAAATGAATATATGCTTCGGGGAAAGGGTAAAATAGCTAATTTATTTAATCAGTTTCTTTTTTAGTGTAGTTCAAATTTTTAAATCAAAATGTGCCCTAAATAATCTAATGATCGTGATAGAATCTATGTCTGTTCATTGCTTCAACAATTATAAACAATGTAGGTTTACTTATAATATTTGAAAGGATTTTAAAATTTATACACATCGCATATTTTTTCTTCCTTGTTTAAAATGCGATTGCGATTACTATAATAATATAAGATACTACTATAAGATATTTTATGATATAAACGTATTCGATCGTAAGTTAAAATAATTATAAAAAATTTAAATTAAATTAAAAACCACGCAAAAAAATGATAAATTACAATCATTCATACATTACGTAATTACTTGTACCAAATATTTATTAAATCATATAAAATGAAAATCAATATAGGTTTTACCATAACTCATTTTGCAAATCTACGTATACGTACAGAAAATTTTGTGAATGCTGTGTAAAAGTTCTCACGTTTCTTTGGAGACTGTGTAAATGCGCAAACTTTTAAATTATAATCAAATAAAACTAGTATTCAGGAAAAAATTCATTCGATGTCTTATTTCTGAAACTGAAAAACAATTCAGAAGTACTTTTGCTATATTGTCCAAAAATCCCTGAATATCTATCTAACTCCCTACCACTGGGGTCATAAATTTTATCAACTGACCAGGGTGGAGTTCACGGTAATTAAAAGTATCCGCCTACTTGACAGACTGTGGGGGCTGGCATTTCAAAACATCTAATATAGTCACTTCTATCATGGACAAGCTATCATTTTGCCGTTTTTTAAGCATAATTTGAAAACTACTTGGAAGAAAAATGTGTAATTTTGGATTTTCATAAAGCAGGACTCAATAAATCTAAATCCATCAAAAAAATTGTAGGTTGCAATTCATAATTTTTCCGAATATTTATTTCATAATTCATATCATAAAATTAAAAAAAAATGCAAATTCAACGTATTTATGTTTAGGTATTTTAGTATTATTGCTACACAAAAAAATAGTACATTAGGAGTTTAATTTCAGGAGATATTAATATAAATAGGAAAATGTAATTTAACATTAGAAGCACTAAATTTTGAATGTTTATAATTCAAAAACTTATAATTCAAATGACTTGAAATTTGGTATCTAGGCATAGTTTGAACTGAAGATTTGAAATATCTTGTTAAAATTGGGTATTTTTATTGAAAAAAATTAAGTTTGGGTTCGTTTTAATATGTAGATGACCCCCTAAGCAAATTTTATATACATCATTAAAAAGTAGACTTTATTTCTAATCGTTCGGTACCAGTAACTTTCTTCTATGATAATTTGTTGAGGAGTTAGTAGGGGGTGTTTACTTTTTTTTCCACGGCTGTACTATCCGAGAAAAAATAGCTCAATTATGTATTTACATTTATTAAACGTTCAAAATAATATGTAAAAAGATGCAAACTCTGATAACGACTTAAGTGTTATTCAAGTATTTATATTTCTCTCAAATTACTTTTTATTTTTGCAGATGCATAGCATTGAGCACATTAAATATGGATAATACACTAAAATAGGAAACTTGAAGACGTTTGTTTAGTTATGAATTCTGTAACAGAGCCTTTATTATCAGATTATAAAATTATTATAGACCTTTTAAATTTTTCACACGTTTTAAAATTTATCTTATCTATAAACCTTAGAAGCCTTTAGTATATAATCTTTTCTTTTCTCCTTTGCTATTTATTCTTTTTATATAATGGAAAAGAATAATCACCGATGTCCATGAATGTGATTGAATTTTAATGTCTCAAATAAAACTCTAAGCATAGCATATAAAAAAAGATAAATAACTTTGTAGAATATATAAATATGCGTTATTCAAGAAAAGTTAGACGAAATATTTATTAAACGTTTAGAATGATACATCAAAATATATAAAATGGAATGGCGACTTTCAAGTTGTTTATTTTTTAATGTTGCTGTTGTTTTCACTGTCGCATATCAGTATGCATATTATGAACATGATGGTTCATGCTAAAACTTCTGAAGATATCTGTTTGTTTATAAATTCTGTAATAGAGCCTTTATTATTAGGTTCATAAAATTACTATGGTTCTTGTAAGTTTTTGACACATTTTAAAATTTATCTCCTTTATCATTCCTAGAAGTCTTTGGTGTTAAATCTTTTCTTTTTCTTCTTTGCCATTTATTCTTCTCGTATACTGGAGAAGAATAATCATCGATGTTCATGAATAAGATTGAATTAATGTCTCGAAGGATGCCTCTAAGGATAGCATTTAAGAAAAAGATAAATAACTTTGTAGAAGATATAAATATGCGTTATTCAAGAAAATGTAGACGAAATATATTTATATATTTATTAAACGTTCAATATGATACATAAAAATATACAAATTGGAATGGCGACTTTCAGGTTTTTCGCTTTTTTAATTTGCTTTTGTTTTCACTGTCGCATATCAGTGCGCAGAATGAAATGGGTGTTTCACATAAAAACTTCTGAGGTCATCTGTTTGTTTACGAATTCTGTAATAAAGCCTTCATTATCAGGTTCATAATATCATTGCATATCTGTTAAATTTCTGTCACATTTCAAATTTTATCTCATAAATTATTCTTAGAAGTCTTTTTTTTTTTTGGGGGGGGGGGGGGGGAGTATTCTCTCCTTTGGTATTTCATGCCAGCACATCGAAAAAGAATAATCATCGATGTCAATGAATGTAATTAAGGGAATACGGGACGTTCAATTTGTCGAAATGACCAAAAACATCACCATTTTCAATGTACCAAAACTCAAATAATATGCTATTAAGATTTTTGTTCCTTTCTACCTAAAGTATATATTCTTAAGGGGATTCTTCATGCACTTGAAAACACACGCTTCGTAATGTTAATCCTATGGGCAGGTTATTTTCTAATTTCTCGTTTCAATTTGAATATTTTTAAACGATTTTTTTTTTCTTTTAATAGGATAGCTGAGCTCAAACTTTAATATGACTTTTTCTTAGTTTTTCAATTTTGGTTGAAGATTTTTTTTTTTTAAATAGGCACTTTCAGTTTCGAAACCGGTTTAATAATGCATAATATTATTAAAATTCCTTATTTAATTTAAAGTTTTATATTTTAGTTTCGGATTGTAAAAAAAATTGTCTATAGAATTAATAGGAATAACAATAGCAATATTACTATAGGCACTTAGATATTTTAAGATAATTTATGTTCAACGTTATCGAAAGCAAGTAAAAATATTTGAAGAAAGGGATTAATTAAACACACAAAAAATTTAAGAATTATCAAAATAAAATACTAATATTTTAATAATAAATATCCTCCTACTTAATGAGAACAACACTTTGTTAGTTCTATAAATCAATTATAAATGAAGAAAAATTAAAAATGTGAATCATTTTCATAAAAAAAAGAGGAACAAAATGAGGCTTTCAATAAAAGATTTAAATATTACTTTTCAGAAATAAATTAAAAAATTATATTTAAACATAAACAATCTTGGAATATTGAATAAAATGAAATTCTAATAATTTTGCGAGAGAAAAAAAAAATGTTGAAAACATAATTTAATTAAAGACTAACATTTCTTCGAAGGTCTTGATGCTTTTTCAACAAAAGAGAACAAAAAGGGGAAGAAAAGAATCCTATTTCCCCCCGAAAAATCGATTTTAAAGTGAACATTCTAATTCTAATTTTTTCTTTCTAATGCATTATTTATAATAATTAAAGAATGTTTTACGCTATGCAAAATAAAAATAGTTTTATTTGAAAGGGTAGTATTTATCAGAATTTCCGTAAAGCATAGCAATATTAAAAAATAATAAATCTGTTTAGGGTAATTCCGGGATTTATGCCGCACTTTTTTTTGAATCTGTGTATAAAATTCCATGGTGGACATAAAATAAAAAAAATCATACTGTGCTATTTAATGTTAAATATACAACGCGTGTAGTGCGACAAAAAAATTCAAAACAAATTATTAATATTTTTTAACAATTTTTTTTCTAAAACATTGCACTGCGGCGCGTCACCCGTACATTCAGTCTGAGACGCCGCACTTGTGCAGTAGTTATGCCGCGCTTGCAATAAGAACAGAATGAAATTATAAATAAAAATGTTTAAAAAAATATTCATATCTGGACTATAATTAACGATGTAATAACAAAATGAAACTAAATGAGTACAATGAAACGTATTAGTATATTCAAATTAATAATTGTTGTCTACTTTCACTATTAAAAATATCGACTTATTTTTTTACATTAAATTTTAATTATTATTTCAGCAACAACGTAACATCAATGTATTAGAAAGGGAAAAGAAAAAAAGTAAAATTGTGTTTACATAATTTATTTGTTAACCCTTTCGGGACCGGTGACTTTTACACAAATTTTATTTGGTTTTGGTACCACTTTTTAAAAAGAAGTTACCTTTACTTAAATAATCATGAAAATGCTCTAATTAGACAAAGCAAATATTACTTTTTTTTTTTACTGGTGTCAGAAACAAATTTTGTAAGCTCTTTATGAAGGTGCTTATATGCGCACCTATGGTCCCGAATGGGTTAAGAGACCTGTTTTTTCGACTACAATCTACAGAAAAAGTATCGAAAAAGTACATTTAAACACATGATGCAACGAAGCCAATTACACTTCCTCTTTTTTGGAGTAGTTTGCAAAGAACGTCTGCGTTACGCGTAATCTAATTTTTCATTATTATCATCTTGACTTGCATCGTTCTCGCCCTTTTTACTTTTTATTTTCCCCCTTTTCTCCTTGGGTTTTAGTAAACTTGATAACGTGCCTAACATGGTTAGTCTGTGCAAAACGAAAAGGAAAAGTTAATAACACTTAATCATCCCGCACAAAAGAAACTGCGGCATGTATACCGGAATAGCAGTGCGGCATGCATCCCATTTTGCATGGTGAAGACGTCGGCCATCACAGTTACCTGCCATCGCTAAGGAAAATGTCGTAACCATACACACATCACTCTATACAAACGCTACACTTAGTTTTGACTTCGAAATCATGCCTGCATTTAGTAATTAGTGTATCAAAAGCATTTAAACATAACGTGTTTAAAAGTTTGGACAGTGAAATCATGCACTTACGTCAAATTAAGGATTGTACTTCTACAAGTAAACATCAAAATGGGATTCGCGCTATACACTGGTTAAAATAATCTCATTGCGCACCTATACTGTGCGTTTGACGACCATCTATCGATAATTATAAGAAATACAAGGGGTGCGGCATCTATCCCGTATGCGGCGACTCTCCCGGAGTTACCCTATGTTAAAACTATTCAGTAATGAAGTTGAAGTTATCACCACAATATACATATGTACATAATAATAGAAATAGTACAGCAAATCACCAATTTCATATTTTAAAATTAGATAACATTTAAACATTCCTTCAAAAATTAAATGGAATTTTTAAGCAAAAAATCAAGAGCCAGAAAGAAAAAACAAATATGTTTTCAGAGTACTGAAAAATTGAATTTAAAATGAACAAGTTGGTTTTTCCACATGCTTTATTTATAATAATTAAAGAATAACATTTCTCCAAAGGTTTTGCTGCCTTTTCAAGAAAAGAGAGAGAGAGAAAAAAAAATCCTATTTTCTCCCGAAAAATCGATTTGAAATGAACAATCTAGTTCTTTCTTTTCTTTTCTTTTATGATGCTTTATTTATAGTAATTAAAGATTATTTAAGCATTTCTTTATAATATTTACACATTTCTTCAAAAATTTTGCTGCATTTGCAATCAGAAAAAAATCAAGAGAGGGAAAGAAAAAAAAAAAAAATCCTGTTTTTAAGATTATCGAACTTTTGATTCTAAAATGGACAATCTAGCTAAAAATATTTTTGAAATTAGTAGTATTTACCACTATGTCAAGAAAATTCAGCAAACATAAAAGTGATGATAAATGTGTTTCATGTTAATATTTGTTAATTATAAAGTTTAATTTATATGTCAGGAGCAATTTATTGATGTACAGTCAAGCTTATAATTCTATTTTTAGGTCTTTTTAAAGCTTACTGGTTTATACAGAAAATCATGGCAACATTAAACTTTACTTTATCAATGTGATATACAGATTGTTCGCCTCTTGCTGCTGACGTCACCAGCCAGCCAGAAGGCTTTGTATTCTAGGTGGCAATGCCACTGCGCGCATTGAATATGGATTCCCTGAAAAGCCTGGAGATATTTAATTATTTATAAATTTTATATAGAGTCTTTATTGTCATATTCATAGCATAATTACATACTTTTGGAATTTTTGACGCATTCAAAATTTATTGCCTGTATCATTCTTTAAGTTTTAAAGGTTGAGTCTTTTCTCCTTTGTTATTTCTTCTTCTACTACACGAGAAATGAATAATTACCGAAATCAATGAATGTGATTTAAGGGTTTTTTTTTTTCATTTGAATGTTTTATTATCTTTTTTTGACATATTATTAAACGGTTTTATGGAGAAAAATGATTTAATGTAGAGAAAAATGCAATTCTTGTGTTTATAGATGCTAAGTGTTTTGAAACATTTCAGAAATAATTGAAATTTGAATTTCCATTCATCTCAAAAAGAATTTATCTAACTCATACTTTTATTTAGTTTTTTTTTTTTTTTAATCAATAGCCCATTACATCTAATTTTATAATGCCTGATGGTGTTGCGTTTTTACACCTGTTTTATCATTCTTAAAGTAATAAAACTAATTTTTTGATAATTCTTGATGATGTTGAGTTTTTACACTGTTTTACCATTCTTAAAGTAATAATATATATATATATATATATATATATATTGATAATCCCTATTGATGTTGCGAATTTTGCACTATTTTTTGATAATTCTTAATGGTGTTGCGTTTTTGCGCTGTTTTACTATTCTTAAAGTAGTAAAACTTTTTTTTTTAATTCTTGATGATGTATTTTTGCAGTTTCCCGATGATGTTGCGTTTTTACACTGTTTTATCATTCTTAAAGTAATAAAAATAACTTTTTGATAATCCCTGAAAAGGCTGTGCTTTTGAACTGTTTTATCATTCTTAAATTAATAAAACTAACTTTTTGATAATTCTTGATGATGTTGCGTTTTTGCTCTGTTTTATCACTCTTAAAGTAATAAAACTTTTTTTTTTTTTTTCAAGTCCTGATGATGTTGCGTTTTTGCGCTGTTTTACCATTCTTAACGTAATAATGCTTTTTTTTATATATATATAATTTTTGATGATGTTGTATTTTTGCACTGTTTTATCATTCCTAAAATAACAAAACTATTTTTTTAATAATTCCTGAAAAGGCTGCGCTTTTGTACTGTTTTACTATTCTTAAACCAATAAAGCTGATTATTTTTCTTGCTGTTTTGAGAGTAGTATGATCTATATATCACAAAACATTAATATGAAGTAATATTTTCATAAAAAGTTATTGCGGCAGGGAATGAATTAAATAAGTCCAATAACAAAGTGAATAATTGGCTCTTATAAGCAATTTAATAATGAATTACATCCATTTTGTCATCTGACTGAGAGCCATGATTATTCAAAAGAAAAAGTTACCTGTGCGTGTATGTACTTTGATTATAGACTGTAACTAGTTCAATTAATGGAAAATATATACGAAGATAGTCAAATAATACGAAGAGAGTTAAAACAACAACAAACAGTTCTTTTATATATACATATATACAGGAAATTGTACGGACTGACACCATAGTCAGTTATGGAACACTGCGATGTTGTTTTCGTGGACCATACCACTTGAATCAAAACATAATCTGTATAATTATGCTACAACTATACTATAATAGTCGTTATTATAAACAAATAAGACCCCATGGTCATTTTTTGCTAATGTAATTAATGTAAGTAATGCGGTTTTTCTACATAAAAACATTCGACGCGCGAACATCAACAAAAACGATAAGACTGCCGTTGCCAATCGGCAAACACAAAAGTCTGGTGGAACGCACAAGGGTGCGTTCAAAACCGTGTCAAGGCAAGCCGTAACATGCCGGCCCCCATTGACATGTGCCAACATTCAATAAAACAATATAAAGTGTACATATTATACACAACATTCAAATATTACAATATAAAATTCAATACTATGCATATAACACTAAATAAGAAATAGATAAATGATGATACAAAATGCAATAAGGATGAGTTTCAATGACAATACTACCTTTACAATACAATAATAAGGAAAATTTAAGGAAAAAAAAAAATTAGGGTATTTCTTAAAACAAATGGGTCATCAATCAACGGGTAAGACACATAATTTAGAGATCGACCTAACGAAAACGTTAGAGGCAGTTTTTACTTTCGCTACTCTAACATTACCATCCTTCCCTGGCATAACCTCTAGAATTCGTCCCAGCACCCATTTACAAGGAGGTAAATTGTCCTCTTTTATAACTACCATTGCTCCTGGTTTGATGTTATCGCTCTTTACCTGCCATTTTGAACGATTTTGGAGATGACTTAAGTAATTTAATTGCCAATTTCTCCAAATTAATTGAACAAATTTAGTTACTCTTTGCCATCGAGATAATCTGGATTCGCTAATATCAATTAATTGAGGTTCTGGAATAGCGTCTATTGGCCGACCAATTAGGAAATGGCCTGGTGTCAATACGTTAAAATCATTTATGTCGGTCGATAACGGAGTTAAGGGACGCGAATTTAGTACCCCTTCGATTTGGGTGGTGACTGTTTGGAATTCTTCCATAGTCAATCTAGCACCTTTTAATGTCCGTTTAAGATAATACTTGAAAGATTTTACACCAGCCTCCCATAAACCACCAAAGTTGGGCGATCTAGGAGGAATGAACTTCCATTCAATAGCTTCTGAAGTAAGGTAATTAGCTAATTTTTCATCCGGTCTACGAACTAACTCATGAAATTTGCGTAATTCTGAATTAGCACCCTTAAAATTTGTAGCATTGCCTGTAATAATCGAAGAGCATTTTCCTCGCCTAGAAAAAAACCTTTTGAGTGCTGCGATAAACGCGTCTGATGTTAGGTCTGTGACCATTTCTAAATGAATAGCCTTTGTCACTAAGCAAATAAAGATCGCGACATAAATCTTATAAAAATCCCCTTTCTCTGATTTTTATATTTAATCTCAAAAGGACCGCAAAAATCGGCTCCTATATGGTTGAAAGTAAAATTTGGAGTTACCCTTTCTGATGGGAGAATACCCATGATTTGTTTGGCAGTAACTGGGTTGCTCCTGAAACAGACAACGCAGTCATGCACTACTTTTCGTGCTAAATTTTTCCCACTTACGGGCCAAAACCTCATACGTACGTAATGTATCAAACCTTGGGGACCAATATGAAAATATTTCCTATGAAAATACTCAAATATGAGTTTTGTAATCTTATGGCCTTTCGGCAAAATGATTTGGTGCTTATTATCAAAGTTTAAATCTGAATTTTCCAATCTGCCTCCAACTCTTAAGATATTATTTTCATCCAAAAAGGGGGATAAACATTTAATTTTGCTGGAAGGAGGAACCCTTGACTTCCGTTTTAAACTGCTAATCTCTTCCTGAAATTCTGCATTTTGTACTAACTTGATTAAAGAAGTTTCTGAAGCCCTTATTTCTGAGGCAGTGGGGCTGCTCGGCGCCCGTCTACTGACTTACACTTACAATTGTGAAAAAACCTATAAATATAAGCCAATATACGAAGAATACTGAAATAATTGCTCTTCAAACTCAGAAAAAAATCTATTGCTTCAGGATTCCTGAAAAGAGAACAACTTTTCATAACTTTTTCATAATATTTAAATTATCGGCAGTATTGAATGTTTGTTCTTTCAACAATACGATGTCTTACTAATTGCTGTCATCTAAGGAAATACTATTCTTCATGGCTGTTCGATGGCTTTGGCTGATTTGCGACTAGGGAAACGGAATCCAAATCGGTATTTATAATGTTAATAACGTCATTACTACTAGCATTTAAATCATCCTTTTTTTATATTTTGAAATAATTCAGTTTCAAAAAAACATTTTACAAATTTAATTTGCAAATGTCACTGAAGAGTTTCCATGCAGATTACTTTTAACAGTGCACTATAATGATCCAAACCGAATTTCACTATATTACATCAGGACCTTCTGAATCTAAAGGCTGGATCTCAATTGTTCGACTGGGAGAAACTTGAAACAAACATGATTCAACTTTAATCACCAAAAGATGTCATTTTTTTAGTGGTGATAACTTTCTTTGTAACTTTCTGTTTTCATTCTCGCAATTTAAAAAAAAAGTTTTCTAAAACTGTATGCAATAATGGGGAAAAAACTGTTGAAGTCTTTTTTTTTTTTAACTGCATGGTAGCATTGCAGTGTAGCCAGCCGTGTAATGAGAATTACCAATGATATAGAGAAATGTGGTCTCAAGCAAACGCGTTTCTCTAGTTGTGTATCTTTGTATAGGGCGTTAATTAACTTTTTACACAAATACACACACACGAAAAACGAACTTTGATTTCGTAAATATTTTAATATTTTTCTAGTGTTTTCTCCCTTTTCTTTTGGAGGGGGCCAGGGCCCCCTGGCCCCCTCCCTGGGTGCGCCACTGGCCGGAGAGCTCTACTTTTGAAAATAAACGCCAACTGTTTCCCCGCCAAAAATATGAATATAAAGTTGCAATTTTTCAAAATCAAATTCCTGGGTTTTTGAAGAAATTTTCAAACTTTTTTCAATATATTATACTTATTAGTAACTAATTTTTATTTTTAAATGCTTTTCTTTTAAAAAAATTCAATGTTAATAGTCCGATAAGTGGTTTCAAAATTGCATTTTCAGAAAGTTATGCTGCTGTATAATCAAGAAATATTATTTTAACAGAAAAATTTTATCGATTCTCAAACTTCATAATATAGGGCTTTAAAATGCACCAGGTCTCAATGCTAGATGCGAGCAACACCAAAAGTGGTTCCCTTGTAAGTAGTAGCAAAAATACATATGTAACTGGTATTCGAAAACGAGGTTTTCGTCAAACTTTCGTAAAAAAAAAAAAAAAAAAAAAAAAAAAAAGAAATCATGACAAACATGCGTGATATCTGGCGAAATATTAAATTATGTAACAAACCATGACATTTAATTTCAACTTCAAATCAATGTTTTAATTTACCACTCGAACAATAAAAAAAATGCTAACTGGCGAATTGAAAAAAAGATATTGGCGAGATTTGCACCCGGCTTTTTTTTCTTTCGGCACAGATGTCACATACGGCCCCATATTGGCGCGATTTTTTTCTGACGCCAATGTCATATACGCAACGGGTACTTAACTGGCGCCAAAGTATCGTTATTTTGCTTGATATGGTAAGCCGGATATTGTTGTTTATGCTGTTAATGCGTTCCCCAAATTGGCGTTGGAAAAAAATCGCGCCAATATGGGGCGTGTATGACATTTGTTCCAAACCTTCATATGAAAGGCGAAGGGATCAGATCGTATTTGTTTATGGCATAAGATGACTTGAACTATTATAATATAGATGAAATGATGGGGATAGAATAATATATAGAGATTGTTTTAAAATATCGGCTGAAAATGACTCTGAATACTTAATTCATTTTATTTTAGCTTCTTTTCAAATGTTTAACTGATCCTCTTTAATCAAAAACGAAAACAACCATTGGATGTCTTAACAGGAACTGATTCTCCGTTAAATTTTTGCAATCAAAGGGAATTGAATGGAAACCCATTTACAGGGAGATCTGAACACCTTTTTCAGTATAATTTAATCTTCTGTAATATTTTTAAAACCCATTAGATTTTTAGATTTTTAGATTCTGCGGTGTCTGAACGGGTGTTGGCGAGCGTAGCTTGCAGGGGGCAAAGCCCCCCTAGTGTATAGTATAAATTTCAAACGTGTCTTTGATTAAAAGGGTAAACCAAGTAATAAAAATATCAACATTTTGTGGGAAATGTTAGAAAATATTTCTTCAAGACGTGTAAAAACATTTCAGAATAATGATTGAAATTAACTACCCAGCAGTGCCTTTTTTTTTTATCCCGGGGCAAAATGGATTTTGGCGCCCTACTCCCCTCTTCACGCACAATAAAAGTTATCGACCGCAGGTACCCTATGAAAAAAAAGAAAAAAAAATCCTTAAAAAATAAAAATCATTTAATAATAATTAAAATGCTAGCAAGAAATATGTAAACAACGCTCCCATAGGATTATTTTTAGCTTGAGCGTTAACCATTTGTGCCTGGATTTTTGTTTTCTCAAATATATTTGTAAAATCCCTTTAAAATGTTGCGAAGTGAATTGGAAAAATACTAAAAAACTAGTTTTTATATATTTTCCTAATGTGAAAAATAAATTTTAGTAACGTTAATTGTTACATTTTTTCAACAATTTAAATCTAGATTTAAACATGATCTCCATTAAGAGACCACCTCTTGGAGAAACCAATTTTTATCGGAACGAAACGCGGTCGCTTTAAGGAGGTTTTACTGTATATTGCTTTCAAATAAAAAGGTCAAACTTTTAAAAGAATGTTTTAACTTGAATGCATGTTGTTATGCACCTCTCGAGCCCCTCCCTCCAATTTGCGCTCTGGCAGGGGGGGGGGGGGCACTTTTCTAAATTTTGCGGACACCATTCATGCTCCCCGGGGGGGGAGGAATTGGGAGGAGAGGGGCTTGGAGGTGCATAACATGAATAAGTGGTCACAGGCTTTTCAAACACTATGTCACATGTGGGGGTCGGCAAAAGTTAGAAAAATGCCCCCCTATGGGTCTACTATCGTGCCTTCTGGAATACATCCTCCCTTCTCTCTTTGAAATACCATTTGCAGAAATGTGTTACTGTCAATGGTGACTATATAGAAAAGGACTAATGCAATGTTGCAATTTCATAAATTTCACTCAATTATATTTATGTGAGGGCAAAAACTTATTGATACACCCTCGTATATGTAATTTACAAGGTAAATTATTCATTTTTATCAAAACTAAATCAAAAAATTTTAATATAATGTTTCTTTGCAAAATTTTTCTAACAAAAGAGCTTCGAACGTAGGCAGATACCTTAAATTGTTGCCACCGTCGATATGACATCCACGTTACGCACGGACATATTTTGCTTCATAAATCATAATACAGATTCATTATTTCATGAAATAGTTATATTATGTATATCTAATTCATACATTTGATACTTGATAACTCACATGCTGAAAATCCAGATTGACTGATCCGAAGCTTTGGGTTCGGACCCCCGCCCTTTAAAACAGGATTCTATTATAAATAGTTCCATTTTCACATGTTTTATTGTATTTCAGCAAAAATTTGGTTTTTACAAATTTTTTCGATATTAAAAAAATCAGTTTTTTTTTTTTTTTTTGGCATTAATTTAATTTCTCTTGGTATTAATTGAATAAAAAATAACTTTAACTTTAAAAATAACTTTAATAAACGGTTTTGGCACTTCTATGTAAGCCGGGCACAAATCTCTCTAATAGCATTTTTTTTCTCAGCAGCTTTAGATTCGCGTGCTTAAATCAGAAGCGATGTTTTAAGTTTTGATCAAGACCCCTTTATCATAATAACATTTTAATATGATAAGGAAATCTTGACTTTGAGGTTGAAATAAAATGTCTTGGTTTATAGTATTATTTCTTTTTTCCTATCTTTCTCCTTCTTTTACTTTTTTTTTTTTACATGAAATCAGTAAAAATCGTGTATTTTAAATGTATGTAATCTATGTATTTTAAATGTATTTCATTTCTCTCTATTCTGAAAAAAAAAAAAAAGTAACTTACGCTGTCACCGTCACCGGTTTTGAATTTTTTGTGACCGAAGGTCTTTCTCCGTTAATATTAAGAGAAATATTGCAATATTGCATACAAAAATATGAAAATCGGCGGTATTATAGTGAAATGTTTGATAAACACGCTGATGCAGACAGTTTTCAAATCGAAGAATTATTTTAAGAGAAATTTAATGCTAAAGTTGTACAAAATCGTTCCACTAAAAAAGTTTTATAGGAGCAAAAACTATACATTGAAATGAATTCATTTTTAGATCATTTTATACGTTAGAATTTCCCGGTGTGCAGACTACATTTATTTTTTTAATTTGACTCATTTTTTGGGGTTTTATTTCTATTTTAAATTCAGATTTTCAGCATTTCGAGAGATATTTTTTACTTATTTTAGAAAATGGTATTAATTTAAACTGTTGCCAACTGTATAAACAGCGCAAACAATAATGTTTGCTTCAAATTAAAAAAATATTTACACGTGACCATTATAAACAGAAAAAAAAACTTTCAAAATAGAATTAAATAATTACGTATAAAAAGCAGGAACTTATTGAAAACTACTTCATAAGAACTATATTTACACGTACATTTTGAAAGAGAAAGATATTGTAAAATAATAAATTCATTAACATGCGTTAGACGTCTTAAATAGGAGAAATTACGTCACATTTACGTCACTTTACACTTATTACGTAAAATGAACAAAAAATAATATTGCAAAACAGTTTAAATTTAAAAATTGCGCGAGACATTTATTTGATATTTTGCAGCTATGGATATTTTGAGATGATCTTTTCAACTATTTTTGTTAGGTCAGCGCAAATAATATTTCATTTCTAGCAAAAGTATTTTTACGTGAATATTAAAAAGAGAAATAAAAATTTGGTGAAAATTACGTCAGATTAAAAACGATGCATTTAAAATGTCTTATTTAAAAGAACTTTCTTTTCGCTTTGTTAAAAAATACCGGGAGACAAAGACTCTGTTTACTTAATTCATTTTATATTAGCTTATTTTGAAATGTTTAACTGATTTTATTTAATCAAAGACGAAAACAGACATTGTATCTTTTAACAGCAGCTGATTTTTCCTTAAAATTCTCCAATCAAAGAGAAATGAATAGAAACCCGTTTATAGGGAGATCGCCACTGTTTTTTAAATTATAATTCAATCTTTCAAAATCTTTTTAAAGCCGATCAAATTAGCGTGCTTTTAGAGGCTGCTGTGTCTGAACGGGGGTTGGCGAGCGTAGCTCGTAGGGGGCCAAGCCCCCTAGTGTTTTAAATTAAAAATATGCATTATAAATAAAATAGTGAAATATCATAAAATTCATCTGTTCTACCAATTTATTACAAATATTAATAGGTTGAGCAAAAAGTTCTGGGAAATTTGTGAAAGCATTTTGTAGCCGAAATTCCTGAACTATTCCTATAGATGTACCACTAGTACTGTACTAATTCCGGTAACTATTAGATTAAAAATTTTCCCGAACTTTTTGCTCAACCTAATATATAGCATTAAAATATACTAAGATACAGTAATTTAAAATACACCAAAAATAGTGTAGATGTCAAAACGTTTAAAAATACACATTACCTAAAACATAAATAAAATATTCTTACAAATGTAAAAAAGATTCAACAATTTTACATTTGTAAGGATATTTTATTTATATTTTAGAGTATGTGTATTTTTAAACTTTTTGACATCTACACTATTTTTTGGTGTATTTTACACTGGTCATCAAAATTAAAGGATAATGAGAAAAAATATGCTCACCAAGTTAATGTTGCAACCAATGCCCAATGCTACAATTATTTATGTTAATTAAAAGCTATTGAACTCAAAATTACACTTCCACGCAGGGCATACGTTAGCGTCGGAAATGTGCAAATTAGATGATTGACAATGTGGTGCCCAATGGACGTATGTTGGAATTCTGGTTCGTAGTGTTGTTTAAAGTGAATCTGGTGTCTGAATGTGATCGGTATTCATTAGTTATGGCTCAAAGGCACAATTTAAGTTAAGGTCAAAAGTGACAAATAATTGGTAGAATCGAGGAAGGTCAAACACAAATGGAGGTCGCCCAAGATTTGAATATCCCGCAAAGTGTCATAATCAGGAGCTTCCAGCAGCTTTTTAAGCACTGGATCCGTTGATAGACAGCCTGGTCAAGAGCAACAACTGCATCCGAAGATCATTTTCTGTGAATGTGGCTCGAAGAAATCTCGAAGCGACTACAAGAGACTTGGTTTCAGACCTTCAGGCTGCCACAGGAACTCGATTCAGCTGCTCTACTGCTGCACGAAGACGTAACGAGGGTGAACTGTATGCGAGAAAACCAATAGTTTGTGTCCCATTCACTCCAGCTTCCAAAGGGGCCCGTTTAAACTACTGCCGTCGTCATTTTCAATGGAGCCAAGGAGACTGCGCTTGAACGGGATATTTCACGGACAAGAGAATGCAAGTTACGTGTCCCTTCCTCTCTCCAGATCAAACCACGTCTAGAAGCAGTGTTCAGGCTATATCTGGACTCATCAGTAAACAATACTTGAACCCAGTCATCTTGGCTCCATTGAACATGACGAGGGCAACAGTTTAAACGTGCCCCTTTGGAAGCTGGAGTGAGTGGGACACAGACTACTGGTTTTCTCGTATACAGTCCACCCTTGTTAAGCCTTCGTGCAGCAGTAGAATGACTGATTCGAATTCCTGTGCCGGCCTGAATGTCTCAAACCAAATCTCTTATGGTCACTTCGCGGTTTCTTCGAGCCACATTCACAGAAAATGGTCTTCGGATGCAGTTGTTGCTCTTGTTCTCCCTTGACCAGGCTGTTTATCAACGGATCCAGTGCTTAAAAAGCGGATCGAAGCTTTTGATATAACACTTTGAGGGATATTCAAATCTGGGACAACCTCCATTTGCGTTTGACCTTCCTCGATTCTACCAATTATTCGCCACTTTTGACCATGACTTAAATTATGCCTTTGAGCCATAACTAATGAATACCGATCATACTCAGACACTACATTCACTTTAAACAACACTACGGACCAGAATTCCAACATATGTCCATTGGGCACCACATTGTTAATCATCTAATTTGCATATTTCCGACGCTAACGTATGCGCGGAAGTGCAATTTTGAGTTCAATAGCATTTAATTAACATAAATAATTGCAGCACTGGGCATTGGTTGAAGCATTAACTTGGTGAGCATACCTTTTCTCATTATCTTTTAATTTTGATGACCAGTGTAAATTACTGTATCGTAGTATATTTTAATGCTATATAATGTCTGTAATAAATTGGTAGTATAGATGAATCTTAGGATTAATATATAACATTATAAAATAATAAATTTGCAAAATTGAGTAAAATATTTGCATTTTAGATGAAATTAATGCAATGCGAATGATTGCAGTCGAACAATATTTGACGATTTTATCATTTGCTCCCGGCTGACATAAAAATACACGCTGTTTTATATATATACAGTGGAACTCCTGTTATATTTTACCTGAATTGTACGTTTCCCTCGGTTATACGTTTTAACACAGAGGTTGGCATTAAAAATTAGCTGAGTTGTGCGTTTTTGAGTTATACATTTCTTTCAGTTATACATTACGTTTTTGCGTTTCTGGATGAAATTTTGTCTCGCTTTTACGTTTTGCTGAAAATAATTTCAGAATTTTTGCTACGCTTTGCCTCCCGTTTTTGCCGACTGACAACGTGTCTGATTATGATGATCCCACTCAGAACGATCAATCGATGTCAAACTTCGGAGCTGCTCTGAGGGCTTTTGGCATAGTAAAGTGGTTCGTCAGGAGTACAAGCAATAACTATAAAGCGGCTGCATTACCAATAGAAATGCAAAGTTTAATGTTCAGTGCCGGTTCTGGAGAAAAGAAACAATCCAAGATTAGTGATTTTTTCAATAAAATTTAGGGAACTGCTGAAATGTCTTTTGATAAAATATTTGCACACAAAAGCGATTTCAGTGATTTCTTATGAGTACTTTATACGTGTAAAAAATATTTTTAATAGCGCGTTTATAATAAAATAACTACATGTGTACTTCTCTTATGTACCTTTGTTTTTTACTCTGTTATATTTCCACGAATTTATGCCATGGATGCAGTAATACTTAAAAAACTTCAGTTTTTTATACAAAAAATTCGATAAAAAGTGGTTCAGGTATAGGGTTGTACGTATTACCGAGTTCTACGTTTTGTTTTCGGTCCCGAGCAAAACGTATAACTGGAGTTCCACTGTACATATATATATATATATGTATGTGTGTGTGTGTGTGTGTATCTATATATTGGCTCTCCTTAAATATATTTGATTGCAAGATTTACAGGCGATAATACCTGGCTAAAGCTGCTATAGGACAATACAGTCATCAGAAGCTATGGTATTCCATGAAATATTTTCCCTGCCTCGGACACAAAACCTGTTGCAGTGGAAGAAGCGGACGAACTTGCCAAGAAATCAAAATACAAGCAAAAGAAGTTAAAAAAAAAAAAAAAAAAAAGCGATAAATAAATAAAACCAAAGCTAAGCTGCTGCAGGTAAACCGTCCGTCCAAGTAAATCTGACAATCGGGAACATGAGGTAGAAGATGTCTTTTACATTACGTTAGTTTTTTACTTCTTCAAGCGAATCAAAACCAGAAGTATCAAGCATTGGAATTATTCATTGTTTGCCCCTTTTATCTTAGTGCTTTTAACCTGTCATCTCGCAGGTCTCTCAAAGTTATGTAAAAGAAGGGGATTTATTTTATTTCTCTTTTTGTTTAACGTTTTTTGCTAAAGGTTTCTTTTAAGTGTCTGACAGGATTTAGAAAGGTTGAAAGTATGCTTTTAATCCATGAAATTTCCTAGAAGTAATACACTTTAGTGACAGGCAGTCAATTTAATCCCAGTGTCTTCGGGGATTCAATATCTAGTGACACGTAGGATTTTGATACATTTCAGGTAATTCAGAGAACAAGCAATTAAAGTATTAGTCTATATTAGTATCAAGAAGATTAGTTTTTGTTCCTTTTGTGTAAGAAGTTTGCGTATTTCTCAGCCACTAAAACAGACGCACGGTTACTGTTTGACTTTTCAAGAAAAATGAAAGGAATTGACTCGCCTAAAAATTTCTGCACCTTTAAAACGATTCAAATTTATTTATTACCAAGATTTAGAAAAGTTGAAAGTATGCTTTCAATCCATTAAATTTTCTTTAAATAATACACTCTGTGGCAGACATTCAATATAATCGCAGTGTTTTCGGAGTTTCAATACCTAGTTGCACGTATATTCAACTCTTAATACGTATGTACAGATCTTAATATTTTCTTTATACCGTACAACCCCCTCCTCCCCTTTTGTTATATTGTTTATTCTGATATATCTTTTATTTATTTATTTATTTATTTATTTATTGTATTTTTAGCGTGTGTCCTCCAAAAAATTATTTCTACAACTATATTTTTAAAGTAATTTTATATATATACTAGAAAAGTAGCCCGTCAAAAATGACGGAAATTTAGATATAAAGATATATACAACTCATTTGCAAGAATATGCGTTTTCTCGTTTGTTCCACAGTGATAGATGAAAATAACAAATTTTAAGAATGAAACACATTTATGAAAAACTGTGTACAGTAGAAGACCACTAATCTGCACAGTTTGGTTCCAAGTGTTATGCAGATTTGAGGCTGTTTGCGGTCATGTCTATTCAATCTTTGTTTACATTTTTTTAAATTCATATATTGGACAATTTAGATTGTTAAGCCTTAAAAATAAATAAATTACACACTTGAAGTAAGGTAAAAACTATTAAATTATCGTATACAATTTCATGAAATAATATTATATGGTATTATATGTGTGTGCTTCACGATCTTGGTTACAACTTTGGCGAAATTGGCTGCAACTTGTCATAATTCTAATAGTGTGGACCTCTATAACAAAAAAGTAACCAGTGTTTAGCGAAATTTCTGATATAAAGTAGTTTTCAAAAACTTGTGTAAAATTGCAGGCCGTTCTCATGTTATGCCAGTCCTGGGAATAATATTTCTAACACTGAAGAGTTTCCATATATATGTGGAATTTAGAAAAGCTTCTCCAAAAGAAAGGTCCTGAAATGACATTGTAATTCCTCTAACTTCAAAGTAGAATCAGGCCCTGATGTTGTTTACTGAAATCTAATAAATACAGTTATTTTGAATATTACAACAGAATTAAACAGCTAAACTTATTTAACTTACACTCGCTGTTACTTCCCGATGTTATTTTTTAGTATTAAGAAAGAAAATTATTTAAATTTTTCAAATCATGCACATTTATAATTTTTTTCCGTCTTTAATAACTAAATAATGAAAAAATATGCTTTTGTTCTGATCTCATAAATATGACAATAAAATAATGTAACTAAGAGACATTGCGAAATTAAATCTTTGTGATTTCAAACCATAAACAAATGATGCCGCCACCATTTTACCTACTATGACGTCATTAGAATATTGTCCATTGATTGTTGGAAAGCTTACTTTGTGAATGATTACCTCAATGATTTAATAATTTTTACGGTTCACGATGAATGAATCACTTGTGTTTGTTTAGGTTTATGGAATAAGATATTAAGTCGTGAACCTAATTTCAACTAAAGTTATCCAAGGATATGTGTATTTTTAATCGAAATTAAAAACAATGCTTTGATCTCAAAATAAAAAGTTTTAGTTTGTATAATTGGTTATTTCTGTTAATTATTCGGCGCAGATGTCATATTCGCCCCATATTGGCGCGATTATTTTCGGTTGCCAATTTGGCGAAAACATCAACAGCATAAACAACATAATCCGGGTTACCACATCAACCAAAATAACGACACTTTGGCGTCAGTTAAGTACCCGTTGCGTATATAACATTGGCGTCAGAAAAAATCGCGCCAATATGGGGCGAATATGACATCTGTACCAATTATTCATTTAGGTACTTTTCCATTATAGCGCATTTTTAAAAAAAGCTTGGCGTAATTCGGGCATCAGAAAGTGAGATATGTTGCCAAAATATATAAACAGCTACGAAACAAATCTAATGAACTTTTATTTTTGTTTATATATGCACTTATATACATAAAAAAATCGTTTCTAAATATATATAATATTTTTTATATAAAAATTACGGCACAGATTTCAGATATGAACCGGGGGCACAGATGTCATATTCGCCCCATATTGGCGCGTTATTTTTCCGACGCTGATTTGGCGAAAACAGCAACAGCATAAACAACAACATCCGGGTTACCATATCAAGCAAAATAACGACACTTTGGCGCCGGTTAAGTATACATTGCGTATATGACATTGGTGTCAGAAAAAAATCGCGCCAATATGGGGCGAATATGACATCTGTGCCGAACCGGGATACCTATGTCGCTAAAATTGTTTATTTGGCCGGCTATTGTTTTTTATTTATTAATAAATTGTTTATTTACTTTTATTTTCTGTTTTTAAATTATATAAACTGTTTTGTTCTATAGTTATTATTCAAACTTTTATTTATTTATAGTTATTTCCTTTTCAAAATGATAGCAAATAATTTAAAAATATATAAGTAACTGGTATTCGAAAGCGAGATTTCTGCCGAATTGGCGTCAGAGAAAAATCACGCCAACCCCGATGCGTATATGACATCTGTGCAAAAATTACTTCTGTTTCTTTATAAAAATGGGTAAATAAATTGTATACATGTGCAAAAAATTGCTTGTGAGTATGAAGCAGTAAATAGGTTGTCAGAAAATACGTTGGCAAACTTCTTTCTCGCCAAGAAACTTTTCTCCGAAGTATTGTACGTACATAAGCAATGATTGCTAGAAATGCATTTTTAATTATGATATGCGCTTTTGTGTTTCACTACATTTATGCATACTATACCGTGTGTATAAATGCTACAGTTCATATGCAGGGCTACACAAAAGAATTCGTAAGGTTTACTGAGTATGAGAATAAATTGCTTAAAGGTGGTTTTTAAAGGAGTTATGCAGTTTTACGCTGAACTGCATTTAGTTTACTAAGAAATGTTTGTAGAATATAGATAAAATGATATACAGGGTCACGCAAAGAATTGGGGCACAGATGTCATATTCGCCCCATATTGGCGCGATTTTTTTTCGGTTGCCAATTTGGCGAAAACATCAACAGCATAAACAACATAACCCGGGTTACCACATCAAGCAAAATAACGACACTTTGGCGCCAGTTAAGTACCCGTTGCGTATATGACATTGGCATCAGAAAAAAATCGCACCAATATGGGGCGAATATGACGTCTGTGCCAGAATTGGATACATAACCGTCTATGGATGATAATATCTGGAAATATGATTTCAGTAGCTTTAAGGGTAGTTTAAATTAAATTTTAGCTAAATAGTGGCATGTAATAACGGTACTATTGGCTATGGACGGTAACTGCTGAAATCAATTTTTAAAAAAAATTATGCGTTTTCTAAAATGTTTACTTAGTTATCTTATTTACCTTATTTGCCTAAATAACGACGTTTTGTTAAAGCATTCAGGATGTGTTGGAAAGTGTTTCATATTCTAAGCTTAACGCATGATTTTTCTCTCTTCTTTAGTTTTATTTTGCATTTATTTTATTCTTAAATTTTAGTCTTATACTGCTTTATAGAAACTTTGGCACAGTTGTCATATATACCCCATGTTGGAGCGCTTTTTTCCGACGCCAATTTGGCGAAAACATCAACAGCATAAACAACAACATCGGGTAACCATATCAAGCAAAATAACGACACTTTGGCGACAGTTAAGTACCCGTTGTATATATGACATCTGTGCCGAAACTTTAATATTTAATGTTTAAACTCTTCGCTCCACTCACCTTACATATAGTATAAACTATAACACAGACAGCGCAAAATAATAGACAGTTTGATACTTTTCCACTGTAGGGGCTTTGGCGTTTTTTAAAAAAAGTTTGGTGTAATTTGGGTATCAGAAAGTGAGATTTGGGTACTTTTCCGTTATACGGATACCATTGTCGCCAAGCGTAATAGTTGGCGCAAAATGAAAATCACGTGAACTGAGGCAATTGAAAAATAAAAGAGAAAATATTGTCGTACTAAAGTGAGCATTTAAAAAATATAACATTTGAAAATTCCAGACTTTTACGAACTATTTCATTAAATCACAAATATATACTTAAAATAATTGAACAAATAACTGTTATAAAATAAAGCAATAAAATAAAAGTCATATTAAACTGCTGGCATAAAATTACAAATATCTTTTAGCATTTTGAAATAATTGGCGCATTAGCATACACAGTACTTTTCCGTTATACGGACAGCATGCCAAAATGTATGCTAATGCGCCAATTATTTCAAGCCTGATCGTAGATTTTTATTGTAAACCATGCGAAACATTGTGATTTGTTATTTATGAAACGTGAATCACGTGAATGATTATTGTTTAACCTTAACCTTGGAAAGTTTTTTAATCTGCTATTAATCGAATTAAAAATGCTTTTTTTTTTTTTTTTTTATAAAGTTATAGTTTACTTTTACAGCTGATACTCAGATGGATTTTATCATTTGGCAATTACCAGATGATGAGAAAGTTGTGATAAAACTGTTTCAGGAATTTGGAATTCTGCATAATAAAAGATTGTGTTCAAAAAATCATGAAATGAAATTATGGATGAGTTCTGGAAATCCGAAATTGAGATGTAGCTTACGATCATGCGAAGAAAGCGTAGGAATACGACAAAAAACTTGGTTTAAAGGATCGCGGGTGACTTTTCCTAATGCTTTGAGGTTTATATATTTATCGTGCAAAGAGTTGACATCGATTGAGTTTTGTGAGCTGCAACTTGATATGAACCACAACACAACAGTGGAATGGAATAGTTATTCGAGAGAAGTTTGTGCAAATGCTTTATGTTCAAGACCAAATAGAAAAATCGGTGGACCTAATAAAATTATAGAAGTAGATGAAAGTCTTGTATTATTTATACAGATATCTGGAAAGGATATAAAACAGATGAACTGCTAAGTGCTGGTTATGATCATTTCACTGTAAATCACAAATACAATTTTGTCGACCCTAATACTGGATGTCATACTCCAAATGTTGAGAGATTATGGGGCATCGCAAAATGGCGCAACAAAAGACATCGGGGAGCTGTTCGTCATCATTTAGAGTCGTATCTCATAGATTTTATGTGGTGACGCCTTCATTCAAAAAATGAAATGTTTACTGCAATGCTGAAAAATATTTATAATTTTATGGCAGCAGTTTAATATGATTTTTTATTTTATTACTTTATTGTATAACAGTTATTTGTTCACTTATTTTAAGTATATATTTGTGATTTAATAAAATAGTCCGTAAAAGTTTGTAATTTTCAAATGTTATATTTTTAAAATGCCCACTTTACTATCGACAATGTTTTTTCTTTTATTTTTTAAACGTTTCAATTCACGTGATTTTCATTTTGCGCCAACTATTGCGCTTGGCGACAATGCTGTCCGTATAACGGAAAAGTACCGCATACATTTTGGTAATGGTGTTCGTATAACGGAAAAATATTGAGATTTGTTGTCAAATCATATAAACAGCTATGAAAACAAACTTGATGAGCGTTTTTTTTTTATATGTTTATTTTATATGTATATTATTCATGTTTTTATGTACAAATTACATCTGTTTCTGTATAAAATTAGAGATACGGCTTTTTTTATGTTAAATAAATTGTATAAATATCGAAAAAAAAATGCGTGTGTATATAAAATGAAACAGTGGATAGGTTCCCGGAAAATGTTGCCAAATTTCCTTTTTCGCCAAGTCACCTATACTGAAAAAGTACCTAAAGCACAGATAAAGTTAAAAATGCTATAAAAAGTGATAGAAAATCTTTATTAAGATTGACGATCGTTTCGTCGCACCAACGGCGGCATTTTCAAAATCATTTATGATAGAAAATACTTTCGCAAAATATTTTAAAACAACAAACCGTGCGACGAAACGATCGTCAATCTTAATAAAGATTTTCTATCACTTTTTATAGCATTTTTAACTTTATCTACATGTGTTTATACCTAAAGCACATTAAAATCGCGCAGTTAGGAGCTCATACAGTACAGCGTCGTCTATTGGCGGTTATTTTATTAGTAGCATCGGGAGGAAGATGTAAAGATGTACTTTAAATTATCACCCATAGATTTTGAAAAAATATCTTAAAAGAGCGAAATTTAAATTAAATTTTGGTGACCTCCTTTATGAAAGATTAATAGTTTTAAATGGGAATTTCACCAAATCAGCCAGCTATCGCCAAGTTGGCCAACATTTGGCGCTACTGTGGTAACCCTGCATTAGTATTTTTCAACAATTATTCATTTCAATGAGGTGGTCCTACCGGAATCGTGAGGGACACACAGAGACTTGGATTTTATATAAATAGATAGAAATCGATTATGCAAACAGCATGTATATTGTTAGTTTTCTCAAGAAAATTGTAATGTTAACTAACGTTTTGGAGATAAATGTAAAACATTACAGATTAAATTTTAAGATGTTTTAAATTAATTTTTTTTTTATTATCACTAGGGGGCTCGGCCCCCTACGAGCTACGCTCGCCAACTCCCGTCCAGACACCGCAGACTCTAAATGCACACTAATTTCATCGGCTATAAAAAGATTTCGAAAGATTGAATTATAATTTAAAAAACAGTGGCGATCTCCCTATAAACGGATTTCTATTCATTTCTCTTTGATTGGGGAATTTTAACGCCAAATCCGCTGTCGTACTACTTGATTATCCCGTCGACCAACTTCGAAAAATTATACAAATTGACATAATTTTTATTTTAAATAACGAAAGAACAAATAAATTAGTACAACATTAATAAAAATACAAATAAAACGTCGAAATCAAAATAACTTGATGACGTAGACACGTGTAACAACATTTCAAAATAAGCTAATATGAAAGGAATTAAATAAACAGAGTCTTTGTCTCCTGGTATTTTTTAACAAAGCGAAAAGAAAGTTCTTTTAAATGAGACATTTTAAATTAAACGTTTTTAGTCTGACGTAATTTTGACCAAGCTATTCTTTCTCTTTTAAATATTCACGTGAAAATACTTTTCTTAGAAATGAAATATTATTTGCGCTTTCCTAATAAAAATAGTTGAAAAGATCCTCTCAAAATATCAAATAAATGTCTAGCACAATTTCTAAATTTAAACAGTTTTGCAATATTATTTTGTATTCATTTTATGTAATAACGGTAATGTGACGTAACTATGACGTAATTTCTCCTATTTAAGACTTCTAACGCATGTTAATGAATTTATTATTTTACAATATCCTTTCTCTTTTAAAATTCACGTGTATACTTTTTATGACGTAATTTTCAATAAGTTCCTGCTTTTTATACGCAATTATTTAATTTTAATTTGAAAGTATTTTTTCTATTTATAATAGTCGCGTGTAAATAAATTTTTAATTTCAAGCAAACATTATTGTTTCCGTTGTTTATACAGTTGGCAACAGGTTAAATTAGTACAATTTTCTAAAATAAGTAAAAAATATCTCTCGAAATGCTGAAAATTTGAATTTAAAATAGAAATAAAACCTCGAAAAATGAGTCAAATTAAAAAAATTAATGAATTCTGCACACCGGCAAATTATAACGTATAAAATGATCTAAAAATTATTAAATTCCGATGTATAGTTTTTGCTCCTATAAAACTTTTTTAGTGGTATGATTTTGTCCAACTTTAGCATTAAATACCTCTTAAAATAATTCTTCGATTTGAAAACTGTCTGCATCAGCGTATTTATCAAACATTTCTGTATAATACTACCGATTTTCATATTTTTGTCTGCATTATTTTTCTTAATATTAACGAAGAAAGACCTCCGGTCACAAAAAATTCAAAACCGGCGGCGGCGGCAGCGGTGACAGCGGTAGTTACTTTTTTTTAGAATAGAGAGATTCTTGATTGTCGGATATTTCATGCCTTTATTTGTCTGCTGGCATGAAGATTTTAACAATGGATGCTATTTTGTTTTATAAAGTATAGGTAATTGAATACGAAACGAAGTTTATATTAATTGCCTACATTAAAATGGTGAAAATGTTTAACTACGAAGATTCTCTCAAATCTGTAACTTTCTGCATTCCCCCACACGGTATTTCATACATCGGAACTATCTCTGGTGTAAACAGTTATTTTTCAATGTTTCGAAACGAAAACATGATTGCCAGCAGTGTCTGATTTACAGCAGGGCATTCGATGCACGGGCCCAGGGTCCCTGATTTTCAGGGGCCCCCAAATGCTGCTGAAGGTTTTTCAATTATTGTCCAAAATCTGACATAGTTTTAATATCTAATGGAATTTACATTTCATTCTACATTCTATTGTGTTCCTATTGTATTTTTATACAGTTGTATATTTTGTCTGAAACAACCATTTATAATCATTTTATTATAGCGAATATTTTCTTTTATCTTTATTACTTAAAAAATATATTGTATATTTAATTCTTATTTAATCCTTTTCCTGTTTTCGTCAGATTATTTGGGGGTTGGTGAGCGTAGCTTCAGGCAGTAGAGCCCCCCTAATATTTTAAATAATTGTAGCTTGGTGTTGTCGAAAATTTATTATTAGTTGTTGCATACTTTATCATTCCAGATATACAGACTTGTATAGAGAAAGATAATCAACACCACACAATTTATTATAAAATGTCTACTCATAATTGTGAAATAATTATTTAAAAGTAAATTTATGATTGTCAGATATAATTTTTTAATGGATATTTTAAAGTAATTATATTCAGTCAATAATAGTATTTTATTAAGTACCTTTTTTGATTTTTTTTTTTTTTTTTTTTTTTTTTTTTTTTTTTTTTTTTTACTCATTGAGTAATTGTAGTACCCCCTGTAAATTTTGGTGCAAGGTGGCCCCCGTAAGCATCTGTGTCCAGGGACCCCAAATTTGTAAATCGGTCCCTGGTTGCCAGTGACAGAGTATAAACAAAGTACAAGATAAAGTATTTTATTTGTTAAATGAAAATAAAATTTTTGAATTGTATATTTTTAATTAGTTGAATTTACTTTAAATAAAGGTTGGGCATACGAAAGTTGCAAGAGCTTGTGTAAGTAGGAATTATTGAATTTTTTTTTCTTTAAAATATTTTAATCCTTTCATAAAAATTGAAATCGAAAAGTACTTTATAAAAATCTACAGTTTTGCCAAAAATCTGTTTTACAAAGTACAAACATGTTCATCTGTCAGTAACGGCATGTTCTTAAAGCAACACTTAATGTCTTGGTATGCACTGTCACTTTACATACAACTATGTTTCTAAATATCGAATAATTTTAAATTTTATTCCATCAAATAGAACAAAAAATGTACTTTAAGGGGTCAGTGGATATTAAAAATCAAATCCTCAATTTTCAATGGATTCATTTGAAAATTCTCAGACTTGTTGATGGCAAGCTCAACTACATTCAAAAATTCGTTTTAAAATAATACAAAAGTTTCTTAAAATGTCCCACGCGCATTTCTTTTGCATAAAATATGACAATATTTATTTATGAGATATTTTTTATATATTACAATGGAAGTTGCTATGAATTGTAAAATTTCGCTGAATATATAAGTAGAAAAAAAAATATTTTTCTAACTATGCTTTGTTTTTCTAAAAAAAATAGCTATAGAATATTTTCACTTGCACATAAATTTTAACACTAAAGTACTCCTGAAATACAACTTTTATGCTAACATTTATTTATTATTGTATAGAGGATATACAGTATGCATTTCAAAAGAATCTGAAAGTTAGGAATGCGCATGAAGCATTTCAAAAGTTAGAAATGTGCGAAATTTTCAATTTTGAGATAACAGCATTTTAAGTAAAACACGCTGCATAAATATATAAGGTGTGTCCCAACGAAATAAAGCCACCGAAATTGTGCGCCGTAACTACGCACAAAACAAACAAATAAGATTGAAACAAATATATTAAAAAGTCCATATAGAAATACATATTTACAAGGAGTAACTCACTTTCCACCCCACCTTAGCAGGAGAAAAAAGTAAATGTGTAAAAATTGAGGGGGAAAAGTATCCCGCCGAAATAAAGCCACTGTCAATATTAGTATTTATTGGTAACTACCGACATTCGAGCTGCTGAGTTCAACATGTTTATGACGTCAGGAAGTCGTTAAGTACTTGTTCTGTGCCAGTCGAACTTTGTACGGACTTTAGAAGGTTGTATTTTCTATTTTACTTGCTGTATTGCAATGGGAAAGAAAACCCATCTCTCAAAGTTCGAGAAAGGACAGATAACAGCTTTTAAGGAACAAGGTCTTTCACAGAGACCAATATCTAAGCAAATCAAATGATCTAAAACCGTAATAGACAATTTTGTAAATCAGGGCACTGCGTACGGGTATAAAAAAAAGGAGGTGTGCATGCAGAAAAATGACTTCCAGGCAGGCAAGAGCAGTTTTACGTCGTCTTTCAAGAGGTGGTATTTTCCTAAATAGTTGGCCAAAGAGGATAACATCCCTGTGACAAAATCAACACTGTCACAAATTGAAAAACAAACAAGCAACTTGCGATATAAGAAAAGGAAACAGCAGCACGTGTTGAAAGCTATCCACATGCAAAGGACGGTCGGCTGGGCCAAATATAATCAAACCTGGAAGAACCAGTGACATTGTGTTATAGTCTGAGATGAGAAAAAATTAATCTGGATGGGCCAGACGGCCTTGCTTTCTATTGGTATGACATGAGGAAAGAAGAGGATATTTTTTCCAAAAGACAGCAAGGTGGAGGCTCATTAATGGTGTGGGGAGGCTTCGGCTATGGAGGTAAACATAACCTGGCTATGTTCTCTCAGGCTGCATGAAGGCTTCCGATTACCAAGAAATGCTAGAAATCCATTTACTGCCATTTTCAAACAGAATTGGTAGACTAAGTTGGATTTCCCAGCAGGAAAAATCTCCATTCACGCAACAAAATCGTCCTGGGAATGGTTTTTAGAGAATCGGGCGCATGTCACGGAACTACCTGCCCTTTTCCCATAATCTCAATCCCCAAGAAAATGTGTCTGGTATCCTCAGTAGGGCTGTTTATGCCAATGGCCGGCAGTTTCCGTCTGTGGCAAAATTAAAGGTCGTCATCATTGAAGCGTGGGAGAACATTGATGCTACTGTCCTCCAAGGAGTGGTAAATGGTATTCCACATCGTATATTCCAAGTCATATATAACCATGGCGGATATATTGTCTATTAACTGTAGTGGCTTTATTTCGGCGGGACACCCCCCCCCCCTCTTTTTAACAAATTAATTTTTTTCCTGCCCAGGTAATGCAGGGAGTGAGTTGGTCCTTGTAAATATGTATTTGTATATAGATTTTCTTAATATATTTGTTTGGTTCTTGTTGGTTTGTTTCGTGTACAATTACAGCACACAATCACGGTGGCTTTATTTCGGTGGGACACACCTTACAGTTTTTAGAAATATAAAAGCTTATATCTCTGAGAAGAAGCGTCAGAAGCGAAAAATTTTCTTTGCATTGGATAAATTTGAGCATAGTTTCATAAATACTCCAAATAAAAAAAATCATAATAATAATTCATTTCAACACATTTAAACACAATTTAACGACATTTTAAGTAAAACACACTGCATAAATATGTATAGTTTTTATAAATATAAAAGCTTATATCTCTGAGAAGAAGCGTCAGAAGCGAAAAATTCTCTTTGCATTGGATAAATTAGAGCATAGTTTCATAATATTCTCCAAATTAAAAAAAGACTTGTGGTTTTGAAAATCCGTTGTCCTTTTAAGTGACAAGTGAAGTTTTTTTGAAAACTGTACTTTGATTTATTGATATTATATTATTTTCAAAATAATTTTTAAGCATGCAATTTTTAAATCCTACAACACATCATGCTCGAAATGTATTGCCTATGTTTGGCAAGAACACCTTATTATTTCTTCTTATGACAATGAGCTTTCAGGTAGTTTCCATTACAAAAAGTGAGAAACTAACTATTGCAACCGTTCGGAGGGAAGCGATTCCGGAAAATTTCAATATATTTTCATCGATCATGACCGCCGGACCCCAAAACCACACTCCATTCAAGTATTGATTTATATATATATATATTCTATTTTTGATATGCGACAGCAATTGCATTTATGGACCAATTTGGATGTCCCCGAGGACTTACCAACATCTCGATCGAGCTCGTTGGCCAGCTTCATCCGCTATCTTGTTTAAAAAAATGGCCACTTAAAGATATAAAATTCAAAAATGCATACAAAATATTAGAAATCCAATGTATTTACCCTTAAATGGTCGGCCTTGATACAAGGATTCCGGAGCATTTTTTTTTGTTTTGCCTGTATCTTAAAAAATGACTGATGTATGCAGTTTGAAATTATAAGGTCACTTATTTTTCCATAATCAAGTTTCACTGATGAGCTTTAGAAACATAGTTTCTCGCAAATTTACTTTAATTGCTCTAACCATTATTGCTACTGCCATACTCGTAATTCTACATAGTCATACCCGCCAGTGCCAAATTTTCGCCAATCATGATGATACTTGCCAAAATATCGCTAAATTTTTCGAAAAAATATGTCGCCAAAAATGAAGGCAACTGGACGACAGCTGGTTATTAATTTTTCAAAATTTCCATTCGAATTCAGTATTGACGAAAACTGGAAATTTTCTATAATCGGGTTCCACGCATTTTAGCTTCGTGTGTTTAACTAAAATTCGCTGAATTATGAAAAACAAGGAATAGGGACGCTAACTTTTCCTCACTTGTACAGGTCGGAATTGCTTTTTATATTTAAATTGAAAGAAAAATAAGCTTGTGAAATATCGAGGTACCATTTTGTTTTTGCCTAGTTATATTAAATGGACGTGAATTTGTCTTATTTCTAAATTATACAATAGCATTCATTTATTCGCATTCTATATTGATTATGCCACATTTAAAATAGAAATTATGTAATCCTCAATGTATACGAATGTTAGAATAAAAGTAAATAAAAAAAGAAAATGGTAAAAAAAGAATCGTAAATTAGAAATCGTACATTGTTATTTATTTACTCTAAACATTTTTAACACTTTCCAGCAAAGTTAAAAAGTGTTAATGCATTCGGTTTGTCTGTCCGTCTATCCGCACTCTAACTCACGTAAATATACTCGGATTTTCATGTAATTGAAAAATGTTAATGATGCTTACCATGGCATGTTCGGTATTGTATAGGAAGTATGTAGCAGTAGTAGTTCATTTACAGGGGCACTCCATTACATTCTAGTATATGGGGAAAAATCGTTTGCAGAGTATTTTAATGACATTACGCTATTCCAAATGTATTTAAATTGATACTAGGACTTCCCTCAGAGGGATTAGTCTGAGCGATATTGCCGAGAACATAGATTTAATAATAACTTGTTGCAAGTAAAGAAAATGAGATACTATCTTTAACTGGCCACATACTGGTTACTAATTCAAATGATGAAATATCTAGATTAGTGAACCTGAAAAAAAAAATCCATATCAATTTTAAACCAGCTCTTCCCTCTGTTAAGGGCCCTGGCAAGAGATAGAATAGCCTAGAAAAGGAATACATTTACAAGTACTTTCGGACAACCTATTCGCTGTTTCATACCGACATTTTTGCATTTTTTAAAATACATACATAAACCAGTATAATATTTCTTCAGTTTTATTTTCATAGTCGTTTATATCATTTGACAAAAAAATCTCACTTTCTTAAACTCGAACTGCGTCAAGCTTTTTTAAAAAAGCAAAGCTCATATAACAATGAAATTCCATGAAGGGAATTAAACATATGGTAATGTAGCATTTAGGTGAGCGCAATTGATAAATCGTCAAATATTGTTCTTATCGCCATCTTTCGTAATGCATTCTTTTAATTTAAAATACACACATTAAATAAATTTATAAACATGATTTGACTCATTTAATTAAAAAGAATAATAAGTAAATAAATAAAAATAATAAGAATAGATAATAGCATAGGTCAAAACATTTATTTCAACATTAACACAAGTTACACTTGCGGGGAAAAAAGGTGGCTTTTGACAAAAAATAAAAATAAAATACTCTTGGCAAAATCTGAACCGGTCTAAAAAAAAATGTACCGTGATTAATTCAAATATTATAGGAATATTCCGTAATCTGTTTTTCAACCAATATCGTGTTTTAAAAAGCTTCGCTTAACTCCAATTAAATTTCATTGCTGTAACATTTTATTTTTATTTTTATTTTTTTTATTTTTTGGAGATGGGGGGGGGGGCGGGGGAGAATACGAGATTGCATATATTTACGTTTAAATTTTAAACTTTCGTTTATGTAATGGTTGCTTGTATGAATAATTAGCACCTTGATGATCGAGCTTCACTCGAAACATATGTAAAAAACTGCTTGAGTGGTATGTGTGCTTAAAGCCATTATTTCTTAGCTATTATAACTCCCGTCCGTTATAACAATGTTGCTGTTAGTATTACTCTTGTTTGACGTTTGACGTCAACCTTGCCTGTGTATCTGAATACGAATTATTGGCCATTTTTCTTGCACGAAGAGTGGTTATAACATAATTGTTTCATTCTGCATAGCATGTACCAATTGCAATATTGATACTTTTAAGTTAGTCAAACGCAGGTAATAAATTGACAATATTTTTTTCCATACTATATTCATCTTGCATTCATTTCATTTAAAATATAAAGCTTTCATTCACTTCATTTAAAATACACGTTTTTAAGTAATTTCACTGTACTTTAACAACATTACTTTGCATTGGCGTTTTTTTAACCATTTGGAAAAATGGTTATTGTTCTCGTCAGGGTAGGAAATCAAAAGCATATCTGAAGATTTTTATTCGTTTCATCCGCATTTTATTCGTTTTCTGATTGGTCTATACAATAATCTGTATTTCCCTTCACTTTCAACATAGACGGATACCTTCTGTTGCCACTATGACAAAAAAGTAATAAATACTACAAAAAAAATTAATAACTCAGAAACAAATTGAGATACAGCTTTCAAAGAAATTGCATTTAAAAGTACATTTTTTTCTCTATCCGACGGTGTAAAAAGTAATATTGTCGGATGTTTAGAAGTTTAAGAGTGAAATTTCATTTAAAGTCGGTCGTCAGATTTCTTGGAAATCTGACGATCGAAAAACCTTTTCCCGAACAGCCAATGAAATGCTTGGATAATACGCAAGTTTCAGGTGGATAATATGTACGAGTCGCAGGCTATTTTTGTCGCTTGGAGTTTTTAAGTGTAATAACACTATTAATATTTAATTCATGGCGCACGTAATGTATGATAAACTCCGTGCGATTTTTCATGTCTTAAATTTTAGTCTTTGAAAAAATCATTTCCCAAATGATCGTTGTAATTTGTTAAATTGCTTTTTTTTTTTTTTTTTTTTTTTTTTTAAAAAAAAAAAAAGCTTTATGCAGTTTTGGCTTCAGAAAGTGAGATTTGTTACAAAACAAATCTCACAAATCATACAAACCTGACAATTTATTACAAACCCGATGAACGTTTATGTTTATTTTTTACAAATAAATATAAACCTTTTTGGCACAGATGTCACATACGCACCACGTTGGCGCAATTTTTTTCTAACGCCAATTTGGCGAAAACCTCGTTTTCGAATACCAGTTTCATATATATTTTTAAAAAGGGAATAACAATAAATAAAAAAAGTTTAATTAATAACTATAGAACAAAACAATTTATATAATTTAAAAAAAAGATAATAAAAGTAAATAAACAATTTATTAATAAATAAACAACAACATCTAGGTTACCATCAAGCAAAATAACGACACTTTGGCGCCAGTTAAGTACCCCGGTGCGTATATGACATTGGCGTCAGAAAAAAATCGCGCCAACGTGGTGCGCATTTGACATCTGTGCGTAAATGTCTAGTTTACACTAAATTAATTGTTTAAATCTTTAAACAATTGCTTGGGTACATGAAAGAATGAGTAGGTTACCAGAAAATATGCATGAAAAGTTTACTTCTCTCGCCAAACCCATTTTCTTTACCTATAAGACGCCTATTCTGAAAAAGTACAAATTTCGGTACTTGTTAATTATCCCGTCGACCAAATTACAGTCGCCAAATTGTAAGATTTAATGCCAATAATGGTTGATCGTAAATGTCACATTCACTTGATAACACGTGTTTACGTCATCAAGTGATTTTAATTTCGACGTTTTATTTGTATTTTTATTAATGTTATTCTAATTTATTTGTTCTTTAAAATCTTTAAGTTATTTAGTATTAATATTAAGTTATTTTTAAAAAAAGTTATTTAAAATAAAAATTATGTCAATATGTATAATTTGGCGGGTGGTTTGGCGATTTATATAATTTGGCGAAATTGGTCGACGGGATAACTAACAAGCACCCAAATTTCATTTAAAATACTAAAAGACAAAAATAAATAAATTAAGAATAAATGATGCCACAAATAAAAATTGTTTATTTAAACATAAAATAACTGTTTCAAATTTTCACACGCAAAATATAAATGTTGGTTGCTTTTGGCGATTAAAAAATGCTATTGGGTAGATTATCGTATAATCTGAAATGCTACGTTATTATGGCTTTTTTCTTTGAAATAGAAAAAAAAAAAAAAAAATAATCCAGATTTATTTTCCTGTTTGATTAAATTTAAATATGTTTTTTTGCACTTTAATATTAGTGCGGGCATATTTTCTTTGCTCCATGTGCTATAATTCGGTTTTCTACGAAAACATCCAGCCGGTGAAAATGACATACACTAAATTTCCGTGACGTATGTAGATAAATTGTGCTTTTTTTATCAGTTTTTTTAATATAATTTTTAAACGAATTGGAACTTATTTTTCATAGAAGGTGTATTCAGTAGGTTACCCTTATAGGTACCTTATGGTAAAACCAGAACCGAAATCCGACAAATATTTTTTGAGTTATGCTTGACGAAAGGTTTTACGAAAGGTTTTAATATCGATCGTAGCTGTTTTTGACCGGAAAGTAATACTGCGTTGTGTATTAGCCTTCGCTTCGCGGACATATTTTCTTTGCTCCATGTGCTATAATTCGGTTTTCTACGAAAACATCCAACCGGTGAAAATGACATACACTAAATTTCCGTGACGTATGTAGATAAATTTTGCTTTTTTATCAGTTTTTTTAATATAATTTTTAAACGAATTGGAACTTATTTTTCATAGTAGGTGCATTCAGTAGGTTACCCTCATAGGTACCTTCTGGTAAAACCAGAACCGAAATTCGACAAATATTTTTTTAGTTATGCTTGACGAAAGGTTTTACGAAAGGTTTTAATATCGATCGTAGCTGTTTTTGACCGGAAAGTAATACTGCGTTGTGTATTAGCCTTCGCTTCGCTCAGACAATAAATCATTAAATTCCACTACAAGATGATTAGGATAGATCAGGTCAGAATAGATAGAACAGATTCATAGCATTTGTCGTTCATTTACAGGGACACACAAAAGAAATCGGTTACAGTACTGTCTTTGAGTAATAATTGCTGGAACTGCGTTTAGAAATTCGGTATGCGCTTTTAAATTTAACTAATTTTTTGCATGTTATTCGTTGTATATAAATTCTATACGTCGTATACAGGGCTGCACAAAAGAATTAACCCATCATTCTCCATATTAGCCGAAATTGCTAAAGGAGAATTTTTAGCTGATTCTTAACCGAACTAAATTTTTTTATGCATGTAGGTAATAGATACAAATCTATATATCATATACAGGGCTGCTCAAAGAATTCGGATAATTTTCCAATGGTATATGTTAACAGCTGAAATTGGGTTTTCAAGTGTGTTATGCGTTTCCATATGGTTGAATTATAAATAATACTTTAACTTATTAAACGGTGCACTTTTGTTACAATATTCTGAATGTGTTTCATTATCTATGCTTGGCGCATGTTTTTTTCTTTCTTGCTATATTATGTAAACATACAAAAATACATGATTATATAGGTGTGGAAGTAAATGCAGGAATTAAAAATAATCGCAAAGCGTAAAATAGGCAAAATAAAGCATTATGATGCGCAATTACAAGAAAATAATAAATAATAAATTCTAAATCTTCATCTTAACAATTACTTTAAAAAATAATTTCACTTGCGGTTTTCTTAATAATAATAATAATAATAATAATGTATTTAGATTTTGTATCAATTGTAAGCAACAAATCCAAGGCTTAGCATTATAGAAAAGAAATAAGAAGTAAACATACCAAAATCAACTAGATAAATTAATAAAAATTAATGACATGCTAAAAGATAAAACTGGTTTACATCTAATGCCGTTTGTCACCTTTCAAGTGAAAAAAAAAAAAAGAAAAAAAAAAAAAGTAGGAAGCTTGTTTTTCAAGCCTCCATCATTTCAAGTTCATCATTCGGAGGAAGTGGAGAATTCCATTTGGCAGTATTCCTTACATTTTTAATGTTTTCTTCATAAGACGATCAGATGAGGAAGAAATTTCGAATATAATTGTTGTACATTCGTGTTAGAAAGAAGTACACTGTTAAAAAATTTTCAGTTAAATTACAGATAATCTACTGGTAATTCATTACCTTATGTCGTATGTAAAATTACAGGATTAGAAAAACAGAGTTTCTGCTAAATAACGGAGGCATTATTCGGTAAATTTACATAAGACTCTGTAAATTTACATCGATAAAAATACACAACACTCTGTAAATTTATGTATTTTTAATGATAACAATTTAATTTATTTTCTGAAACTAGTGAACTTCGAAGAACTAGAACTGCATGCCATACCATTTAATTTTCAGAATATTTATTTCTACCTGGCGCGGGTGATCTCGAATCCTCTATGTTGGAGATGAAAGCCTTACGGACCGTGCTATAGTAGCTGTTGCAAAGTATCCAAATAATGTCTTTTATGATTCAGTGAGGAAAAATCTATTTACTTTGAGGTCCTCTGACCTTTAACCACTTCACCGGCGAATGGTATGGGGAAACAGTGCTTTTACCCCCGAGTTATCTCGGGGCAGTCGGTGAAGTGGTTAATGTCTGAGCTATTTCAACCGCATATCTCCCTCTGGACTGAGGGCTAATAATTTAACTTATTTTCTGAAATTAGTGAACTTTGAAGAACTAGAACTGCATGCCGTACCATTTAATTTTCAGAATATTTATTCCTACCCGGCGCGGGTGATCTCGAATCCTCTAGGTTGGAGATGAAAGCCTTACGGACTGTGATATAGTAGCTGTTGCAAAGTATCCAAAGAATGTCTTTTATGATTCAGTGAGGAAAAATCTATTTACTTTGAGGTCCTCTGACCTTTAAGGTCTGAGCTATTTCAATCGCATATCTCCCTCTGAACTGAGGGTATTTGGTACTTTTCATGATTTTTTAAAAAATACTTGGAAGATATGTACTTTAATAATTTTTTTCTATTATAAACTTCAAACTGTTCTTAATCAGAATCAAGGAACTATTTAAATGTACTAAAAATTAATATTTAATGAGAAATTATTGAAAAAAGCATCTTTTATATTTAAAAAAAAAGATCCGCATAAGAAAACATCATTTTTTAACATAAAATTTTACATAGACTTGAATGAAAACTTACCCATACGTAGTACAAACATCTGAAAATAGGTTTTATTTGTATATAAACATTATTTAGTAAAATTTGCTTTTGTGTGGTACATTTCAAAGCACAAAGAGCAACACCACAAGGTTCACAATAAGTTCGAATTAAGCTCCCATTTTAGATATTTTCTTATACTTACTTCTGTTCACCTATTTTTTCCAAAATAAATGGTTCGTAGATAATATCTGAAAAGATCTCGAACTTATATAATAGGTATTTTTACAGCTCAGGGAGTTAAAAGTTGACCCTGAGAGACTCTCGGGCTCGGTTCGCTTCACCGAAAACGGCCGCCCGAGTGACACTCGGGCTTAGACCTCAAAGAGTTAATATTATAAAGCTTCATGCACATGGTCAATGAAACGACTGGCAAAATGATTGTCGATAAAAATACCCGCTAACTCCGTAGAAACGAATTTTCCTTTTTTAAAATATTCTAATTTTTAACAAAATTTTATTTTTAATCAAATATTCTTCTTTAATATTTCTAATAAAATTTTAAAAGAATTTTAAAAGTGTGTATTTTGAATTACAGTTATAACAAAGATAAAAATATCTTTAAACAAAGACATGAAAATCCCTACCAGGAATTTGATATAAGAGAAGGGAAATGTCTGTAAATGATGGCCGAGAAACTGAAATGCATTTAGCGGAGAAATAGCGTAAATTTGCCTAGAGTCTCTTTTTTCTTTGTGCGTGTGTTTTTACGAAAAATTTTAACAGTGTATACTGTGTGACCGAGATAAGAAAAACCTTGAGTAGGTTTCTCGCTTTCGAAGGTTCCAAAACTTGTAGGGTGATCCATCCATAGGACAAAAAAAGACCGCTAATTCTCAGCATGATCGGTTGAATGGGAGAAAAGAAAATGCGGGACTTCCCTAAAATAAAGTCTACTGACCAGTTACCTTGGCAACAGGACAGAGGCGAGACCGGTTTTAGAGTCTTTCTTATCCGAGCCAGACAGTACCTTCAAATTAACTCTGACGGAAATCATCCTATAAACATGTGACGGGTACCAATTGATTACTGATGAAGTCGTCTAATTAATGCTATACTTAAATTTTCCTTACGGGGTCGTGCACATATAGACATTGTACCAAACTTTCAAAGTTTCAATACTAACACCTACTTTTGCTATTATATTTATTTTTTTTTTTTTTTTTTTTTTTTTTTTTGTAAATTAAATCGCCAGATACCAAACAGAAAGCCATTCGGTCAATTAGTTTAGGAAATATGCAGTTTCAAAGTGTGGAATCCCTAATGTTAAATTCTCTTACAATCGTTGCAAAACAAATTGCAATATGGACGTTTTTTGAAGCATAACTCAAAAATTACTTGGCGGAATGAGCTGTAATTTTAGATTTCTTTGTTTAAAGCTTTAAAAAGTGATTTCTGTTAAAACTTCGTAAGTTACAATTCATATTTTTACTGAAAGTTAATTTAGAGAAGAAATATATATACAGTGGAACCCGGTTAAGACGCGTTTCAAGGGAGTGGACAAAAGTCGCGTATTAAGCGGGATCGCGTATTAAACGTGATTTGTATCATGTTGCAGGAACTGGGCTTATTTACCCATTTAAATCGTCTAAATGAACTTTTGAGCTTTCGTTTATATGTTTACGGTCGAAAATTGTGTCTTTTAGATATGTTTAGTTTAAAATTAAATTGTATTAAACTTTAACTCCTTGTTTCTTTTTATATGACTGAATGGAATAAAAAGGGAAAATAAATGTGGATTCCAACCTGGTTTTGTTGTCGATTTGAACTTTGCAAGCAAAAATAAAACAACAAAAATAATTTTCCTACTAGACTAAAAAATTTTTAACAAAAAGAATAAAACATTAAAACTTTGAAGCACAACCCATTTTTAAAAATCAAATTTACTACTTGTATTAATAAGTACCATTATAATTGACCCTTCTTTTTAATATAAGAAGAAACTATTTTTATTAATCTTCGTGTACATAATATTGTTAGCATAACAAAAAGTAAAGAAAACATAAAAGAATTATCCAATCGCAGTCGTATTTAGTTAATCTTTACGAGTTTCATTTTTTGTTGCCTATAACATGCATTATAAAACATAGTAGTGATATAACGTACATTTAAAAGCTCACTAACAACAGGCATGATCATCTCTAATCATAATAATTTTTATGATGTATCTGAGTAACCTGAATTCGTCTATATTTCTCTTACTACTGTAAAAACATACACGAAGCGAGAGACAAAGAATGTTAGAAGGCGGAATCAAAGAAGAATTGCAGTTTTACTAATTTAGCGGAGCTTTGTTTTATTCAAATATCTACCACTATTTCTGATTAGTAATTTTTGCTTTAATTAATCTGTTATTAAATAAAGTAAATAATACTATTCGAAAACAGTGTTCTTTATCTGAATAAAAATAATCCGCAAAATTGCCAACACTTGAGAAGAGAGACGGAATTCGCATCTTGATCAATGAATCCGCGTCTTAAGCGTGATTATTTTCCCTCAAAGGACCAAAAATTTATCGCGTATTAAGCGGGATCGCGTAATAACCATTCGCGTATTAAACGTGATATTTTTACATTAGTCTTATGAGCGATATTCAAGGGATCGGAAAAAATCCGCGTATTAAGCGGGATCGCGTATTAACCGTGAGCGTCTTAACCGGGTTCGACTGTATATTAATTAATTTTCGAAAAAAATATGAAACTGACCAATGAACCGGCATAACTTCGAAATTATTTGACCCAATGACTTCCTGTCTAATATAATGATATAATCCAGGAAGAAGTATATCTATTATATACCGCATTTTATGGAAGAAAAACCGCACCCGTCGTAAGCGCCGCACTCCTCAAAATTGGTCTGAATAAGCTTTAAAATATCGTAATCGCCGCACCCTTCGTAAACCTGTGGGAACGCTACTTTTTTGGACAGTGTCTCATTGACCTAACTTTAACCAAACTTTTCTGAACAGTGTAAAGATGCTTCATTTTTAATAACTTAATATTCTAGAATTTTATTTAAAATATTTAAATCTAGTTTTAAATATTTTTATGTAATTTTTAAATTAAGGAGGCGTCAATCAGTATCAAAACCATCCAGAGCGTGGGACGCGGACCCTTCTGCTTAGGCGCTCCACATTTTTTTGTAAAGTGGTCGGCGCAACTTAGCACGCTTTTAATGACGCTTTTTACGTCGCATCTACTTTAGTCCTTTTTTAGTTTCTATTCGAAGCCCTCAAAGTCTGAGTGGAAGAGTTGTAAAATTTCTTTGTACACACGCATGTATGGTTCGGTATCATCATCGGAAATGTCACGGTTTTCATTATCGGAAAAGTCAGAAAGTTTGGTATTGTTGAGCAGTGGACTTGAGAACAGTCTTAAGGAATTTTAACTTTATCCAAATTTTACGCACCCGAAAAAAAAATCGTAAACGCCGCACTTGACAGAAAATTGACTTTCAAACTCGTAAACGCCGCGGCGTTTCTTCCATAAAATTCGGTAGTATATGGATTCTCAATGTTTTGAGATTTCCCAGTGGGTTCTTTAGCTTTACTTCAATATGTTTTAGTATAACGATTATTGTATAATGTTACAGAGTGTCGTAAAAGTTTCCATACTGACGACATATGTATTTATTATTCACAAAAGAACAAACAATAAAACGATTACTTTCATGCTAATGATAAAAAGCACTTTTAACATCACGTAGGAAAAAATACTGAACTTATATTTATAATAAATGTTCAAAATATCCAACGTTTTCTAGGGGGCAAAGCTCAACTTTTTTGCGCATGTTTGTAGAAACGCATTTTAATATGCTGGGAGTGACTTCTTGTATCCTTTGAGTAATGGCAATTTTCAGATGATCTATTGTTTGAGGATTATTTGCATAAACTTTTTCTTTTTAAATATCCCCGCAGAAAAATGTCTGGGGGTGCTCAGATCAGGGAATCGAGCTGGCAAAAGATTCTTTGAAATGAGTCATTCTTCAAACATACGGACAAGTGGCGTCATCTATGATAGAAATTTGAACTAATTATTTTCATTTGCTTGAAGAAAACTTTTCATCCTGGGAAGCATTTTAGTCCAAACCACACTCCTGTACGACAATTATTTGGTTTTATATTGAATTTTAAAATATGTCCAGGAATTTTCGGACACCCTGTATATCATCACAAAACTATTTCTTTACTAGATATGGTTTCCAGAGATTCTCTTATAATAGATTCTTGGTAATTATTTGTGCGGAAGATAATTTTGGATCTATTGAAATCTTGAGTTTGCGCTAATCTTTGCTAACGCAGTACAGGGTCTTATTTAGTCTGAGATCTGCTTCATGTTCTTTTATCCTGTCTCGAAATTTTCTCCTTGTCATACCTATGTTACATTGTCGTACAATAATGCTACAGTTATTTTCTCTTTCCTAGGGTGGGTCTCATCTCAGCCTCTCTGATGCACCCACACCATGTCTTCGCCCGTCCCTGAGTTCCGAGACGCTCACCAGTACTGGCAGCCCCTGCTCAATAATGACATCATCCGGCCGAAGCCCCGTCGTTTAGGAGACATGAGCAACAGCCCAACACAGCCGTCCATCCAGAGAGCAACCAGTCGAGAAAGACTCTTCGTCGGCAACCCACTAAAAACCTACGAAAAGGATTCTGGTAAGATTCATAGAGGTTATTTACCGGGTGTCCCAAAAAGGACTGACTAATTTTAAAATTCAATAACTTGCAAACGGTGACAGATATTTAAAAAATTCTTGCAGGAGGGTTGTGCATAAGGTCAAAAGTTTTTTTACAGTGATTTTCGATTTTAGTTCGAATTACAAACAATAGATGGCGCTGCGATCAATAGACGCTGAATTCAGGCTCGATTTTTGGTACTTCGTGGCCCGGATAATACATTTCCATCTCCTTTTTTCAGCATGGAACAAGGGAAAGGACCAGAAATCGAGCCTGTATTTTGCGACTATTGCTTACAGCGCCATCTATTGTTTGTAATTCGAACTAAAATCGAAAATCACTGTAATAAAACTTTTGACCTTATGCACAACCCTCCTGCAAGAATTTTTTAAATATCTGTTACCGTTTGCAAGTTATTGAATTTTAAAATCAGTCAGTGCTTTTTGGGACACCCGGTATAATCTTAAGTGGACTCTGCACTATTTTTGTTGTTGTTGTTGTTTGAGTATAGTGAAGCCTCCCTGTGTGACCACCTCCCTTGATGACCATTTTTTCATGGAACGAAATTTATTCCGATAAGTTCAATACTAATTTTACCTCCATTCAGAGACCATACCAGTTGAATTCCCTCCATGAGCGACCCATTTCTTTGAAGAAAATGAAACAAATTACGTCTTTTCCTGGTCGCCTGAAGAAGTTTTTTTTTAGAAAATAATTCCGGAGAGCACATTATTAATCAAACTTCTAAACTGAATTTAGAATTTTTCTTTATTCCTGTAACTTTTAAGTGTTTAAACCCCTTTGTACCTTTTTAGGCAATGAATTTAACTTTGATGGCAAATTAAGAATGACGGTCAATAAACTTCCCTGCCCCTTAGAAAACTCTCAAAGAAATAGATAAATTAGTAAAATCGTCATTATTTGTTTCCGTCCAAAAAAAATTGTATTTATTTACTGAACTTCGAAAGGACTTGGAAATAAAAGATAAAAAATAAAACCGTAAAATCAAAGCAAACGTCAATGTATGTATTCATTTTTTAAACTCTGAAGTCATTAACTTATGTAATTAACTTTTGTTTTGATACTTAAATTTTCATACTTTTTCCTAATGTGAAAACTAAATTTTAATAACATTAATTGTTACCTTTTTTCAACAATTAAAATCTGGATTTAAACATGACCTCTATTAAGAGACCACCTCTCGGAGCGACCAATTTTTATTGGAACGGAACGTGGTCGCTTTAGGGAGATTTTACTGTATTTTACAAACGTTTGAGATACTATTATTAAATTAATTTATGAAAAAACACGATTCAATCAAGAGAAAGTGCAATTATTATGGTTAAGTAAATAAATAAAAAAAAAGAAAAAGAAAATCTTAAAACCACACTTCTACAATTTTGAACTTTTTTTCTTACTTTTCGTACAAGTATAGGGGAGAGTAGTACACAGTGAGATGGGGTACACAGTGAGACAGCAGTCACTTTGGCATATAGCTGTAACTTTTTCTCCTACCTCGCACTTACAGATAACCGCCTCATCTTATGCAACACGTGGATGTAATTTTGGCACTTCGGTTACTCGTCCGACAAAATAGTAAATAATTTTTCACTTTATAGTGGTTAAAGTTACATAAACGTCTATTTTAGAGTTTATTTCTTTCATTATGGTATATACTAGCTGTTACCCGTGACTCCGTTCACGTAACATTTAAAGAAGAATAAATGCATCAATTAACCAAAAAATTCGATAAATTAAAGCATATACAATTAACCCTTTTATCAAATTTTATAGTAGAAATACTTCTCGTGACCCAATTTGCATATATATAGGATCATTTAATTTTTTTTCGTGAGCTTAAGCAATAGAGTTGCTTATTGCTTTAAACCGCGTAAAAATCAATTTATAGTAAAACCCGCTTATGGATAAACATTTTCATGTCTATTGTTGTGTAGTAATTTAGGATTATGGAAGCTTCGAAATTTGCAGGAATATGCCCCAATGGGGGACAAAGATTATCTTTCACAGATATTTTTAATTGCAGATTTAGATATTTTAAAATCGAAAGAAATTTCAAAAAATATTACCTGATTATTACCCGGATTTTTTATAGGCTTTTCTTTTGTGCTTTTCAATAATCAGAGTACCATTAAAAATTAGAGGAGGTAGAGTGAAAGACGAATTTATTGCTTAATTCGAGGCATCGGCTCTTTCTACGTAAATGATGTCACATGTAAAGCCTATAGTCTCCAATTAAAATTACTCCCTAAACATTTTTTACATCGACTTTCATATACTATTTCTTAAAATTTTATTGAAACCAGCATTGTGGAAGATTGTACGGCAAAAGTATGGTAAACTTACGCATTTGCGAATGATAAATTCCGTGGAAATCACACCATTTTGTGTAACTGCTGTAAAATGCTAATATATATTCTATATGAAAACCGGCTAGTGGTTTAAAATATGACGACGCTTTCACCAGGTTATTTTCTCCTACGGAATAATACTTGCCGAGATAGAAAAAAAAAACCTTTCACTTCATAAATCCTGAAAAAATATGCATTTTAATTTATTTAAAACATGAAATTGCTTAATGAAATTGAATATTATTGTACATTTAGAAAACACTGAAACATTAATTTTATCAAATACTAAATTTCAAGTAAGAAATTCTATTTAAAATGTAAGCTAAAATTGCATTTTGAAATTCTGCGACTTTTAATGTAAAACATTATTTCTGAAAAGTGTATTGTTATTTTAAGATTTCGTTTATAATTTCGAAGCTGGTGAAATGAAAATGACATCACTTTGACGAAATTAAAATAAATATATATTAATATTTTCTGATTAAAATGAATGCTTTACATGAAAAAATATTACATCATTTTTACCCGATAAAACTTTTTACTAAAAATGCCTTTGTGAAACGTTTAATCTGCCAAGATTTAAAAATAAATAATTAAAATAATACATGCTTTTTTTAAATTCAATTCGTATGAATAAAAGGACATAACTATCCACTTCTATGCACAGAAGTTATATTAACATCCTTGGTTGTAAATGTCAATATGTTGACAGACGATTTTCGCTCTGTGGAATAAATTCATTCATGAAGCTCCAATGTGTGAAAATATGTTTTTAGTCTTTGGAAAATTTACTTTCTTTTTCAATTTTAAAGGGAAAATAGCCTCAAAAAATATATTAATCCGTTTTATTTCCCCTTTTTTCCACAAAAAATGCTTTCTCCTGATAATCATAAAGTGAATTTTGAATGAAACCCTCATTTGTGTGTAACTTATTATATTCTCACTTTTTATCCAGTATTAGTAAAAAGTATTTATGTTGTTTATTTGAAATATGACGTCATTATTTATTTATTTTCATTAGTTACTGATATTCATGTCCGTTGTATTTTTAACGCATACTTGAAAATGCCTGTTTTATTTCAAATATGACGTCATATTTTTCCAAGCGAAATATTTTCTAAATAATATAAATCTTTTTCATTATTATTCCTTCTAATTATTACGCGATTTTTGACAGAAAACCTCTTACTAACGTAACAGATATTCATGCTTCAATATAATAGGAAATATTCCTTTTTTTAAATAAAAATATGACGTGATATTTATTTTTTTTTTGAATACTTTGTATTTAAATGTTTCGCGTGGAAATTGTTCAGAAAATTAATTTTCGAGAAGAAAGTATTTTTCCGGGTTTTTATTTTCTTGGCAACGTTAAAGAAATATGGTTAAAAGTTACAGGAAAATTGTCAATTCATTGTGTATGAAAAATAATGAAATTTTGGATTATTAAGCAAAATATTTTAATAAAATAAATTAAACATAGACTATGTTCATTTCGGGGTCGTAATCAATATATATTCAAAGATATAAAAGCATTAATTCATCCGTTTAGACGCTGACTTCATTCAAACTTTCGGACACACATTGACATTTATAATATTATATGGATTTACTTAATCAAACATAGCTATATCTAATAATAGACTATTTTGACAAAACGACACAAACTTTGTAAAGCGATGAAGTTGATGAAACAGACCTGGCATCCATTTTGTTACAACGTAACGAAAATACACAGTGAGACACATTATAATGAACATACTGATATAGCGAAAAGACACAGGCTGAGAAAAATGAATTTAAAGATTTTAATTCAGAATCGTTTAAAAAATAGATTAAAAAGGGTTTTTCACATTTATATTATGAAATAAAATCATGTCCGTGAGTAACGCTGACGTCATATTGACGGTGACAACGATCTAACCAATAAAATCCTCTTTCACTGCAAATTTTTTAACTTCTAAAAATCGCACAATTACAATATTTACTTCGCCGAATAGGTTAAAAAATGCATTTTCAAATTGACTTTATTTGAAAACTGTATCCCAATTTACCTATTTTTTTTTTTAAATAATTTTCAGACATATATATATTTTTAATCTATTCATTTCGCGTGCAGCCTTATTACGAAAGCGAAAGAATAAATGTTTTGCACTTAAAACAATATAAATAATATAGCATTTGTTTCAGGCTAATATTCCATAATTAAATAATTAAAATTTTGTCAATAAATATATAAAGCAATATAAATAAAATACAAATTTAACAGACTAAACTAACATTGTTAATTACCAAATAAACATTGTTAATCCATAATCACAGTTGTATTTAATATATTAGTTGTACTAGTATATTATTAAACTTTAATTTTCTCTATTGATATGTATAGTTGCTTTTTTTTAACTTACCTCTTTTATTATTATTATAAAGTATTTTATATTTGTAATAGCGTAACTAAACAAAATACGACCTCGCTCGTAAGAAAAAATTAAAACGTGCCCACTGACAGGTTAATACAGGGCCGAAACTAAGGGGGTGCAGAGGGGGCATGCGGCTCGGCGCCAGAACGAAGGAGCGCCAAATGAAGATTTTGTTTGTCGATTTTTCTCACGTATATGTTTAGCACGGTATTGTTAAATTCGTCCTGTATGGGCTATGCCAAAGCATAGAATAATCTAAGGATGATATGACATAAAGATCCTGCATAAAGCAGTTTTTTCCGATTCTTTTCGATTCCGTTTTCAAGATTTCAATGTATCAATATTTGACAAAGCAGATTACGTAGTTCAGTATTACGTATTTTATGAGAGCATATTTTAAATTTTAAAATAAGTCGGCTATTAGAAAATTAGTAAAATTCTCTTTGTAAATATATTTTGCGGAGGAGAGGGGACGCTAAAATCCATGTTTGCCCAGGGTGCAAAAAAAAAGCTAGTCTTGGCCCTGGGTTAATATAATATTGTTAAATCATTTTTCATAAAATTAGTGTTATCATTTATTAAGCATTAACATTTTTTTTTTTTTTTTTTATTTTTTTTTTTTTTTACTTAACAGAATCAGGACCAAAAGGATCTGTGCCATCCGTGTCAAAATCTGCTAGTCGAGAAACTCTATGTCATCAGAATTCAGGTGGTAGTGTCCGAACGCCCAGCAAAGAAATTTTGTGCAATTCTACGACATCGCCTGGTAGTAGAGAGAGCACACCTGTCGTTACTGCTTATCCAAGATCAACGTCCAAGGATAAGTCAAGCACACACAAAAGCGAAAGGTTTGTTGGGCTTGAATAATTTCAAAAAACCATTTTATCTGTAATAATTAGCGAATAAGTAAATAGTAATATTTAATTGATAAAAATGCCCATTGTTTATATTTATTGTAGCACTTTATAAATTTATTGTGTTACATTTAGATAACTAATCTGTCCGGAATGAATTTTACACATGCGACGTCATCGCAAACAGCCATAGTTATAAAGAATTTTTCATAATAATGATGCTTTGTTGCCATTCTATACAAACTTTTTTTGGATTTTGTGTACCCATAAAGAGTGACTGTTGCCACTCTGTAAATGTCATTATATTAAAATGCTTTAATAAATCTATATCTTCCAATGCTTTCATACTCTACAATCAAGGCCCGATCTGAGGAAGATATTAACCCCCCTTGAAAAACATCATAAAAACAACATATTTTGTGGAAATACATCCTAAAAGAGTGTCTGATTAAGGAGTCTAAAAAGCTATGTGTACGATGTACAAAAATTTAACTCATTCACATTCCTTAATTCGAAATCTGTATCAGACTTCAAATTTAGTTGAATTATGGAGAAAAGAAAATATGTACTTACTAAAATAACCTTTCCGCGCTCAATTTTTTTGAAAGAGTAGGTTGCATGTTCTATTTTTTTGCACACAATGGTTATGTTATTACAAGCGCAAGATATTTCATAACAGTAATAAGAGACATGTTAAAAGAGAAATTACAGGTATAAGTATAATAGTAAAAACTGAATTTTAATTCCACTGTTATTTGTGAAAATAGGAAAATCACGTTTGTCAGAAAATTTACAACAGCGCGCTGACTGGAAAGTTAACAAAACTTTTTTAAAATATTTTTGTATTTATATTTGTATAACTTAAAACTTTTATTATTAACTGGGTGAACTTGTTATAATATCACCATGTATTCTAAATAACTTATATTTAAATTGCTTCCAGTGACAGCTCTTTACACCAGACTGTTTGCCAAACAGCCAATAAAGACCCAGTACTACCAACCAGCATACGATCAGGATGCAAGGACATCGTACCGATCACACAACAACTCCGAAGTGCTTCACGTTCGTCGTGCCCAGGAAGCACACGTGCGCCATCTAAAGAAACTGCTGTGGGTGGAACGAACTCACTTCTCGAGAATCAATCTCGAACGCCATGTAAGGACCTAATCATGAACAACCGTTCTAACTGCAAGACACCCAATAAGGATTACATCGCTAATAGCTGCAATAATTCAGACTGTTCTTCGCGTTCTTCTCGCGAACCGCAGCACCAAATGACACATGCCAAAAGTTCTCCTGGATTAATTTCCAGAGCATCTCCAGCATCCTTGTTGAGTGACAATCAAACTTTAGAAAAAGACTCTCGATGCCATCCTGCTTTCTGGGAGCATAAAGATGTCGAAGAAGATGAATTTTCTCCGGATGGATACCTTTCTCCGTACATGGATTCTATGTCAAACACGGACTGTGGTTCTCTTAGCAAAAGCTCTTCGGATGGAGATCCCGTTATATGTCGTAAAAGGCCTCCAACAAGGTTAAAGTCAAAGCGAAGGAATATTTTGTCATTTCCTCAAGTTTTAGGCTTAGACGACAGTCGTCTGATACAAAGACGGCATGAGTGTTATGGCGGGTCATCCAGTGATGAAAACAAGTAAGTATTTAGAGATATTTACTACTAGATGTTTTACTGGGTTATATCACAGGTTCCTAAACCACTATTTTCGAACAATAATCTTCGTGGTAGATTTCTGTTGCGCATGTTAAATAAATCTACCGCGAAGATGAAATTTTTCGCGGTAGATCTTAATCCTTCGGACCGTAGACCGCTAATTCTTCGGAATTAGTTGTCAGGGTTTGATCAACTCTAACTGGAACCCGGGGCACAGAGACTGTGTCTGGGCCCCACTTTCTCAAGAAAACTGCATTATAAACATGACTAGCAGCTTTATGTGCTATTCAAAATTTAAACCATCGTTTTATATGTAAAAAAAAAAAAAGAATACATTACTAGAAAACAGAAATCCTGCTTTTTCAGAATTTAGTGTCGCCCCCGATGAAAAAAAAAAAAAGATGTACATAAATATAGATAATACAAAACATATTTCAGTTTTAAGACTTAAAACACACGCTTTTATTTTATATAAAATGACGTCATTCACATCCTCCGAAAAATTCCTCATTTACGACCCAGTCTTAAACAACATCTACAGTAAAGTATTCATATAACGTCACTATCGCTAAATAATGCACAAATAAAAGAAAAACAGATGTCACTCAAGAAACTCGACAAAAAAAAATCGGCTATCTAATTATTCATATGCCTTCATTTGTTTGTAATATAGATAATTAAATTAAATATAGTTTATAATAGCTCCATGTTTTATCAGAAATCATTCATGTATGTTTTTTCAAAATAGCACGTATTTTAATTACATTTTTTTTTTCAGTAGTTATCGGAAATGGCAACAAAAAGATATAATTACTATTTTCCAACTATTTTTTTTTCTATTTTCGACAGAAATGGAGTACTTGAGTTGCCAAAATTAAACAAATGTCGTTAAAAATTACAATTAATATATCAAAAATAAATTGAGATGCAGTTTTCAAACAAATTGCATTAAAAAGTACTTTTTTACCCCAATACGATGTTATAAAAATTAAAAATGTGCGATGCTTAGAAGTAAAAAAAAAAAAAAAAATTGGAGTAGAGTATTTAACAATACAATGATACATCTGCTTTGTATTACGACTGGCTTATACAACAGAACGTTATTTTTTTTAGACGATACTTTATTTGCTGGGAGAACGAAATATCATACCAGGGACTATAAATGCATGTAAAAATGCATTCAAAAATTATGGGAAAGTAAAATCTTCTGCACTATATGCTATTTAGAGTGAGTAAAAATGTAGATCTAAGGGACGGGATGAACATGTTTAATGTAACATCCGTTCTACTCTGGGATTTCGAAATTTATATTGCATTTTATTGTCGTTAGTGAAGAACACGGCGATAGTTTAGTTTGCATGAATGGTAGGAAATAATTTTTCCTGTGAGCTATAAATGGAAGTTTGCATTAATTTGTATCTTAAGTGAGTAGAAAAAATGTATTTTGGGCTCCTTGAAAATGTGGGCCGGGGAACATACCCCGCGTGTCCCTGTGATAATCAGACCCTGTATAGTTGTATGGGAACAGGCATCGGGCTGTGAACCATGTAACTACCCAGTGAAACATCCAGTATTTGCATTGGATATATATATATATATATATTTGTAGTGATATTATTACAAATATAACTGTAAAAAATCATTTGTCTTCCCATTTTTTTTAAATTGTTAAATTTATAAAGAAGAATAAATTTTTGACTTCTATTTGGATAATATGCAGAAATAGTATGGGCATATAAGAAATTTAATCTGTTTTTTATAAATTTTTAATTATAATTCGCATCTATGTTAACTTTCTTTTTTAATTGTATTCGTTGGACATTCCAAAAATGTTCTAGGATCACTCCATAGCCACTAAAAATAAAGTGTTCCAATTTATCAATTGCGCTATTTTTAGCTTACTAATTTTAATTATTATTATTTTACAATTTTATTTATTTCACGCTCTACTAAACGCATAGAAACAAGCCCATTTATCTATTAACTGCTAAATTTATGAATTAATTAATAAATATTGCGCTATATCTCACACGGTTTTACTTATATTTTTTGAAATATTTATTTACAAACGAAACATGTTTTGATGAGTAAGAGCAGTTGTTGCGTTGACAAATAAGTTTGTGCGTTTTTTGATGTCAGAAGACATTATAAAATATAAGAAACAGACGACATTATGTAATATAAGAAACATATTCATTTGTATGCTGGAGATCGTTTATGTATTTGATAGTGAATATTTCGAATTTACTTATAAAAAATATATTTTTTGTTTGTCGTTTAACCCCCTGAAGCGCAATGGGATATTATATATCCCACTTAATTTTAATCTCCAAATGCCACAATGGTAAAAATTTCTTTTATAATGTACGTGATGAAAAGTTTTTATTTATTTTCAAATAAATTTGTTTGTAATTCCTGTTTCATTCGCACATTTTAACTTTTTTGCAAGAGAAGTACTTTACCCCAGGAAAGGGTTAATGATTGCAAGTTTGGAAATAGTCTAATTCAAGAAAATCCTTTTAGAAAAAGTTTGTTGTTTTATTTTTAAAAGGGGAAAGATGTGAAACAAAAAGCGTAAAACAATTAGTAATGTGTATGGTGAAGATACTTTAACGAAATGCATACCTGAAAAGTGGTATATCAGATTTCGCTCTTCTGATTTCAAAACTACGAAATGCCATGCTCAGGGAGATCAGTAGGGATCTATAGCAAAAATAAATAAAGGCGTTAGTCGAGGCAAATCTCCATCACAGATAATATTCTAAACAATACCTATGTCGAATCAAACATGGAATAGATAAAAGCATTTGAATATTAATTTTTTTCATTAGTTACTTGGATAAAACAATTTAGAGCTATTAATCAACCTATATAATTTTATCTGTTGTAATATTTTCATTATGAAATAGTAATTTTTTCATGTCATGATATTACAGCAGGTCATCCGGCCATGCTAGCATGAGTGATGGCCAGTCTTCGTACTTGAGTTCGTCTCCAACCGACGGTGTTTTGTCACGGTCATCCGGTCGAACATCTGGAAAAGGTACAGACTCTTACAATTCTGACAGTGCCAGAGATGACTCTCGGCTGGAATCGTCAGAACATAGGTTTGGTAGGGGCACACCTTTGAAATCAGTTCCTGAAGACGAAAGATTATTGACTTCCCACCATGTGTCTTCCACTAAAATATCTTGCCGCCGACCAACTTCATCGCGCAAAGCTCAAAGAACTCCTGCAGAAGGGAGCAGTGGTGCAGATGATCTTCAGCAAGCAATTGAACAGTTATCTGTTTGGACACACGGGTCGAGAACAAGTTATTCAACGTCCACTTATTCTTCGGTAAGTGGTAGTGAATCTGAGCCGGTCAGACGTTTGATAAGGCATTCGAGCCTTGAAACCATCAACACTAATATCACAAGTGCGGATGAATTTGTGTGGGTGGATAATCACACAAGATTAGTGGAATTGCAGAGAGTTCCGTGGTCAAACCACGATATATTAAAAGTAATGCAAAATGGGAGGCTTCGTGAACATTTAGGGCAAATATCAATGGAAACTGTTCCACGACTTGCCTACCTGTTGCAAAGACCCCTTGTGAGGATTGCCAGAGAAACTCAGAGATTTTCTAAAACACTCGGAATGTGTACAAAACAAGAAGTTAGTGGATCTTTAAAGGTTGTATTGTCCCCAGCTTTAGCAGACAGTTGCATCAAGGCATGCCATCGGGCAGCTGCTATGTCTGCTGTCAGTGGTGATCAAATGAAACTAAGCAAAAGTGCAAGAGCTGGTCTTCAGTTATCAGTTGGACGTTTCCACAGATGGATGTGTGATGTTAGGATAGGATCCTTTGTGCATCAGTATGCAGCAATTTACTTGACTGCTGCTATTGAGAACCTTTTAGAAGAAATTGTGCTTCAGTGTATGTCATTGGATGGTTCCTCTATGTTTACTGCTATCATGCTAGAGACAGCGATATCAAACAGTAGTGACTTATGGGGATTATTCCAGCCGTTTTCACATCTTAATGCGGGACGTACTGCAACTGGTAAGTAACTTTGCTTTATCTTTTTTCTTGAGAAGCTTACTGTTGATTATTTGTATTCAAGATTTATATATTTTTTGAAAGCATATTCAGTTTGAAAAATGTTAACTATTATAAATACTATATTTCTTTTAAAGTATATATTATTAATAATAATAATGATTGCTTGTTAGGTTAAAATAACTTGAACGACTATAAATACTTTAAAAACGCGTTATTCTCTAAAAATTCGTTACAGTGCATATGACGAGTTCGCCTTTTCTTTCTGTTCGATTACATCTTCAAAATAACATAATGATAAATATTTTCTCCAAAGTAAAATAATAGAATTACTTAATAGATTTAAAAAAAAAAACCACTTTATTATGAAACATTATATACAAGTGAAACCTATGATAATGAACTTGAAGAGAATATGGAAATTATTCGTGATACGTCTTCCTTCTATAATTTTCTACTATATACATTTATATATATATATATATCCTTAATCTGAAACGGGCGAATTCTGCGAGAAAAGTACCGTTATGGCGTGCTAATTTAAGTGCAGGGAAAAATTCTTTTCATTTTTGTAGTATGTAGCATCCTAATGCAGAGGCATTAAGATGCACAACGCATCTTATCTCCAATAATTAATGATTATCATTTCATTTGTTAATAATTAAATCCCAGGTATACACGATCATTCTAAGTTAATATTACTCGAGATTTACCTAAATATGTATTCTGTGAAATCCTTTCCCAGCCTGATGAAATCCTTTTTCGAATTATCTGTATCATCAGTTGTGAAAGTTTGTCCTTGGACGAGTCTTAGCATGTTGAGCATTAGCTCTTTTTATAATTCTCCATTAAAAAATAATTTACATTCGTTGTTTTAAATAGATTTCTAGGAGAAATGTTGTTATTGAAATACATGATGAAAATACTCTCATTTTCGTATAGAAGAAAAATTCTCCCCTGTATTCTTTCCCAGCCCAGTATTCTCCTCTTCGGAAATTTCTGTACCGTCGGTTTTGAAAAATTGTCCTTCGACGAATCTCAGCATGCGTGGACATTAGCTATTTTTGTGATTCTCTATTAACCTCTTCCCTTACCAATTTGTTTGAAAAAAAATGTAAAAAATCATCACATTTTTTGCAATCACATCAGGGCATTTCATCATTTGCATTTCATATCACAAAACTTGGAAAACTGCCAATCAAATATTATATACAGGGTGATTTAAAAAAACGTTTACAAAATGATTTGACAAACCAGGCGTACCATACAGCAAGAATAAAAAATCACATAGGAACATAGGATCGCAAACCAGTTATTTAGTCGTAAATGCAGAGTGTTTCATCCTAACTGCATCCGGGCTGACAGTAAGATAACATCACGAAAAGATCGGGAAAAGCATGTTGCTCAAGCAATCGATGATACCGTATGGATTGATAATCTCAGTTCAAAATGTGGGGCGTCAAGTGCATACTGCTGGCGCGTATAATGCAAACTTCTACCACTTTTGTTTGGTGTTATCACATTTACAACAAAGATGAAAATGTTTTATTATAATATACTTACGTTTTCTAAAAGTTATTACCCTAAACCCCAACCGAGTTAGGATGAAACACCTTGTATTTGTGACTAAATAAATGGTTTGCTACCCTATTTTCCTATGTGATTTTTCATCCTTGTTGTATGCCTGATTTGCCATGTCATTTTGTAAACTTTTTTTTGAATCACCCTGTATAATTTATAATATATATAAGAATATTTTCTTTCTTTTTAAGCTTCAGGCTGAGTAAAAACGTGATAAAACAAATCGCAGTGACAAATTATGCCACGCCCGAGTTTTCTCGGGATAATAATCGTAATATATACGAACCCGAGATAACTCGGGATAATCAGGAAAGCGGTTAAAAAATGATTCACATTCGTTATCTTAAATAGATTTCTAGGAGAGGTGTCGGTATTAAAATACATGATTAAAATGCACTCATTTAAATACAGAAGATAATTCTCTCCGTGCTTGTACTATGCGCCATCCTAATACACTTTAAAAGATGTATACACTGGAAAACAGTGTTCAAGGGGTGGCCCGGGGGACGTTCTCCCCCGGAGCAATGACATATCCCTCCCGGAAGATGTGAGATTTTGCGTTTTCAATGGTCAAACAGTGCCATTTCCCCCCCCCCCCCCCCGTACCCAAAGGAATCAATCCCGGAGAAAAGTGTCTAAATTCAACGCTGCTGGAAAATCCTCTCTCGTATTATTTCCCAACCCAGTATTATCCTCTTCGGAATTTTCTGTATCTTCAGTTTTGAAAGATTGTCCTTAGACGAGTCTCGTGATCTTGGGTATTAGGCCTTTTTATAATTTTCTAATAATTTTCTTAAGATAATTTACATCTGTTATATGAAATGACAGATTTCTTTGCGGAGAAGTGTCAGTATTGAAATATATTATGGACGCACATTCATTTACATATAAAAGGTATTTCTGTCCGTGCTTGTATTATATAGAACTCAAATGCATTTTAGCTGTAATATTTATTAATTACCATTTAAAGAGTTAATCGTTATCATTTCATTCATTAATAATCAAATTGCATCATCTGTTATATGAAATGACAGATTTCTTTGCGGAGAAGTGTCAGTATTGAAATATATTATGGACGCACATTCATTTACATATAAAAGATATTTCTGCCCGTGCTTGTATTATATAGAACTCAAATGCATTTTAGCTGTAATATTTATTAATTACCATTTAAAGAGTTAATCGTTATCATTTCATTCATTAATAATCAAATTGCATGCATACGAAATCTTTTAAAATTGATACCGTTCTGAATTTGCCTAAAGATGTATCCTGAAAAATCCTTTTCCACATCCTTTCCCAGCCCCGTGCTCTCGGTAGAGATCTGCACGGGCCGGCCCGTGGGCCGGGCTCGGGCTCCACTCTTCTCGGGCCGGGCCGTACTTTATTTCTGAAGGCTCGGGCCGGGCCCGGGCCATACATTATTTCTAAAGGCTTGGGCCGGAACGGGCCTAACTTATTTTTTCTGTACAGAGTCGGGATTGGTTTCATTCCTAGTCTTCACGGGCCAAGATTTTCAGTCCTAGTTTTGATTCAGCTCTTATGAAAGTCATTGTCTCAGCTTGGCCAGATCAATTCAAAGATCAGTCAAATTAGGCCTGGCCAAAAAATGTTTGCAAAAAATGCATACATTTTTTAATCGCCATTATTCTACACTTAAACATTAAAATTTATTCTTTTTTAAAGAATAGTATATTTCTACGCTTATTAAAATATAGCTAAATTAAAATATAGTAACACGTGTGAAAAGAATCTGCCTATGACGGAAACCTGTTTTAAATTGAAAAACGTGTTGATCCATGCAAAATTAATATACTAATACGTAAGAAAAAAATATATGATACATTTACACTTGCTAAGAATGGAACTTGTCTATAACGCATTTTTTTTTTCTTTTCTACGCAATTCCGTCTTAGAAAATTTTACTGTAAAGAATTTTTCAGATTTTTGGTATACATGGATGTTAATGCATGGAATATGGATTAACAATATTAATGATAACCTAAACATTTACATACAAGAAATAGAGATTCGTTAAAAAAATAAATATCGCAGTCTGTGTCACTTCTTTAAAAATGAAGATTATAAACATGAGAAAAAAAAGTTGAGATAAATATTTTTGGTCAGAGCTATCTCGTACGAGACAAATTTTTAACAAAATCGACGTAAAAATCAATGTTTTGTAAAAAATTCACTCGGGCCGGTGTTTTTTTCTCGGGCGGAGATTTTAGCTTTTTTCCGGGCCGGGCCGGACTCGGGCCGATATTTTAACTTTTTTCCGGGCCGGGCCGGGCTTGGGCCGAACTTTTAAGATTTTCAGCGGGCGGGTCAGGCCAATATTACTTTTTCTACGGGCCGGGCCGAACTTTTAAGATTTTCAGCGGGCGGGCCAGGCCAATATTACTTTTTCTACGGGCCGGGCCGAATTTTTTTTTCGATGAGTCGGGCCGGGCCCGGGCCTGGAAATTTCGGCCCGTGCAGACCTCTAGCTCTCGGTATGTTGTGCATTAGGTCTTTTTATATTTTTCTATTGTAAAATATATTTTACAAATCTTATCTGTAACAGATGATTTGTAGGAGGCTATGTGCCGGTATTGAAACAAACTGATTTACGCATAGACAATATTTCTCTACATACTTTGTTCTATGGTCGTCGAAAACTCAAATAATTATTCATTGCCATTTAAGGAGTCAATGATTATCATTCGTTAATAATCAAATTGCATGCATATGAAATCTTTCGAAATTGATATAGTTCTAGATTTACTGAAAGATGCATATCCTGGTAAACCCTTTCCCGTATTCTTTCCCAGTCCGATATTATACTCTTCAGAATTTGCTGTACCGTCAGTTGTGAAAGGTTGTAGAACTGGAGGCGGCAGCACAAACAATCACCTCATCGAGTTGGAGGCTGAAATTCCAGAATTAGTTAAAACTCGATTCGCATATTAAAACGCAATCGGTCTGCCAAGTCATATCTTGGTGAAAAACACCTGAAAACCAGATTTTACGGTTGACACTCGTATGTTTGTCATTGTGTTTTCCTGCTCCCAGCCCTCCATGTTTTCATACCTTTGGGTGCAGGTAAACACAATGCTAAACCTACGAGTCAACCACTAAAATCGGGTCTGAAGGTGGTTTCCACCAAGATATGATTCGCAGACCAGTTGCATTTTAATATGCTAATCGAATTCTGTCTAATCTTGGAATTTCAACTTCCAACTCGATGAAGTGATTGTCTGTGCAGCTGCCTCCTGGTCTATTGTCCTTGAATGGGTTTTGCATTTTGTGTATTAGATCTTCTGATAAGTTTTTACTATAAAATATTTTGCATCTGTTTTATCTGAAACAGACGATTTGTGGAAGAAAATGTGCCGCCGATATTGAAATACACTGATCTACGTATAAAATATATTTCTGTCCATGCTTTTGCTATGCGTCATCCTAATGCATTTTAACTCCAATGTTTTTTAGTATCATTTAAGAAACTAATGTTTGACATTCGTTAATAATCAAATTACGTGCGTACGAGAACTTTCCAAATTAATATCATTCAAGATTTGCCAAAAGATGTGTATCCTGGGAAATCCTTTCCCATATTCTTTCCCAGATTGATGTTATCCTCTACGGAATTCGCTGTGCCGCCAGTTTTAAAAGGTTGTCCTTGGATGGGTTCCGCATTTTGTGTATTAGATCTTTTTATAAGTTTGAAATATAAAATATTTTGCACCTGTTTTATCTAAAACAGGCGATTTCTAAGAGAACATGTGCCGGTATTAAAGTACCCTGAATTACGCATAAAAGAGATTTCCTTTCGTGTTTTTTTTATACGTAATCCTAATGCATCTTATCATTGGCTGATAGTCAAATTTCATGCGTATGAGAAATTCCAAATTAATATCATTCAAGATTTGCCAAAAGATGTGTATCCTGGGAAATCCTTTCCCATATTCTTTCCCAGCTTGATGTTATCCTCTTCGGAATTCGCTGTACCAACAGTTTTGAAAGATTATCCTTGGATGGGTTCCGCATTTTGTGTATTAGGTCTTTTTATAAGTTTGCACTATAAAATATTTTGCATCTGCTTTATCTGAAACAGACAATTTCTAAGAGAAAATATGCCACTTTTAAAGTACATTGAATTACGCATAAAGGACATTTCTTTTCGTGTTTTTTCTATACGTCATCCTAATACATTTTACTTACTATTGGCTAATAATCAAATTGCATGCGTATGAGATCTTTCCAAATTAATATCATTCTAGATTTGCCTAAAGATGTGTATCCTGGGGAACCCTTTCCCGTATTCTTTCCCAGCCTGGTATTATCCTCTTCGGAATTCGCTATACCGTCAGTTGTGAAAGATTGTCCTTGGATGGGCTCGGCATGTTTTCGTAGTCCTACTGAAGCGATCTGTCTTCCACGTACCCCAGGTACGTCCCCAAAAGCATCCGGTTTTTACCTGCGCCGATGTGATGAAATGCCCAGCGATCGACAGAGGACAACACCCTTTCGCAGAGAACCCGCAAGCATTTTTATGCTTAAAAAAATGCAGTAAATAAAGAGAAAAACCCAACTCGCGCCATAGTGTCTGTGGGCCTCGGGAAGAATTTCTTTCCAAGTGCATGCGAGATATTTTCGTAATTGAATAGTATAAGTATGTGCCTAATTGTTAGGTAGGATTGTAATTATATCAGATCGGGCTTGAGAAGCTGTAGAGGTTTCCATTTCTTTTCCTTTATTTGTTGTCTTTCGTATTAATGATATCATGACGTGGTGTGCTATTTGCTTGTGACGTACATTTCATCCATTTTATATGCACAAACAGAGAAGAGCGAAAACTACTCTTTTCAAAATTAAGGTTCTTTTCACAATATAAATAACTATAAATTAATCATATAAGTATGTATTTATATTGCTTAGATGATTTAAGGAAACTTGAACCACTACTATACTACCCCTAATTCAAGTATTCGTGTATGCATTTTTCTTGCTTTGCTCATCTTATCGGTGTGTGGTTCTTGGTAAAGAAATAGTTTTATTACATCCCGTTAGTCTTGTCTTATCTAACAGATGAATAATTAACTCTTTCTTTAATAATTGGATAGTAGGTGTCTCGAATGGCTATTTAACTATTTTTAAAAGCAGCCTATTCATGCCTAAAAAATGAAATATTAAATTAAAAAATATATATAATAAAAAAAAATACTAAATGTGTCTAAAGCAGAATTTTAAGTGCATTCGAGACATTTTAGGAATTGAATAATATAAACAGGGGACGTGTACAAAAATTGTGTGCACCGGCACGGATATGAGATGCGCGCCTTACAGATTACGTTTATGGACGCCCTGCATGCCCTTTACATGCGCATACTTCAGGCAAAATCGGCCACTGACACGGCCTTTTAAAGCTGGTGCCCGGTACAACTGGTAACTGGACTCATTGTCTCCCTATGTACACGCCTTTGAGAATTACAGTGCTAGTCTTTTTTAACTTCTCGAACCAAGAACCAGGACCCGATTATCCAAAAGGCACGTGCAGCACGTGCTTCCCCTCTAAAATTTAAATGGGCCCCAAAATGACTGTGGAATTGATCCTCCAATTCCCGTTTTCATTTTTGTACCTTGCATTTTTTAGTTTGTTGGAAGGGAAAGTTTGCTAAAGCGTCGTTTACACGGTGCGAGTTTACTAGCTACAAGCCGGCGAATTCACTAGCTGCTAGTAAACTCGCCCCGTGTAAACACGTTCGCTAGCGAACTATCTGGCAGCTCAGCGAGTGGGAAAAAAGTTGAAAGCTCGGCTACTTTTCTCGCTACTCGCTGGCGTGTTAGCTACCTGGCTAGTAAACTAGCTGTGTGTAAACGGTGTTGCTAGTGAAATCGCTGCGAGTATTCAGTGGTTTCGTGGTTCTGCATATGTAAACAATGTCGACTGGAGTAGTTCGTGCCGGCGTGAATGAAACAAAATAGATTTTTTCGAACAAAATTAACGAATAGGATACCAATAAATAAAATATTTTTGAGAATTATTCACTGTTTGAAATAACTACCATAATTATCACAAGGTGAATGTTATAATTATTTTAGGTAGATATTTTAAAATACTAATGTCGGGGAATTGCAGTTATCAAATTATTGAGACTGTACAGGGTATTTAAAGGGCAATAATTGGAAAAAAAAAATCTGAAAAAAAAAGTTTTGTATCAGTGCATAGATTCGTATATTTTCCACTATTTTTCACAGTTAATATTCCAATAAGTGCAATTTAAAAATTAAATGTGATTAATTAGATTTTCAGTTAAAAGATTTTATGCCCTATTAAACATCATTGAAATTGCATTTTCACTTTCTTCTATCTTTACAAGAAGAAAGTATTGGATTCGTAAAAATTTTCGACTTTCGGTTTTCGACGGATTTACACGTTTTAGAGGTCAGGGATTCCGAAAAACATGTTTTTACAAAATGTCTGTCTGTGTGTCTGTATGTGACACAAATTTTGTGGGCGCTCTATCTCAAGAACCAATGCACGGGATTTAATAGAAATTTATATTCAAGTAGTTCCTAATATAAATTGGTGCTGATTAGTTTTTGGTGTAAATCGCCCAACAGGTGGCGCTGCTATGCTGCATTTTTCAGAATTTCCCCTACAGCTCTATCTCAAGAAGTAATGCACGAATTTTCATCAAACTTCAAATTCAGATATGAAATGGTGCTAAATTGATGTAATTTCTTGTACTATTTAAATTAGGGGTGCACAACCTTTTTAAGAGAAGGGCCAATTACAAAAATGCCTGGGTTGTCGGGGGCCACATCAGTATCACAGAGATAATTCTATTTCGGGGAGGTGAGGAGATCTGTGGCCTATAAAAAACATGGTTTCAGAGGAGTTGCAGTTTCACCCCTTTAGGTTCCCCTACCCAGTCAACATACCACACCCAATTCAGTTGGCAAGGATATATCAACAGTTTATGTTTGTATATATAACAGAGATATGACAAACATTATTTTCAAGGAGTGAAAATATTCCTTGACTTTATTCGGGGGGATTAAATTTTGCTTTATTAAAAGTGCTAAAAAATAGACATATGCATGGAAGTGGCTTGTGCCGAAAAAATGTGAACTTTATGAACGAAATTAAATTGATGAAACTCTCAATTTTTCTGCAGCCGATTAACAAAATTTTAGATTTTCTCGCGCCTGATCGACAAAACTCGCGAATTTTCCACACCTTATCAATGGAATTCGCGATTTTTCCGCTCCCAGTCAACGAAATTCGCTATTGTTAACTGATTAACGAAATTTTTAATATTTCCCGTGGCGAATTGTCGAAATTCACAACTTTTTCTCGAGATAAACTGCCGAAACTCGCTATTTTACCGTAGCCGATAGACGAAATTTGCACTTTTTTCGCACTTAATCGACAAAATTCACGATTTTTCCGTGCCCGATCGACAGAACTCGCAATTTTTTCGTGCCTGGTCGACGAAATTAGAAATTTTTTCCGCCCCCAGTCAATGAAATTCAAGATTCTTAACCGACTGTAATCCTTGGCAAATTGACAAAATTCGCGACTTTTTCTCGCGATAAACTGACGAAACTCACGATTTTTCCGCAGCCGATCAACGAAATTCGCGATTTTACCGTTCCCGATCAACGAAATTCGCAATTTTTACACTCCCATCGATAAAACTCGCGATTTTTCCGCACCCGATCGACGAAACTCAGGATTTTTTCGCGCCCGATTGGCGAAATTCTATATCTTAAATGACTGACGAAATTTGCGAGATTCCTGAGACAAACTAGCGAAATTCACGACTTTTTCTTGCGGACGAAACTCGGGACATTTCCGCGCGCGGTCGACGAAACATTCCACTTTTCGGTGTGCGATCGGCAAAGCGATTTTTCCGCTCCCGATCGATGAAACTCACGATTTTTTTGTGCCTGATCGACGAAACTCAATTTTTTCGCGCTCAGTCAACGAAATCCGCAATTCTTACTTGACTGACGAAATTTGCAATTTTCCCGCGGCAAATTGGCAAAAATCACGACTTTTTCTCGCGATAAACTGACCAAACTCACGATTTTCCCGTGCTCAATCAACAAAATTTGCGACTTTTTCGCACGCGATCGACGAAACACGCGATTTTCCGCGCCCGACCGATGAAATTCGAGGTATTTTTCGACTAGCGACTGACGAAAATAGCAACTCGGGAATTTCCTATATTGATACAAATAGTATCGGCTAGGCGATTAATGAAATTCACGATTTTTTGCTGACTGACGAAATTTGCAATTGTTTTCCGCAGCAAATTGACGAAATTCACGATTTTTTCCTTCAACCTATGGTCAAAAATTGTAATTTTTGCCAATTATAAATTGACGAAACTCGCGGGCCACTTCTTAACCCATCGCGGGCCACTTTTGGCCCGCGGGCCACAGGTTGTGCATCCCTAATTTAAATGATTTAATTGACATGATTTATATAGAAGAAAGTTTTGTGATGGCCACAACAAACTAGTTAACAGTGATTTCATGGGGTGTCCATTACTAAAAATAGACAAATGAAGCGTTACAATAATGGACACTTGTCTTAAAACCTTAAAAATTAATGAAATTTTATAAATGAACATTAGAATATAAAATTCAAATTTCATCTTTTAATTTCGTATTGCAGTAATCTGTGTGTTTTATGTTCCATAACACAGTGTACTCTTGGTATACATTTAAAAAATCAGCAATATCATTTGCGTTCCACTTCATTTTTCCACGAACACACACACAAAAGAAAAGAAAAAAGCAGGAAAACTCTGCACTTAATATAAAAACAAACACTGTTTACAGAAAAAAACATAAAAGAAAGCTTTAGAACGCAGCAAGTGATGCAATAGCGAGTTGGCTACTGAGCGAGTAAACAAGTTGGTGTGTAAACGACCACTATCTCGCTAGCTGACTCGCTCGCTTCTTTTCTCGCCGGCTTGTAGCTAGTAAACTAGCTCCGTGTAAACGAGCCTTAATGGAAGAGAAAATCCACACATTACTTCAGGAAACTTATTTAAAAGGAAAATATGAATACGATCAATATTATTTTAATCATACAGCATCCTGATGTGTTGGTTAGATACAACCTGAATAATTAGGCATGCAGTTATATGTATTAAATATATCTGAAGTATGTACAGGGAGTATAAAAAGGCTGTTTTATGAAATATATGTGAATGCGACCAAGTCAATCCCAAGAATAACATCAGTGTCAATCATGAGATTACATGCATGAAGAATTTAGAAAATTTTGGCCAAATGAGAGGGGGCTCCAAAATGATACCGTGGTTCCTCTCGATTCAGATGTTAATCGGGCTCTCCTGATATCAGTGGTATAGTGTGTAATGTAAGCTGCTTAGTGTTGTATGCCAGGAGAGCAAATGCGTCATAAAAGACGCATACTATTGTGCTCAGAGGCGTACACATAGAGATACGAGGGCTACAGTCATTACCATACGGTAATGCTACTGTTGTATCGGGCCTGCAGCACATTAGCGAAGACATTAGAAAAGTGAATCAGACTATTTGGTTGTCCTATTCTGCTGCGCAGAAAATTCGCGTGATTAATCGACGAAAAGACGTTTGCGCGAGAACAAGGTGCGAACATCTTTGAACAATATATTCGTAAGTATTCGTTCACACTGATGTGAATATTAAAGTACTTCCTTCCAAGGAGCAGAATTTTACGAAAATCACGCCGACTCCACATTCACGTACCACGTACAATCATCGATTTTGAGGTTGGTACGTAAGTTTAGCAAAAGGGCCACCATTGCAGAAATTGCTGCAATTTTTCTCTCTACTTTGATGGAGCTTCGTCCGTCCTGCCTAAATTTATAAGAATTCGTTACATACGCACTTTCAATATCTTCGAAATTTTCTGAGACATTTTCAGACTCATTTTTAAATTGAAACATGAAACTTGCTGAGGTGATTTTTGAAGAGATGTATAAGAGGCTGTGTGATTTCACTTTTCTCTCAATTAATTAGAATTTGATTTTTAAACAATTATTTTCTCAGTATGACCATTTTTTTCATCCCCAGATCTCCCGCTTCGGAAAATTCGGTTCAAAACGCCAACTTTGACAGCATTTTTTGCAATACTTTATACATTTATCAAAAAATCGACAAGCACGCACATTATGTAGTTTCTAAATAAGAGAATTTGCCAGTCTGATGCGTTTGAGAGCAAAAATGAATTTAAAGATAAATCAGAAAATAAGCAGTTTGAATCGGAATACACCCTTAAATGCATTTTTCTTATCTTTCGTTGTTTTTGGGATTGCATCATAGAAAAGCACCCACTGTAAATGTGTTCCGAAGTGTTCAATAAAATTAGAATTATATCATATTAAGCTTGAGCAGTAGTCGAAGTTCATATATTTCTCTTTTTTTTTTCATAATAATGAGTAAGAAGATATTTTTTAACAATTACGCATTCTATACATTTATATCCGCATATAATTTGAGGAAAAAATGTTCTTCTAAATAGAGCCTACTTTTCGTGATTCAAGTAATTCTTGTCAAATCTCACGAATATGCATTTTGGTTGCTTTTGGTATGTCAAGCTGCTAAACAACGAAATGGTTTCTAGAATAATTTAATTTTCGTCGTTTGTCAAAATGGAGTTCCATGAAAGTCTGTTATCTTATAAATAATAAAATCTATAAAAAACCATTTCCTTTCGAATTTCTATCTGAAGAATTGTATGATTAAATTCCATCGTTGCCTTCCACTAAAGTTAGACATTACACTATAATGACCAAATTTTGAAAGGCAGAAATGAAATGGGAACAAAATAACAAAGAAATCACGGGATTTTTAAAAGTTGTTGTGCTAAAAATTAATGACTAATGACATTAAAAATTAATTCCACTAGAGCATATTTATTAAACGAATACGAATTTCCAAAACAATGATTCTATTTTATGAATAACAAAAAAGATACATGGTAGAGTTGTAAATGTAATCGAAAGACATAGCATTAATAAATTAAAAGAAGAAAAACATTCGTGAATTTTCAAACGTTATGAGTGATGTAAATATAAGACTTATATTAAGCAAAAATTCAATCAGCACAAGTTTTCATGAAATAATACAAATATGCATTTCTATATACATAAATATATTTCAGTTTATTAATAAGTTAAAAGGTTTTTTCAAAAATAAATATTAATGCTTTTTTTTCCTACTTTTACTGTTAAAATATTTCATTATCGCAGTTATACAGCCAATTGTATAATAGGGGGGAGGGGGTAAAAATGGTCGTTCAGAGAGGTGGTCGCACAGGGAGGTTTCACTGTAGTTCTACAAATATTAAAATGTTGTACTGTTGTCGGTCTTCGTATTTTTTCTAATTCTAGCCTATCGGGAAGTGGAGGAAAAATCAATTACTAAATTCCATCTTTGTAGGTATAGGGTAATTCCGGGATTTATGCCGCACATTTTTTTTGAATTTGTGTATAAAGTACCATGGTGGACATAAAAAAAAAAAAAAAAATCATGATGTGCTATTTACTGTTAAATATACAACACGTGTAGTGCGACAAAAAAATTCAAAACAAATTATTAATATTTTTTAACAATTTTTTTCTGAAACATTACACTGCGGCGCGTCACTCGTACTTCCAGGCTGAGATGCCGCACTTGTGCGGTAGTTATGCCGCGCTTATAATAAGAACAGAATGAAATTATAAATAAAAATATTTAAAAAAAAAATTCATATCTGGACTATAATTAATGATGTAATAACAAAATGAAACTAAATGAGTACAATGAAACGTATTAGTAGATTCAAATTAATAATTGTTGCCTACTTTCACTATTAAAATTATCGACTTATTTTTTTTACATTAAATTTTAATTATTATTTCAGCAACAACGTAACATCAATGTATTAGAAAGGGAAAAGAAAAAAAAGTAAAATTGTGTTTACATAATTTATTTGTTAACCCTTTCGTAACCGGTGGCTTTTACACAAATTTTATTCGGTTGGTACCACTTTTTTAAAAGAAGTTACCTTTACTTAAATAATCATGAAAATGCTCTAATTAAACGAAGCAAATATTACTTTTCTTTTCTACTGGTGCCAGAAACAAATTTTGTAAGCTCTTTATGAAGGTGCTTATATGCATCTATAGTCCCGAATGGGTTAAGAGACCTGTTTTTTTCGACTACAATCTACAGAAAAAGTGTCGAAAAGCACAGTCTTTATGTAACTACATTTAAACACATGATACAACGAAGCTAATTACACTTCCTCATTTTTGGAGAATTTGCAAAGAACGCCTGCGTTACGCGTAATCCAATTTTTCATTATTATCATCTTGACTTGCATTTTTCTTGACCTTTTTACTTTTTATTTTTCCCTTTTTCTCCTTTGGTTTTAGTAAACTTGATAACATGCTTAACATGGTTAGTCTGTGCAAAAAGAAAAGGACAAGCTAATAATACTTAATCATCCCGTACAAAAGAAAATGCGGCATGTATACCGGAATAGCGGTGCAGCATGTATCTCATTTTGCATGGTGCAGACGTCGGCCATCACAGTTACCTGCTATCACTTAGGGGAATGTCGTAACCAGACACACAGTAATCTATACAAACGCTACATTTAGTTTTGACTTCGAAATGATGCATGCATTTAGTAATTAGTGTATGAAAAGCATTTAAACATAACGTGTTTAAAATTTTGGACAGTGAAATCATGCACTTACGTCAAATTAAGGATTGTACTTCTACAAGTAAACATCGAAATGGGATTCACGCTATACACTGGTTAAAATAACCTCATTGCGGACCTATACTGTGCTTTTGACGACCATCTATCGATAATTACAAGAAATACAAGGGGTGCGGCATCTATCCCGTATGCAGCGACTCTCCCGGAGTTACCCTATACGCACCGAGTTAACCGAAAAAAAAAAAACAAGTGTAATAAAACAACAACATTATTGGTGTATTATTTAAATTGACCGTTACATTGCTTAAATTAAAAAAAAAATGTTAAATTTAAGAAGAGTGGGAAGAAATGTGGGTAAAACATATATATATATATATATATATATATATATATAAATCTGAGGACACGAGTGGAAAATGGGGACTGTCCCACAAATCTAGGACGTTTGGTCATCTTAACATATACATGAGATCTGTGAAACGGTAATTTCTTTTGTTGCTTGACAGGTGGCGGAATAAATATGCGGAGCCAGGTGAATCACTCATTTTTGCTAATGATTACATTTCTGGGGTCATAAGATCTAATGTAGGTCATCGATAATTTGGCTCCATTAGACGATGGCCTATATTTCACGTTAATAGCGGATAATGGCACAATGATAAAATCCCTGCCATTGACAATCTACCAACATTACCAACATCAACACATTTTTTTAAATATCCTAAACTAGTATTTTAAAGGTACTTTTATCTGTATCGGTATATTTCAGTAGATTTATGTGTATCTGTAGTTTTACTATTTCAGTCTAATAATTTTCGAAAAGGATTGTTCGAATAAATTGTAACATAAGAGATAACTTTAAATAAAATCATAGTAATCTTCAAAATCTGAATATTATTATGAAAATTTAAACGAACGAATAGAAGAAAACTTTTACTATTTCAGTCTTGCTAATATTTTTCGAAAAGGATGGATTGGTTGAATAAATCGTAACATGATAGAGATAACTTTAATAAAATCATAGTAATCTTCAAAATCTGAGTATTATTATGAAAGTTTAGCACTTCTAGATTGAATAACAAAAAAAATAAAATAAAATGAAATGAAATGAAATAAAATAAAATAAATAAAAATAAAAAAACACTCAATTGTCAACATTGACATATAATCAAAATCATGTGTGGAATTGCTTACTTATAAGGTATATACGGCTACTGAGACATAAATTCAGGATAGAGATTGATTTAAAATTACTTCTTATTTTATATATTTTTGGAAATGAAATATATTTCTGGTTTATTAAAAAAAATATTGCCATTATTTAAAGAAGAATGCATCTATAAAATTTTGAAATAAACACAATTGCATCATTAGCACCTATATACGCTCATTTCATGAATTTCTTTTTTATTTAGAAATTCTGAATCGATACCGGAAATTTCCAAAGCAGATTTTTTACTTTATGTAATCACGAAGAAACGTCGCTCATTAAATAAAGCAAGAGTTTATGGTATAAATTCGGAAATCCTGAATAAAAAAGAAATTTCTCAAATGCAAGCTTCGAATACAAATAGGTTAAGACCATATCTGTGATCCATTTCGAATCAGAAAATTGATAAAAATAATGTAATGCCGAAACGTTTCTCTTGCATATCTAAGTATATGCAGATTAAGCTGTTACATCTGTATTATGTTTTCTTTTTTAATAAAATATTTAACAGACTATCTAATATCTTAAACGGTATACTTTCTTGGAAGTACCGTATTATGCGCATTTTCTTTTTAATAATGTTAAATGAAACAAGTTGGAAATTGCTTGTCAAACGTGGCAAATGAGGTGCGTGCTTACTGTAACTAGTTTTATAAATATTTTTTGCACCGCATATTGTACTGAATGTATATTTTAGCGCTCTTCATAAGTGCAGATCAATTTCATTCTGTTCGAAAGGCTGTAACATTATTAAAATGCACTTGAAATATTTTTTTCCCATTGACCGTAATGTAACGGAAAACTTTTGAAAGCCTTGTAATTAAACTATACATTCGATTTTCATAAAATTTGAAATGACTCGACAAAATTTTACAACAATTATACATTTAAAATTTCAGACCATTCGGTTCGGTAGTTTTTGCTCTGTTATATGCGGACGGACGGGCAGACAGACGGACCGAACGACGACTATATAATTACGAACGCAAATAAAAAGTTATATTTCGTGTGTAATAACGCAGCATACTAACTAAATAGTAGAAAGTCTGAAAATAAAAATTGTGTTAAATTGGCGATCAAGATTTTTTTTAGTACTAAATCAAAACATTTACTCACTTAAGTTCACTTTATTAAAATACTAGCTGTTTAACCCGTTCTATGCACGGGAGTTGATGAATTTAAATCTAAAACCAAAATTAAAAATAACTATTCAATTTGGTAAAATATTTTTCTACTATTGCCCATTTTTTTATGAAATTTAATTTATCACGTTACTATGCCAGCAGACGATAAAACGATATCTTTGGAATAAGGGAATAAATGGAATAAAAAGCTTTGTTGATGTATGTGATAAAATGTGTTTCTTTATTTTTAAAAATTTGTAATAATTAAGCGCAATTAAATAATCTCTAATTATTTGCATGTGAGGTAAAAGAATTATCGTTATACCCGCTACAGCTTTTTAGTATTGCAGCGTGGCGTACGCAATATACAATGCATCTTGCAATAGAAAGGTAATTGTTGTGGTAAGAATTTTATTGTGAATTTTTAATTGTTGGCAGATGCTATAACGAAAAATGTTTAAATTTGATAGGAAATTGCTGTTAAATTGTTGGTTTTTTATTAATTAAAAGTTGAATATAAATTATTTCGATTCCGGGTTGCTTTAGTTGCCTCGGCCGTGTTTTAATACACATGTACATAACATTTCACAATTCTGGCTTCCAAACTGTGGATTTGTATAGCATTACACACAAACAGACAAAATTTCATTTTTATATATTAGATTACAAAATTATTGTTTATGCAATGAGTACTTTTTTCCCACTAAAAACTTCGTTTTAAAAATATTGCCAATATTGCTAATACAACGCTGTCACCAATGCCCATTGTTATTTCTTACTGTGTTAAATGTACGACGTTTGTCTAATAAAGTGCACGGGGAATTTCTGTAAGGCTAGTTGGGGTAACTGGACCCACGAGGTAACTGGGCCATAGGCTATTTTATAAAAAACTGTTGGTGTTTTTTAAGTTTTAGCTTTTGTGAACAATGTCCCTTAATCTCTACTTCATAAAACAACGTGTATCAATTCAATCATAACTCTCACTTTGCTGTGATAGGTTGTCAAAAATTTACGTTTCTTTTTTTAAAAACAACGTCAACTTTATATTTACTTCATGTTTCAAATGTAAGCCCGGTGTCCCAGTTACCCCATAAATTTTTTAAGAATGGGGTAACTGGGGCATGTATCCGGGGTAACTGGACCATGCTGGATCCAGTTACCCCAATAGTTATGTGGTAATGTAAATATTCTCAACAATGCAACTCGTGTAACTCAAGGGTTTATTGAATCGATACGCAATCATATATGAAATAAAAAGTACAACACGAGGAGCGTGGAAAAAAGCTAAAAATGTGTGGCAACGGTTTTGATGGAAAATAAGTAAATTCAAGAGATGTTTTATGTTTTTTTGAAGTTCGATAGTGTTTATCTCAACATGAAGGTTGAAGATTAGTTGAATAAAAAATAAAAGATTTGAGTAAGAATTCTAGGTGAATTCCAGTATTTATGTAAACAAACGTATTATATTATTGATGTGGATGAACTGTTGTGATCTTCCAAGCATAATATTTGTTCGAGTGAATAATAAATGCCGTATTAAATTGATGAACTAATAGATGCATTTATTTACAGTTATATGCTAAGTGAATCTTTAAATAATTTTACGAAAGAATCGTACAGTTATAAATAATTTTTTTTGTGTTTCTGTTACTACGGGAAGTAAAATTCTCCATTGTTTTTGCTCACAATAAAGAAAATGATAGAATACCTTATTGAAATTACGTAATGAAATTTAAAAAAAGCATATTGAGTGGTATCAAACCAAATTTCTTGACCCCTTGAGAGGCGGTGATGCCGTTATAGCAACACTTAATTTTAATTCCTAATTGCCACATTGGCACCTGAATTTTATATTGAAAATTTCACCTTTATTAAGTACGCGAAAATATACTTTTACTTGTTTTCAGATAGATTCGCTTGTAAATATTGGTGTCAGTAAATTATTTCAACATTTTACGAATGCAAGTACCTTGCCCCTGAAAGTGAGATAGCCAGACCTTGAAATTGTACTATAACCAGGGGTCGCATTCTATAGGGAAACTTTTATCGTTCCTACCGCTATTTTGAAAATAATATCTTCATCGCACCTTTCTTTAAGGGTTCTGGTAGGAACAATAACATTTTCCCTATATAATGCGACTCCTGGATAAAGATAAAGTACTTACGTAGCCGTTTGTTCATAGCACCTTGCTATTTTTTCCCCTTAAAATACCCATGTGACTTTTATACTTATTATCTATACTAAAGTACATAAGTACTTACTTAAGTTTTATGTTTTTGGTATAAATCAATCTAAAATTTTCACTTTTAGTGCTTTTTTTTAGACATATTGACAGCAAAGGTTTCCCTTACAACGCTGTTTATTGACATATAATTTACATGATCTGCCTGGTTTTTTTAAGTTGTTTACACTTTTTCAAACAGGACCCTATATCCGACATGAAAAAATATAAACGCGTGTGGAACAAAGACCCCCCTGATCCAGCTACCCCATTTTGAGGGGCAACTGGACCCACGAGGAAAGGAAGATGAAATATGCATATTTTTATATTTTTAAATATTAAAATGTAATTTTGAGCATTTCTGTCTGATAGAGGGAACCTAACTGAACACATTTCCAGAAGTTCAGTCTTTAATTGAAATGAACATTAGCTTTTTGAAGCTGAATTGTCAGAAGCTCCAGAGTCACATTGTAAAATCATGGCCCAGTTACCCCAACTAACCTTATGTGTAAAGTTTTATGATTATTTATGCTAACTTAGATTGATATAAACATTGTTTTTCTCGGTCATTTTGATAGAAGAAGCTTACGTGTGTAATTACAGTGTTATTTGCTCATAATACACAAGCTATGCATTCAAAACTGCAATTATTTATTTACTAACTACTTCTATATTCGAATTCGTACAATTTTATCGTACGATCTATAAGTTGTACGGGTGACTTAGTGGAAATATAGTTTCAGAAGCTGCCGGAAATGTTTCGTATTCACTGGTGTTACCAGGTGTACCAATTTACGAGGGATGTCCGGGTTTCAAGGCTTTTAAGACCTGTCCCGCGGTATCAGTGCGCAGGACACCAAAAGCCCTGCCTTTTAATGATGCATAAATTCTTTTAAATTTATTTTGGTATCATGCTATTCGTTAGTCTGTATCGATAGAAACTTTTTATGCAGTAGGCTTGTTAAAACACAACTTGTCTTTAACGAAAAATTTTTACGGTCTCGCCTAACGGAATCTACCTACCCAGACAGAAACCTGTGTGAAACAGAATATTTTTTCGGTCCTTGATCGATTCTATTTTTACTGTACTTAGTTCATTAAATCCTGTGAAAACGGAATTGCCTATAACCCTGCAATTATAACTGTTCAGTTGAAATTATCTAAAATGCGAAATTTTGGTCACTAGCGATTGCATTTTCACAGTTTGTACTCTCTAAGATTATTGCGTTTGTTTTAATACAGAAAAGGTATTAAGACGCGAATCTCAAGCACCAGAGAAAGATTCCGTACTATACAGGTTTCCGTCCTAGTAGGTTGATTTGTATGGTTCTCTTTTCGTCGCGGACCATAGTTTTTTTTTTACGTTTGAGACAGGATTTCGTAACATACAGGCTCTATTTCCATAGGATTTACTGCATTTTTATGTCCCAATATAGAAGACAGTGTTCCGTTTTTCTGACTCCCTGTCCCGCTGTTTTGTAATAATAGGCCGGGCAAAACTACCGTAGACTCTACTTTTTAAATCAAACATAAAAAAAAAAAATATGTGCATTATTGTCAGGAAAATATTTCATTTTTATATCATGTTGTGCTAAGTTTATGCAGTAATCACAATATATCTTTAACATATATTGTGATCAGTGGCGCAGAGAGAGAGAGAGATAGGGGGGGGGGGGGGGAGAGGAGAGGAAAAATCCTGGGAGCTATCGCTGTTATAATTTTACGCAATTTCATGGGAAGAATATTTTTTTGGAACTTTCAAAGTTTTAATCCTAATTAATTAATTTTTTTTCTTTGTGTAGAATAGGGAAAAAAATACATTCCTCAATTAATGGGGCTTAATTAACTCTGTTATTGATGTTTAACTTGCATGCATTTGGCGATTTATCACCTGCGCCCGGCTAATGGAAAGAATTAAGAATTAAATGATAATCATATTAAATCTATGGAGTAATATTATATTAAACTGATATAGATATACTGATATATATATATATAGGGACTTTATTTTATACATAGCAGCTTGTCTATTATGTTTTTGGAATCCATTCAGTGTGATTGGGGACACTGCATTGCTGTAAATTTATTCATGCATACTATCACAATTTTTGTTGGTGGTCAGTAATGTTTAATTAATGGTTATATATATATATATATATATATATATAATAAAAATGATAGAGAGAGAGAGAGGGGGGAGATAAATTAGTACACATAAATTTTAAAAGGCTAAAAAATATGTTTTTTTATTTTAAAAAATCTATAGAATCATAAGTCTATAGAATTTTTATGAGTTGTATAGTGCTTTATAGAAAAAAATGTCTAACGAATTCTATAGAAAGATTTTCTTTAGTAAAAGTATTATATAGAACTCTTCAGAACTCTGTAGAAACAGTATTCTATCGAAAGGCTATTAACTCTTGAACTTGTAAAGAATTCTATAGAGTTCTATACAACTCTTATGATCTATTTTCGTTAGGAAAAATGCATTAAAATTTATACTTAACTTCTAAAAATACTAAAATGTTGTATGTGGTCATCGGAAACATTATTGGGAAAAGAGTGAAAAATCGGTTGCAAAATTCCATATCTTTACATACAACATAAACCACGTCAAGTTAAGGCGGTTCTGAAAAAAAAATATTTTTCCCTCACTCGAACTTTTCTATCTCATTTGTAAACTTGAAAGCATGGCTTAATTTGCACCGAAGCTCACAGGAACGCAGTTGTGACCAGTATTTCTTTATTTTTAGTGTATATTTAAATGTTAGTGGAACCCGCCGGAAATATTTATAAAAATTGCTCACCGAAGACCTGGATGTTGTGTTTTGCTAGTTGATACAAAGAAATCCTCGACGAATGCTTGTCGGAAGATTCCCGAATCCTGATTTTAATCATTTTGCTCCGTTCATTTATTAAGTTTTAACATATAAAAATTAATATAGATATAGACAAAATATTTTTTTAGAAAATTTCTGAAGAAGAAATTGCTTTAAATTAAGTAAATAATGTGTGAAATATAAATATACGGGTGGAGGATTACACTAAGGATTTTATTACACCAGAAAATTAGAACTCAGGTACTTTTTTGTTAGAAATTAAGCCTTGCTTAAGCATGATATTTGCATGAGTATTTATTGAAGTGATCTGAAATCGAACAGTTTTTTTCATTTTCCGGTAAATGAATCACATCTTGAGTTATAAGGGATTGTTGTCTCAGGACGGCAGTTTGTTGTTTTCTTTTTCCTGTGCTGTCGCGTCCGGATATTCAGTTCAAACATTTGAGAGAATTTTCTGAAAAATCTTCTGTTTTTACCGAAAATCGAAAAGAAAAAGTTTGATTACCCAGTTTCTTAATAAAAGTACCTGCTAATTTATTTGATATGTTTTCGAACAAAAATGAATTAAAAAACGTGTCAGAAATTAGTCAGTTTAGATTTGAGAACAGCTTTAAATAAAACTGTGTAAAACATTCATCGTTGAAAGAATTTCCACATCAAATCTTTGTCATTTTCACATGTCAAAACTCTTCTCTTGTTTTTAAGCAGTCATTCTTGCAAATGAAGCTCACGCCTAAGGAACTTCCCCGAGATATAATCCTTGGCATTACGCTTACATCATTACCGTATTTTATTGTTTTTCTTTAGAAGCGACTTGCATAACTACTTGTTTACAAGGAGAGACACGGTTATTGGCATTTATCAGATGGGGGAATGGAAGGAAGTAATGGTATGCATTTTATTGCGTTGAATAAAAATATGGCAGGCATAGATTTTGATATTTCCCTTTTACAAAACAGGTTTCTTCTAATGTAGTGGTTTCCGAACACGTAGCTTCGATATCAAATAGTTAATGGCCGACGAAAACCGTTGAAGATTCGGGATTTACAGCCAAATCAGATTTATCGATTTCAGATTTCTTTAAGAGTTTTCAGTGAGTGTGTTTGTTTTACGATTTATAACCGTAAAAATTTTTGTTCATTTTTGTCAATCAAATTTCATTTTTTGTTCTATAAAAATGCACATAAATTCGATTATGTTTTATTCATTTTCTCATAAAGTAACATATAATGGGATTTTATTAAATCATTAAAAGATGCACACATAAGCTGATACGAAAGATCATCAACCAAATTATAATTTTTTTATTATTTATTTATTTATTTATTTTTCGTTTTAGGCTTTATAAAATTTTATAAAATTCTTGTATAGGAAAACTTTTACATTCAATTAACTTCTTTCTTAATCTAAATGATAATCATAATAAATTCTTGTTAATACTTCAGACTGCTGAGTTAAGGTAACACCGTTCATTCCTATCTTCAGTTATTAAATTTTGTTTAAATATATACAATATCTGATTTGATTTCTCATATGCCTCATTTCAAATAGCCAGAAGTAAATCATGCCAATGACTTAAATTTTATATTTTAAATAAGCGAAAATTTATGAATTAATTTTGGTTTGGTAACTAAATAATAATAATAAATAGTCAGTTTCTGTTTTCTTTTTATCAGAAGTAATTGGCTTCCGGTTTTCGATTTGACTGCAACCTAACGTAGTTTTTTTGTGACATCGATTGTACTGATATCAGTTAAGTTTAAAAATAAATAAATAAATAAATAAATAACAATAATACAAAATCGCCTATAATGATCTAGTTATATAAAATTCATATTAACAAAATTTTAAATAAAATGAATGGTAAAAACTAGAGAACAGGAATTCTGCTTTTTCAGAATTTAGTGTCGCCCCCGACATTTACATTATTTCATTTTCTTTTGATGGACTGATGGCTTCTATTATTATGAAACAGCCATTATAAATGAAGTGTTAGGTGAAGATGAAAGAGCAGTCGTAAAAAGTTAGACTTCTGATTTTCTGGTCAGAATAAGGGAAAAAATGGCCATAATTTTTTTTTTTTAATGGTCATTTTTTCCCCATTCTGACCAGAAAATCAGAAGTCTAACTTTTTACGACTGCTCTTTCATCTTCACCTAACGCTTCATTTATAACGGCTGTTTCATAATAATAGAAGCCATCAGTCCATCAAAAGAAAATAACTCGGTGAAAGCGGGCTTTCGGTTAAGAGAAACTCGGATAATCGGGACTCTACTGTAGCTCAGTTTTAAGACTTAAAACACGCGATTTTATTTTATATAAAACGACGTGTCATCCGAATCCGCTGAAGAATTCCTCATTTACGATCCAATCATAAACATCTACAATAAAGTATGGGTAGGACGTCACTATCTCAGAATAATACACATTCACAAATGCAGCAAAAAGAAAGCAATTCATTAATATTTTTTTCAAAATAGCACGTATTTTAATTACTTTTTTTCAGTTTGTATGAGAAAGTGGCAAAAAAAAAAAAAAAAGATATAATTGCTATTTTTTAACTATTTTTTCTTTACTTTCTACAGAAAGCGAGTACTTTCGTTGCCAAAATGAAACAAATGTCGCTAAAAAATACAAAAAAATGAATATCTCAAAAATAAATGGAGATACAGTTTTCAAACAAAATGCATTTAAAAGTACTTTTTTTTCCCAATACGACGGTATAAAAGTTGAAAATGTGCGATGCTTAGAAGTTTAAAAAATTGCTATAGAGTATTTAATCGTAATGCTTTGTTTTACGGCTAGCGTCTGTAAGGTAACGTTATTTTTTTGAGACAAAATAAGCTGGGAGAAAGAAATATCATTCCGGGGGCTAATAAAGTAGCAAAACAAAATCAGGTAGAATACAGTAAACTTTCAGGTGATTATTTAAAATGACGCCATATTTTGTGGGATCAAAAAAGAAAAAAAAAAATTAAAAATATTGTTTTTGAAATATAAAATTTTATACACGAATAATATTACTAATTATTTAGTCTCGGCTACTGGAGATCATAAAACTTGATAGTTTTTTTTTTTTCTTTAACCCGGTAAAGAAATCCTCCATGTTAATTTATTGACCGAAACGCATCATCATTGTTATTTCAGAAAGAACAACTAATCAACTAAAACAAACCTTTTATTTGTTTGTTTTTTTCCTTACTACTATTTTGTCTAATTAACAGAAAATTAAGTGAAACGTTAGTCACCCTTTGTTAGCTGGGTAATTCTAATACATTTGAATAGTAATATGGAGCTTCATTAATATTTTACAATGTGATGTGTTATTTAAATCAATAATTAACAAAACATTTCATAGATATAAGATTAATATCATTATAAAAATTTGATAGATTTATAAATTACTATGCGATTTTTATAGCACTTTTTGTTAAGCCTCCATCAAGTTCCAGAAAAAGAGAGAAACTGAAACCGTATCTACTAGAAAGCTACAAAAATAAGTTGGTGAAATTATGCGTGATGTAAATCACTATCTAACCTTAAAAGCATATTGATATTAATGCTATATTTGTCTTGATTTTTGAAATTCTGAAGTGAATTTAGCACAATGGTTCATATTCAAATAGTAAGGGAACTCATAGAAAAACATAAGGAATATAATTTACCTTTCTGCCTTGCCTTTATTGATTATGGAAAATTATTTAATTCGGTTTACACATCAGCAGTAGTAAATTCTCTGGGGGACATCGGTATAAACAAACCTTACATCAATATCACAAAGAAGATTTACAGGAAAGCAATTTCAACCATCAGTTTGGACAAAGGAAAAGTGAAGATAAAGCTTAGAAAAGGTGCAAAACATGGAGAGACCATTTCGCCAAAGCTTTTTATTTCTGTCTTAGAAAATATCTTCCTCAAGAAGCTGGATTGGAAAAACAAAGGAATTAGAATAAATGGGGAACATTTAAGTTATCTCCGGTTTGCTGGAGACATTTTCAGTATTAGCCCTGAAGAATTGGAAAATATGCTAAAAGATTTGGCAGAAGTGTTTCCATTAACGTAGGATTAAAAATAAACTTGGAAAGGTCCAGGGAAAATGTACCAAAAAAGGGGGTTACCTTGCAAAAGGTTGGGTAGGATATTTTTTTTCTGCCTTGTTTATTATGATGCCAACATGGAAAAACCAAGTTTTCTAACAAAATTTGTTAAGGCTAAATTTTCTGTGGCCAAAAAACAACAAAATTTTGGGACTTTTTTTGATTTTTTTTTTTAATATCTCAAGACCCGTTGCCGTAGCATATTATTTGTAAACTACAATATTAAAGAGGATAAAATTCTCCATAACTTTTTTATACACTCAATAGCAAGCGCAGTACACCATTTCAAAAATAGGACAATTTTTTCAATTTTCTTAAAAACCATGAAAAACGTAGTTCTGCCCCGATTATTCAACAGATTTAATCGTGTATGTCGACCCCCCCCCCCCCCCGCATAAAAAGAAAACCACGAGAATTTCAATAAATCTGTAACAGCCGGATTTTGAAAATTTTAAGTGTGTAATCATTAAATACGTGATACTGAACTATGTAATCAGCTTTGTCAAATATTGATTCATTAAAACCTTGAAAACCGAACTGAAAGTAACCGAGTTATCTTCCGCTTTAAACAGGTTTCCACCTTAGCAGGGGAATTGTACATATTCTTTCTCTTGAAAAAAAATATTTTTTTCTTTAACGGCCAGATTCTGTATAATACAGATTTCGTTTTCAACGATTTCACGATAGTTGTAGTATTAAGGCGTTTAAAGTCACAATTATATGAATTATGAGACTATTAGTCATACGAAGACAAGGCATTCGCAAGGTAATATTAAACCTAGGGGGATCGTTTTTGATAAATATCTCGCTGGCATTTTATTACTTTTAAATTTTAAATAATTTTTTTTCATGGTATACCTGAGATCAGTATCTGATATTGTGCTTTTGTACTTTTTGGGGTTTTGTTGCTTTTTTTTTTCTTTTTAGTGTTCCGTACTTAAAAAGTAAAAACGGAACGGAACCATTATAAGATCACTCCTGTGTCTGCCCATCCGTCTGTTTGTCTGTCACAGCCATTTTACTCGTAAACTATGGAACGTGGAAAGTTCAAATTCGGGGAAGTAATAAAGACCATTGACCCACATATTTTCAGATTAATAAACATTCATAAATATATTTAGTAAAAAAGTAGAGGGCCTAATTATGCTACTTGAAGAAAAAAATCTTTTCTTTCTATATTATGTGGGGTATCCTGTGAAAGCATTTGTAACGCTGAACTCAAAAATACATTCCTTTTAATTTTAGATATTATATTTTCAAAGATATGGTTGAAAATGTAGCGCAAAAATATGTCCCCCCCCCCCCATCAAATTCCGAATCTACTGAAACTAGTAAATCTGCAGATCAGGAACCTCAACGTCATCTTTGCAAGTCATTGTTTTTTAACACTCATTACGTAATATTCAACTTCCTACAAATCGCATTTTAAAGTTTTCAAATTACATAAATATTTATAAGCATACAAGATACTTCGTAAAGTTTCAGAAATTAAAAGTGTTAAACAAGTGGTTATACATTAATGTTCTGAAATTCTGATGAGCTACTTAATCTGGTAACTTTTTAAATAAAAAATTGCATTTCTTCAGGGGGGCTCTGCCCCCCTGAACCCCCCGTAGTCTATTTAAATTTACATTCGTAATTTTTTATTGATTGTGCGGACGGTTATAGTATATCTTAGATTTTTTTACGCTGTGATTTATAAGGATAAGCATAAGATTTTTTTATAAATTAATAAAATTTAAATTTAAAATAAAATATTCATGTTAACCGTACACAGACAATAAATCTTGAAGTGACGCCAAAAATGTAACCCTAAAATCCGCTACATTCGGCACAACACAACGACGTGCTTAAAAGAAAAAAAAAAAAAAAAAAAAGAATATTTTTAGTAATACAGTTTTTAATTCACAATACAATGAAATGCTACCTTAGAATGCTTATTGCTTAAATATAAGCAGATCATTTTCATTTTACAGAAAAAATGCACGGATGAAGTCAAAGAATGCGGTCCCTGTTCCACGTACTTGTTTTGTTTGGGCCGAATGAGGGCCTTTAAATCTGAGCGATAACGCACATCGTATTGCAAACAGTTTTTATGGCATATTGCATCTCCATCTATCTCTTTCCTCCTTGAATAATAGTTAATTTTATTTTACCCAAGATCTTTTTATTCCAGCATCTTTGTTTTCGATAAATGACGTCTAATTCACCTGCTATGCGTACTGACTCAAAACTTTTCATCTTGTTATATTAAGAAATACTCGAGAGTTTTCTTTTTATTTCCAATATGCCGCCATATTAATTTTACTATTCTTAATTTTATTTTTCATTTTCCTGTTTCACGACAAAACATTTCAATTGAAAATTGTTTAAAAGAAAATATTATTCCGGGTTTTGATTTTCTTGGCAACAATTAAAGAAATATTGGTAAATGTTATGGAAAAATGTTACGTTATTCTCTATGAAAATAATGAAATTTTGTATTTTTAAGCAAAATATTTGAATAAAATAAATAAAATAAATGAAATATTGCCTATTTTTATTTCTGGGCTAAAATTCATCTATATGCAAAGATACAAATGCATTAATTCATCCGTTTTGACGTTGGCTTTACTCAAACATTATGCACGCAATTCTACTAATATTATTAGGACCAAATACGTTGCTAGGCAACAGATGGAAGAAAAGGAAAAAAAAATGAAATATGCATTACGTCAAATTGATAAAATAAAATCCTTTATATTATTGGAAAACATGCATAAAATTTCCCCCAATATTATAAACCCAATTAAAAAAATCTCGCAAATATATTGACAAAATTTCAAACTAATTGGAATAATTTAATAATCTTATTTAAAAATTTCAGCATCAAAAATTTACCATTTAAATCCATTTTTCATATGAGCCATTTCTTTCAACAAATGAAAATCTGAAAATCGTCTGACTTGCCATAGAAAAGCATTATAGAGCAAAAAAAAAAAAAATGTTCCATATTTCCCGAACGAATGAACCAAATTTAATCAAAAACTATACAGCTAAGTCCGGGTACCTCATCAACATGCCCAGTGAATTTCAAGCCGATCGGATGCTTTTTGCGGCAGTTATCGCGGAACAGACAGACAGACTAACAGACAGACTAACAGACAGACTAACAGACTGACTAACAGACAGACTAACAGAAACCAAAACTTTTCGTGTCTCTACAGTAAGCCTTCACTGACTTTTTCGGCAACTAAAACTAGTAAATCTGCAGATCAGGAGCCTCAACGTCAGCTCTGCAAGTCATTGTTTTTAGACTCACTTTGGTAATATTCAGTTTCCTGCAAACCGCAATTTAAAGTTTTCAAATTATGTAATTATTTATAAGAATAAAAAATACGAAGTTTTCAGACATTAGAAGCATTAAATTAAAAACGTTATGGAAGGATATTTCGAAATTTTCATAAGCTGTTAATTCTGGTATATTTTTAAATAATAAAGTAGATTTCTTCAGGGGGGCGGAGCCTTCCTGAACCCCCCGTGGTCTTACTAATTTACATACGTAACTTTTTATTGATTGCGCTAATGGTTAGCGCAAATCTTAGATTTCTTTTTACACTTCCGAGCCTTATTTTTCAATACTGGTAACACAGAAAATGATTTACATTGACGCAATTATATTAAACGTTTAGGTTTTATGAATGAAAATGTAATTTCCTTTAAGAATAAAATAATTTTCATTCATATTTCCTGAAATGAGGCGGCATTAAAAAGTAACACCCGTCAAAAAACATTTTTTCAGGCAATCTAGTTAATGCTTTGTTTTTAAGGATGAAAATATTTATTTCCCGATACAATGGCGTCATTTTCGACAGCGATAATTTTGCGGTGCATAATTTTGATATTTACTATATATTTGCTTTTCAAAAGTTTTTTTTCCTCATTGGAATTTTCGATTAAGAATTAACATTTCTGTTAGCTGTGCGCAGACGATAAACCATGAGATATTAGTAACATTTTTTTTTAATAATAAGAATTAATATCATAACACAAGCGCCTTTTAGTTCAACCTCAAAGCGTATTCGTTTTATTTTTGATATATGAGATCAAATTCACCTTCTTTTCGTATTTTCACATTATTTCTAATATGAAGGCGTATTCATGTCTATTTTTATTTCATTTTCCTCTCGCACATAAAAATCTTTCAAATCAAAATTAACTGTTTAGGATAAATTTTTATTCCGGGATTGAATTTTCGTGGCAACGGCAAAAAAAAAAAAATGATTGTTAAATTTCATAGCAAAATGTCGATTTATTCCTTATGGAAATAATGAACTTTTTAATTTAAAAGAAAAATATTTGAACAAAATAAATAGAACATAGTCTTTCTTTATTTCTGTGGTAAATTCCATCTATATGTAAAGACACAAAGGCATTAATTCGTCCCTTTTGACTTTGATTTAACTTCAAACAATTACACATACTTTCACATTTACGATATTTTTAGGTGTAGTTCGCTGCTAGGTAACAATTAAAAGATAATAAAAACAATTAAATATGTGCTTTAAAAGAAAATTTATATAATAAATATATTTTATATTATTGAAACACATATATAAAATCCCTCCATAAAAGTTATACACCAAATTTAAAAACTCTGACAAATGTATACACAAAATTTCAAACGAATATGAATAATGTATGGTTCTAATTAGGAAATTTCATCATCCTTAATTTAGCATTTAAATCCTTTAATCATATGATCCATTTCTTTTCAACAAATAAAAATGGAAAAATCGTCTGAATTGCTAAGCCTTCACTGACGTTTCGGCAATTATGAAAAGCTTAGAGGTAGTAGACGTTAATATAAACCTTGCCGGAAAATTAATGCGATTACCCTAGGTCACATAGTTTTTGAGTAATTAGCATTTTTCTGTTATACACAAATTTCGATTTACGGGCATTCAGAAAAATTGTTGAGCATCGCTGAATATACCTATCGTTGCAGAAGAATAAAAGCATTGTTGATAATGATTTTCGAAAAAAATCATCGGTAATTAGCTGAGATATTAACCCTTAAAGGTACGGTCAGTTTGGACATACACAAGGACAGGGGCGGCGTACTCTATGCCTAGTTAACAACTTTTAATGATACATATGTGTAATGTAATGTCCAGTAACAGTATAAAAGCAATAAACGTCAAATTGTTAAAAACATACTAATTTAAGGGGTCTCGGGACTCTAAAAAGTGGAAAAAATGAAAAAAAAAGACCATTTTCACCATTTAATGTCTTAAAATGTATATGATTTTAAAACACAATTTTAATTGGGATGAAAGATATAAGTATGTTCTTTCGTTTCATGTATTTAAAAAATTACAAGATACAGAATTAGTATTTATAAGGGGCTCGAAACTGTTAGACATTTGTCGAACAAAAAATTGGCATAACAGTTTACGCGCAGGATTACAAAATAAATATTGCAACTAGAATGAAAATTTTGGTGCTTACTTATACTTCAGATTGTAATAATTTCCCTGAACTTAAATGAATTTCTATTTAAAGCATTTTTATATTTTTAATGCAATGTTGCATTTAGCTAATACAAAATTTTGAAAATTTCAACAGTAAAATCACCTAAAAAAATATTTTTTTGAACAATAAAAAGGAAATTTTAGGTTCAGTTTATACAGAATAACATGGAATATATGTTTTGAAAATTTCATGAAAAAATATTCAGAAGTTTTTGAGGTATCCTGCGCGTTATATGGAACGCCATGTGGAAAATAATGACTTTAAAGTTTCGGAAACGCCGCTTCAGCTATTGAGCGGGTATAATTCTAAAAGCCAAAACTTCTGTTCTTATGGGAATTTCAAGGAAACAATTATATCAAAATATTCAGAAAAGATAGGAGTTTAACATCCAAAAAAATTAAAATTTCTTAAAATTTGAAGCTTTAAGAGTCCTGCGACCACTTAATCCTTTCCGGCACGGAGTAATTCTATTTATAAACTTATGAAATAATGAACTGACACCAGAATTTATAAACGAATTTATTAGAAAATGCGAACTTGCTTATTTTTACGTACATGAAAAAAGGAAAATTTTAATTAAACATTCTTGGTGCCGTTTGTCTGTTTTGTAATTAAAATTAGGTGTCCGTTTTTTAAGGGCATCGCCCTCGAAAGATTTAATTAGAATGAATCGCATAAATACTGTGGGATTCGCGATAGTTTGCATTAATTGTATCTCTCAATACGCCTCGAGTGACTTTAAAAGTTAATTAAACACCTATCTGGAAAAACGGGGCACTGACCAAGACGGCGTTGCAACTTTGAGACCTCAATTCGAAGCTCGCTTAGCACAATGCCAAATTTAAACTTTGAACAAAGGTTTCGTTTTAGCTACACTGTATAAATAAAGGTTATTACTACGCTGAATTTAGTTTCATGAAATGCCAAATGAAGTTTAACTATGCAGTACTTTTATTGCCAGTACCGAATTAAGTTCATCATAAACAGATTAGGATAATATTAAAAAAAGAGTTATACGAATAGCTATATTTGATATTATTTAGGTTCCATATCTCTTTGAACTTTCATGGTATACCCGATTACACTTTTCTAATATATACAGTTATACCCATCCCTACGTTGTATAGTGTTTTACAAAGTCTTAGTATTTTTTTAGCAACGTTTTTTCTTTCTTTTTTTTTTTTTTTAATAATACAATTACAAATTCATATATTTATTCTACGGAACCCTCTGTGCGCGAGTAATGCTCGCACTTGACCGTTTATTTTCTTTAATATTTGGACACTTTCCTTATTTGAAAATTGTTTTGAACCCATTCTGAAATTTAAAGTATCCTCATTAAAAAATGCAACCAAATTCGAAAAATTAAAAACGCACAACGTTAGATATCGACCTACAATATACCATTGTAGTGTGGAATAAAATATGTTTTTCGCAAATTTTCATACCTCTCCCATTGATACCTGGAAAAATATGTGTCCATTATAAAAATTATAAAATTATAAAAAATATTAAAATTTAACAAGAATTCATTTTTAATTGAAACTATCGTGCCAATAAGTTACTAAATATTGAAGTATTCTTTTAAACAAGATTTTAGAATTTTTTTGAAGTTAACATTGTATACACTTAAATTTACTGTCTAAATATGAAAACTGTCTCATTCATTTACACTCTGCCCTATTTTTAAAATTATATAAATTTATTAAATATAAAATGTCTGTTGAGATGAAAATAAAGACGTGAGTGGGCAAATAATAGATAATTATTGCTACAAATTTTCAGAAGTCGACATACACGATTAAATCCGCGGAGAACTTATGACTAATCGGGGCAAAACTACGTTTTTCACGGTTTTTAAGAAAATTGAAAAAATTGTCCTATTTTTGAAATGGCGTACTGTGCTTGCTATTGAGTGTATAAAAAAGGTTGTAAGTATGAAAGTTGTAGGGAAGTTTGTCCTCTTTAATATTGTAATTGGCAAATAATATGCTACGGCAACGGGTCTCGAGATATTTCAAAAACATAAAAAAAAGTCCCAAAATTTTGTTGTTTTTTGGCCACAGAAAATTTAGCCTTAAAAAATTTTGTTAGAAAACTTGGTTTTTCCATGTTGGCATTATAATAAACAGGGCAGAAGAAAAAATCTTCTACCCGACCTATTCCATGGTAAAATGTACATTTCCCCTGGACTACTAGGATGATTTGCACCAAATTCATTTGCACCTCTATTCAATTCATTTGCACCAAAAAAGAAAATCGTCTACAACAACACTAAGATTAAGGAAGTGCAAAGTTGTGTTACCTTTGACAGGAAATATCATCGGGGACTAGTATCATGAAGGAAATGAATAGAAGAATAAGGAATGTACAGAGTGCGTTTGGGAAGAACAATATTATTCTGAAGAGTAACATGACTCTTTGTTTGAAAAGAAAGGTATTTAATCGATGTATTTTACCTGCCCTAACTTATGGAACGAAAACATGGAAGCTAACAAAACGGATGGTACAAAGGTTACAAACAACACTGCGAAATTTGGAAAGATGTATGCTAGGCATAATCAGAAGAGACTAAAATGGATAAGAAGTCAGACGAAAGTTTTTGACATCATCGAGAAATTAAACGTCTAAAATGTAAATGGGCTGGGTACAGTGCAAGAAGATAAGACAATAGATCGAGTACCAGAGATGTGAAACGACGAAGAAGACGACCTCGAGTAAGATGGAGAGACGAAATCAGAAAATTTGCCGGTGTTAATTGGGTGATTAAAACACTAGGCGGGAAATGTGGAAAAATCTGGTGGAGACCTACATCCAGCAGTAGATTAAAAAGGTTGTTGTTGATGATGGTGACATTCTAAAAGTCGTTTTTTCTCCTTTTGTTTTGGGGCATTTTCTCATGCTCTTATTCCGTTGTTGCTGTCGTCAATTCACTTATCTATTGTTAATTCAGAAAAATTAAAAGAAATACTTTCTTCTGTTCTTACTTTTTTCTTTTTAGTCAACTACCTACACTAAAAAACTTCACTAAGAGTTAAGAAATTCCACGTAGAGTGAAGAGGTTGAAAATAGACTGCAAACATGCTTTGCACTAATAGCAGAATACGTCTTTCGTCCATCCGTCATCAACAAATTGGTTGTTACTGACAATCCATTGACTCGAATACAGCCCCCAGGGTTCGATTTCGGGAAATCTAGAAAGTGTAGGATACAAACCAAACGCATGCTCTGTGGCTGTAAATCATTACTACTCGAGAGCGTGGTTCTCAGTGACAGCTTAAACCCACGTATGTTGGTACTACTGATTTTTTCAGTTTCACGGCCAAGTTATAGAGCAAATAGACTTATGCGACTCGGGCAAACGTTTGCTTAGAAATAAAGAGTGTACGTAATTCAAACAGTAGGTAACAAATATATAAATCGCATTTCGATATTATGACGATTTTATTTAAGTTTTCTTATTTTGTAAATGACTTTACTTTTATGAGGCTGTAATTTTCTTCTTTATATGTAAAGAAAAACACTTTAGAATTTTTTATTTTGCATCGAATGAAAAAAAATATGCACTTGAATGCCATAACGCAATTTTTATCCGATTGAAAAATAAATGTATTAGCAGTTTTCGACTGTTTTTGCATCACATAATAATAGCCTTTGAACAAATGTTCATCAGAATTAATAAAAGGTCACACCATGCATTTCTAAAACATCTGAAATTTAAGCCAATAATTTTGTATGGAATTCAGAAATAACCGTTATTAGTGCTGCGCAGTAGTAATACTTGTGGCAGTATGGACTACTACTGTAAACTCTGTATTGACTCTGTACAAGTTTCACAAAATTTGAGAGCAATATCGCTATCAAAGATTGCATTGTATGTCTTGATAGTAATTTGTCGCACGTTTTCTAAAATAAAATAAATTTCTAATTTCGTTAATGAAATAGTACTTTAACTGTTATTTGCCAAAACTAATCAATATGTAATTTTTTTATATGGTCATATCGTGTTCTTTTGCGATTTTGGGGCTAAAATCTTAATGTTGCAATGCTGCGAATGCTCAAAATATGCAAGATGAAGAAAACCCGAATGACCAAAATTATTTCTCAAAAATTATCTATCTTTAAGAATGTATGGGCAAAACTCTTCCTAGAGAATTCGTTCAATGTTACATTGCATTACCATATTATGATAATTTTACTTATTTTGTAATTTAAATTATTATTATTATCTATTTTTAGGGACACTTTTTCCGTGAAGCCCCACGCCTTTTTTGGAATAAACCAGAATTTAGTTTTAAAGAAATTAAATCTAGAATTCTGTCAATAAATTGGTATTTTAACTACTAAATGGATAAATGGATAACCACCTGGGGGATTACGTTTTACAGCTTTATATCTTTAGTGCAAAGAGACACACGCACAGGCCCGTAGCCAGGTGGGGGCAAGGTCGGGCAAAACCCGACCTGAAAAATGTTTTGCCCGACCTAGCGCATTCCGATAAAAACATTAAATTTCCAGTTTTCCCCCGCTTCTTGTCCAACCTAGAATGAAGCTCGACATTCTGATCATTTTTTCACTCAGTATTTCCCTTTAAAAGAATTTATGTAATACAACATCAAATTTTCATTTTTCCATGCCAGACCTTGCCCTCTACCCCTAAATTTCCTTTCTAGACTGGAAACAAAAATAGCAAAATTTCATCTATAAAGTTTTTTTTCTCTTTTTCTCTTTAACAGACCTGTCAAAAATTGCTCCATTGTGCGTGCTTCGCTTTTTCACTTTGTAGAAATTATCCCATGCCGCTTCAACAACAAATCGGGTTTACCTTAAATCCCTAAAACTTGTTTTCTTTTATGCAATTGTCACCATACGTAATTTATCGTTAGGAGGTGGGCGCGGGGTTGAAACCAAAGGCTTCTGAAACTAATCTTGAAGCAGCTCACAATACTGTTTCCTTAACTTTAATTTGCTGTACATGACAGTTAAATGCTTGTTTCGTGGAAACTTGGTCCGATTACAACAAACTCCAAAGGACACATTCCCCCCCCCCCCCCCCGCATGTGAAAATACAAAATAGATAATGGAAGGTCTGTCCCTTCATCTCTTCGACTGTAATTCCACTGAAATTTTTTTTTAAATGTCGCTTCTAAAATAAAACAATCTTTATTTCAAATTTAAACAATACAATATGTCAGGTTACTTACGGTTTTACAAATCCAAATTTATTTCTTACTGACACATTCATAAAGCCATTTTTATTCTTAAATTTAAAAAAATGTTACAGATGCTTTTATTAAGAAACGAAGAAACTGAATGCATTGTTTAAAGAAATTGTTCTGCACTTTTTCTTAAAAGCAAATCAGTTTCCAAAGTGGTCGTCAAAGTTGCCCATATAAGCCAATTTTTGCAAGGCGATAGCCTGATACAGACCATCATAAGGTAGAAATCAATTACAACTCAAAGTGTAATGCATTTATTGAAAAGTGAAAAACGGTATTCGATTCCAATTCCTAATTAAAAGATATACATTTTATTTACGTTATGCCCAGGGCCGTAGAAAGGTCTTTTGAGGCCACCCACAAATTTTTTATTCAGGTCTCCCCCCCTCTAAGATTTTGGAGAAATATCTATATTTAATTTTGCTATTCGAGTTCTATTTTATAACAACACCAGCGGAGCTTCACTAGTTGATTTTTTCAAAACGAAACTCAAATTAAACGAATTTAGAGTTGGGTTGAACTGCTTTCGGCAATGTGCGTACACCCATTGGGGCTATGCCGGCTCAGATCCACCGCCGCGGCGAGCGGCCCATCTTCGTCCGCAGCCCTTTCTTCTTCTACTCTAGTCCGACTCTTTTGCGGAAGTAAGATACCTAGGTCCCCAGCCACGTCCCAAGTGAAAGACTCTCTAGCGAAAGCTAGATTGAAAAAAAAATCAAAAATTGAAACCGGACAAATTTAAAAGGAAAATTACACAAATTAAAGACACCGAAAAGCGGGAAGGGTTGGGCTCGAGGCGATGAAGCTACTGAACGACTCCTAGCCACTTCGAGTTCATTATTAGTCTTATCATTAATAGTCTCGAATCAAACAAACCTTGAATTATTGTACATTTTTATTTCGACCCGGATTAAATTAAAATTTTCAACATTTTGTTCATGGTGTTACAGGAACATATTTGATATTCTTACAACATGAATTTAATCAAAGCACTAGCAAAACTGAACTGAGAATTCTCCCATTTAGAAAAAAAAAATGTAAAAAAAAATCACCGCAAATGCGAAAGGATGCCAAAAATTGATAAAGATATTTCGAAGTTCATAGCGAGCAAAATTTACTATATTGTGCTAAAAGATTGAAACTGGATTTTTTATTTACGAATGTTAAAAAAATTACCAGAAACACAGCTAAAAATTCTCGAAAAATTCAAAAAAAGCAGAGAACAAAATTTGGCCAAAAAAAAAAAAAAAAGTTTCAAACTGAATTCCCTTTGCAAATGAACCCCCCCCCCCCCCCCCCCCCCCAATATTGCACATAAATAAAAAAAATATGGAAGTCTTTTCGTATTCTCTTTTTTTTTCAGTTTGATAATGCCATCCACATGGCCCAGACAGATATTTTTAAGCAGAAAATACCACTTATAATAACTTTTTTTCTGCTTTGAACGGTGCCTTTTATTAAATATGTATATATATTTAGAGATTTACTAAGTCAAAAAAAAAAAAAAAAAACCTTTGGGATGCTATTTTCATATTTTTCAGTTTTCTCCAATTTATAATTGTCACCCAAGTATTCCGGATAGAAATTGAAAAAGAAAGGCTTCGGATAGACAGTACCTTTCTGTGGGCAACGAAGATGGGTTTATTACTAGATAATAATAAAGACATACAGAGTCTCTCTGTCCGTTTTTTTTTTCTTTTTGTTTTTTGGCCTCACAAGATGTTTTTCTGTTCACGACAAGATTTGACAGGAAGGATACTTGTATGCCTTAAATTATGCACATCGAAATAGGTTTTTTTTTTTATTAAATTTTTTGTGCTACTTTTAGTGTTTTTTCGAGTTTTGTGCTTTTTCCCCCACATTCTTAAAAGGAATCCATTTTCAATCTATCTTTCCATTTTAGCCGAATATAGTAAAGTAGTCTTCTGCGATTTTTGAATGTTTCACGAAGTCTTTTATGTAATTTTTAACTTTCTTTCGTGTTCCGACGGGATTTTTTGACATTAGTAAAGGGAGTCAGGTTTCGATCTTTTAGCCACAAGTACAAAATTTTGTCCTCTGTAATTTTTGAATTTTTTGCAAACTTTTTATGCGATTTTAAACACTTTTCCCGCTTTTAAGCTCCTGTGATTAGAAGAGATTTTTCTCATATTTGAAGAAATATTCGTCTTTTGAAAATTTCTAGAAATTTTGATCTTTGATTCGTGACTTTTTCGTGTTATGATGGAAAAGATATTAATGCGTAAGTTCAGTTTCTAATTACGAAAAGTACAATGCAACACAATTGACGGAGCACTATTGGGATTTGATTTGATGAAACTGCATCTTTATATTGAAGGATGTTGGGTAATTTTTACGTTAGATTGGTGACTTTCTATATTTTTGCGAAAAATGGGCAAATCAAAGCATTTTTTTGTGTGTGCGTGTGTGTGTTTGAATGGAAAAGAACCTCCAGTCCACTGATTTATTCATTTTATTTTATTTTATTTATTTTTTTTTTTTTTTGAGAATGTAAAAAGAATCCGGTTTCAATCTTTTATCCCAATATAGTAAAATTTGCCCTGTGCGGCGTTTAATTCGCTTTCCGCGGTGTTTTTTCTTGGTTTTTTTTTTTTTTTTTTTTTGTACATTCCTAAAAGGAATCAAGTTTAAGTCCTTTAGTTCAATATAGAAAGTTTATCGTTTGCAATTTCTGATTTTTTTACAAACCTTTTATGTGATTTTTAGAGTATTTTTTTAAATTCCACATTCAATCTTTTGGCTCGATATAGTCAAATTTTGCTCTCTGCGATTTTTGAATTTTTGTCCAAATTTTTATGCGATTTATACCCTTCTTTTTTCGCGTTTTGCGAAGACCTTTTCGCAAGTTTTTCTGAACCGAAGAATTATCCAGTAGATTGGATGGGACTCAAGGGTGAAAGGTTCCATTATCCCATTGGTTGAGAATAAATAAGAATTCCGCGATTTACTTCTCAAGGTTACAAGACCTGATTATTGAGCAGTGGTAGACATTTCTTCCTAACGAATCAGAGGGCACATCTCATTTCACCACCAAAACAAATCGCCAAGTGTCACTTGAGATTATTTCAAGTATTATGTTGCAATCATATTAAATTTTGTTTGCGACATGTAAGGAATTTAAATTTATTTTTCATATAAAGTGATTCACGGAAAACAATGAAATGGTATTTTTAAAAATATCTTTTTTTCCCTGCAAAAAATTGATAAAACTGACTTTCTTTTGAAAAAGTAATCAATTTAAATATTTTAGACTTATTATTTTTAAATTACACATTACACATTATTCCTTTTGTATATACAGGTGTATGTAAATTTAGACTTAAAAAAAAAAAAAACATATCCCATATTTTAAAAGTATAAAATTGATATTTATACGAAAAGTAAAATTAATAGTTTTTATTTTATAGCTTTGCATCAGGGGGAGAGAAGCTTAGGGGATTAGACGCCCTCCCCCCCCCCCCCCCCCCGAAATAATATCCTGGCTACGCAACTGCATTTAATTACCTATGTGTTTTGACTGTAGTTATCTGTGCAAAGAACAGTAAACTCAAGCACTCCCCCTCCCCTAACTTGATAGCTGATGTGTTTTTAAAAAATAATAAATATATAAAAAACAATTAATAAAAATACTCAGTCAAATTTTATGCATTTTTTTTCATGGCACTTTGTATGCGTAAATATAAATAATTAAATGGCCAAACTAGAGTACTCAAATAATCAAAATTGTCAGAAAGGGATTTAGATCATCTAAATTCTACCTTGCCCTTATAGTAATTTGCAATATTAACATCTATTTATTATTGCTGCAAAATAACAAATAGGGCAAAAAAAAAAAAAAAAAATCTAAAAATAAAATGTTTTATAGATAGTGAATGAAGAAGGTCAAGCTAAAACAAATTGTAGCTCACACTTGTAGTGAAATATAAGGAAAAAATAAATTAAATAATAATGACAGATTTTTTTTTTTCACACACCCAAAAGAAGAAAAAAAAGTTGGAACCCAAAACAATAATATCTGAGCAATAACTACTAAAAACTATAAGAAGTTTTTATAATGTATTTTGTCGCATTAAATATTTCTAGTTAATGATTACTTGGACTTATGTCTTTAATTTAGTTTTCAAATATTTAGGGTGGTAATAGTGAAGGGGAAATTTATAATAATTTTTTAATAAAAATAATTTATGTTTTTGACTGAGTTTTCAAATAATATATATATAATATATATATTGTTTTGAAAAGTAGTTTATTAGAATTTTTTAATAGTAACAATTAAAATTTTTTAGGAAATTTTAATAAAAAGTATTTAACAATTAACTATTACAAATTGGTTTAAATAATTAATTACTTGCTAAGTTAATAATATTATTAATATTAATTCATAAATTAATAAAATTTTACTTTCAAATAAAATAAACTGAATATATTAAAAAGCAGAAAAACCAACGTTTAAAATGCACAAATAACATATGTTGCTGCTTTTCATATGTTATTTGTGCATTTTAAACGTTGGTTTTTCTGCTTTTTAATATTGTTGCACAAAGGCTTTATTTGCTATTTTTATAAACTGAATATAGTTATGTATTCAGATATATTGTTAAATAATATAAGATAAAAATAAAAATATTTATATAAGTGTAAGAAATAACATTATATATCCAAAAATATTCATTTAAAAAAATTGAAATAAATAGCTTATAAGTAATATGAGTTTTAAAAATTAATTTCATTAACATTATTTTATACGTAATAAAAAATTACAAAGCATTTGATAATAAATGAATAAAGTTTTTCTGTATGAAAAATACTAATTAATTTTAAAAGAAAACTTTGAAAAATTAATTTTGCTAATTTAATATTTATCTGATACTAAAGTTATAAGGGAAAAAAATAATGTATGTAAGTTTAGGAGATGGTATTATTTAATTACAATAAATGTTCACTTTAATTCATAAAAAATAGCTTATATGAATTTTGAAATTTATTTAAAACTAAATTTTATTTTATTTTATAAAAATTAAATTTCAATTTTATTTAAAACTAAATTTAATTTAATTTAATAACAATTAAAACTTAATTTAATCAAAATTTTATTTAATTATCTAATTGACAATTTAAAAAATTGGAAATGAACGGATAATAAAAGTTGATAAATCTTTATTAACCAACTTAATAAAAATCGAAACAAAACACAAATAAAAAAATAACAGGGAGGATAGAACCTGCATACTTGAGCTTGCCAGACAAGCGCGTTAACCGCTGGACAAGTTCGTCCACAGAAATCTCTGACCAAAATAGCATGAATTAACTAGGTACGATATTTCTCAAAGTGCTCGCCAAATCATACATGAGAAGCAAGCCAAGAGCGGTTTCTGATCAACCAATGAGAGAATGGAACCTTTCACTCTTGAGTCGCTTCCAGTAGATTTTGCTGCTGTCATGATTAAGATGAAGGTGGGGAAATAACAAATTGGCTCCTGTAGCAAGATGAACGACGATGCTGGAAAATTTAACTTTTACCTCAAGACTATCATTTTTATGGAAAGAAAAATTATAATAATTCAAGAATCAGATTGGTATATTCCGAACGGGTTTACGCTGTTGAAGGCAGTGGGGCCCCCAAGGGGGTAACCCTCCCCCAAAGAAAAGTTGAAGGATGTTGGGTAATTTTTACGTTAGATTGGTGACTTTCTATATTTTTGCGAAAAATGGGCAAATCAAAGCATTTTTTGTGTGTGCGTGTGTGTGTTTGAACGGAAATGAACCTCCAGTCCACTGATTTATTTATTTATTTTATTTATTTATTTATTTTTTTGAGAATGTAAAAGGAATCCGGTTTCAAGCTTTTATCCCAATATAGTAAAATTTGCCCTGTGCGGCGTTTAATTCGCTTTCCGCGGTGTTTTTTTTTTTTTTTTTTTTTTTTTTTTGTACATTCCTAAAAGGAATCAAGTTTCATTCCTTTAGTTCAATATAGAAAGTTTATCGTTTGCAATTTCTGATTTTTTTTTACAAACCTTTTATGTGATTTTTAGAGTATTTTTTAAAATTCCACATTCAATCTTTTGGCTCGATATAGTCAAATTTTGCTCTCTGCGATTTTTGAATTTTTGTCCAAATTTTTATGCGATTTATACCCCCCTTTTTTTTCGCGTTTTGCGAAGAGCTTTTGGCAAGTTTTTCTGAACCGAAGAATTATCCAGTAGATTTTGCTGCTGTCAGGATTAAGATGAAGGTGGGAAAATAACAAATTGTCTCCTGTAGCAAGATGAACGACGATGCTGGAAAATTTAACTTTTACCTCAAGACTATCGTTTTTATGGAAAGAAAAATTATAATAATTCAAGAATCAGATTGGTATACTCCGAACGGGTTTACGCTGTTGAAGGCAGTGGGGTCCCCAAGGGGTAACCCCCCCCCCCAAAAAAAAAGTTCTTTTTTTTTTTGAAAAACCAAACCGGCAAAGCAAGTGAAGCTCAGCTAGCAGATTTAAATAATTACAGAATATAATTTATGTATAATTAACATTAGTAATTTATCGAGAGATGAGAGATGAAACGTTAAAAAAGAAACAGGTTGAACGTAAGGGGATAGGTGGCAAATGCATGGCACACAAATACCTGCTTATTGGGACCTCAATGAGATTAAAAAGCACATTTTTTTAAACATTTGAATAACAATAATGAGGTTTAAAAGTTTTGAATCCTGGGTTCCAACTTTTCCTCCATTTAATAGGGACCCCCTAAAAAAGACATTTTAAAAAGTATTTAGAACTTGCAAAATTTCTTTCATCTGCGGGCACCTTTAAAAAGAATGGTGGCTGTAGAAAGAAGCCCATCTCTGTTTTGGTTGAACAAAGTAATAGTATTAAGGAGGCTTTGAACCTGATTTGTTTGAACCCCCGCCCCCCCCCCCTCCCAACGAGATTAAAAAGCAAATTTTTAAAACCTTTGAATAAAAAAGTGATAGCTACAAGTTTTGAATCCTGGGTTCTTTTCCTCCCTTTCATAGCCCCTCCTCCCCCTCCTTTAAAAAAAAAAGACGATTAAAAAAATTTAGAGCATGCAAAATAACTTTCATCTGGGCACCTTAAAAAAAATGGTGGCTAGAAAGGAAGCACATTATCTGTTTTGGTTGAAGGAAGTAATTTTTTTAAGGAAGTTTTGAAGCTCATTGGGACCGCATTGAGATTAAAAAGCATATTTTTTAAACATTTGAATAAAAAATATGGGGCCTAAAAGTTTTGAATCTTGACTTCCAACATTTTTTATTTTTATAGGGGCCCCCCAAAAACAGAATTAAAAAAATTTAGAGCCCGCAAAATTTTTTTCATCACCTTTAAAAAGAACGGTGACTATAGAAAGAAAGCACAAATATTTTGAAGGAAGTAATGGCATTAAAAAAGTTTTTGAAACTTATTGGGGGGCCCCAATGAGATAAAAAAGCACATTTTTTAAACATTTGAATAAAAAATTTGGCCTAAATGTTTTCGATCTTGGGTTCCAACTTTTCCTCACTTTTATAGAAGGCCCTAAAAAAGACAACTGAAAAAGAATTTAGAGCCTACAAAATTTCTTTCATCTGGGCACCTTTAAAAAGAACAGTGGCTGTAGAAAGAAAGTGCATATCTGTTTTGGTTGAAGGAAGTAATAGTATTAATGAAGTTTTGAACTTTTGGTTTATCTTTTTCTTGCATTTATAGGATCCCCCCTCCCCCCACACACAAAAAAAAGACTAAAATACCATTATATTTTTTAAATAGAATTTAAGCTTTCAAAAGCTCTTCCATCTGAGCACCTTTATAAAGAACAGTGGATATAGAAGAAAAGCGCATATCTCTTTTCTAAATCTCACCAAGATCTTTGACAAAAAATGAATTTGGATAAAACAAATTAAAATGTCCTATTAAAAATACATTAAAAATAATTATAAAGGTTAAAAAACATTATTTGACTCAAAGGTACAATAAGTTACTACTGGGCCCCTGATTTTGCTCAGTCACCGCTATGGGAGACGATTCCTACAGCCCTGGTTATGCCAAATATCTTATTTAACTTTAATACATTTTTATTATGTCTCTGGAGAAACCTTAAAAATTTCGTACTGACTTTAGAAATATCTTATATTTTAAACGAAAAAAAAATCCCTAAAATTGCAGTGCATATTTTTGAAGAACTACGAATAAGAGATAGAAAAAAATGAAATAATCTGCCACCCCTGGAAAAATCTTTGCCCTACCTGGAAGTATGGTCTAGCTACGGGCCTGCACACGCATAATACAATTGAGGACGTGAGTTTCAAAACTCCCCTTATCCAAAATTTAAAAAATCGAGTCTTCTGTATCAATCTATTCTATTGGTGAACCTGCAGCGAAAAAACATTACAATCTGGGGGGGGGGGAACAGTTTTATCGTGTATTTCTGGCGTTGAAAAATCTTAGTTTACAATGAAAACCAATGGATACAGGGGGCTGTTCAAATATTACGTAAGCATGTTTTTGACAATTTTTGAGCCCCTCCCCTTGTCAGCAAAAATAAGCAAATCGCAAACCCCTCTTAATAATTACGTAAGCAAATTGCAACCCCCCTCCCACACACACATACACACACATTTTTTAACAGTAATAATTTAACTTAAAAAAATTAGGACACAATAAAAATTAGAAAAAACCCTACTCGACTTAAAAATAATAATTAAAAAATGCTTGTTTTATTTCCTTACAATTCTATTTAAGAAAATTTCTTAGATCACAATTTTAGAAGAACTTAGCTCTTTGTAAAATTTAAATTTGAACATGCCCATATCTATTCCGATGCTGACCACGGCTGCTCAAGCCATTTTTCCATATCTGTTATGATATTGGTTTCCAGTTTTACTTGATTATCTTCATCGCTCTCTTTTCGGATGCAATCTTGATCAACTTCATCTGCATTGATCCACCCAATATCTTCCATATCTTCCACGAATTTTACGAAGCACATAATTTCATTTGCTCAACGAGCAGCAATTCTCAATGGTCGTATAAGGCAGGCCTTCTCGCTTTTTTCCTTGTGTTGAATTTTTTTGTGACTGTTTGCTGACATCTGAGATGCATGATATTGGCCACAACTTCCGCAAGTTCTTGCGGACAATTGCAACTTTATGGAAAAGCAAAAGTAATCATACGGCATCTTTAAAAATCTCTTTGCTGTAATATTCAGATTTAAGGCCAGACGGAGACTTAAATCTAAAAATTCCTCCTCCTCAGTAATGATGACATTTGACGATTGTGTCATTTTAATTGGAGGAGGAATGAATCGTCCTTTTAATATACGAAATAATCCACTACGTGCAGGAAAGCAACAATTCTTTTCTTCGCATTTTACAATTTGCAGCAAGTATTTACTTTCTTGTACGTGCTTCGAATACCAATCCAAGTCATAACCAAGAGAGTCTGGTTCGCCTGAATCAACATATGTGGCAGTAACAGGATAACCGTCAATGTTTAATGAGTCCCAGACGTCTGCGAGAGTTTTACCAGCATATGCAAAGTTATTTTGCTCCATTTCTTCATCAATAGTTTGACCGTTCTCATCGAGGTGGGAACCGTAATGGTCATGAGGGAGTATAAGATCAGCCAGTTCTCGACTGAGTAGTGCCATTCGCCTTTCTACTCGATTATATGCACTTTTTCCAGAAGCATTGCACGCTATGAAAATTCCATCTAAATCATGCTTTTCGAAATGATTAATAGCAAACGATATAACTTTCTGGTAGTGGGGATTCTCGTCGGGACCTCCATCAACCGTAACTATGATTACAGGTTTGATGAAATCCTCTTCTGTTTTCACTAATTTTTCAAAGTCTTTGAGTGTTAATAGAGTTTCAAAATCCTGAGCATGAGTATTTGCTGTGGAAGAACTGTGTTTCTCACTTCTTATAGCTATAAAAGTTGGACCAGAATAACCTATGGCTTTACTTTGACTTGCCATGCCAGGAGCATTCACAATACCAGCGTAAAAAAATGGGATAAGTTTGTTGCGTTCAGCGATGACCCAATCGTGGTCGGGTCAGGATACACGATACTCCATATGCATCAGTATCGGAGCCTGTTTATTGGCTGCTGAAATTTCCAAAGATACACGCGCTTTGTCATCCTGTGAAAGAAGAAACACTTGCATGGGTCCAAGAATTGAAGCTAAAGTTTCTAAATAGCGGATGGATGTTACTGCAAATTGGGTATCAATGTGAGATCAGTGATAATCAGCCTGAGCCCAAGAAAATTTTATCGGCACTGTGGTGACATGTCTTCGACCCTCGATGGTTGAGGAATTTTTTGGAAGCAAACGAAGATATGTTCTACTCCTGCTTATTGCAAAACCAACCTTTTTCAGTTGTCCTGCAGTCAAGTCATCGAGAGTTTTGACATTTCGTATTGACTCACTTCTTCTTTTTGCATCTGCAGCGCTTCCAATAATAGGTATGTCTGCTATTGCCTTAAGCAATAATGGTTGATCTACATTTAAACTTGGTCTTCCTACTGATTCCCTCAAAGCCAATTTTTTTTAATGTCTGGATTATCATGGCAGACTTCTTCAAACTTTGTTCGTTTGGTGGTTCGATGTTTTCTTTGGTATTCAGCATTTTGTCGTTTCCTTTTTAAGGATTGTTTTTCTTTTTTCAGATCATTGGAAACCTTATTTATCTGTTTTTGAATTTGAGATACATTGTTTTCAATTCAATTGGAATCAATTACATTTCATTTTTAGTAAGGTACAAAATTTGAAAACAGTTAGAAGATTATCTGCTACAAAACTTACATATTTTTTCTCTCATGGATGCATTAATTTTCGAGTTATTTGAAAAGACAAAATAAGGTTTAGCTTGGCTACGCCATATTTAAAAGTAATAACTCGTTTTTTGACATTTCCTTGGTCTTTATTTATTGCCATACTGACCATGTTTCGCCAAGGCTATACGGTCATTTTATCTTATCTGTCTTTTTTTTCAATCTTTACAAGTAATTATGTAAACTTAAATGATAAAATATATTTAAAATTTTAAGAATAAATTGATTATAATTATCTTTATAAAATAATCAAGAAAGACTGATTAATTTTTGGTCGACGTACGCAGTTCGTCTTCAATTCTTTTTAGCACCAATAAACTCTTTGTCAGTTTAAGAAGACTTTTTGTACCGCTGCCACACAACATTAGTTTTACATTGGAGATCCTTCAAAGGTTTATCTGATGCAGAATTTTTGAAACTTTCAAAAAGTTTTTTATACAAGATTTCTCGAAATGAAGACATATTTCTGATTTTATTTATTTTAAACACCACTACACTACAGTACTGAGAGGTTTTCAAAACTCACGAGACACCAGACAGTAGAGCAGTCAGTCACTATGGTTATGGGGTTCAATCACTTGACAGAGGAGGGGTTGGAAACAAAAAAGAGGGAATTTTACTTACGTTTTAAAAGCTTTCCCGGAAAACTCATATTGTCACAATACAACATATCGCATCGGTCCATTCAATTCTACTCTACTCTATTCTCACAATTGGAAATAGTCGTAAGTTCTCAGCGATAATAAGACCTCATGCATCAAACATGTCACCCCTAGATAAAAGAGATCGTTTATGTTTTCCTTGTGCTGTCAAAATAGCTGACATCAGAGCTTCAAGTTTAATATACTTTTGCTGTTTCTTTTTTTCAATTTGAAAGTTTTAATAGGTTTTTTTTTTCCTTTTTTACAAGTTAAGAGATTTTGAAAAGTCTTACGTAAGCATCATTTAACCCCCCCCCCTCCCCCCTTGTCAGCAAAAATAAGCAAATCGCTAACCCCCTCCCCCCCTCTTAGGTGATTACGTAATATCTGAACGGCCCCAGTCAGAGGTTTTTAGCGATTTTGAAAAATTTCCTTTTCTGGATAAGGCGAGTTTTGAAACTCACGTCCTCAATTCAATTACGCAAGAAACAGCAATAGAAGCAAGAATTTATCAACATAAAAAGAGGCTGTACTAATATATACTTAAACAAACAAAAACCAACAACAACAACAAAAGTCAATATATACGTATATATAATCAGAGTAAAAAGCATCACACTGAGAAAACAAAAGCAAAGTATAGAAAGTTATAAAGGAAGAGGGAAAGGGTTTGGAAAAATATGTTCTATAAAACTATCGAAACTATCAGTATATACATTTTTCTTTTTAACAGTTTCCAACAAAGTTGAAAAGTGTTTATGACTTCGGTTTGTCTGGCCGTCTGTCCGCGCTCTACTCTCGTAAATATAGTCGGATCGTTCTGAAATTTTTGGATATTAGTAATCTCTACCATAGCACGATCCCTATTTCAAATAAAGTTTCTAGCATGTTTAGTTCATTTACAGGGACAGTCAAAAGTTTTCCGTTACATTACGGCCTATGGGAAAAATCGTTTAAAATGGTTTTAAATGATGTTACATGCTTTCAAACATAATAAAATTCATATGCATTTATCAAGTGCACTAAAATATACATTCTGTAGAATATACGATGCAAAGAATAGTTATTATTCATTTACAGGGCCACACAAAAGAATTCCGTTCATAATGGTATAGGGGAAATTGTTTGCGGTGTAGGGTAACTCCGGGAGTTACCCTACCCGGGAGTTAAATTACAATTTCACAGATCTCATGTATATGTTAAGATGAACAAACGTCCTAGATTTGTGGGACAGTCCCCATTTTCCACTCATGTCCTCATATATATATATATGTTTTGCCCACATTTCTTCCCACTCTTCTTAAATTTAACATTTTTTTTTTAAATTTAAGCAATGTGACGGTCAATTTAAATAATACACCAATAATGATGTTGTTTTATTATACTTGTTTTTTCGGTTAACTCGGTGCATATAGGGTAACTCCAGGAGAGTCGCCGCATACGGGATAGATGCCGCACCCCTTGTATTTCTTGTAATTATCGATAGATGGTCGTCAAACGCAAAGTATGGGTGCTCAATGAGATTATTTTAACCAGTGTATAGCGTGAATCCCATTTCGATGTTTACTTGTAGAAGTACAATCCTTAATTTGACGTAAGTGCATGATTTCACTGTCCAAAATTTTAAACACGTTATGTTTAAATACTTTTCATACACTAATTACTAAATGCATGCATGATTTCAAAGTCAAAACTAAGTGTACCGTTTGTATAGAGTACTGTGTGTATGATTACACCATTCCCCTTAGCATGGCAGGTAACTGTGATGGCCGACGTCTGCACCATGCAAAATGGGATACATGCTGCGCTGCTCTTCCGGTATACATGCCGCAGTTTCTTTTGTACGGAATGATTAAGTGTTATGTTATCAAGTTTACTAAAACCAAAGGAGAAAAGGGGGAAAATAAAAAGTAAGAAGGTCAAGAAAGATGCAAGTCAAGATGATAATAATGAAAAATTGGATTACGCGTAACGCAGTTGTTCTTTGCAAACTACTCCAAAAATGCGGAAGTGTAATTGGCTTCGTTGCATCATGTGTTTAAATGTAGTTACATAAAGACTGTACTCTTTCGGCACTTTTTCTGTAGATTAAAGTCGATCTCTTAACCCATTAGGGACCATAGGTGCATACAAGCGCTTTCATAAAGAGCTTACAAAATTTATTTCTGGCACCAGTAAAAAAGAAAAGTAATATTTGCTTTGTTTAATTAGTGCATTTTCATGATTATTTAAGTAAAGGTAACTTCTTTTTAAAAAGTGGTATCAACCGAATGAAATGTGTGTAAAAGCCACCGGTCCCGAAAGGGTTAACAAATAAATTATGTAAACACAATTTCACTTTTTTTTCTTTTCCCTTTCTAATACATTGATGTTACATTGTTGTTGAAATAACAATTATAATTTAATGTAAAAAAAATAAGTCGATAATTTTAATAGTGAAGGTAGGCAACAATTATTAATTTGAATCTATTAATACGTTTCATTTTACTCATTTAGTTTCATTTTGTTATTACATCGTTAATTATACCCCAGATATGAATATATTTTTTAAATATTTTTATTTATAATTTCGTTCTGTTCTTATTACAAGCGCGGCATAACTACCGCACAAGTGCGGCGTCTCAGCCTGAATGTCCGGGTGACGCGCCGCAGTGTAATGTTTCAGAAAAAAATTGTTAAAAAATATTAATAATCAGTTTTGAATTTTTTTGTCGCACTACACACGTTGTATATTTACTATTAAATAGCACATCATGATTTTTTTTTATTTTATGTCCACCATGGGACTTTATATACAAATTCAAAAAAAAAATGTGCGGCATAAATCCCGGAATTACCCTATATATATATATATACAATTTTAATTAATTTTTCAACTACTTTTCAGCAGTGAAATTACGCTTGAAAATGTTGAGTATTAAAGACGTGAATTATCACATTGCTAACTAAGCGTAAACCAATAGAGTGAAAAATGTCCAAGCCGGGAATCGAACCCGGGCCCCTGGAATAGCGCTCCAGTGCTCTACCACTAAGCCACGAGGACGATGCCCAGCTTGGTATTTTCTCACTCACATAAGTTAGTAAGACTGCTACCGCAGATACAAGATGGACAAATCTTCATGAGCACACAATCTTGCGGCGATTTGTCTAGATTGTGAGAAGATGCCAAGCTGGGCATCGTCCTCGTGGCTTAGTGGTAGAGCACTGGTATTCCAGGGCCCGGGTTCGATTCCCGGCTTGGACATTTTTCACTCTGTTGGTTTACGCTTAGTTAGCAATGTGATAATTCACGTCTTTAATACTCTCTCTCTCTCTTTCTCTCTCTTCCCCCCCCCCTCTCTCTCTCTCTCTATATATATATATATAATATCTGATTTTTGTCACACTGTAACTCTCGTATTTATGAACCGATTTGGATGTAACTTGGGGTATACATAGTACACACCAATGTCTTAACCGAGTTCATGGCCAGCTTCATCCGCCATCTTGTTTCAAAATAGCGGCCATTTAATTTTTTTTTTTTTAAATTAAAATTTGAAATGTGTTACCAAAAAATTGAAATTTGAAAAATATTTTTTCCTTGTGTGTTTGACCTTGATACACAGATTTCGGAGTAGTTTTTGTTTCGTCTATATCTTAAAAAATGGCTGAGTTATAGCACTTTGAATTTCTAGCGTGGCTGACATTTTGAAACGACCCAATTTTTGTCACGCGATAACAGGCGTATTTATGAACCGATTTGGATATACCTTGTTGTATACATAGTACATACCAATGTCTCGACCGAGTTCGTTCGCCAGCTTCCTCCGCCATCTTGTTTCAAAATGGCGAACATTTAAAAAAAAATTAAAAATTTTAAATTTAAAATGTGTTACCAAAAAATTAGAAAATGAAAAAGATTTTTTTTGTATGTGTTTGACCTTAATACAAAGATTCCGGAGCAGCTTTTGTTTCGGCTATATCTAAAAAAATGGCTGAGTTATAGCATTTTGAATTTCAAATGTGGCTGACATTTTGAAACGACCTGATTTTTGTCACGCGATAACAGGCATATTTATGAATCGATTTGGATGTACCTTGGTGGATACATAATACGTCTCGACCGAGTTCGTTGGCCAGCTTCATTCGCCATCTTGTTTCAAAAGGGCTGCCATTTAAAAAAAAATAATTTTAAATTTTAAATGAGGTATCAAAAAATTGGAAAATGAAAAAGGTTTTTTTTATGTGTTTGACCTTGATACAAAGATTCCGGAGCAGTTTTTGTTTCGTCTATGTCTTAAAAAATGGTTGAATTATAGCACTTTGAATTTCTAGCATGGCTAACATTTTGAAACGATCTGATATTTGTCACGCGTATTTATTAACCTATTTCGATGTAATAAGGCATGTGGATAGGATATTGCAATGTCTGGACCAAATTCGCTGGCCAGCTTCATCAGCTATCTTGTTTCAAAATGGCGGCCATTAAATTAAAAAAAAAATTATATTTAAAGTGAGGTGCAAAAAAATTAGAAATTGAAAAACGTTTCTTTCTTAAGTATTTGATCTTGGTATAAGGATTCCGGAGAATTTTTTGTTTTGTCTTTATCTTTAAAAAATGGCTCAGATATAGCAGTTTGAATTTCTAATGTGGGTGACATTTTGAAAAATCTGATTTTTTGCCTGCGACAACACTCGTACATATCAACCGATTCCGATGTGAGTGAGCATGTGCACAGGATTTACTAAGGCCTCGACCAAGTTCACTGGTTACCCTCATCTACCATGTTGTCTTAAAATGGCAGGCACTTCAAGATATCGCCGAATTTGGCAACCAAATATAAGTTACTTTAAATAAAAGCAGATTGGATAAAGCTGACTAATTTTGCGAAATTCTCATTCATAATGATTTAGTATTGATAAAAATTAGTATTGAATCTCCTATAATCAGTTTCCACCAAATTGAGCTTCGTGTGTTTGAATAATATAAGCTGGCTTTTTAAAAATAAGGAAAATGAAAGCTACCTCTTCCTCCCGGCACTGGCCGGAAGGACTTTTTTAAAATCATGCTTAAAATAATTAAAGACAAAAATCAGGCAACTGAGACACAGTTTTAAAACAAATTGCGTTTGAAAGAACAATTATTTTCCTATACGACGGAATAAAATTTAGATGTTCAGTAGGTGGAAAAGTTACAGTAAAAGCTAAGTTTATTGGTCAAGTGTTGCCACCATCAGTATGACATCAGAGTTACTCCCGGAAATGTCTTTGCTTTATAATATAAATTGATATACTTAAAATTATATCCTAGATTGTGTATAATAAGAAGTATCTGTTCTTCCAATTGCTGAACAAGTAAAAATTAAATTAAAAAAATCAGAAAACCTGACTGCGTAAAAAGCGAACTAATTAATTATTTCTCATCAATGTGAAACTTTTTTTTATATTTCTTACCTATTTTTCTATTTACTTGTATTCATGACTTTTAAGTTGTGTTTAATTGTTAGTTCTTATCTATAAACACTGTTTTGATGAGGCCTATGAAGGTCTATGAAGGTTAGAGTTGCAGTAAAGCTAGAGATCCTATCTACACAACTTCGAGGTTGTGTAATATTTAAACGGAGCTTCTGACTGTAAAATAGCCAATGAAACATCGTCTTCATTTTGAAAGACCTATCCAATGATATGCCACTCAATATGGTGCGTATCGTCTCTACCGCCATTTCGTATTTTAAGGCCGCCATTTTTAATTCATAAAGACAAAACCTAGCCTATAACCATCGGAAGGTTAAGACGAATCGATAGAGACCTCATTTATTAAAATCCATCCAGCCGTTCGGATGTTTCGAGGGTATAAAGAAATCCACATACCCAGATTCGCCTGAAACACATAAGCCTTCTTGGCAGCCGGGTAAAAAGAGCGAGAGTCGAGACCAAGACTATTTTGAGTGTTTATATTGAAAATTATATTATTGATATATTGCTTTTACCACTTGAACTACTTGAACGACACACTAGCTTACACAATTTGCTCAGACAACTTTTATAATGTGACATCGGGTTTGCCATTTCAGGTATCACTGGAATGTAAATGTTTTTTTCTGTATTCACTTCTTCAAAAAATCTGTAGACCCTCAACTTTTCAGTCTTGTGCTGTCTGTTGTGGTGAAAAATTAATACAAATTTGAGGCCACACATAACATCTGAAAGTTTAACAAATGTCATTCAAAGTAAAAGTTAAGGATCATAGGACCTTTGAGTTTGTCTAAATGATCAGAAACATCGCCTTTTTCAAAGAACCAAAACACAAATAATATGCAATTTAGTTCTTTATTACCCTTTCCACCTAAAGTTATATTATTAACTATATTATGCATAAAAATAAATGTTGTATATACAAAATTACTTTAAATTTTAAATTTAAAAATACATCTCACTAATGCGTGAATTAAAATCATTAAGTGCTGCGCACGTGATAAAACTCTTAAATTATGCATATAAAAAACAATTTTCGGGCAAAATAGAATCATAACACAGCTACTTCTAAATTAAAACCAAAATGTACACTGTTAAAAATATCCGTGTAAAATTACGGGCAGTGGCCGGTAGCCGAGATTCCAGTCATACCCCGTAAAAAAATCCATAACCATCGTTTTGTGCAGCCCGTAATTTTACGGGGCAAAGATATACTGCACTTCAAAACACAATAACACTTTACTTACTGTTCCGTAGCACGTAGCACGTTAGATAAAAATCACAGAATCGCTTTTTTGGCGGGTTAAAAAATATGTTACGGTTGCGGTTAAGTGACATTATTTTTCAAAACACGACTAAAATGAAGGGTTACACCCTAGCGGAAGAAAATGTATGGGGCCGTAGCGTATTTTTTTGGTGGATCAGACCATTTTTCATCAAATAAGGTATGCCCGCGAAAATTGAAAAGAAAACGGCTGTAAATTTACATTTTTTCTGAGAGTGTATACGAAAAGTTTTGTTAAAAATTTAATTTTAGCACAAAATTTTAAAAAAAATGAAAATTTTCAAATTCTTTTTCAAGTTTTTCAAGTGCAAAAGAATAAATAACCAAAATATGTGATTTTTTTTTTTAGTTTTAGCTGGAAGGCTATTAAAAAATGCATATTTGGTTATTTTTTTAAGCTATAGCTTATATAGTTTGTAAGTAATTGTGCTCGCAAACTCCAAATTTACTAATATGAGAAAACGCGTTTTAAAGTTTCTGCATCTACGGCCCTTCAATTGTACTCATCATCTATAAATGATTTTAACTCATGAAATAATGCAGATTTTTGATGTGATTTTTTGCATATTATTGAAAAAAAAAATCAGAATAAAACAAAATCCGAAAACTGATTTTTTGAACGTTTAAAGGTCCCGTGCTCCTTAAATAGAAGAAACTTTCAAAAAGCCATGTTTATGACTTAAAATAGAAGAATCATATGAAATCTAGTTGAGAACCAACTTTTGGTGCTGCTGTAGCTGCATCCATATCATGGTGAAATCTCACTCCAAGATTTGGAGCACTGGTTGAATGTTAGCTCCAAATGTTGCTTTAAGATTTCACCCTCTTATGGTTGCAGCTACTGGAACATCAAAAATTGGTTCAACGTATCATAAAATTTTTAAAATTGTAATTGCTAATCTCTTCAAACGTCCTTTCTGATTCTGTCTATGATGATTTTAAATAACATTTGAATTTAGACAAATTCCTTTTCCCTGGTGTTACATACACTAAAAATGTTTTTAAAAGAATCCTAATAGAAATAAATAAATTTCGAAATGCGGTAGATTTATTGTTGCAAGCAAAAAACACGACCAAGCAAAGAACACGACCATACCATTTGCATGGTATTTTGAATATTTGATGTTATAATTGACTGCAGTACTGCCATTTTATCACAAATCTTGTATCCATCTGTATCCGCCAGTTTTGCGATTTTTAACTTGTCAATTCCACTCTCAGATTTGCTGTACATTGTTATAAAATTTTGATACCAATGCATCATCTACCGTTTGATTAAGCATTCCACTCTGAAAGCCGTTTTTGGATTTGGCAAAGATTCGGATATACATATATAACCAAATGATTGATTAATGAATGATGATAATCATTATTTCTGGAGTAAGCACTTACTCCGAGTCTCGCATGTAGACTAACCATCTAGGTCTTTGCCAAGTTAATGCGACTCAATCCTTCATCAAAATTTTAACCACGTGTCCTTTACTAGTTATAACATTGTTCTGTAGAAGTTTTTACATTCATGCGAAGTATCTTTAAGTTAGTACGCTTATCATATCCCTGTCTACGAATATTTTCAACGTCCCAATGTGTCAAGCCCAAGTAGATTCATCATGTTCATGTTGCACAAATTTTCGCTTATGCTACTTCCCACCTCTAAAAACTTGATTAAATATTCATATATACTTGATGGAGTATTTGATTATACACCATCAGTTACATATCTAATTACTATCGACATTTGTTCTTTGTATCTGATGTTGAGTGTTCAATTGACAATTACTACAAAATACTTAACAGTCTTGATACGCAAAAACTGTAGAACAGCTTGTCCCATTATATTAACAAGTTTCTTAAGAATTATTTTTTTAATAATGACCGTGTATTTCCTTGTTCTGGATTTTTTGCTGGTGATTTTACTTTAATGAATCTAATATATATATAAATGAAAATGTGTCTGTCTGTCTGTAATTCTATACAAATCCAGAGTTTGGAATCCAGAACTGTGAAATGTTTCGTACATTTGTATAAAAACATTACCGAGGTAAGTAAAGTAATCCAGAATCGAAATAATTTTTAGTTAATTTTTAGTTAAGACCAAAGAACAAAAAATCTTCTTAAAACACCATCAAACATTTGTAAATGCGCTAGGCCTTTCGAAAGATCTGTGTCTTTCTTCGTCAGGCGCAAATAAGACGTCCTTCTACTATGAAAGCAGAGGCAAGACTGAAATGAGAGATAAGGGAAAGGAAACAAGCTGAAGAAACAGCCAATAGGAAGTTAGAAATCAACAGCCAATAGGAAAGTAAAAGACAACAGCCAATCACAGAAGAGAATAATCAAAACAAAAGAACACAGAGTAGGAGGGGCAAAAAATGGGAGGGGGGAAAATACATATAATCCAATATGGGAACACATGAAATTAAAAATGAATAAATAAATGAATAATATATATATATATATAAAACAGACTAATAATAATACAAAAATAAATTAAATGGTAGTACTGAAAAGGTTTTTCCAAGCTGCAGAGAGCATTGTGGAATCAGATTTATCATTAACAATAACATCACGATTAAGATAAATAGCTAAATTTTCAAGAAAGTTCAATTCAGAGATACTATTAGCATTAGAGATAACTTTAGCATTTTGAAAATTAAAACTATGGCCGGAATCCCAAGAGTGCTTGGCAATAGAAGATTTAGAAAATTCTTGATTGATTACATAACGCGAGTGTTCTTTTAAGCGGATTTCGAGATTCCTTTTAGTCTGACCAATATAAGATAAATCACAACCATTACAAGGAACATTATAAATTCCCCATTTACGAAGATCAGGAACAGGAGATTTGGTGGAGGGGATTTTGAATTTATTGACAGGTTTAAAGATAATGTTAAAATTGCAACGTCGTAAAACTTTAGCTAACTTGAAACATAAAGGAGGATAAAAGGGGAGGACAACCAAATTATTAGGTTTGCTTTTGACAGATTTAGAAAGAGTAGATCTATTAGATGGTCTATTGAATTTCTTCACAGCATTATTGGTAACAGAAGGATTAAAACCTCTTTTGACAGCAACGGTTTTTAAGTAATTAAGCTCTTCCTTAAGGGATACAGAATCGGAACAAATTTTGAGAGCACGATTTACATAGGTGTAAAAAACACCGATTTTTTGGTTGACAGGATGATTTGAGAGAGCATGAGGTGGGTTAGAAACAGAAAAAGGTTTTCTATAAAAACAATTTTTGAAAGAAGAATCGCATTTGGTAACTAAAACATCAAGGAAAGGAAGTTTATTACAATTTTCTAATTCAAAAGTAAACTGAATATGTGGGTCGATAGAATTGACAGTATGAAGAATGGTAGAAATATCAAAAGGATTATCAACTAAAACAAAAGTATCGTCGACATAACGCATCCAACATTTAAAATTAACCAGATTTAATAATTTTTCCTCAAAATAATGCATATAAATATCACAAAGAATTGGAGATAAAGGATTACCCATACTCAAGCCCTCTGATTGTTTGAAAAATTTATTATCAAATTCCAATTCAATTATCTCTAATGCCAATAGTATCTCTGAATTGGACTTTCTTGAAAATTTAGCTATTTATCTTAATCGTGATGTTATTGTTAATGATAAATCTGATTCCACAATGCTTTCTGCAGCTTGGAAAAACCTTTTCAGTACTACCATTTAATTTATTTTTGTATTATTATTAGTCTGTTATATATATATATATATATAGAATAAGTTTATATATTATTCATTTATTTATTCATTTTTAATTTCATGTGTTCCCATATTGGATTATATGTATTTCCCCCCCCCTCCTACTCTGTGTTCCTTTGTTTTGATTATTCTCTTCTGTGATTGGGTGTTGTCTTTTACTTTCCTATTGGCTGTTGATTTCTAACTTCCTATTGGCTGTTTCTTCAGCTTGTTTCCTTTCCCTTATCTCTCATTTCAGTCTTGCCTCTGCTTTCATAGTAGAAGGACGTCTTATTTGCACCTGACGAAGAAAGACTCAGATCTTCCGAAAGGCCTAGCGCATTTACAAATATTTGATGGTGTTTTAAGAAGATTTTTTGTTCTTAGTCATTCACACCAGTTTTAACTTAATTTTTAGTTAATCAAAAACCACCAATTTAACAGCAATTTCCTATCAAATTCAAACGTTTTTCATTATAGCTGTTGCCAACAATTAAAAATCCACAGTAAAATTCTTACCACAACAATTACTTTTCTATTGCAAGATTTCCACGTGAAAAATGAAAATGAAATAAATAGTTTGGCGAATTTTTTTTAAAAAAGTTAATATTACGTCATAACTTTTCTATTGCAAGATTTCCACGTAAAAAATGACAATGAAATAAATAGTTTGACCAATTTAAAAAAAAAAAAAGTTAATATTACGCCATATTATAAAATATAATGGCCGTGAGCAGGTGAATATATAACGTCATATGAGTTTGAAAAAGCGTACTGAAACATGATAAAAACCCAATTATGGAAATATTGCCAACTTTAACATTTTGAGGTTCTCTGAATTTGTTTTCGCCATTTTTAGTTTGACATTTTTTATTTTTATCTTTTATTGCTCCATATGATGAATGGAAATAAGCTTATTTTATAGCGGTATTCTTTTGCGTCTGTTATATAAATTTATACATTTTTATATTGGGTTTTCATTTCATTTATGTGTATAACCCTTCGACTATTTGTTTTTTATTATTGTTTGTTTTATATTGTATGTTTAATTTTGAAATTGATTTTTCAAAACAAACATTCTTAAAATTCCGGGCAACGCCGGGTACTGTAGCTAGTATAGCATAAAGCTTTCCTCGCAAGTCAGCTACATTAATGCGCTGTTCCTATGTGTTCCTAATAGTTGGGGAGCTCGTACACTGTCAGAAAAAACTGTAAATTTATGAGCCTTTGCTGTTCAATTTTCACGGGCAATAGCCTTATTTGATGAAAAACGGTCTGATCCACTAAAAACATACCATACGACCCCATACATTTTCCTCCGCTAGGCTGTAACCCTTCGTTTTAGTCGTGTTTCGAAAAATAATGCCAGTTAACCGTGACCGTAATACATTTTTTAACCCGCCAAAAAAGCGATTCTGTGATGATTATCTAACGTGCTACGTACTACGGAACAGTAAGTAAAGTGTTATTTTGTTTTGAAGTGCATTATATCTTTGTCCCGTAAAATTACGGGCTGCACAAAATGATGGGCATGGAATTTTTTTTACGGAGTATGACTGGAATCTCTGCTGCCGGCATCTGCCCGTAATTTTACAGGGATATTTTTAGATACTTAGAAAATTAAGGGCAATCCACATACTCTTGCAGTTCTAGCCCATCTGTTACGTCAACGGTAAAATCAAAAACCATCAAATACGGTACTATCCCATACATTTTACTCCGCTAGTGTGTACAAGTTGACACAAAATGATGGACACGGATTGTTTTTTTTTTTTTTTTTTTTTTTTATGGGGTATGACTGTAATCTCTGCTGCCGGCCTCTGCCCGTAAGTATTTTTAACAGTGTAGCAAAAAAAAAAGGCGTTTGGTTTTATTTTTGTCTCTTTTGGGGGAAAAAAGTTTAAAATTAAAATTTTAAAGTTCCGTCAAAAAAAAAAAAAAAAAAAAAAAAATTCTACCCAGTCTACCAAAGTTTTTTTTATAGTCCATGCACCTGTTTTTGGTTTGTCTCCAACAATATCCAAAAATATGTATTCTGAGCGAGTTTTTTTAACAAGAAAGCCAAGTATGGCAGAAAAAAGTGTTTTAAAATGCTTTTAAGAAGTGCCAAACAGGGAGCTAACCCCTTCAATTCGTATTGGCTTAAGAAATAATTCGCTTAAAAAAATAACTTAAACAGTAGTTGAGCCCTAAAATAACAAAAACTCGCTTTAATTAATTTGATTGCAATAACCATCGCTGCTGTCTGTAAAACATGAAACAGAAAGTTATACATATGACATATTGCAATCTGTTGTAGTGTACTCAACAAGTTGAAAATATATTAAACTCTAGCTCGGGTCCCAACTGGAAGCAATCGGTCCAATCGGAAATTTTGGAAATACAATATAAATTTAATCTTAATCAATTGCTAAAGTATGATTGATAACTTCAATATACACTATATGGCCAAAGGTGACCTGTCACTTGCAATTTTAGACGTTTTGTCAAATATCTAGAAAAATACATGAGGAATTAACCTGAAACTGCAGGTGTGTAAACATTATAGTATGAGTCATATATTTCGGCAAAGATGTTTTCCCGAAACCCCATAGGGCACCGTCAACATATTGAAAAAGAACAAATATCTTTTGGATAACCCTGTAAAAACTAATGTAGCAAAAGCGTTCAAACTCAAAATTATTAATAAGTGGCTTATTGTAATATACTGTGTTCATTTTTATGAGGATAGCATGTATACTCGTGGAGAAATTAAGGTTTCTATAAAAACAGTCCCAAATTTCGCCAAGTTTTTTGCTTATAATTAGCAGAGTTCTTAATATAAAAAAAAGTTCTTTTCAGAAAATATGACGAACAACATTGTACATAATATCCTGCAATCAGAATGAAAAAATAATAAAAATTATATGAAAAATGAGCAGGTTTACTAAATAATGATTCACTGCGCATGCTCGAACGTAATCAAAGTATAATTTCCATAATGTGTTAGCTAAATGTATAGAGCAACTTTTGTGAAAGTCTCAAAAACATAGCTGGAAAAGTCTGATAATAATCGTTTATAGAATAAGCTCAAAATCCGCTATTCCTAAAAGGAAGGAAAACGATGAGGGGCTGTATCCAAATACAGTAGTACGTGCAATATTGTGTATGCTACATTGGCACTAATCAAAGGATATATGGATACAATCCCTCATCTTTTTGCTTCATTTTGGGAGCAACGGATTTTGAGCTTATTCTATAAACGATTATTATCAGACTTTTCCAACTATGTTTTTGAGACTTTTACAACAGTTGCTCTATACATTTAGCTCGCGCATGCGCAGTGAAACATTTTTTAGTAAACCTGCTCATTTTTCATCCAATTTTTATTAATTTTTAATTCTGATTGCAGAGTATTGTGTACAATGTTGTTTTTCATATTTTCTGAAAAGAACTTTTTTTTATGTTAAGAACTCTGCAAATTATAAGCAATAAACTTGGCAAAATTTGGTCTGTTTTTATAAAAACCTTAATTTCTCTACGAGTATACATGCTATCCTCATAAAAATGAACACAGTATATTACAATAAGCCACTTATTTATAATCTCGAGTTTGAACGCTTTTGTTAAATTAGTTTTTACAGGGTTATCCAAAAGATATTCGTTCTTTTTCCATTTGTTGACAGTCCCCTATGAGGTTTCGGGAAAAAATCTTCGCGGAAATATATGACCTATACTATACTGTTTACACACCTGCAGTTTCAGGTTAATTCCTCATGTATTTTTCTAGATATTTAATAGAACGCCTAAAATCGCAAGTGACCGGTCACCTTTGGCCATATAGTTAATATTGAAATTTCTCGTAACTTTATAACATCACTATTTAACTACTCCGTTTAACTGCGACCGGTAATCCCGTACTCTGATTTTTGAATTGCCATATTTTAAGATAGAAGTTTTTGACAGCTTTCAAAAAGAAACTGTTATAGAGATATACTGAATTTCCCTTGTACATCAGAGCCGTCCAACCGCGGTCGCATGTGGTCCAGTTCTGTACTGAATGCGGTCCGGCAGAAAATAGAAAAATTAATTAAATATTTGTGATTTTAATGTTTGTTTTTTTAGGGGGGGGGGGTATGGAAATTAGAAAAGAATGTAAGGGATGCTGGAGATATAGTGCTAGTGCTAGAATGTCGAATCAGTGTAGGAGCAATGAGGGAGGATTATGAGTTTAATGTTTTCAAAAGGTTAATTTGCATCAGTCCGACTGCTTATTAGGTAGATTTCGTATGAAATACTGCCTATTACATTCTCCCTTATGTTGGAATTTCTGAAAAAATTTTGCAAATCTACACCGATCGGAATTTCTGAAAAATTTTTGCAGATCTACACCGATCATGACCCCTAGAACCCAAAACCACCCTCAGTAAAAAACTTTATCTATCTATCTATCTATCTATCTATCTATCTATATATATATATATATATATATTATATATATATATCACTTTCTTCTGGACACGATAACTTCCGTAATTCTTCACCAATCTCTTCCAAACTGATACATAAAATCAAGGGGCATAAAATCTCGGTCAAGTTCGTTAATGGGCAAAATCGGGCCAAGGGGATGGAAATAGGGAGGGGTTTTGTGAAAACCGAAAAAACCCCATAACTTCTTAATTTTTGTACATATCAAATCAGTTTAAAGTTTTTATTAGTTCTAAAAATAGGACCAAAAATTTATGTATCACAGACTTTTGATAAAATCAAAAATGGGCTCAAGGGGCGCAAACAATAGCCTTTTGGGGAGAAAATAATTCATAACTTCGTCAATTCTTCAGATATCAAATCCAATTAATTTTATTATAAATTTCCTTAATATTATCTACAACTTTTATATTCACAAGTTTTTGATAGGGCCAATCGCTACCGCAAAAAAAAAAAATAAATAAATAAAAATAAAAACGAAAACAAAAAGAGGGGTTGAAGAAGAAAAAAATTCATAACTCCGTCAATTCACAAGGTATAAAATCCCCATGAATTTATCATATATCTTCTTAATATTGTCTACAACATTTATACAGAAGAGTTTTTGATAGGACCAATTCTTAAGCAAAAATGAATTAAAAATACATAGCGGTTGAAGAAAAAAATCATCTTATTAAGGGTGTATTCAAATCCGAACTGCTTATTTTCTTACTCATTTTTAAATTCATTTTTGCTCTCAGACGCATCCAATTGGTAGATTCTCTTATTTAGAAACTATATAATGTACCGTAATGATCGATTTTTTGATAGAGGCAGAATATATTTCAAAAAATGATGTCAAAGTGGGCATTTTGAACAGAATTTCCCGAAGCGATTGTGTTAGAAACGAAAAATATTGTCCTACTCAGAAAATAATTGTTTATAAATCAAGTTTTAATTAATTGAATGAAAAATAAAAACACAGGTCGCTTATAAATCTCTTCAAAAATCACGTCAGCAAGTTTAATATTTTTTCTATTACAAATGAATCTGAAAATGTGCCAGAAAATTTCGAGTTGTTGTAGCATGGAAAAGTATTTTTTTGAATACCGCCTTAACATGATTCTGATAAAACCAGCTATTATATAAAAATGAAATAAAAACTCGTCAAAAGCGACGAGATAAAATTGTTAAAGTGGGTTTATCTCTAATCATGATTTAGTTTTTGTTGGTGAAATTAGTATACTTAACATCAAAATCTACCTCCGCCTGTAGGGCGGGCCGGCAGGGATTTTAGTGAGTATAGTTAAAGATATGAAACTCACAAACTATCGCCTAGTAAAATAGGGGAGAGTGGGACACCTTTGGTCAATCAAAAATTTACAAAGGTCTATAATTCTAGTGGTAACGTCCTTCACTCACCATGTCACTAACTGTGAAACACGCCTGTGACACACTTTTTTCTTTATTTCTGACTATCTGCCTTCTAAATGAAAACGGTAAGTTTGTTTTTGCTCTCGATTTGTAATTATTTTTATTTCCTTCTGTAAGGTTCTTATACAGGGTGTCCATTCTCAACGGTGTCCAATGGATAATTCCTACCATTAGTCATAGACGTATAGTTCCAATTACAAAAAGGTTTTAAATCTCTCTATTCTAAAAAAAGTAACTACCGCTGTCACTGCCGCCGCCGCCGGTTTTGAATTTTTTTGTGACCGGAGGTCTTTCTTCGTTAATATTGAGAAAAATAATGCATACAAAAATATGAAAATCAGTGGTTTTATACAGAAATGTTTGATAAACACGCTGATGCAGACAGTTTTCAAATCGAAGAATTATTTTAAGAGATATTTAATGCTAAAGTTGGACAAAATCGTTCCACTAAAAAAGTTTTATAGCAGCAAAAACTATACATGGCAGTGTAATCATTTTTAGATCATTTTATGCGTTAGAATTTGCCGGAGTGCAGATTGCATTAATTTTTTTATTTTGACTCATTTTTTCAGGTTTTATTTCTATTTTAAATTCAAATTTTCAGCATTTCTAGAGATATTTTTTACAGATTTCAGAAAATTGTACTAATTTAAACTGTTGCCAACTGTATAAAAAGCGCAAGCAATAATGTTTGCTTCAAATTAAAAATTTATTTACACGTGACTATTATAAACAGGAAAAAAACTTTCAAATTAGAATTAAATAATTACGTATAAAAAGCAGGAACTTATTAAAAATTACGTCATAAAAAGTATACACGTGAATTTTAAAAGAGAAAGATATTGTAAAATAATAAATTCATTAACATGCGTTAGAAGTCTTAGGAGAAATTACGTCATATTTACGTCACATTATAGTTATTACATAAAATGAACACAAAATAATATTGCAAAAAAGTTTAAATTTAGAAATTGCGCTAGACATTTATTTGATATTTTGAGAATTAATATAAAATGTCTCATTTAAAAGAACTTTCTTTTCGCTTTGTTAAAAAATACCAGGAGACAAAGACTCTCTTTACTTAATTCCTTTTATATTAGCTTATTTTGAAATGTTGTTACACGTGTATACGTCATCAAGTTATTTTTATTTCGACGTTTTATTTGTGTTTTTATTAATGTTGTACGAATTTATTTGTTCTTTCATTATTTAAAATAAAAATTATATCAATTTGTGTGGTTTGGCGATTTATATAATTTGGCGAAATTGGTCGACAGGATAATCAAGTAGTACCGCAGCGGATTTGGCGTTAAAATTCCCCAATCAAAGAGAAATGAATAGAAATTCGTTTACAGGGAGATCGCCACTGTTTTTTAAATTATAATTCAATCTTTCGAAATCTTTTTAAAGCCGATAAAATTAGCGTGCATTTAGAGTCTGCGGTGTCTGGACGGGGGTTGGCGAGCGTAGCTCGTAGGGGGCCGAGCCCCCTAGTGAGGTAAAGAAATACTATTACAAAAGTGATTTGACTCAATAAAAACATTTCTTAAAAAATTACAAAATTTAAATTTTTATACAGTCCCCCGGTCCTATAAGTTATATTTAGTAAAATTTTCCTACTACACTGACAAGTAAGACAAAAAAAAAAGTTCTGTTTATATAACTCTAAAATTGACCGAGTTATGAGACTTTAAAAATGCATGACACTTTTCTACATGTGAACACAAATGAGTTCCACCATGATTTGTGGAGTCATATACCAAGTGCTTAAAGTATTCGAAGAACCTATTTCATGTGTATCTGCGCTTTGAAAAAGATCCTACAAGTATTACGAATGTGTCAGATTATGGCTAAAATATAATTGTATTTTAACATGTTTTATTTTGTAAGGATTTGAAACTGTTTCTTTTCATGATTTCTTTTAACAAAAATTATGTTATTCTTATAAGTTTTTATTTAACTTCAACGATCGCGTGCATGTTTTTCCAGTTCAAAATTTGTACTCGAACTTTAACTCACTTTCAAATATGCGATCGAGATTAAATTTTACATACTGACGCAAATCCGATGACAATCTAATATTATTATGATGTTTGGTGGTTACCAGTTATACTTATTTTACAGGATAACGCAAAAAATGTCAGATTGATTACCGACAAGAAGTTTAAGAAAAGTTTTAGATTACATAACACAAGACTGCGATGGTTATGTTTTTTAACTTTTATGCATTTTTTAACACTGAATCCGAAAATTATCTTAATTTTTAACCATCATGTCAGGTTTTTTGCAAATCATAAATTGTCAATGTTAAAAAATAACAAAAACCAAATATCTACTATAAAATAGAGGAGATGGTTGTGTTTTTTTAACTTTTGATAATTGATTTTTATTCAATTTTAGCACTGAATCTGAAAATGACCTTCATTTTTAACTATCACGTTAGAATGTTTTTGCAAATCGTAAATGCCAAAGTTAAAATATAGTGAAAATGCGATTACTATAAAACAGATGTAAATTTTGATTTTATTTTATTTTATTCAATAATTTATCCAATCTTTTGGCTCATACTGGGATCCTTATAGCTAAACAGCTGAGGTGTCTTATGATTCGAAATTTACAATTTACGAAAAATCCTGACGTAATGATTAAAAATGAAGTTCATTTTCGGATTCAGCGGTAAAAAATACATAAAAATCAATTATCAAAAGTTAAAAATAGAACAATCACATCTATTTTATGGTCTCAGATTTTCGCTATTTTTTTCTTTTTTGAACTTTAAAATTTACGATTTGTAAAAAGCCTTTACGTGGCGGTAAAAAATGAAGGTCAATTTCAGATTCAGCAGTACAGGATACACACGAATCAACTATCAAAAGCTAAAAAACATGACATAATCCAACTTTTGCAGGCTAGTGTAACCTATTAACATTTTAAAACATGTATCATTTTGTAAATAATTGAGGCTGTTAATTTTCATAATTTTATTTAACAAAAATTCTGTTTTTTTTTTGTTTTTTTTTTTTTTTTTTCATCTTATATGTTTATTACAAATTGTATGTTTTGCATTAATGTGTCAGAATGTTTAAAGATTTCAAATTTATATTGCAATGTTAATTTTACTCTCAACCATTTTTTTAATATATTTGACGAAATTATATTTTTACTAAATTTGTGAATGACCCCCAATTTGCAGCAAAAAATATGCTCCAATTTTAAACAGCTATTACTCGGTCAGTTTAAATCGTAGAATAATGAGACCTTTTTTTTGTCTTACTTGTCAGTGTAACAGGAAAACTTTACTAAATATAGCTTATAGGACTGGGGGACCGTATAAAAATTTAAATTTCGTAATTTTTAAAGAAATGTTTTTATTGACCCAAATTGCTTTTAATATATTTCTTTACCTCATTTGAAACATTTTTGTAATTGGAACTATATGTTTATGATTAACGGTTTAGGAATTAGCCATTGGACACCGTTGAGAGTGGACACAGTGTATAACAGGGAATAAGTTAAAATTTTGATAATATAGCGAAGCAATAAATCAAAAAATATCTATCCATACGTAAAATTGGCAATGTATTTCAACTATTAAAACAAGAGTTATAGAACAAAATATTACGCATAGGAATGTGGGGGACTTTTGATCATTGTAAATGGGGCACTTTTGACAGTGTTAATTATTCAGGTCATGATGATTCTAACACTTAAGACAGAGCAGTAGACGTTGCAACTTACTGGTTTAACTGAATTAAAAGTCAATGACTACGTTTCAGTTAAATTTACAATGCAGAAAACTTACCGACATTTTATAAGATTTTTTTTTTTTTTTTTTTTTTTGGGGGGGGGGGGGATTGGATTTTAAAATCTAGTTGTTAAAGAAAAAAGATGATGTATGGAAGTTTTATTACCCAGACATTCCTTCTTAAATTGCCGCCTTCATCACTTGTAGGAGGAAATATTCAGGTGATTGCTGCAATGACATTTCCTATAAACTTGCCCAAATATATAATCCTATAAATGGCGCATTTAACATTCTTTCAAAATTATATATATTCTAAATAGGCATTTCATAGGCTTTGCACATATCAGTACTACTGATTGGATTTTATTTTGTATGTCCCTTCTTTTAGGTAGATTTCGTATGAAATACTACCTATTGGGATCGTTCCTATGTTGGAATTTCTGAAAAATTTTTGCAGATCTACACCGATCATGACCCCTAGAACCCAAAACCACCCTCAGTAAAAAACTTTATATATATATATATATATATATATATATATATCACTTTCTTCTGGACACGATAACTTTCGTAATTCTGCACCAATCTCTTCCAAACTGATACATAAAATCAATGGGCATAAAATCTCGGTCAAGTTCGTTAATGGGCAAAATCGGACCAAGGGGAGGGAAATAGGGAGGGGTTTTGTGAAAACAGAAAACCCCCCATAACTTCTTAATTTTTGTACATATCAAATCAGTTTAAAGTTTTTGTTACTTCTAAAAATAGGGCCAAAAATTTATGTATCACAGATTTTTGATAAAGTTAAAAATGGGCTCAAGGGGCGCAAAAAATAAGGTTTTTGGGAGAAAAAAATTCATAACTTCGTCAATTCTCAAGATATCAAATTCAATTAATTTTATCATAAATCTCCTTAACATTATCTAAAACTTTTATATTCACAAGTTTTTGATAGGAGCAATTCGTACCGCAAAAAAAAAATTAAAAACGAAAACAAAAAGGGCGTTTGAAGAAGAAAAAAATCCATAACTTCGTCAATTCTCAAGATATCAAATCCAATTAATTTTAACATGAATCTCCTTAACATTATCTACAACTTTTATATTCACAAGTTTTTGATAGGACCAATTCGTACCGCAAAAAAAAAATTAGAAACGAAAACAAAAAGGGGGTTTGAAGAAGAAAAAAATCCATAACTCCGTCAATTCAAAAGATATAAAATCCCCATGAATTTATCATATATCTTCTTAATATTGTCTACAACATCTATATAGACAAGTTTTGGATAGGACCAATTCTTAGAGCAAAAACAAATTAAAAATACATACCGGTTGAAGTAAAAAATGATCTTAGTAAGGGTGTATTCAAATCCAAACTGCTTATTTTCTGACTCATTTTACAATTCATTTTTGCTCTCAAAGGCTTCCAATTGGTACGTTTTCTTACTCAGAAACTATATAATGTACCGTAATGGTCGATTTTCTGATAGGGGCAGAATATATTTTTTTAAATGCTGTTAAAAAGGGCATTTTGAACCGAATTTACCGAAGCGGATTGTGTTGGAAAAATCATTGTATTAAGGATGCGCTTAAATTCAAACTGCTTATTTTCTGACTGGTTTTTAAATTAATTTTTGCTCTCAAACGCATTTAATTGGTAGATTCGCTTATTCAGGAACTATATAATGTACCGTGATAATCGATTTTTAGATAGAGGCAGAATATATTTCAAAAAATGATGTTAAAGTGGACATTTTGAACGGAATTTCCTGAAGCGATTGTGTTAGAAACGAAAAATATTGTCCTTCTGAGAAAATAATTGTTTATATATCAAGTTTTAATTAATTGAACAAAAAATAAAAACACAGGTCGCTTATAAATCTCTTCAAATATCACGTCAGCAAGTTTCATATTTTTTTTTATTAAAAATGAATCTGGAATTATGCCAGAAAATTTCGAGTTGTTGAGCATGGAAAAGTATTTTTTTGAATACCGTCCTAACATGATTCTGATACAACCAGCTATTATATGAAAATGAAATAAAAACTCATCAAGAGCGGCCAGATAAAATTGTTAAAGTGGATTTATCTATAATCATGATTTAGTTTTTGTTTGTGAAATTAGTATATTTGACTTCGAAATCTACCTCTGCCTGTAGGCCGGGCCGGCAGGGATTTTTTTTTCTGACATCGGGTTCTTTTTCTCACTGTAAAACAACTATATAAGTCAATATTAAAATCTTATTTGAGAAAGATAATTTGTAACATGTATGTTTAAAATTTATTTTATTTTATTTTAAATAAATTATCAAAACCCATGATGGGGAACATTTGATCAATTTGAACTAATTTACAAAAGAATGTAATATACCAACTTTCTCTACACATAATTACTTACTACTTTTATATGCATTTAATAAGGTTAGGGCATTATAAATATGTTTATATTTTACAGTCTCCCGAAAAATTAGCAGATAAAATTATCAAACTAACTAAAAGTATTTTTATTAGAAAAGTTGTAAATGATTGCAAAACATTCTTGGTTAATAATAATGCTTAGCAACAATTATTATTGTTAGTCAAATGTAAGTGCGGCCCATGATATTTTATTTCCTCTAAAGTGTGATCCAAAACATTTTTCGCCTACAAATGTGGCCGGATGATATCAAACGGTTGTACAACGCTGGTGTATAGGGTCAGCACGGCTTGAAACTCATAAACTGACTCGGTTTGTGTGAAATTTGATTTGAATTTGATTCGGGGTACTACAGATGAACATGAGCTGAGTTATTCTCAATTTGTGTGCAAGTTTGAATCTCGATTGCAATTCAAGTTCTTTGCACGTAGATTAAAAGATTTTTACGCGTGCCTCTGTCATCGTTAGTGGCAAGAAGCGCCAAAGAAAAGACTTCACGTTTATAAGAAAGTTTAACAAATTTATTTAGGTAATATAAATCGTATTTGAAATATTTCTATTAACAAGATTCTTTTTTCCCCAGTCTCATATTAGATAGAAAGAGCTCAAACTCACATTTTTAGGTTTAATAATTAAGTTCGTCTTCAATACCAGAGAAAATGTAATCTTTGTTTCTTTTATAAAATGATTTGAATTGAATGTTTTAATTTTTTAAGCAGTAAATTTTCGAGTGAACTAACCTGAATTTGAATCAATTCCTTTTCATGACGAATTTTCGCAACATAGTTATCACAACATTCTTTCAACCACATCTTAAAAGTATTAATATGTATTTCAAAACAACAATATATAATGCTCTGTAAATCATTTCTTGGTTTGAATACACTATGATTTGATCCGCTAATGAGTGTGTTAAATTATTCGTTTGATATACATTTTTAAATTTTGCTGAATTTTGAAGTTATCTGTAAAATTGAAAATAAATATGAAATAGGTATAATTTCAACAAGTTTCTAAAGTATACTTGTTATGCAGTTGTGTATTCATTTTCGTTATGCAAAACTGTAATTTCACTATTTCGCTACTTCTCCGTTTTACTGAAATACCAGAACTTGCTTATTTATATGATACATTTAAGAGAAAAACTGGCAGATTTGGAAGAGAAACTGTCGCGGATCGCGGAAATACAATAATCTTTTTTTATGTATATCTAACCACAACACTCTTTGAACCGTATTATACAAATATTGATATTTATTTCCAAACAACCAAATATAGTGTTCTGGATATTTTTTCTTAGTTTGAGTGGGCAACGACCCTCCTCTATTTCCCTCTGGATCCATCAATAAAACTCTTGAATTATTCATTCGATAGGCATTTTAAAATTTTCTACACTTGAATTATATATAAAATTTTCAAAAAAATATGAAGTATATATAATTTCAATAAGTTTTTTAAGACCTTTGTTCTGCGGATGATTTTTCCTTATTAAATTTTCACGCAACTCTGTAACGTCACTATTTAACTACTTCTCTATTTAACTGCGACCGGTAATCCCGGATCCTGCTCTTTGTGTGGCATATTTTGGGGTAGAAATATTTGACAGCTTTCAACGAGAAACTGTCACGGAAATACCAAAACTCTCTTTTAGTGTGTGTATAATCTTTTTTTTAAATCTTCTTTTTAAAATGTAACCTTAGACAAAAACGACCTTGCTATTCACGCATTTGCAGTTCGTGCTTACACTATTCGGCGTTGAAATATAGATATAGACACATACTATTTTTCCAATTTTTTGTATTATATATTTTTTTCTGTATTACACAGGACGTGCCTTTCATGGCAGTAAACTTTTTTTTTTCTTTTTACTGTTGTTTAATTCTTGTTTCCGGAATTTTCTTCAGCGTTTTCTTTATATTCAGTTTCCGTTCTTTTGGAAGGTTAAATTCTTGACTGATGAAATTTATCACTGAACATACTTCTTATGAGATTACATACACAGCGAGGAATTTAATGTGCTATTTTATTACTTCTGATTCACCTTTTCTTTGTATGAAAAGTATGTAAACATTCCATTTCCTGTGATATACATATCCTTATATATATATATATATATTTTTTTTTTTTTTTAACTGCCTCTTCATCTAGACTTATGTGAAATATGTAATATCTTAGTCTTTTTTTAAATGTATTATTATTTTATTTGGTATGTTCCAACACTTTATCATTTTCTTTGGCTCACAAAGACAGATGACAATTAATACTGCTTTTAAAAGTATGCATTACGAAAACATATCTTTTAAAAGCAGTAACAGATGCATGTTTTTTTTTTTTTTTTTTTTTTTTTCATTTTGTATATTTTTTAGGGTGCTATGGAAAAATTAATTTTAATAGGGGTTGTTAAACTTGTCGAGCAGAAAATTGGAATCACAGGTTGCGCGCGTGATTACAAAAGAATTTCTGCCAGTAAAACAATTTTTTTTGTATACAATTATATTTGAGAATCTTGTGATTACACTGAAACTAAAAAAATGTTCATTTATAGAATTTATGTTTTAATAACAAAACTACATCATGCATATATAAAATCTAGATGAAATTTTAGGTTGACTTTATAGAGCCTACCATGAACTAAAAAGGGGAGACTGGGGTACAATGGACTGCTTTTGTAAATTTTTACTCTTTACTCTCAAAGTACTGTTTTTTTTTTTTTTTTTTCGTTTGAAAATTCAAGCTTTTTATCTATATATTAAGGTTTGAGTTGCACTCACCCAAAACCAATAATTATGCATACTTTTTTTTTAATATATATTTTTAAATATGTGGCAAAGTGGACTATTGTACCCCAAAGCCAAGATACAATGGTCCACAGCATGGGGCCACCGCATGACCACAAATATATATATATATTTTTTTAAACATATATATGCTGTACATTTTTAAATAGCACAAAACATAGAATGTAGGGATGCACCAAATAGTGATTTTGGCCGAACACCAAATATTCGGCACACAGATAACCGGATAGTAACTATTCGGTCAATACCTAATGTTCGACTGGTCGAATACTTTTATATTTCAAAGCTTAAAAGTATTAAGTTGCTAAATTTTAAAGCAATTTTACATAATATTTAACACATATACTTTCATTTTGATAAACAAGACCATTTTACAGGTAAACTTTACACTAAGAAAAATCTATTATGTGAGTTATTATTTAAGACGGGGACAGTTTAAAAAATAATAATTAAAGAAATAAGTTAAAACTGGTGTGAATGACTAAGAACAAAAAATCTTCTTAAAACACCATGCAAAATTTTGTAAATGCGCATTTACAAAGTTTTGGATGGTGTTTTAAGAAGATTTTTTGTTCTTAAATAATAATTAATAAAATTTTTAATACTAATAAAAATTTTAAAACAAATGCTTTAAAATCAAAGTGAAATTTTGAAAGATTCTGGAGAAAAATTTTAAAATCATGTACTGTTTATTTTCTAGGAAGGGACCAACTTTTTTAGTAAGGAAGTTTTTAAATGCACCAAAAAGCAGTGTCTGGAATGCGCAATCATTTTCAGAGGTTTTAAACATACAGGTATACACCTTACATACCAGACAATAATCGGGAACTTGCATGGTACAGTCCTGAAAAAAAAAAAGTTAACTCCCTCTACTAATTCTGCAACAAATTTTCGTAGGAGAAAGTTACTGGTACCAAATGATTGGAAATAAAGCCTACTTTTAAATGATGTATATAAAATTTGTTTTGAGGGGCATCTACAAACCCAAACTTTTTTTTTTCAATAGCAATATCCAAGTTGGACACATTAAATAAATTCTACACCCTTCAATTAGCCTAAAGCCAAATTATCATCAAATTCATACGATTAGTTTCCGAGAAATTAATTATTTTAAAATAATCATATTTTAAGGGCTGTATCCAAATTGAAGCTCTGTACTCGATTGTTGAAATGCTACAAAATGACTATGTCACTTCGATTAACGTATTATTTCTTGCCAATAGCACCATTTCACTCGCTTAAGGGTGTATTCGAAAAAATATTTTTTCACCCTCAACAGCTCGAAATTTTCTGAGACATTTTCAAACTCATTTTTAAAAGTAAACATATGAAACTTGCTTACGTGATTTTTGAAGAGATGTATAAGAGGCCGTGTGATTTCATTTTACGCTCAATTAATTAGAATTTGATTTTTAAACAATTATTTTCTCAGTATGACCATTTTTTTTTCATTTCCAGATCTCCCGCTTCGGAAAACTCGGTTCAAAACGCCAACTTTGGCAGCACTTTTTTACAATATTTTCTGCCTTTATCAAAAAATCGAAAAGCACGGCACATTATGTAGTTTCTAAATAAGAGAATTTCCCAGTTTGATGCGTTTGAGAGCAAAAATGAATTTAAAAATGAATCAGAAAATAAGCAGTTTGGATCGGAATACACCCTTAATATGTTTCGACTATTGTCAACCCAAATGTTTCAATAAAAAGAGTAAAATACATTTTTTTTTTCCAAATTATGCTATTCTGCTCATTTTACCATTTTTTAATCATAATCCGAAAACTATTTGGAATAAAAATTTGATATTGAGAATTTAAATAAAGGAGGACATAATAAATATAAATCTATCAAAAAAATTGTAGGTTACAATTCACATTTTTTTTCAAATATTAATTTCATAATTCATATTCATTTTTTTAATTACAAATTCAATATATTTATGTTTGGGTTTTTTAGTATTATAACCACAGAAAAAATTATCACATTAAGATTATAATTTAAGGAGATATTAAAAATTATATGAAAATGTAATTTAAATTTAACACTAGAAGTTCTAAATTTTGAATATTTAAAATTCAAAATCTGATCATCCAAAGGACTTAAAATTTCGTTTCTAGGCATAGTTTGAAACGAAGATTAAAAATATATTGTCAAAATTGGGTGTTGCAATTGAAAAAAAAATTGTCTGATTTTGATTTGTAGATGGCCTCCTAAGCAAATTTTATATACATCATTTAAAAGTAGACTTTATTTCCAATCGTTTGGTACTAGTAACTTTTTTCTATTATATTAGGTTCCAGAGTTAGTAGGTGGTGTTTACTTTCTTTTTTTTTTCCACGACTGTACATCATTAATTCCTATGAAGGGCATCATTAATGGTTAATCAATACCTGCTAGTTTCATTCATTTCCGATCAAAAATAAATTAAATCTTATGTCATAAGGTTGCCCTTTTGGACAACAAACGCAAAACGTTTTAACACATTTACAAATTCATTTTTTAACAGAAAGATATAAAATTGGAAGACCTGATTATGGAAGTGATATGGAATCGAACTGTGTTTTCCATTTTTTTATAAATAAATTACCTATTGAGTTATAAGCGATTTTGATCACGTGACAAAGAGTTTTTCACCCTTCCTTGAGTGGTTATTCTTCCGCGAAGAAATTCGGTTCAAAACGCCCACTTTGACACTATTTTCTGAAACAGGGTTCCTACACTTTCAGATGAAATACCAGTATTTTTATGTAGAAAAATTCAACTTATATAATCGCGTGATTGCAAAAGGCGAGATTTTCGCTAAGAAAATACCTGTGTCTATCTGACCGAAAGCCAGGGAAATTCTCTGATTTGTAGGAACCCTGTGAAAAATCTATTGCGTTTGAAAAAAAAAAAAAAAAAAAAAAAAAACTGAAAACACAGTTCTGTTACCGAGTTACACCTGCTAGTTTCATATGCATTTCCGATCAAAAATAAATTAAAACTTATGTCATAACGTTTTGGATTTGAGAACAAGCCTTAAGTGACTCTTTTCAAATAGCAAATAAATAATGTAAAAACATTCTCTTTTATTTAAATGATTCTATTTCTAATTATTCTCCATATCTTTATTAATTGATGGTTAACAAGAGATGCTGTGTCAGGTTTTAAAAAATATTTAAAAAAGTTTTTTAAGTATTCGGTTTGGACGAATATTTCAATATGCGGCCAAACCGAATATTCGGAAGGCCGAATATTTTGATATTTGGCCAAGATGAATATCCGTCAGACAGAATAGTTTAATAGTTGGCCTAACCGAATATTCGGTAGTATGGCAAATAAGCCGAATAACCCAACATTCGGTGCATCCCTATTAAAATGTATTATATTTATTTATTCGTGGCCTCAGTTCATACATATAATGCAAGATGAATAAATATTAACAAATACTAAAAGATTTTTCTTTTAAAATATGTAGAGTTCGGCAGCTTTTTTCCCGTTGAAACATGTGATGGGTCTTCAGTTTTATCATCTTTCTCTGTAACAGAAACCGACATTGTTTATAAATTCTTAACTCTAACTAAAGTTGCTTTTTTTTCTCTCTCTCTCTCTTCCTTCTGTTTTGCTTCTTCAATAATATTTTTCAATGCTGTATCAGTCAGAATTGTTAATGCGCTTTTCTTTCGTTTGGTTGTGGCCATGCGTAAAACAAGCTTTTGGTAACGAACGTAATAAAATAGTTAAATTTTTTAAAGCGTGTATCGCAACTGAAAACTCATTTCAAGCCATTATTCTTCATATTAGGCAGTACTGTAGCCAAATACTTTAGTGTGTCCCTGTACATGAACGATAAGTTGCGATTGTCCCTGTAAATGAACACCAAATTCTACAGTAACCGTTTTGTAGTACACCTCGATGATATATATAAATTTCCACATGTTTATGATAGTGTAATTTAATGAAAAAACACAGCAAAGGAATTTTCCCCATACACCGTAATGTAACGTAATTATTTTGGGTGTCCCTGTAAATGAACCGTAAATGCTACACACTCCATTTTCAATACCGAACAGGCCATAGTAATCCCCAATGACGTCTATGAATTACATGGTAATCGGACAATATTTGCGCTAGTTAGAGCACGGACAGACAAACCGAAGTCATAAACACTTTTTAACTATACTGGAAAGTGTTAAAAAGAAGCGGAAATGCAAAAACTATAATTTTTTTAAATAAATTCACGAGCTCTAGGGCTTAATTTTCTCGGAGCCCAGCTCCGGTACTTCTCTGTTTTTAGTAAATATTTAAATATTGGTCGGAATTCACCGGAACTCATAAATACAGGCTTCCGAAAAACCGAAGCCTAAATTATCCTTTCCTTCCCATCGCCAAGATTTTGCATTCTTTTTTATCAAAACACTTATATGTGACGTAATGTGCCGCATATGTAGGAGATCTCATTTCGGATCGGACTCAATTTTTTTATCAGTTTTTGGGCACTCGAGTTCAACCTGTCTTATATTCACAATTTTATTTATTCACGTATTAAAAAAAAAAAAAAAAAAAAAAAAAAAGCTTTTCTTCCTTTAAAATTACATATTATATTATATTCCAAATCATTTTTGTCTTCTATTGCGTACGAGTATAAAAATCACAGTAGTGATTTTTTCTATTAATTTTGTATCATGAACGCCACCCATGCTAAAGCTTTCCTCTGCACATTTACGAACTCACTTCCATTTGCAAGTAGATATAATTGCCATGTATTGTTATCCTGATAGAAAGTAATCGAGCAGTGTTTCCCCCTTTTCTATAAAAACATGGAATCTTTCCGATAATGGTGTCAAATTTTAAATTTACTCTGATTTTCAGGGGCTCACGACAAAAGATTATTATGCGGAAGGAATCGATTATTGGTTAAGATATGCACCTTTTATAGGAAATTGAAAAACATTGTTCCATTCTTCAGCATATAAATATTAATTTCTGTAAATTTCATTCACTTTTTCATAAAAATGCATAGCTACAAACTATATTTTTTTCGTGTTAACACTATTTCCGAATCATAATTCTAACCCTATTTAATCGCAGAATTAACAATGAATCGAAATTTATTTTTAAATTAGGCAAAGATTCGGAAGGAGTGATAACTAAAAAGTGGAACATGCTAAGCATATGCTGATAGGTATTTAAAATTTTTATTTTGCTAACAAAAAAAAAAAAAAAATGCTTTAAATTTTGCAAATAATTTACAAAATATAAATATGCAGATTGGAGTGACAGGGGGAACTGTACGGGTGTTAGTACCGATACCGCAGAATATTAGGTCTCCGGTACTTTTTTTGTTAGAAATTAAGCCCTGCCTAGCTCCCGTTTTCTTCCAAGTGTAAAAAAGTGGTGAATTTTAAAATCGGAATCAATGTCCATGATGTCCATGCCAGCTTAACTAATTTTACTTTTGATACTTATTAATAAACAATCCAAATTGTTTATAAAACCACAATAAAAATATTTTAAACCAGGAAGTAAACAGATTTTGATTCTTTATTATTATTATTATTATTATCAAGCTATATGATTTTTATCAGCCTTCTGTCTCTATAAATGGGTGCCTGATTAGAATTTGCAGAATTAAGACTCAAGGCATCGCCAAATAAAAGCTATCATCATAAGTGTAAAAGTAATCATGTTGTTTCTCGTTGGAAAAAAGAAAGAAAAAAAAACTGGGCGTATAATAAATCTAGACTTTTTCGAAATTTAATAAAATAATGTCAAGCAACAATCCTACACAAACTTAACGTTTATTTATTCACTTAGAATTCCATTAATCAAATCGGGAGCAGGAAGTAGTAAAACTGCCGAGAATATTCGAAAACCTTGAGCAACTTTGCATAGAAGGCCAAGGTTTGTATGCGTCACATTTATTAAAGCATTATGCGGTACTGTTGGAGAAAATGTATCATTTTAATTAAGTTTCAGAGTCAAGATCAAAGTTAGGTTAATGAACGAAAAGAAGCAATGTCTCTCACAGTCTATGAATAAAAATGGAAAATTTTGTTGACTAGATTATGAATAAAACATTAAGAACTCGCAAAGTACTAAAATTTCTCAGACCAAGCCATGTACGAAAAATGAGAAATTATAAACTTGACCTAATCTTTTTAATGGTCAAGTTTTGTAATAAGTTTTTGCGGTATGTTATCTTAGAATTAATTGCTCGCGTTGCTGGTAGTATGACTTCACCAATTGTTGTCTAGTATATTTATGCACATATTTTTCTTATGTCTATTATGCTGCAAGATATCTCAAAGAGACTATATGAAATGCGGTTTTACAAATGTGTTTTGATATGGGTTAAATTTGTTTACTTATAGTTTAGCGCAAGATATTTTATCCTTATGTTACTAATATATTGGAATAAAGAAGTGTCCTATTCCTATATTTAAACAGACAATCACTTTATTTTTGGTTTAATAACTGATTATTCGTTATTATTTGCCAAAAATAAAATTGTTCATCACCACTATTTCACTGTTAAGAAAGACGGTTCAAATTTAAAAGTGTAAAAAAGTATGGCGATGCCTTTAGTCTTAAATCTGCACAGGGCCGAAACTAGCCTTTTTTGCACCCGGGGTAAACATGGATTTTGCACCCCCCCCCCCCCCCTCTTCTGCAAAGTATATTTACAAAGAGAATTTTACTAATTTTCTAATAGCCGACTTAGTTTAAAATTTAAAATATGTAATACTGAACTACGTAATCTAAAATGGCGGATCCAAGGGGGAGGTCACGGGGGTCATGACTCCCCTCTGAACACCAACAAAAATATTCTAAAGATCATTTTCAAAATGAAATATACAGTTAGAGTCCCGATTATCCAAGTCCTGCTTAACCTAGTCCTGCTTAACAGAGTTTCCGCTTTCACCGAGTTATTTTCTTCTGATGGACTGATGGCTTCCATTATTATGAAACAGTCGTTATAAATGAAGTGTTAGGTGAAGGTGAAAGAGCAAAAAGTTAGAACTCTGATTTTCTGGTCAGAATAAAAAAAAAAAAAATGGCCATATTTTTTTTTTTTTTTTCAAAAAAAATTATGGCCATTTTTTTCCCCATTCTGACCAGAAAATCAGAGTTCTAACTTTTTACGGCTGCTCTTTCATCTTCACCTAACACTTCATTTATAATGGCTGTTTCATAATAATAGAAGACATCGGTCCATCAGAAGAAAATTATCCATTCCAAAGGTATAATCCTTCATTTGGCATCCCTTCATTCTGGCGCCCGGGGCACGTGCACCCTTTGCCCCCCCCCCCCCTAGTTTCAGCTCTGATTCTGCAAATTCTAATCAGGCACCCATTTATAGAGACAGAAGGCTGATAAAAATCATATAGCTTGATAATAGCTAAAAAATAATGGGAATTTTTCATTTTTGCATGTTATAGTGTATGAAGAATTTTTTATTAAACTATGAGACTCTGCCCCCTGCGAGCTACGCTCTCCAACATCCCAGTCAGACTTCGCAGCCTCTAAAAACATGGTAATGTGACATGTTTTGAAAAGCGTACCCAGTTATGGATAATTGAATGATCTTATCAAGAACGGCGAAAATATTCTGTAATGGGGTTGCCATCAGGGCCGAAACTAAGGGGGGGGGCAGAGGGGGCATGTGCCCCGGGCGCCAAATGAAGGATTATACCTTTGGAATGGATCATTTTCTTGTGATGGATTGATGGCTACTATTATTATGAAACAGCCATTATAAATGAAGTGTTAGGTGAAGATGAAAGAGCAGCCGTAAAAAGTTAGAACTCTGATTTTCTGGCCATTTTTTTTATTCCCACGTTGCTAATCACATGTCATGTTTTATTTTCATATTTTATATTATCTATATCCATGATGGGTAAGTATTAAGGTGGCCCCCAACGACTAGTTCAACTTTGTTGGAAAATGTTAAAAAACGCTGCCCAGGTTGCAGATCTCAGACGTCTCTATTCGAAAAATTTACCACACCCTGTATTTTATTTTGCCGGTGTTTATCGTATACAAAAATTTACTAACTAGACTCTGAAAAATATACTTCGAAAATAAAAGTCATTATAACGGTATATAATATTTTTTTCGATTCTATCTACTGAGAATCTGAGATATGCAACATTGTAGCTAATGTTCCGCTACCGAAATGAAAACTCTGAAATTTTTTCAGAATGTTATTATTACTCCTTCAGGACGCAGATTTTTATCATAGCTTTGTGTTGCTTATTCCTTTGCGTTTTCTTAAATTTAATGCTTTCATCTTTATCGCAATACATTACATGAATCCGTGTCCAAACCTAGCTTTTAACCGTGGGCGGAAATGGGCGATTTCTCATTGTCTGATAGCTATTTTAGCACATGCTGGATAATATAAACTGCGAAATCTCTAGGCCATCAAGTAGGGAACATAAGTCATATGGGCTGGTAGGGTAAGACGAAGCGTTACCTACAACAGCAGCATTCTAAGCGATTTTTTATTCTTTTTCTTTTTTATTATGAGTAGGTAGGTAGCTGGTAATTCCGTCGTATCTTCGTGGACATCTTAAATTGAACCAGTTTATGTTAGTTGTTCGTGTCCAGTAATAGGTTTGAAAAACTTCAGATATACATGTTATTAGTCTACTTGAAAAAATATACAAAGGTAGAAAATCCTCCTAAAAACAAAACTCTGGATTGCATTGTAACCGAAATGCACTATAGTAAAATCTCTGGATAGCGGTCACTTCTGGGACAATGAAAAAATATCCGCAATTGAAAAGTGCTGTCATTCAGATGTTCGATATTTTTAAAAACTTAAAAGCATCTTACATTAAAATCAAAATAACACACAATTTCTATTATTGTGAATAAAAGTGCACAATTTTACTTTGCATTGAAGAAATCATCAGGATATGGTTTTATAGTGAATTTTGTTGCAGACTTGCAGTTCCATGTTATTTCTTTTATTATCTGATGGACTTTCGTATTTATTCCAGTCATGTTTAGACTATAGGTCAGTTTAACAACATCGATTTTTTTTTTTTTTTTTTTTTTTTTTTTGAGTGAGCAGAAATCTGTAGTTATTAGTGTTATTTTAATTGCAGGATTTTGCAATATGTTCTTATCATTTGCTTAAAAAATGGTAGTAGATTTCGTAAGTAAGACAATAAAAAGTCGAATTTATTGAATGATTAACAAGCCTATTGTCATTATTGTTATCGAAAAACTATTGAATGATTAGCAAGTTCCGACTGTAAAAACGCGCTTACAAATCCGGCAATTTACAATCTAAATTTGTTAATCATTACATACATACAATACATACCGACCACATCCCAGATTTCGAAAATATTAAAATAATTAAATCCAACTAAATTAATTTTAAAAGAAGAATTTTTTTTTTTTTTTTTTTTTTTTTTTTTTTTTTTTTAATTAGAAGATTCGTTTACGAGATTACAGAAATCTCCGGTAAACGAAGCATGTACAATTCCAGCAAAATAACTCTTTCTTTTGTGACGTATACTTCCACTCCCTGATGATTTAATGTTTTTAAATGGCATATCCTTGAAAGTGAACATGCGTAAATACAACAATTTCGGCTTTCGATTGATTATTTGTAAATGATAAGCTTGTACAGAGCTTGAAACGCCTACTTTAATTGATTTTATTATGTGGTATTAATGGTTGTTTTTTAGTTTTATAAAATGTCTGTATTTTTAATTTTAATATTTTAATTCTATTTAATAAATTCTTAATTCCTCTTGCTCTTGGCGCTTAATTGTTTAAAAGAATAGGAAATAATAAATTTCACACTCCCTCTTTTTTTACTTTCTTCTATCTTTACAAGAAGAAAGTATTGGATTCGTGAAAATTTTCGACTTTCGGTTTTCGACGGATTTATACGTTTTAGGGGTCAGAGATTCCGAAAAACATGTTTTTACAAAATGTCTGTCTGTGAGTCTGTCTGTCTGTATGTGACACAAATTTTGTCTGCGCTCTATCTCAAGAACTAATGCACGGAATTTAATAAAAATTTATATTGAGTTAGTCCCTGATATAAATTGGTGCTGATTAGTTTTTGGTGTAAATCACTCAACAGGTGCGCTGCTATGCAGCCTTTTTCACGATTTCCGCAATAGCTCAATCTCCAGAACTAATTCACGGATTTTCATCAAACTTGAGATTCAGTTAGTCCTTGACATGAATTGAAGTTTTGTACATTTTCGTGTACATCGCTCAACAGATGGCGCTGCTATACTGCATTATTTACGATTTCCGCAATAGCCCTATCTCAACAACTAATGCTTGGATTTTCATCAAACTTCAGATTCAAGTATACTTTGATATGAATTAGTGCTGTTTGTGTTTTGGTGCAAATCGCTCAACAGGTGGCGCTGCTATGCTGCACTTTTCAGAATTTCAATTATAGCTGTATCTCAAGAACTAATGCAATAATTTTCACCAAACTTCAGAATCAGTTAATCCTTGACATCAATTGACATTTTGCACATTTTGGTGTAAATCTCTCAGCAGGTGGCGCAGCTATGCTGTATTTTTCAGAATTTCCACTATAGGTGTATCTCAAGAACTAATGCACGAATTTTCATCAAACTTTAGAATCAGTTAGTCCTTGACATGAACTGACATTTTATATAGTTTGGTGTAAATCGCTCAATAGGTGGCGCTGCTATGCTGTTTTTGTGATTTCCGCAATAGCTCTATCTCAAGAACTAATGTTTGGATTTTCAACGAACTTCAGATCCATGTATACCTGAATATCAATTATTGCTGTTTATGTATTGGTGTAAATCCCTCAACAGATGGCGCTGCTATACTACATATTTCAGAATTTCTGCTATAGCTCTATCTCAAGAACTAAGGCAGGAATTTTTATCAAACTTCAAATTCAGATACACTTTGATATGAATTGGTGCTAAATTGAAGTAATTTCTTGTACTATTTAAATGATTTAATTGACGTGATTTATATAGAAGAAAGTTTTGTGATGGTCACAACATACTAGTTTTTTTTTGTTTTTTTTTTTTCAAAATTACCAGACATAAAGAAAATTTAATTAATTAAATTTCAAAATCCAGGGGTAGTACTAGCCATCCTCTGCCCTATCGGCATCCATGCCACTTTCTTTAGTATAGTAAACAAGAACGAAAAATCATGCGTGCAGTATAGATTATGAAACACTTTCCAACACATTCATAGAATACTATCACAAAACTTTACAATTTATAAAGGTAAAAGATGTCTAAATAACAATTACTTGAAAACCCAATTTCTGCAATTACCATAAATAGTCTGAAAAATATCTGAATTTTTTTGAGAATCTCTGTATAGGATCCACAGATTCGTATGTATACTACATAGTATCAGTGCTAAATTTCTAACAAAAAAAGTATCGGGGCCCTAATATTCTGCAGTACTAACAACCGTAGTGTGCTCCCACCCCCACCCGTCTATCCAATCTGCATATTTATATTTCACACATTATTTGCAAAATAGCCCTTTTTTTAGGTGCGTTCGTAATTATATAAGTATGTAGTAGCACCTGTAGTCGTTGTCTGGCCCGTCTGTCTGTCTGGCCCTATATAACAGCGCGAAAACTATCCAGCCGAATGGTTTGAAATTTAAAATATATAATCATTACAAAATTTTGTCGAGTCATTTCAATTTTTACGAAAATTGGATGCATAGTTTAATTTCAGGGATAGTCAAAAGTATTCTGTTACATTACGGCCAATGGGAAACACTAGTTTCAAGTGCGTTTTAATGATATTACACCCTTTTGAATATAATGAAATTGATATAATTTATGAGGGTTTATTTGTTTGTTTGTATTTGTGACGGCCAATTATCAACACGTGGGATATAGGCCCTGGAGGTGGGGGGGGGGGTGAGTGCCCTTCGTGGGGGTCTTTCTAAGGGAACCTAACCCGTATTTACGCATGGGAATCCACGGTTTCGAAGAAAACCACGAAAACTCCGAAACGGTTAGGCCGACGGGCGCGATTGGGTTCGAACCCAGCACCTCCCGTCTACCAGCTTCGAGAGCAGAACCTCTCAGCCACTGGTGGGGCGATATCATTTATGAAGAGCACTAAAATATAATTTCTTAAGAATATGCGGTGCTAAGAATATTTAGTATTCATTTACAGGGCCACACAAAAGAATTCCGTTACATAATGGCAAAAGGGAAAACATTATTTGCGGCGTATTTTAATTATGTTAAACTATTTCACATATAATGAAATGGATATATACGTTGTTGAGGTTTACTACAAGTTACTACCTGTATAATAGAAAGTGCATATTATTTACAACAAAAGATTTCGGATTCTATACTGTATCCGAAATACTGTATATTTGCGATGATTACTGGAAGTGCATGTTTAGTTGTGATATGCGTTTTTAAATTTAACTAAATTTTTGTATGCTACGTTATGTGTATAAATTCTGTAGATAATATACGGGACTGCACAAAAGAATTTGTAAGGGTTAATGAGTATGAACGAAAATAACATAAAGGTGTTTTTTAAATGAGATATGGATTTTTACGCTGAACTTCATTTAGTATACTAAGATATGTTTGTAATATACAGATAAAATGATATATAGGGCCACACAAAGAATTGGATACATGACCGTCTATTGATAATAATTTCTGGAAGCGTGATTTCAGTAGTTTTAAGCGTATTTTAGTCTAAGTTAAATTTTAGCTACATAGTGGCGTGTACATAAAGACAGTAGGTAAAATACAAGGCTGTACAAAAATATTCAAGTATGCTTCCGTATATTGGTATAAATTGCTGAAAGTGAAATTTCAACCTATTGTGCGTTTTTAACATTTTCCAACATAGTTGAAAAGTGCTTATGAATTCGGTTTGTCTGTCTGTCTGTCCGAACTCTAACTTGCTTTAATCTATTATAATTGGATTGATCTGTAATTGATATATATGTTATTGCGATTCGCAATGCCATGTTTGGTGTCGAAAATAAATAATGTAGCGTTCATAGTTTATTTACAGAGACACTCTAAAGTATTCCATTACATTATGGTCTATGGGGAAATGTAATTATATAAATATCTAGCGCCTATAGTCGTCGTGTGGTCCGTCCGTCTGTCCGCATATAACAGTGCAAAAACTACCAACCGAATGGTTTGAAATTTAATGTATGTAATCGTTGCAGAATTTTGTCGAGTCATTTCAAATTTTATGAAAACTGAATCTAAACTTAAAAAGATAGTAATAAAAGTTTTCTTCATTCTATTAAATCCTGTCATACGTAATTAATTCAGTGATATCGCATTATAGGTAATGATTATAAGTTGCTATGGAGATTATATCATATTTAAGATGGAGTCCTATTACTTTCATTATTACTGAATTTTATGTATAGAATCGTAATAAATTTTGTATTCATGCATTTTTGCATAAGAGTGCAACAGCTATTGCACTAAGATCTGTATATTTATAATACTGGTTATGGTATGAACGCACCTCATTTGCCACGTTTGACGTACAACTTCTAACTTGTTTCTTTAGCAAAATAAAAAAAATAATAAATCTATCAGTATATAACTTCGCTGTCAACTATTCCACTCTTTAGTTATCGCTCCTTCGGAATAGAAATCTTTGCCTACTTTTAATATTAATTAATTTCAGAATTCTGCGATTAAATATGATAAGGATTATGATTCAGAAGTAATGTTAACAAAAAAAGGAATAGTTCGCAGCATGCATTTTTATGAAAAAATGAATAAAATTTACAGAAATTAATATTTATATGCTGAAGAATGGAAAAACGCTTTTCGATTTCCTATAGAAGGTGCATATCTTAAACTATAATCGATTCCGTATAACAATCTTTTGTGGTGAGTCCCTGAAAATCAGATTAAATTAAAAAATTGACACCGTAATCGGAAAGATTCGATGCTTTTATAGAAAAAGGGAAACACTGCTCGATTACTTTCTATCAGAATAACAATACATGGCAATTATATCTACTTACAAATGAAACTGACTTCGTAAATGTGCAGAACAGAGTCTTCACATGGGCTGGGCAGCGTTCATGATAGAAAAAAAATAAAAAAAATCACTCACGTAATTTTTATACTCGTACACAATAGAAGACTAAAAACGTCAAACAAACAAAACCTCAAACTGGCGCCCGTTGACTAAAAATAGAAAATATTCTTTTCAGGTTAGATATCTAAATAAAAAATGAAATAAAACAGCCAATTAAAAATGATCTTAATTTTACAAGAAAAAATCAAACTGAAAGCAAATTCATTGTTCAGTCTCTTGAGTGGCCCCGTAGTATCAACACGTCGCCGCCACCAAAGCCCGAGACATAAAATTTGCAAATATAACTAGAATAGAAAAACACGATTTCTGTTCTCCCTTCATTTTTATCAAAATAGCATTAAAAGGATTTGAAATAGAATAAAATACGTAATTTTTAAGGAGGAAAAGTTTTTTTTTTCTATACATGAATAAATAAAATTTTGAATAAGCTCGACAGATTGAGCTCGAGCCAGCCCAAGCCCAAATTCTGATTTAAAAATTGAGTCCGTTTCATCTCCACCTCCTACGTGTGCGACATATTACGTCACATATAAGGGTTTTGATAGAAAAGAATCAAAAGTTTGGAGATGGGAAGGAAAGAAAAGGCTAATTTAGGCTTCAGTTTTTGGGAAGTGTTATTTCACTGGGTTCCGTAGCCCTGTATATATGAGCTCGTGTGAATTCCAACTAATATTTAAATATTTACTAAAAACAGAGAAGTACCGGAGCTGAGCTCCGGCACAAATTAAGACCTGCATAGTATGCTAAAAGTTAACTCAATTAAACGCATAGCACAGTTAAAATTTTCCATTCAGCAATTCCTGTCAATAAACAAAAATGCACTTGAGATATTTTGTTTAACCCTGCATAGGATCTACAGAATTTATATACCCCAAGTAATGCGCTAAAAAATAGTTAAATTTTAAAACGCGTATCACAACTGAAAACGCATGTCCAGTAATTATTCTTCATAGGCAAAACTGTAGCCAAATATTTTTGTGTGTGTGTCCCTGTAAATGAACGGTAAATTGTATGTGCACCAGATTCTACAGTAAGCATTTTGTAGTACACCTCAGTGATATATATAAATTTCAATATATTTAAAATAGTGTGATATCATTATAATACACGGCAAATGATTTTTCCCCGCAGGCCGTAATGTAACGCAATTCTTTTGAGTGCCTGTGTAAATGAACCGTAAATGCTACACAGGGGCGTCGCCATGGGGGGTATGGGGGGGAGCCCCCCCCCCAATATTTGTGAAGTTGGGAAATTTGAGCTTAGAGTTGGGAAATTCTGGATTTTTGAGACATTATGAAATTTTTATTGTTTTGGTAATTATGTTTCTGACTGAGTACTGTAACAGTAAGCAAGTTAAATTATCAAAAGAAATACAAAAAGAAATCAGCCACACTCAATCTATCATTGTATTTTTCAGATCTACAAAAATATTAAACATCTACCAGACCTAAATTTCTCTACTCCTATCCACCAACAGCTGACTATCCAGTTCCTTTATTTCCTTCAAAACTTTGTACCTTTCTCAAAAATTTCACCCTTCCTCCCTTTCCCCTCCCAAAAGAGAATCCAGCTATTTTAATCCAAAGGGATTGCAGCTTCTTTTGAAAATTGGCGATCACTTGTAGCACAACAGATAGGAATGTAGTCACCTACTTGAAACTTAGCTGGGCAAGAAGATTTGATGAGTTTTCACAAATTGCACTAATTTTGCGATTTTTGGACAATATTTTACTCATTCTCGTGATATTTTTACTCCGAAAATTAGTTAACCCTTCGCTGTCAAGACAAAAGCATTATATGAGCAAATGTGAATGTAAGACGTCGTTAGTTTAGATAAATTTGCCACATTTTACCTTTATTTGTGTGCGGAAATATATATATGTCCTGTTCATTTATATTTATAGGTGTTTATGAAATTTTAAACCAAAAGTCCAGTGTTGTGTGTTTAAAGTTGTTCTAAAAAATGACTATAAATCTTAGCACGAAAGAACCCTTCATAATAGGAAAAGAGTTTTCGTGCAAAATTTTGGAGCATCTAAAAATCCATTCGAGGATGTAAAAGGTAAAAAAGTGGATGATTTGAATTTGGAGCAGAAATATGACCATGAAAGCAGCCCATCAACTGAAGAAAAAAATCGACATACAGTTTGACATAAACACTGACAGGTTGCACTTGAATAAAATTTTGAAGAAATAAAGATTTCCTTATAGACAAGTTCATAAACAATTATGAATATTAGGATGTGATTGAAGAAGCTGACTTCTGAAAGCACCGTGGGAAAACAGTTTCACCAAATGGAATAGATAAAAATAATAGCATAGCAATGGACATTGATACACATAAGTTTTACAGGGAAGAGCTATAAGAAATACAAGAAAATTTCGGCAATTTAGTAATGGGCTTAAATGACAATGTTTCCTATATCAGGAGAATATTGCACCAATACATTCCATATTTAAATTACAATTGTGCAAGGCAAATTTGAGTATCACTAACTTAGAAAAGTTAATAATGTTTCCACTTGGATATGAGAAACCGGATATACATGACTTGCAGAGTCAAATAGATATAAACCAAATCCCAACTCACTTAACAAACCTTTTACTCATGGCATGAAATTCAAAGACTATTTGGGTCACACTGTCAAACTATATACTCGTACCTTAACATTCACAGCAGCTTATCTTTTTGACGTTGCATCTAATCAAAGAATCTTTAGTCAAATAAAAATTGAAAAAATATATATTGCAAGCTACAATGAGGTCTGACAGACTTGACAGCCTAATGCTTTTAAAATGTGGAAGTGAAATAGTGGATTTTATTAAACTGGACGATGTTAAGTTAGCTTCATCAGGGTTAGCTTCTTTGAAGACAAAAGAATTGATGTTAAATGAAAACAATTTAGATGTACCAATCCCAAAACCTTATTCTATCCCATACATGTTAATACTTTAAAATTTGCAATCACAATGTTAAAATTAAATAACAATTCTATACCCATAATAATGAATTCTAAAGGTTTAATTATGTGCATTTAATTTATAATTCGTTTAATTGTGTGCATTTAAAAAGGAGATAGAAGCATCGCATTTTTCAAACAAATCATTGAATTTCGACACCCGTGCTCTTTGATGTCTGCAACCAAAATTCCAAGCCCAAAGAGCTCAAAAGTGATACCTTTGGACAGTATACACACAAGCCCAATAAGGAAGTGTAACCGAATATGAAGTTTGACTAAATTTCCGTGCATTACTTTTTCAGATATAGCTAACGCGAAAATCGTGAAAAATGCTGCACAGCAGTGCCACAGATACCGGGTGTCCCAAAAAGGACTGACTGATTTTAAAATTCAATAACTTGCAAACGGTGACAGATATTAAAAAAATTCTTGCAGGAGGGTTATGCATAAGGTCAAAAGTTTTATTACAGTGATTTTCAATTTTAATTCGATTTACAAACAATAGATGGCGCTGTAAGCAATAGTCGCTAAATACAGGCTCGATTTTTGGTCCTTTATCTTGTTCCATGCAGAAAAAGGAGATGGAAATGTATTATCCGGGCCACGAAGTACCAAAAATCGAGCCTGAATTTAGCGACTATTGCTTACAGCGCCATCTATTGCTTGTAAATCGAACTAAAATTGAAAATCGCTGTAATAAAACTTTTGACCTTATCCATAACCCTCCTGCAAGAATTTTTTTAATATCTGTCACCGTTTGCAAGTTATTGAATTTTAAAATCAGTCAGTCCTTTTTGGGACACCCGGTATATACAAAAGCCTAATAAGCACTAAATTATGTCAAGGTTTAACAGAATATGAAATTTGATCAAATTCTGTGCAACAGTTTTTGAGATATAACTATCGCTAAAATAATGTAAATCGTGAAAAATACAGCATAGAAGCGCCACCTTTTGGGTTATTTACACCAAAAACTAATCAGCATTAATTTTTATCAAGGTATAACTGAATCTAAAGTTTTATAAAATTCCGCGAATTAGTTCCTGAGATAGAGCACCCACAAAATTTGTGTCACATTCACACAGACAGACATTTTCTAAAAACAGTCAAGTCATGTTCAGGACCTTCTAAAACGTATCAAACCGTCGAAAACCAGTTGTAGAATTTTTTTACGAATTCAATACTTTCGTCTTGTGAGGACAGAAGAAAGTAAAACGCGTGTTTGTTTGTTTATTAAACAAACCAATAATTAGAATTTTTATGTTTCTAGTTTCAAAATTTTTCTTTGGAAATGAATTTTTTATGCATAAGCTTCATTATCATTATTACACACTTTGTGCATATCACTTTAGTTGAAAGTTGGAGGAATTTGTTTCAAGTTGGGAAATTTTCGAACTCTCCCCCCCGAAAAAATATCTGTAGCTACGCCCCTGATGCTACACACTTCATTTTCAATACATAACATGTTATGGTAAACACTAATAACATATATCAATTTTTATGATGGCAATCTGACAATATTTAAGCGAGTTAGAGCACTGACGGGCACTGACGGGAAGAGAAACGGAATTCATAAACACTTTTCAACTATGCTGGAAAGTGTTAAAAATTGAAAATTAATCTGTTTATCTTCCGTTTGTATGTCATTCTCTATTGAAGCCTTGGAACTTCAGTAATCAGTTAGAGGAAGGATACTTAGAATCAAGAAAGAAACAAAAAAAAAAAAAAAAAAAGAAAGAAAAAGAAAAGAAAAAAAAGAGAGAGAGAATATCTCTTCGTGGATGATTTGTAGTATTATGATGAGAGTGATTAATAATCCTCACTTCAACTCAATTGTATTTCGTTCTCGACTTACCTATTTCCTACATTCAATTGTTATTGTTGGTTCACTCATGCAACTGGTTCAGAAGATGGCTTCGAAAGTGAAAGTGTATTACGCTCGATTACGTGAGATTAAAGAGTTGTGGTTTTATGCCTTAAAGAAGATTAGTTCGATAAAGAAAGCCTTTTCCCATTGTTTTACGAGTTTTGTTCATTTTACATTTAAATACAATAAGTAAGGCAACCTTTTTAGTAGCAAAATTGTTTGGGAATAAAACAGCAGGTTATTAAATTTATTTCTGTTAAATATCATTTTTGTTTATACTAATATTTTAACATTTAAAATATTTGGACATTCGGAGCACTTTTTTTTATATAGAAATATCGCATAGAAACAAAAATTTTAACCCATTTCAATTTCCTGTATACGTAAGCTACGTCAATATTTGCAATAAATTCTTTTAGTTTAAGAAAACAATTGATGGATACAGTGGTACCTCGGTTCTCAAACGCAATTTGTTTTTAAAAAAAATTGTTCAAGAATCGAATAAAATTTTTCCATAAGAACAAAAAAAGAAAATTGATTAATCGGTTCCCATCTGCGAAGTTACTGCCCGTATTTATTTGTTTCAATTACCTGGGTTATTTTAATATTTGCAGTCACTTTAGTTTTAGAAAACAACTGACAGATACAGGGGTACTTCGGTTCACAAGCGCAATTCGTTCAAAATAAATAAATAAATAAATAAATAAATAAAATAAGAAAGAAAAGAAAAAAAAATGTTCGAGATCGAATAAAATGTTTCTACGAGGAAAACAAAAATGAATAAATGATTAATTGGTTTCCATTTGAAAAGTTACCTGTATTTACCTGTTTCAATTATCTGTTGTTGTTTTTTTTGTTTTAATAGAAACTTCATATAGAAACAAATTTAACAATTTTTAATTATAGTTTCTGTATACATAAGCTACGCTATGTCAACATTTACAATAAATTGTTTTAGCTTTAGAAAACAACTGATAGATACAGTTGTACCTCTGTTCTCAAACACAATTCGTTCAAAAAGAAAAAAACCGTTCGAGAATCGAATAAAATTTTTCAATAAAAAAAAAAAATAAAAAAAATAATTATTAATTGGTTCCCATTTGCGATGTTACTACTGTATTTACATGTTTCAAATAACACAGTGTAATACAACAAAATGTATAAATACACTACAGTACTTTAAAATACATGAAATAATTGCAATTATTTATATATATATGTATTTGTATGAGGTGTATCTTTCTTTGGATCTCTTAGCTTTTTATTATCTATTTTCTGTAATGTTTGCGTTATAAGGAGCTAAATTTTGTCATTTTAGGCTTAATGCCGACAAAATTGGATGAAATAACGCATCTTCTATGAATGAACTCACAAGCTCCTCTGATGATTCTGTGAGTCATTCATAGTTTCTTATTTTACATACTGGTTTCATATGTTCATTTCTAAATCATCTTTAGAACTTTATTAATTTCTTCATATATTTGTGATTTCAAATTTATGATATATATATATATATATATATATATATATAATCTAACAAAAAAGTTTTATAAAAATGTAACAAAAACCGTACACGTGCTTTTATTTGAGAGTGTTAATTGACTTGACGTTGGCAAGTAGGAAGACAGAGTTTTAATAAGAATGTAACAAAACACGTATACATGATTTCATTGATGAGATTTAATTGACTTGACGTTGGCGAGTCGGAAGAAAAAGTTTTTATAAAAATGTAACAAAAAACGTGCACCTGATTTTATTGGTGAGATTTAATTGACTTGATGTTAGCGGGTGTAGGAAGAATGGATTTCATTTAATTTTTCTAATTCACATATTTATTTATTTATTTTTTATATAAAGTGGCATTATGTAAAAGAAACGTTCATTGAGCGTGTATACAACCAAACATGTACTCGTGTTTTTACCCTTTCCGCCATGAAAACGTTATACTATTAGATTTTGAAACATTCAAAGAAACTGAGTTGTATATAGTACTAAAGATTATTGCAGACACTTGCAAATTACGGATGTGAATTCTGGTTTTAATATTATCTATCTGTACTAATATTATAAAGAGGTAAAAATTGTTTATTTGTAGGAGGTAAGCTGTGGAACTACCGAACCGATTCCAAAAGTAATGGTATCAAAAGAATGGTGTCAGTCCAACTTAGAACATAGGCTATATCTTATATCCGTGCCACTGGCCAAAAGAGGTGCAGGAGCAAAAAACGTTCTAAAAATGCGATTTTTGTGTTACTAAAGGGCCTAGAATCATGAAATTTGGAATGGTAGTTACTTATAAAATACTAATGATCTCTAAGGACATTTCTTAAAAAAATCCAAATAAAAAAAGGGGTGAAAATGCGCGAAAAGCGTTCTAAAAAACGTTCTAAATGGTGATTTTTACGCAGTTTAAGGAAGTACCAAACCGATTTCAAAAATAATGGTGTCAAAATGATGGTGACAACCCTTGCTCCAACATAGGCTACATTTTATGTCGGTGCCACTACCCGTAAAGGGGGTGCAGGAGCAAAAAACGTTCGAAATTGCGATTTTTTTGTTACTGAAGGATCCAGATACATGGAATTTGGCATGGTAATTACTTATTAGATACAAATGAACTCTAAGAACATTTCTTAAAAAATTAGAAATTTAAAATGGGTGAAAATGCGCAAAAAGCGTTTTCAAAAACGTTATAAATGGCGATTTTTACGCAATCTCAAGAAGTACCAAACCGATTTCAAAAATAATGGTGTCAAAATGACGGTAACAACCCTTGCTTCAATATTGGCTACATTTTATGTCGGTGCCACTACCCCAAAAGGGGGTGCAAGAGCAAAGAAACGTTCGAAATTGCGATTTTTGTGTTACTGAAAGGCCCAGATACATGGAATTTGGAATGGTAGTTACATATAAGATATAAATGATCTCTGAGAACATTTCTTAAAAAATTCGAAATTTAAAAGGGGTGAAAATGCTCGAAAAGAGTTCTAAAAAGCGTTCTAAATGGCGATTTTTACGCAATCTCAGAAAATATCCAACCTATTTTAAAAGTAATGGTTGGAAATTGATGATGACAGCCCTTGCTCCAACATAGGCTCTATTTCATGTCGGTGTCACTATACCACCTAGGTGTTGCAGAAGCGAAAAACGTTCTAAATTGCAATTTTTGTGTTACTTGAAGGGCCTAGAATCCTGAAATTAGGCAGGGCAGTTACTTATAAGATACAAATGATCTCTAAGAACAATTCCTAAAAAATCGAAATATAAAAGGGGTGAAAATGAGCGAAAAGCGTTCTAAATTTTTTTTCTAAATTGCGATTTTCTATGCAGTCTCAGGAAATACCGAACCGATTTAAAAAATAATGGTGGGAAAACGATGGTGACAGCCCATTCCAACATAGTCTGTGTTTAATATCGGTGCCACTCCTCCAAAGGGAGTGAAGGAGCTAAAAACGATCTAAATAGCGTTTTTTGTAATACTGCAGAGGCTAGCAACTTGAAACTAGCCATGGTAGTTACTTATAGGTTATAAATGATCTCTAAGAACCTTTTCTAAATAATTCGAAATTAAAAAAGGGGTGAAAACAGAAGTTATTGGTTAGGAATCAAGAGTGATAGTCCCTGATCCTATGCTGGCTATATTTTATGCCGGTGTCACTACCACCTGGTTGGCAGGAACAACAAGAAAGCCTTTAAAAATATCTAAATTCCGTTTTCTATAAAATATTAGGAAATACAAACCGATTTCAAGGTTAATGTTGGCAAATTAATGGTGACAGCCTCTGTTTCAACATTTTTCGAGACATTCTATTTCAACTCTGTTTCAGCAATTTATGTTGGTGCCTCTAACACCAGAGAGGTGATAGACTGTTAGACAAGAAGCTTGGAATTTGACATTATGGTTAATTTTAAGATGTAAATGTGTTAAGATGGTTTCTAAAAAATTTAAAACTTCAAATGAATACTGAAATGAGCGTATGAAATGAGCATAAAAGTCTCAAAATACTTTCTAAATTATCATTTAATTGGAATTAGTTTTAGTTCTTCTTATTACCAATTAAAATCTCATTTCTGTCTATTGCACTTTTAGAATGGAGTTTAGTCAAACTGTGGCTTAATGTGTAATTTTTGAATTATTCCAAAAGTGCTCTTCTAATAAAAAATTGTCATGCAAATATCACGGCATATTTCCACTATTACGCGAGCAAAGCCGCGGGGTTTGCTAGTTATATAGATAATTTGGAATATTAATTTACTAATATCGTCATCGATAAGTGTTGTATAGTATTTATATTTATAGTTTTAATGATTTTTGTTTTTTCTGCTTGGTTTATTTTTTCTTAAATCTACATTAACTATGAATCGTTGGCTATAATATATGTTCAATATGTAAAAAAAATAATAATAGCTATTTTTTAACCTTAGGATGTATCCGATCCAAACTGCTTATTTTCTGATTCATTTTTAAATTCATTTTTGCTCTCAAACGCATCAAACTGGGAAATTCTCTAATTTAGAAACTACATAATGTGCCATGCTTTTCGATTTTTTGATAAAGGCAGAAAATATTGTAAAAAATGCTGTCAAAGTTGGCGTTTTGAACCGAGTTTTCCGAAGCGGGAGATCTGGAAATGAAAAAAATAGTTATACTGAGAAAATAAATGTTTAAAAATCAAATTTTAATTAATTGAGCGCAAAAATGAAATCACACGGCCTCTTATATATCTCTTCAAAAATCACGCCAACAAGTTTCCTATTTTTACTTTTAAAAATGAGTCTGAAAATGCCTCAGAAAATTTCGAGCTGTTCAGGGTGGAAAAATATTTTTTCGAATACACCATTAACCATTTGCTATAGTATCTGTACACGTGTAAAATTTTTAAGGTTTCTTCGGCATCGGTATTTCATTATAAGAAATTATTTTTAGGGTAAGTTTAATTTTTAATTTAATGATTTTTATTGAATAAACAATATAGTTTTTCAATTCTATGGGTATCTTCTTAGCCCCCGGTACAGTATGCTATTTCTTTCTCCCAGCTTATTTTGTGTCGACTCCAAAAAAATAACGTTACCTTACAGAAGCCAGCTGTAAACAAAAGGAGTACGATAAAATACTCTATAGCAATTTTTTAAACTTCTAAGCATCGCACATTTTCAATTTTTATACCGTCGTATTGGGGGAAAAAACAGCACTTTTAAATGCAATTTGTTTGAAAACTGTATCTCCATTTATTTTTGAAATATTAATTTTTTTGTAGTTTTTAGAGTCATTTGCTTAATTTTGGCAACTCCAGTATTCCATTCATGTAGAAAGCTAAAGGAAAATAGTTGAAAAATAGCAATTATATATTTTTGTTGCCATTTTCTCATAACAACCGAAAGAAAATGTAATGAAAATACGTGCTATTTTGAAAAAATATAAACGAATAATTTCTGTTAAAACAATGGAGCTATTATAAACTATATTTAATTTTAAGTATCTATGAATCGTTAGATAGCCGTTTTTTGTCGATTTTCTTGAATGACGGCATCTTTTTGCTGCATTTGTGCATTATTTCGCGATATTGATGTGCTATGCATGCTTTACTGTAGATGTTTAAGAGTAGATCGTAAAAGTGGAATTCTTAAGCGGATGCGAGTGACGTAATTTTACATAAAATAAAACGTGTGCTTTAAGTCTTAAAATAGAAATATGTTTTGTACTGCAATACAGTACCGCTTAACCGAGTTATTTTCTTCTGATGGACTGGTGACTTCTATTATTATGAAACAGCCATTATAAATGAAGTGTTAGGTGAAGATGAAAGAGCAGCCGTAAAAAGTTAGAACTCTGATTTTCTGGTCCGAATGGGAAAAAAAAAATGGCCATAATTTTTTTTTGCAAAAAAAATTATGGCCATTTTTTCCCCCATTCGGACCAGAAAATCAGAGTTCTAACTTTTTACGGCTGCTCTTTCATCTTCACCTAACACTTCATTTATAATGGCTGTTTCATAATAATAGAGGTCACCAGTCCATCAGAAGAAAATGAAGTAACGGAAATGCCAGACACGACACTAAATTCTGAAAAAGCAGAATTCCTGTTCTCTCGTGATTTTTTTCGATTTTCTGTGTTTACTTTTATATATCTTGTTTCACAGTCGATTGGGTGCAATGAGAATCAATTTTAAGCTAATAGAAAATAGCTTGATTCTCAACAGAAATCGGTTGTTTTTTGCTTGTATTTGTAAAATGTGTACCCCCGAAGAAGTGTTTTACAATATAAGTTTTCTTTGTATCCATCTACTTCATTTTTCATAATTCATTTCATATTTCTCCAATATTTAACTAGTATTTTGTTTCTTTTGTTTATAAATGGTGATTTCAAATTTTTGGTTAATTTTATCTGTTTAAATGGTTTATACTACAAAAAGTGTATACAGCGAAACCTCTCTGTAAGATCCACCTCACTTTCCATTGAAAATTAGCCCTCATGAGGGGTGGCCCTTGAATAAGGGTGACAAAATTTTTCATTTCTCTTTCTTTCTATCCCGAGATTTTTAAAATCGGCATATTCTTTCAGTAAGTTCTCTTTGTTTTTAACAACATTGTTTATTTGATTCTTGCTGTAATCAAAGTGTGAAGCCAATTTTCTTGCAGATGTTCCTTGATCATGACAATTAAGAACTTTGACTTTGTCATTCAAATCCAAAAGTACTCTTTGGCTTCATTTAGGTTTTATAATTTTAAATTTTACATAAGCCTGAGTATAAAAATTCTAGTGTAAAAATTGTGCTTCCAATATGCATTCACAGTTTTAGTAAATGTGGAATCAGTTTATCTAGATAACCTGTTATCCTTTGTGTGCCACACAATAAATGGTCAAGTTTTCCCTCCAACCCAACCCCTATACGTTGAAAGGTCAAACAAAGTGTGAAGAACACATGTTTGTCTCACTTGTGGAAAAGTTTGTTGTCCTTCATTGTGTTACTAAATCTTCCTCATCTCCCCCTGCCTTCTTTGTTGCAAGTGCATTTGTTTGCTAAACTCTTATCTTTTGATTCAAGAATTCAATATACCTGTTTAAGATTTAAGGGACATATGAAAAAAAAAAAAAAAAAGGCCTTTAAGAGACGTAGTTGCGGCCCCTAATAGGAGTAAATTTAACATTATGTCTACGGGAAAAAATTTCGTTCCTAAAAATATTATCCCTTAATAGAGGTGGTTCTTGAATAGGGGTGGTTTTTAAAAGAAATTTCACTGCATATATATATTTATATAGTCATTTTTTAAGGAGGTTTTTAAAAATATATTTACTTTGGAAAAAAATAGCTTTTTCAAGAAAAGATTTAAAAAATATTAAAAACTTGGTAATACTTTTTCGTTATTATTCTGAGATATATAAATAACATTTGTTGAACTTGAAAGAAGTGCGCGTAACTGACAAACTAGTCCAAGAGCTGTTAAACATTTTAGGGAAGGTATTTGAGGCACCCTGAAAATTTGTGCAACACTTCTTTTGTAATGGCTGAATACAAAATTGAATGTCTGGCTGAAGGATCGTGGCCCAAAAACTGTGCCAGACACGTGTCAAGTGCCATTTTTTTTTTTTTTTTTTTTTTTTTTTTTTTTTTGACTACCCAAAAAAGGTATTTGAGGCACGCTGAGATTGAGACAGAATAATATTTATACTTAGAAAAAAATATTTTGAAAACGACAGACACTTTAGTCGGCCCAAAAACTGTGCCAGACACGTGTCAAGTGCCATTTTTTGACTACCCAAAAAAGGTATTTTAGGCACGCTGAGATTGAGACAGAATAATATTTATGCTTAGAAAAAAATATTTTGAAAATGACAGACACTTTAGTCGGCACAAAAACTGTGCCAGACACGTGTCAAGTGCCATTTTTTGTCTGGCACGGTTTTTGGGCCACGATCCTTCAGCCAGACATTCGATTTTGTATTCAGGCATTACAAGAGAAGTGTTGCACAAATTTTCAGGGTGCCTCAAATACCTACTCAAAAATGTTCAACAGCTCTCCTACTAAACGCTAATATCGTAATGGAAAGGTTTAGGGTCATTCCATGAAAAACGAACAAAATGTCTTGCACATGACACTTACATAAATTCATATATCTATTAACTTATAAGTTGATAAAATACGAACTATACATTTAAAAAAAAAACACCTTAGATTTTCATATTAGCATAGTTGTTTCAATTTGAGGATACAATAGCATTGTTAAAACAGCAGTAATAAGTAGAAAAGCTGTCCCACACATGATATGGAATTGTCCTTTAATAGGTTTAAAAATCTACATTTTAAACCCAACACTTAAGTAATCTACCCATTTTTAAGGCTGTTCTTAACTACTCTGCTCAACAAGCGCAAAACAATTTGACTCATTTAAAAATTCATTTTTTAACGGAAAGGTATAAAATTGGAAAGCCTGGCCATGGAAGCGATTTGAAATTAAACTGTTTTTTTCCATTTTTTGATCAATCAATTACCTATTGAGTTATAAGCGAATTTGATCACGTGCCAAACAACTTTTTCGCCCGCTCTTGAGTGCTCTTTCTTCCTTCGCGCGGAAATTCGGTTCAAAACTCCCACTTTGACACTATTTTCTAAAAGATCTATTGCGTTTGCAAAAAAAAAAGGGGGGGGGGGGACAGCTCAATTACATAGTTTTTGAACAACAACATCAGCTAGTTTCATGCACTTTCGAACAAAAATAAATCAAAACTTATGTCAGAAAGTTGCCCTTTTGGATTTGAGAAGACCCTTATATAAGAGGTTTTTAAATCTCCACATTTTAAATCCTAGACCCTGCTCGTTTTCAAGGCCATTCCATGAAAAACGGAAAAAATATCTTGCGCGTGGCGCTTACATAAATTCCTATATCTATTAACTTATAAGTTGTTAAAATATAAACTATGCATTAAAAATAACAAAAAATTATAGATTTTCATGTTAGCATAGTTGTTTTAATTTAAGGGTGTATAGCAATTTTAAAAAATCAGTAATATGTCGAAAAGTTATCCCACACGTGACAAGGAATGGCCCTTTATCGTTATAGACAGATATTTTTGTAGACAGTTTCAGGGCCGAAACTAAGGGGCGGGGGGGGGGGCATGGGGTCATGTGAGCCGGGCGCCAGATAAAGGATTATACCTTTGGAATAGATCATTTTCTTCTGATGGACTGATGACTTCCATTATTATGAAACAGTCGTTGTAAATGAAGTGTTAGGTGAAGATGAAAGAGCAGCCGTAAAAAGTTAGAACTCTGATTTTCTGGTCAGAATGGGGAAAAAAATGGCCATAATTTTTTTTGAAAAAAAAAAAAAAAAAAAAAAAAAAAAAAAAATGGCCTTTTTTTTTTTTTTTTTTTTTTTTCTTTTTCATTCTGACCAGACTTCTAACTTTTTGCTCTTTCATCATCGCCTAACACTTCATTTATAACGACTGTTTCATAATAATGGAAGCCATCAGTCCATCAGAAGAAAATAACTCGGTTAAAGTGGAAAATCGGTTAAGCGGGACTCGGGCAATTGGTACTCTACTGTATATTTCATTTTAAAAATGATCTTTAGAATACTTTTGTTGGTGCTCAGAGGGGGGTCATGACCCCCGTGACCTCCCCCTTGGATCCACCATTGTAGATTACGTAGTTCAGTATTACACATTTCATGATTACATATTTTAAATTTTAAAATAAGTCGGCTATTAGAAAATTAATAAAATTCTCTTTGTAAATGTACTTTGCGGAAGAGGGGGAGGGGGCGCCAAAATCCATTTTTACCCGGGTGCAAAAAAGGCTAGTTTCGGCCCTGGCCAGTTTTACTAAACTTACACACGAGCACAGCCTAAATCTTTAGAAATGTTGTTTGATTCAAATGCAAATTACAGAAAAGTTTCTATTTATTATTACTTTTTAAATAGCACGTCATTATCAGATCAATTTTGACTTGAAAAATATATCTTACTCCCACTGCATTTCTGTCTCAATATATCATTAATGAACATTTGAAAAGAATAACTGAAGCTTTCTCTATCTTTTCCATTTACAGTATATCATAAACTTGTGTTTCTTCATCTTAATAGCTTCCCACTTACGAACGCAGATACACATCTTCGATTAAGGTTGTATCTAGATTTCTAATCTCGATGATTGCTTTCTTGGATATCACATCTTTGAATATTTGGTCTTTATTTCTATCTGCATTAACTTTGATAGAGAATAAAAAAAATTAAAATCTATTCTAAAACGTGCTGCTTTTATGTTTACTTTTCTAAGACCTAAGTCATAGGCGTAGAGTTTTCAAAATTATTGGAGGGGCTCAGCCGGTGGCGGAGACAAAGGGCGGGGAGTCTACATTCCCTGGACCTGGAAATTAATTTACTAAGTAATGAATACAAAAATACTAAAACCTGCTAAGACAAAATTACACATAAGCGTTAAAATTTTCCGTTTTATACAGGTTTTTGTCTACCTTAGCAGGTAAAAATTCAAAGTGTTCCTTCTGACGGGATCATGAAATGTTTGCCATTAGGCAAGATTTCATTATAGACAGGTTCCGTTTACAAAGGCTAACCTTTTTCTTTCTTTCTAACCGATGACCAGGCCCCTACCTGCCGGGAAGCCCCAACGCCAGCTGAACGGGTTTGATACCTGGTATCGGGGCGGGCGACCGCCTAATCGCCGTGTAGCGGCAATAAACCTAACGAGTGCCTAGATCGTATCGGCAGTGCCTATTGCTTAGTTGTGAACGGTGTTATATCGGTTGCTTCACATTTATATCCTGTTGTTTGGAATCTGCACATTGTTGATCTCGTAAATTGGAACCTTGGTCAGGTAACGAGACCTTCAACCTGGCAAGGCACCTCCAGAGGTATAATTCACAGGTAACTTGAAGGACTTTGCACCCACGACGGATTTTACATGCACCTGCACATGCTAATCCGTATACAATTTTACTTAATTAGCCAGAAACTTGTCTTAAACAGAACATTGTTTCGGTCGCTTACGATTGCTTTTACAAAGGTTTTAGAGTATGGATACACAGGGTAACCTTATATCCACACAGTAAAACCTTTGTAAAAGCAATCGTAAGCGACGGAACAATATTCTGCTTAAGACAGGTTTCTGGCTAATTAGTAAAATTGTATGGCAATCTTTCCTTTTGGAGCATGAAAAGTTCCCACTTAAGGGGTCTCAAGACTCTTAAAGCTTTAAAATTTTCCAAATTTTAATTTTTTTAGATGTTAAACTCCTATCTTTTCTGAACATTTTGATTTTTCCTTGAAATTCCTATTAGAACTGAAGTTATGGCTTTTACATTTATACACGTTCAATAGCTGAAGCTTCGTTTCGGAAACTTTGAAGCCATTTTTCTCCAAATGACGTTTTTGGGCATAACTGCACGATATCTCAAAAACTTACGAATATTTTTTCATGAAATTTTCAAAACGTATGTTTCATGTTAGTCTGTATAAACTGAACCTAAAATTTCCTTTTTATTGTTCAAAACAATATTTTTTTAGGTGATTATACTGTTGAAATTTTCTTAATTTTGCATTAGCTAAATACAATTTTGTATTAAAAATATAAAGAAGCTTTAAATACAAATTTATTTAGGTTCAGGGTATTTATTACAATCTGAAGTATAAGTAGGCACCGAATTTTTTTTTTATTGTAGTTGCAATATTTATTTTGTAATCGTGCGCGTAACCTGTTATGTCGATTTTTTGCTCGTCAAGTGTCTAACAGTTTGGAGCCCCCTGTAAATGCTAGTTCTGCATTTTATAATTTTTAAAATACATGAAATGAAAGAACATACTTATATATTTTATTCCAATTAAAATTGTGTCTTAAAATCAAATACATTTTAAGATATTAGATGTTGAAAATTGTCTTTTTTTTTCATTTTTTCCAATTTTAAGAGTCCTGAGACCCCTTAAGACAGGATTATGCCATAGACAGGTTTTACCCTACACATATCATAAATATCTATATATCTAATAGTAAAAGACAAGATCGCTGTTTGTGTGTGTTTATTGCCGATGGCTAGGAAAATCTACTGCCCGCAGAGGTCTAAACATTTATATGAGAATAATTCAATGCAGGTATGGATGCCCCTGAGGCTCACATTTTTAATTTTTTGATAATTGGCCAAGATATTAATTAAAAACTCATCGAAAAAGATATATTTTCAAAAAAAAAAATGACGGAGGCGCGCTCGTGCAATGACCAGAGCCTGCTTTTCGAGCAGAAAGGAAAGAAGAACTAACACTTTTTTTTTTTTTTTTTTTTTCCGCTTTGTTTTAATGCCCATCAGCCGTGCCGTTTAAAATACGGAAAAACGGACGACATATTCTTCTAGTTCGTACTTTTACATCTCGAATGCCACAATCAGTTAACAAAATGTAGTTCTTAACTCTTTGAAATTTTTTTTCAAAAAAGGATTTCTCAGGCGACTTTTTCTCCCTTTCACCAACGCTTACTCAGGGCTCAATTTTAGAGGTACCAATTCGCAAAAAATACATATTTAAAGCTAAGATCATCTTCTCGTCGTCGGTGCAATCGTTTTTCTAAAAGATTAATTTTAATTCTTTAAACAAATTCGCGACCGCAGGTCACTTCTTCGCGCCTCATCGTGACGAGACTATCTTTTTTCCACAATCTTTTTAGAGCATTTCGACAGACTGGATTTTTCATCTATTACAAAAATTCCGTAATGTTCGAACGAGTAGGAGTATTTAAAAATCATAATAATAACTTAAAAGTCATAATAATAACTTAATATATCATAATAATAACTTAATCATATAATGTCATATCATAATAATAACTTAATAACGAAAAAGCAATAAAACGGTTTCGGCGCGGTTTCGCTTGCCTTCGACACACGTTTTCACTATTAAATATGCATATTTTTCATGAAATTATATAGAGTACTCGGGTACAGTTATATTTATAACATATTAAAATGTCGGACAGTTCGGACGACGAAAATTATTTTTTTTTCTTGTTATGTTAAGAACCCGACGCGAAAACAAGAAAAACTAGTCGGATGTGACAATCCCAAAACTCTTTTCTATCTCATACAGGTTAATACGACAAAATTCATTACCACAGTGCCAAAATTAAATGACAATCTATACTCATCTCCATCATAAGGATTCTAAAGATATATATTCATTAAATTGTGTGCATTTTAAAAGGAGATATAAGCATCGCATCTTTGAAACAAACAATTGAATTTTAGCATCCACCTTCTTAGATGTCTGCAAGAAAAATTCTGAACTCAAAGAGCACAAAAGCGACACCTATCGCGCTGTATATACCCAAGCCTAAAAAAAATCTATTTATGTGAAAGTGTAACAGAATATGAAGTCTGATTAAATTCTGTGTTAAAAAGCAGAAAATCAACGTTTAAAAATGCACAAATAATACGTGAAAAGCAGCAAACAGCTGTTTCGAATCTACTAGCGAGATTCTTCTTCAGTACAAGATAGAACAAGAGAGCGTGCTAGAAAAAGCAAGTCTGAGCTGCTTTTCACGTATTATTTGTGCATTTTTAAACGTTGGTTTTCTGCTTTTTAGTATTCCTGCACAAAGGCTTTAATTGCTATTTTAATAAATTCCGTGTGTTCGTTTTTGAGACAAAATAATTGCGGAAATAGTGAAAAACGGTCATAGCAGCGCCACCTATTGCGCGATTTACATCAAAATGTAATAAAGAACAACATATATCAACGTCTAACTGAATGTGAAGTTCGATGAAAATTTGTGCATTAGTTTTTAAGATAGAGCTATTACGAAAATCGTAAAAAAATCTGTATCTCAGCGCCACCTGTTGGTCAATTTAAACCAAAAAGTAATCAGCTTCATTTTATATCACGGACTAACCTAATTTGAAGTTTGATGAAAATACGTGCATTAGTTCTTGAGAAAGAGCTATTGCGGAAATCGTGAAAAATGCAGCATAGCAGCAATACCTGTTGGGCGATTTACACGAAAACGTAATCAGTACGAAATAATATCAAGGTATAACTGAATCTGAAGTTTGATAAAAATCTGCTCACTAGTTCTTGAGATACAGCTATTGCGGAAATCGTGAATAGTGCATCATAGCAGCGCCACCTATTGAGCAATTTACACAAAAAATTAATCAGCACCAAGCAATATTAAGGACTAACATAATTTGATATTTTAAGAAAATCTGTGTATTAGTTCTTGAGATATAGGGGGATTTGCACCAACAACTATTCAGCACCAATTTATATCAGGGACTAATTGAATCTGAAGTTTTATTAAATTCCGTGCATTAGTTCTAGAGATAGAGCGCCCAAAAAATTTCTGTCACATACAGGCAAACTCACAGACAGATTCACAGATAGACATTTTGTAAAAACATGTTTTTCGGGATCTGTGACCGCTAAAAAGTGTAAATCCGTCGAAAACCCGAATTCGAAAATTTTCTTGAATCCAATACTTTCTTCTTGCAAAGATAAAGGAAAGTAAAAAAGAAGAAGAAACATATTTCTTTTAGAAGTAGATGTCAATATTTTTTTCACGAAATTTTTATACGGGCTGAGAAACGATTATATTTATAACGATAAAAATTTTAAAGAGTTCGGACCAAAAGAAACAATTAAAAAAAAAAAATTATGAAACGACCGTAGATGAAAAACAGAAAATGACTTTTTTGGAGATTTTTTTCATTTAAAAATATCAATTCGGACAAAATCGGATTAAAGGTGTAAAATCATACAAATTTGTGCTTTATTAAAGGTTATTATCACGGGCCGGGGCAACGCCGGGCGGGTCAGGTGGTCTATAATAATAAGGAAAGAAGTCTTTCTGTCTGTCGGCTAAGTTCTGAAAAAACCGCTGCACGCAGAGCTACAAAATTTGGTATGAAGGTGTCTCTGTGTATTTAGTTGTGCACCCCAAAGCCCGATTTCGAACTTTTTCAATATAATTTTTAATGCAATTTTTAACGTTTTTTCACGGTTCGAGGCGATTTTTTTAATTAATAAAATAAATCCGATTTCAATCTTTTAGCGTATAATATAGTAAATTTTGCCCTCTTTTCAAAAAAGTTTATTCGGAATTCGTACAGCGATTTTTGAATTTTTCGCAAATATTTGTAGGCGATTTTTAGCGTCATTTCGTGTTTCGCATTTTTTTTTATTGATAAAAGGAATTCGGTTTCCAATTTTTAGCATTATACAATAAATTTTGTCCTTCGAAATTTTTGATTTTTTAATTCGATTTTCATTGCGAGTTTTTGCGATTCTTCGCAGCGAATTTTGATACTGGTGAAAGAATTCCGGTTAAAATGTTTTAGAGCACTAAGTAATTTTTGGCCTTTGCGACGTGTAGAATTTTTAGTGCTTTTCAATGCAATTTTCAGCGGTTTTTCGCGTTCCGCAGTGACTTTTTTACATTGGTAGAAGGAATTTAGTTAAACCTTTAGCTTAATGTAGTAAATTTTGTTCACTTTGAGCGATTTTTTGCATTCCGTCGAGATTTTTTGACATTCGTGAAATAATATCGGTTAATGTTTTTAGTCCACTATAGTGAATTGTGTTCTCCCAGAAAGTGTGCCCAGTGTCCAAAGAAGGATGAAAAACCCACCATGGAGAGTGCTTAGTTTTTTCCCATACGCCACGCTAAAATTTTCCAGTTCTTTTGCTTGTTTACAAAGAATAAAAGTAAACAGCGAATTTAGAGAGCAATTATACATCGGAAACCTTATACGCTAAACAATTTTGTAAATTATACGAAATTCCAAAATCTGTGTTTTTTTCTATGTCAGTTGGCGTACACAAAATATAGCCCATCTGAAAAAATTATTGGAGGGGCCCGAGCCCCACGGGCCCATATAACTCTACGCCTATGACCTAAGTATATTTTTATCAAATGGCACAAGTAGTTTAGAGCGTTAGATTACCGTTAAACAAAGTGATATAGCCGACGGTCTATGATCCGATATTTTCATATAAGTTATTTTAACAACATATTATCGCAGATTTCTTTTTCTCTTTCTTTCTTTTCTTTTATTTGGGATCTTAAAAGTACGCACTGCGATGTCATGAAATAAAGTAAAATAAACTCTGTCATTATAATGTCGCTGCATGTTTTTTCATTATGTAAGTTTTGTCAAGATGTAAATTTCAGCAATTTTTAATAACTATTCTGTGATTTTATGAATCCACGAAAATATGTCTATGTAATTTAATTTAATTTTTTTTTTTTTAAAGCAATCTAAGTAATATGGATAACCACTTTGTCTTACAAACTACTCACTTTACGCCATCCCTAGAGTAAAGTAAGTAGTTAAACTTGTTCTAGTTCTAGTAAGACACTAATTAATTATATAAATATTAGAAACAAAATCAATTTTAAGTTCTTTCAAAAGACTCAAAAGTATATATTATGAAAAAGAAACGTACATTTATTTGTTACTATTTTAAAACGTAACGGAAAATTAAGAAACGTTTCATTGCAGGATCATTTCATTGACATTGACCTATACGACATGCGTCTACTCGTCCAAACAATTAGAGTGAACCCGCCGAAAGTTTTTAAAAATGCAACAAAACGTACTAATATAACACTGCAACGTACTGGGGAAGCATTCCGTTTTACACAAGTTTCCTTCTATGCGGGTACACCGTCTATTGTAAATGTATTGTATTTTTTTCGCGTTTAAAGCAGGATTCCTTTGCTCTATTTTGTCGGATTTTACTGTATGCATCCAGATTATGCTAATCCGAGGCATAGAACAGAGTTGATGTCCTCCAGGGTCGGCGAACCTACGAAAGCGCGCCAATAGTGGTACGCGACAGAGTATTTTCAGCACAGTATTGTTGGATATTTTAAATCAAAGTACAGTAAAGTTACACAAAATTCACAAATTTAGATTAGCTGAGCATTCAAATTTAAGAAAATTAAATGCTGCTTATTTAATTCCAATCTAGTTTAATATGGGTTCTAAAAATTTATCAAATCGGAAGAAATATTGAAGACTATCAAAAATGAAAGATTATCAGACATCATAAACAAACATGCTACTGATAAAATTATAATAACTTACAAATGGATTCCTGACACATAGATATTTTTAACGATACTGATGTTCAATATATCTAGCCCTTTTGCCAACTTTTTCTTCTACCCTGTATACTTATACTTGAAAATAATTATTTTAAAAATCAAATAATAAAAAAATACTTAGGTAGAAACCGCTTGCCAGTAGGTTCAAGTTCAGCTTGCATTGTGCTAAAAATAACTAAATATGAATCTTATATCAACTACACTGCTCAAAACAATTAAAGGATATTTGAAGTTTTATATAAAATAAAGATATAAACGAAATTTTTTTTGCCGAAAATAGAAGAAGAGAATCACAAATGCAAATGTTTCTGGTTTTCAAACTGTGGAGTATGCAAATTTTGAGTTCGACGTCAAAAACGTCGCTTCAGCGGCAGCGAATGAAATTTGACTTTCAACTGGATAAAAGAGAATGAAGACAAGGATGATCTGCATTCAGTGATTGCTTTGTTTCGATGAGTACGATGTCTCAGCGAAGTCATTTGACAGATTCAGAAGCTTTGAGAATTGTTGGTAGGTTAGAAGGGGGCCAAACTCAAGCCGAAGTAACGCAAGCCATTGGAGTGTCACAAAGTGTCATTTCCAGGATCTGGAACCGTTTTTTGGAGAGTGGATGTGCAGGCCGAAGACCAGGGCAAGGTCGTAGACGGGCAACAACGCCCAATGAAGATCGGTATTTAGCGTTAACAGCTCGGAGACACCGAACCATGAACGCTACTCTTCTCCAACAACACCTTCGCTCGGCTACAGGCACCACGATTTCAACTCAGACTGTCCGAAACCGGCTCCATGCTGTAGGTCTGTATGCTCGCCGACCGATGGTTTGTGTTAGATTAACATCAAGGCATCGTCGCGACCGCAGGGAGTGGACAACCGAGCATGTCAACTGGAGGAGAAATGAATGGAGCAATATTCTGTTTTCTGACGAGTCCCGTTTTTCTGTGCATCCGGATAATAGGCGTATTTTCATCTGGAGGGACCGTGGCAGTAGGAATAATCCTGCGTTCGTGCACGAAAGTGTCAGATTTGGCGGTGGAGGAGTGTTGGTGTATGGTGGCATCTCCATTGACGGGCGCACTGACCTCTACATCATTCAAGATGGAGCTCTGACTGGTCGCCGATATAGGGATGAGATCCTCAGACCTATTGTAGTCCCTTACGCTGCAGCAATCGGAGATAACTTCATTTTAATGGACGATAACTGCAGGCCACATCGTGCAAACCTGGTGGAGGATTTCCTTTTCGAGGAAGGAATCGTTCGAATGGAATGGCCAGCGTGTTCTCTAGACATGAATCCAATCGAGCACGTTTGGGACGCTCTAGGAAGACGAGTTTCTGGCCGCCAACAACCCCCACAAACTCTCCAAGAACTGGAAAGAGCTCTTCTGGAAGAGTGGGGCAGAATACCCCAACTCGTCATTAATAGCCTCATTGAGTCCATGCCTCAAAGGTGTTCAACGTTGCTGGCCGCCCGTGGAAACCATACCCCCTACTGAAAATGATTTTCTTTGAAGAAAACACCTTTTCTTATTCTTTTTTTCTCATATGCACAAATTGTGTTTTTTTCCTTTAGTACACAAATGTGCAATAAAATGCATTTTTTTCTGCCAAACATGTGTAATTTATTCTCATATAACCTACTATGTCTGTCGACCATGTATCAATCAGCTAAACAGTTTACCAGATACAAAATCCACCTAAAACTGCAATATCCTTTAATTGTTTTGAGCAGTGTATTTGGTATTCAAAATGTAACTGTCAAAATCTATTATTTTTTATTCCTTTTTAAAATATACCTTCTATGTATGTTAGCAGAAAATGTTAATCTTAGTAACAAAATTTCAATTTCTATTGTTCCTTGTTTATTTATTTTTATTTTTTTATTTTTCTTGGGGGGCGGGGGAGGGAATTATGGTTACTTAAAAAAAATTGTGGAAGTATTTGGCAAAAGGCACCGTGGAAAAGGTTCGCCATCCCTATGCTCTAGACCAGAGCACTAATAGTATCGATCCGGGTACTAACTATCCACCTTTAAGGACGATATTGTTCGTTGTTCGTTTTTGTTTTCTATATTCTTGCGCATACGCAAACCTCACTATTAAAAAAAATCCCTGCCGGCCCGGCTTATAGGCGGATGTAGATTTCGAAGTTCCAAGAAAAACTAAATCATGATTAGTTATAAATCCACTTTAACAGTTTTATCTGGCCGCTTTTGACGAGTTTTTATTTCATTTTTATATAATAGCTGGTTTTATCAAAATCATGTTAAGGCGGTATTAAAAAAATACTTTTACATGCTCAACAACTCGAAATTTTCTGGCACATTTTCAGATTCATTTTTAATAGAAAAAATATGAAACTTGCTGACGTGACTTTTGAAAAGATTTATAAGTGACATGTGTTTTTATTTTTCTTTCCATTAATTAAAACTTGATTAATAAACAATTATTTTCTCAGTAGGGCGATATTTTTCGTTTCTAACACAATCGCTTCGGAAAATTCTGTTCAAATTGCCCACTTTGACATCATTTTTTGAAATATATTCTGCCTGTATCAAAAAATCGATCATTACGGTACGTTATATAATTTCTGAATAAGAGAATCTACCAATTGGATGCGTTTGAGAGCAAAAATGAATTTAAAAATGAGTAATAAAATAAGCAGTTTGGATTTGAATATACCCTTAATACAATGATTTTTCCAACACAATCCGCTTCGGTAAAATTGGTCCTATCAAAAACTTGTCTATATAAATGTTGAAGATAATATTAAGAAGATATATGATAAATCCATGGGGATTTTATATCTTGTGAATTGACGAAGTTATGGAAATTTTTCTTCTTCACCCCCCCCCCCTTTTTTTGTTTTCGTTTTTAATTTTTTTTTGCGGTACAAATTGGTCCTATCAAAAACTTGTGAATATAAAAGTTGTAGATAATATTAAGGAGATGTATAATAAAATTAATTGGATTTGATATCTTGAGAATTGACGAAGTTAGGAATTTTTTTTCTCCCAAAAACCCTATTTTTTGATAAATTTTTAATTTTATCAAAAATTTGTGATACATAAATTTTTGGCCCTATTTTTAGAAGTAATAAAAACTTTAAACAGATTTGATATGTACAAAAATTAAGAAGTTATGGGGGTTTTTTGGTTTTCAGAAAACCCCTCCCTATTTCCATCCCCTTGGTCCGATTTTGCCCACTAATGAACTTGACCGAGATTTTATGCCCCTTGATTTTATGTATTAGTTTGGAAGAGATTTGTGCAGAATTGTAGAAGCTATCGTGTCCAGAAGAAAGTGATATATATATATATATATATAGATAGATAGATAAATAGATAGATACATATATATATATATAGTTTTTTACTGGGGGTGGTTTTGGGTTCTAGGGGTCATGATCGTTGTAGATCTGCAAAAACTTTTCAGAAATTCCATCATAGGAACGATCCCAATAGGTAGTATTTCATACGAAATCTACCTAAAAAGGAAGCTTTTTAAATACTAAGGCTTGTTATACTCCCTACTCTAAGAAATAAAATTAGTATTTTATATGCCGTCATCTTTTAATATATATATACTATATATATATATATTTAAATCTTGCAAGCAAAGCCCGACCGAGCCAAAGAATGTACCAGGGCCCGGTATTTATTTGGAGGAGCCTTCTTAAACTGCCACTAAAAAATAAATATTTCAGATGATTTAGAATACATAAAAAAATAGTTATATAACTTTATATTTTTTGTTGTTGTTTATAAACTTATTCTTCTTTAAAAGTAAAAAATATTAATTGCAATCAGTACAGGGTCAAAAAATATTAAAAATATCAGCTTTATGAAAATTGCATTCAAAATTTGGGGAATGCCAAAATCAGGGTATACAGTGCGACGGGCCAGTTGCCCCATTCATTAATAAGGCCCTGCTTAGAGGTTTTTGTTTTTTCTAATCATTAGAAATTAGCTTCTTTTACAATGTGCACTGTTAAGGCTGTTCTCAAATCCAAAAGGGCAACTTTCTGACATAAGTTTAAATTTATTTTTGTTCGGAAATGCATGAAACTAGCAGTTGTTGTTGTTCAGAAACTATGTCATCGAGCTGTTTTTTCCGGGTTTTTTTTGCAAAGGCAATAGATATTTCAGAAAATAGTGTCAAAGTGGTCTTTTGAACCTAATTTCCTCGTGAATTGGGAAAATCCACTCAAGAAAGGGTGAAAAACATGTTTGTCACGTGATCCAAATCGCTTGTAACTCATTAGGTAGTTGATTGATCAAAAAATGGAAAACACAGTTCGATTCCAAATCGCTGCTATGGCCAGGCTTTCCAATTTTATATCTTTCCGTTAAAAAATGAATTTGTAAATGTGTCAAAACGTTTTACGCTTGTTGAGAAGAGCAGTCGAGAACAGCCTTAAGCATATTCAAGTTTTCAGGTTCAGTGCATTTTTTCACTATAAGGAGAACATTCATTAAATAGACATTTCATTTCATTCATTAACTTACGTATAACAATAATTTGTATATAAATAACAAAAAAAGTTAATGTTGCCAGAAACTGTATATGCTTTTTATGGTACTGCTTGATTATCCCGCCGACAAAAAAAACTGTCGCCAAACTGTGAGATTAAATGTCAATAATGGGTGACCGTAAATGTCACATTCACTTGACATTAAACGGGTTACACGTGTTTGTTGCGTCATCAAGTCTTTTTAATTCGACGTTTTATTTGTATTTTTATTAATGTTTTATTAATTTATTTGTTCTTTCGTTATTTAAAATTACGGGAAATTTTGATCTTCTTTTTTTTTCCTTTCTTTCTTTTTTGCTTCAATCCTATATCTAATATTTACATACATTTTATAGTTATACTGGTCTACGTTTTTTGACTAAATAAAGAGCATTAGGTTCCTTACAATTTACCGTTATCATTGATATTTATTGTGTCCCTTAATAAATTCGATTATTATATTTTTTTTCACAAATACAATATCTTAAAAATATATGTTTGTTTATGGTATAATTTAATAATTCTGCATTTAATTACCGTCAACCGGTACTTTGGTCCACTTTTTCCTGGTTCTACTCACATTTCTATTATTAAAAATATTAAATGTGATCTTTCAACGTTGAAATGGAGTTGTAAACAATTAACAGGCAACAATGAATCAAACTGTATGGTTTTAAAGAGGAACTTTTCAAATTTTTTAACTATTTTTAAAGTTTTGGAACAAAGTAACCCCTGCTGGGGGCTTCTTTGATCCATTGACGTAATTTCATATAAAATGAATACATTTCATACGTAAATGAATAAATTTTTATTGAAACCCCCTTGCAATAGCATTTGCTAATAAATTAAGACTTCAAATTCGATAAACAAATGCTTTTTTTTTTTTTTTTTTTTAAACATTTAAACACAATAAACCAATTGTTAATATTAAAGAAACGCGAAACAGTTTTCGTCATGTTATCCTCAGCAACTGGAACAAAAACAATTAATGTAACATTTTGCTACAGTAACATTTGAAAAAAATGCTACTTAAAACATGTTTTAAGAGATTTGGTTGTATAAAAGGCCTTTCTAAGTAATTGAGACTATTTTCGGACCAAAAAAGGACTGGTACGAATTAGACCCCAAATACTAGTTTTCATGTTAGCTTTATGAAAATGTAAACGTTTTCTGTCAAAATAAAAAGTTAAAGGATAAACTATGATCACACATGGGTTACAGGATACTAAAGGTAATATTTTGATGCTTACCTTATTTGTAGCTCTTATCCAGATTGTTTTACTATAGAAAGTTTGGAGAATTAAAATTTACACACGAAAACAGTTGTTTACAAACACATTTAGTGTCGCCACTAAAATTTTTTAAATTACCCCCAAACTATTCAAATACCCAATAGTAGGGTATAAAATACTTTTCAAGGGCAAAAACTCCAAATTATCTTGTATTGTTTGTTCAATACAAAGAATAAAAACTTTTTTTATGGGATGGACCAAAGTATACGGTACGTAAACTATTAGTATTATTTTGTCCGAAATCATCTAAATAATTCAAATTTTATATTTGGTATGTCGCTACGCCGTAAGAGGACGCCATCGTTAAAGTATCAAACCCTATTCTTTAGTGATTTTTTTGTTTATTTAAAGTCATTAATTTTCCCATCTTAAAATTTATAATAGCAACATTCTTCCATTTGTATAATTTGGCGAATTATTTGGCGATTTGTATAATTTGGCGTAATTGGTCGACTGGATAATCAAGTCCCTTTTTATCCCTTTTTATTCTAAAGTATAATTTAAAAATTCTCTTTGCTGAGCACCAAAAAACTAGACTATCTTTAAATCGTTTTTTCTTAGATTTCCAAATAGATCCAACTTTAAAAAAAAAAAAAAAAAAAAAAGAAGAAAGAATGGATTTGCAATGAGAATTAAAGTTGCAATAAAAAAAAAAGAATCGGCATTTTTCATTTAAGAGCCTACTTCAGTCACGCAAAAAGAACCGTTCACTAATGCTATTCTTATGGAAGAAATTTATAAAGATATCACGGTTGCATTTCAATATTTTTAGATGATTTTTTTTGCAACGGCTAGCTGAGATTGATCTGTAAAAAGGTCATTTTTTATTTTTTCAATTTTCATTGGGGATTTTTTTCAAGAAGATGCTTTCATTATAGGAACCGGTTCTGAAAATGAAAGTGTCCTGATTAAAAATACCTGTAGACGAAATTGAAAAAGTAGAAAACGGCCTGCATACAGATTCACCTCAGCTAGCCACTGCAAAATAAATCATCTAAAAATATTGAAATGCGACCGAGATATCTTTATAAATTTCTTCCATAGGAATAGCATTAGCGAACGGGTCTTTTCAACCATGTGTTGTTATCAGATAATGAACTGTTTATTTAGATTTAGACAGTAATCATGAAATCTACGAGACATGTTGGTTGGCAATTATACAATACATAATTATTTGCACGCATCTAAAGGTCGAATGTCTGGAAGTTTTACAAAAGACTATAATGATATCCTTTGCAGAAAGAACTTATTTTCCTTTTCAAAAACTTTTTTAGCAAAATTTCCAATTTGATACCACATGCTTCATGGAAACAATTTCATTAAATCTTGTCGACTTCCTTGTTTTCAATCGTTTATTGTTCTGCCCACGTCACGTACATTGAAAATGCATAACAGAATTCAAAAATACTTTAAGCAATTCGCGCCTATTGACAGTAATGCTTACAAATTATTTTGTGTAGCTCTTTATATAAGTTATATAATAGGTTTTACACACTGAAGATCTGCACGGGCGGGCCCGAAGGCCAGGGCCTATTTTCATTTGCGGCACTCGGGCCGGGACTAGTGACTACCCTTTACGGGCCGGGCCGGGCTTGGGCCTTACTTTTTTCCGGAAGAATCGGGCCGGACCTAACTTATTTTTGCTGTACAGAGCCGAGACTGGTTTCTTTTCTAGTCTTCACGGCCCCAAAATTTTCATTCCTAGTTTTGAACCAGCCCGTATGAAAATCATTGTCTCGGCGTGACCTGTCCGTTCAAGATCTGTAAGGTTAAGCCTGGCCCAAAAATTTTTTGCAAAATATGCATACATTTTTGAATCGCTATTATTCTACAATTAAACATTAACATTTTTTTTTTTTTTTTTTTTTTTTAAGAATAGTAAATTTCTACGCAAATTAAAATATAGCTAAGTTAAAATACAGTAAAACGTGTGAAAAGGAACCTGCCTATGACGGAATCCTGTTTTAAACTGAAAAAATGCAAAATTAATATACTAATACGTAAAAAAAGAATATATAATACATTTACATTTTCTAAGAAGGGAACTTGTCTATAAAGCATTTTTTTTTTCTTTCCAATGTAATTGAGTCTTAGAAGATTTTAGGGTCTGGTGGGGTGAAATGGGTAGGGATTGATATTTTAGCATATAACAAATGTTATATTTAAGAGAGAGTTTTTATTTTTTGATATATTTTCAGACATTAGTTGGCAACATTTCTATTCCTTCAAAAAGTTTCTGTATTGTATATAGCAACAGGATATACCCTTGTTTTCATCTGTAAGAATGTGTGTGTTTCAATTGTGATAGTGAAAAACCCTTAAAAATCTATATTTTTGAAATTTATTCAACAAATATTTTTTATAGTTTTAATTAGTAAAGATTCTGAAGTAAAGTTTATGATAAATTGGAAAGTAATATTTAAAATACTTTTTTTGTAATTAAATTTTTTGTGTGGTGAGGTAAAATGGGTATAAGTTAGGCTTAACTAATCGATCCAATTAAAATGTAATTAACAGGGATGAGATGTCTGCTTTTCGGCAAAATTCTGTGTTTTGGGTTCAATTGTGCTTTTTGCTTTTCAGAAACACTGTATATAACATTTACAGTTTATTTACAGGGTCACTCAAAAATATTCAGCAACATTATATGTGGAAATTCTATTAAATATGTTTTGCTTTTTCAAACTCAATCGAATTTATCTATGTTATTAAAGTACACTACAACATATTTTCTATTGAAAATGGTAGGATTTATAGGATTTACAGGGCCACACAAAAGTATGTGGATTCAATACAATCTATGAGTGATAATATGATTTCCTTTCCTTACAAAGATTTAAAAAGTGCCATTCTGACAGCAATTTCTCCTTCTCAGTCATATGGCACAAAAAATGCATTAGAAAATGCAATATGTAAAAGGAAATGAGTGCAGAGTAAAGGTGGTGAAATTTTGACACATGAGGAAGTAACACAACATCTCTTACAAGAAGAAATCGATCGTTTAGAAAAGAAGGAAAATTTAAAGCCCCAACCAAATAACATAAGAAGAAAAAGATCCCCATCATTCACAATTACACATCCTACTTGTACAACTTCTAACAAGATGAAAACATCGGAAATTTTACCAGGCAAGTGGGTTAAAGTGAAATATGCAAAAAAAAAAAAAAAAAAAAAAAAAAAAAGTTTTGTTGAATTCAATGGACAAATTATTGGCATGGAGGCGGGAGGAGAGGAATTCAAAGTGAAGTTCACAACAATGTCAAGCATTGGTGATTTTTTTTTATATTTCCTGAACAAGACGACACAGATGCGGTTACCAAATCTCAGATTGGGAAAATTTTAAAAGGATCCACATTTCAACAACTGTGGTCACTACAGATATCAAATTAAAAATAATTATACAATTTTTTAAAGTTAACATTTCAATTAATTTTGTGTAATTTTCTTCATATAATTAAAATAAAAGCTTAAAATAACGTTTCCAGTAAATTTATATAATAATTTATTACTTATTCAGTCAATACCTATTTTACCCCACATGGTACCCATTTTACCCCACTTCAGAGATAAAGAGTGTATGCGAAACAAAAACACATTATTACTATTTAAAATTAAAAAAATAAATTAACAACTATATAAATGCTTTGCCAAGACATCAGTTGCATAAATAAACACAAAGAAAATCGTATTAAATATTTTTATTTCAATGAAAACAAGCATTGAATGAAAAAATGGTGCTTTTCATACCCATTTTACCACACCTGACTCTACTGTATTTTTTTTTTTTCAGTTTTTTAACAATTCAATGCATGGAATATGGACTAACAATATTAATGATAACTGAAACATTTACATAGAAGAAATAACAATTCATTAAAAAAATAAGGTACTTTTCGGTTAGCCGGGCGGTAGTGTTATATATACATATGTATGTATTACTATATATACATATATATGTATATTTATGCATATATAGAAGCTATATGTATACATATATATATATATATATGTGTGTGTGTGTGTGTATATATATATATATATATATATATATATGTGTGTGTGTGTATATATATATATATATATATATATATATATACCCAGATAGCATTTTTTGCTTTTTAAAGCCTTTTTTCAACCATGCTACGTAAATGTTTGAATGCTTTTTAAAGGCTTTGCATGAAAAGTTTGTAAATGTTTTGTAAAGGATTGAAAAAGGTTCCTAGTTGACGCTATCTGAGGGACTTTGTAAGTGTTTCATGATAAGCATGTGAAAAGGAAGAAACGAAAGGGTAGTTACAGGAGTTGCAATCAAAGATTGATGAAAGGCTTTTATTACAAGCATGCATAAAAAAATGAAAATGAGGTTTTTATAAATCATAAAATCTTATTTGATAGAAAAATGAGATAAATAACTCAACTTAGAATTTTTCTGAGCTGAGCATATTTTTTATTTTTGTTGTTTGTTTGTTCCTGTGGAAAATTAAATTTTAGTCAAATATTATCTATACATTAAAAAATACTGGTTTTTATTAGTCCACATGTTTATCAAATTGCTTATTTTAATTAATATGTTCATTTTTTACCTTGAAAGAAATTCTTACATCCCTGTCTTTTACTATGTATGTATAAAATATATGTTTAATTTTTATCAATTCGCTACATTATTAGATCCTATTTTAATAATAAAAAAAGCTTAATAATGTTAAGAGGCTACTTCACTCACACAGAAACACCTGATTGCTAATGTTAATCCGCTGGGAGATTTTTTTTTTTAATATCTCGCTTGCGTTTTTTTTTTTTCTTTTGCATTGCATACCTGCAGTTTTGATACAAAGGCCATTTTTCGACTTTGTTTTACAAGGTTTTTTTGCTTATTAGGATATATTCAGAACTGCTTTCGAAAGCAAAAATACTCTAGTAAAAAAAAAAAAAAAAAAAAAAAAAAAACACATTGCAAACAAAACTGAAAACTTAAAAAAAAAAGGGTGTTTGTACAGATTGACCACAAGTAACAAATAATAAAATTTACAATATTGAAATGCAAATGAGATATTTAGAAAAATTCTCCCATAGGATTAACATTAGCATGCAAGTGTCTACGCATGAGGGATGTGTAATCCCATTAAAAAAAAAATTCTTAAGGAAAAACACTTTCATTTGAATAAAAACCATTCCAAGTAAAATTTTAATTAATTATCAGCAGTGAAATTATTGAAGATTAAATACGTGAAATTTTTTACATTGCTAACTCGGCGCAAATCAACAGTGCATTGCAGCACTATTTCAGGGATCCGGGTTCGACATTTTTCACTCTGTTTATTTACGCTTAGTTAGCAACTTGAAAAATTTCACGTATTTAGTATTAAAAAATCATTCTTATACACATAGGCATAGAGTCTTGAAAATTATTGGTAACTTAAAATTAAAAAAAGCAAAGGGATTTTTTTTTTTTTTTTTTTTTTTTTTTTTTTTTTTTTTTTTTTTTGTCATTTATCCTTTAACAAAAGAAAAAGGAGAAATTCAATAAAATAAAAAAACTAAAAGCTTTTTTATATTAGAGGGTAAGAAAAAGTATTTAAAATGTTACAGGGACTTGAGACCATACAACTCTATGTCTATGCTTATACATAGTAAATTTAATTATACTTTCAGTTACTTACCTTTTGAATCCAGTTCACTATTCAGGATCAGATGATTTTTTATTGTATACATATATAATGAAATCTGTGTTTACCTACAATTAATAGCACATCAAATATGTGGAATTCCAATATAGTGTACATTTAATGACTGTAGAAGATTGTATATTTTTTATATTACTACTTCATTAAATTTTTTAATTCTTTCATTCATTAAACTTATTTCTTAGAATTTTCAATTATTATTTAGAGAATATTGTCAGATTTATAAAATAAATCCTCCATAGGATTCTGATTGATGACCACGGGAATATATTTAGTCTTTTCTCTAAAAATTGTTTAATGATGCAAAATGCAAAAGAATTTTTTTTTTACAAATTCAATGATCTTTCCAGCATTTTTACATAAAAATAGTAATTTCTTGCTTGCTTAACAATGTAAATTACGTATTACAATAAGACAAATTTTAAAAATCATCTGCCTTCCTCCCTTCTCCAATGTTTTTCTTTTACCAGAGAAATATTATCCTATGTACAACAGAGCAAATACTAAACAAAATTATTTTTTTTAGTTTTTTAAAGTATAATTTAACTCACTTAAATTGTTCTTTTTCTGATTGTAATTATTTTTAATAACTTAAGACTGAAGCAATGAAAAATATTTCTCAGTATCAAGGAAATAGTCTCTAAAACAAATGAAACATCATTCAGTTTATAAAATTCTATTTATTTACATATAAAGAATTAATATAGTAATTTATTTACATATAAAGAATTGATATAATTAAGAGGAACTTCATTAAATTTTTCTTCTTGATTCATTCTTTTCTCTCTAGAAAAAAATAAAATATAAAATTATAAACACACAAATTACATACGTATAGTAAAAGTAAATAAAGTACAGTGTGACCTCAAAAATCCAGCACCAAAGTCATCTCGCCGCTTTTTTTTTTTTTACACTTCCACCTTATAGGAGAAAGAAAAATAATAAATCGTTAAACAATTAAAAATTTTGAGATTGAAAGTGATGGATTGGCTGACAGTGAGATCGCAGATGCTATGCTAAATTGAATCCCTTCTGAGTACAGAAGAAAAGGTATCAGTGGAAAAATGCTTAAATTTGACTGGAAGACTAACATCTGCTTTAGATAAATAAGACTGTATTTTCAAAATCAATATTCTACATTTGTGTAAAATTAAAACTTGTTAAAAAGCTGTTCAAAGAATTGAAGCAAATAAAATTGACATCGATGTTCAGGAAATTACACGAGAAGAAATGATATATATTAGATTTTTTTTTTTTTTTTTTTTTTTTTTTTTTTTGTAACATAGAAAATGTGAATAGAAACTTTTAATTTTAATATTTTTTAAAATATTTAATTTTCTAATTTTCTCAAAGACTATTACTTGGGTATGAATTAAATTACGAATAACGGCACCATTAAGACTATTAAAAGTATTTTTGAAGTCAGAAATTCGGCATCGTCATGGTCCAGATAATGCCGGATTTTCGAGGTTATACTGCACACAATAGAGAGTGACACAGACAGAATCTTCATCTGAGATTGTTACTCATAAAATGAACATTTTGATTTTGTGACACACACACACACACCAAAAAAAAAAAAAAAACCCTACATAATGAAAAGCACAAATAACCATAATAAATCTAGCCTTTATGTGTTTAAAGGTTTCATAAAAGAGCATTTTCTTATATCTTCAGATGATGGAAAAAAAAAAAAAGAAGAGAGTGAGAAAGAGTAATAATTAGTGAAATAGGTGAAAAAAAAAAAAAAAAAGATTATATTCTATCAGCAGAGGGTATACACTAAAGAGTAAACACTATAGCTACAAACAGCATGGTTCAGTGATATATATAAATGGATACATATCCGATATTTATTTTCAAAATATCATGAAGTTTGATATTTATTTTCAAAATATTGTGTATATTTTCAGTCGAGCAAGAGTAAATGGATTTTTCGACTTTGTCGTTCTGTAGATAAAGAACTTTTGCTCTGGCAATATGACAATTTTAGCCCCCCCCCCCCCTAAAAAAAACAGTAAAGTACCAATTATACATCTTTCAGGAAACCTTTCTAAAACGATGCATAACTGAGAAAGGCGTATAATCGAAATTTTAGTCGGCTAAGGTGCAAAATCTTTGACTGTAGAAATACAATGCTGCAATCGCACAAATTGAATTTTGATACCATTTTTGATTGTTTTAAATACATTATATATTGAAAAAAAGTTAGCCCTTTGCACTCGAGGACTCCGGAGCGGAGCCATTTAAAATTTGTCTTCAAACTTGAGGGCTCCGCTATGGAGACAATAAAAATAATTTTGTGATACCTGCAGGGTTCGTTGATATATATCAATGGATATATATCATGATATATATCCGATATTTATTTTTAAAATATCAAGATTTTTGATATTTTCGATATTTTCAAATTCTTGATATTTATTTTCAAAATATCAAGATGTTTGATATTTTGTTTATTTGATATTTATTTTTAAAATATCAATGTGTAAGATAATTTTGATATTTTCTTCAGTCAAAACAAATGTAAATGAAATTTTCAACTGTTATTGACTGTGCCATTCTGTAGATAAAAAACTTTTGTCTCTGGCAGTGACTTTTCTAGGCAAAGAATACAAGAAAATTTTTTTACAAATATCTTTTCTAAGCTTTATGTTTGAAACTTTTATTTTTAAATGTAGAACTAATGGTTATGAGAGACAATTAATTCAGAACAGCCATTGAAAGAGAAACTGTAATTTACATAATCTTATATGCAGCATTATTAGAAAAGAATTTTCTGATTGTGGTTTAATTGAGTCTAAACTGTACTACAGGTTAGGGAATAAACAATAAGACAAGCTTACATTTATGTTAAAATTCTTCAATTAAAAAAAAAATAATTTGTATTTAAAATTTTATTTTATAAAATATAAAACTTTCTCGATTCTTGATACAAATCCTATAGTTTATATACATATGCAAAATGTATGCAAATATATGCAAATTGTATCTGTTTTCAAATAGTACATTTTCAATTTTGTTCTAAGTAAAAAAAAAAAAAAAAAGAGAAATGCATTTTAGAATACTATTGTTTAAGTTTTGTATGTTAATTGCAATATGTATCACAATTTACGATTACAAAATGTAATAATTTTATAATTTTTAGTTTTTTTTTATGTATCATAACATTTGTATTCGTATTCATAAAGAATTAAAAAAAATAATAAGATATAACTAAAATCACTTTGAGTTGCTGGTAATACAAATGAAAAAAACCTTTGAGTGCAAAGGGTTAAAATATTAAAAAAAATAATTAAATAATTTCTAAAACTGAAAAATAAAAGTGAGAATTATCAAACCTTTTATATCAGTTGCATACCTTGTTAATTAAACTAATTTTTAATCATCGTCTGACATGCCGATTTACTTTAAAGACTTAAGCAAAGCATTATTTCAAGAATCAGAAGTAAATTTGCTTCATATACTTTTTATGCTTTCTGTATATGCGTAGATGTAATAGTTTTTCTATTTATTGAACATCATACTGTATATTATTCATAATTTAAACTATGCCTAAAAGTAGAACTTTTGTTTATACAAGAAGTTTAACATAAAAGAAGGTAGAAGGAGGAATGGGACATGTTTAATTCTTTCTTTTTAATAAGATGAATGTAAATTGCTAATATTCAAATATTTTTAGAAGGTAATATATTAATTATAACATTATAAATATATTCATTTACTTCAAAACATAAATAAATTGAACTGATGATTTTTTAATGCTATCTCTGATTGACAATCCTGAATTTTCCTTCCAGTGATGAAGGTACTGAAATTTGATATTGTAGCACAGACATCAACCTACAATCTTTGTTAGACTGTATATATAGCCAACAATAGACTATTTGCCCCTTATCATACATTGTTTTATAGCTGTCCCATACCTCCCTGTTAGTGGGAAGGTATGGGACACATTTTGAAATTTATAATTTCTTTATAAAATTGTTTCTGCAAATTATGTTTCTATATTGTTCAAGGACATTAGAGAGTGTTTCATTTTGTATTTTATATATCAAAATTTTGTTTATGTGTCAAATAAAGTTGATTTTCTTATTTTTGTAAAAAGCATCACATTCTTCCCCACTCTCCCCTCAAGGTCAAGTAAATAATAAAGAATGTATAATTAAATATGCATAATAAAGATGAGATACATTTTCCAGGAATTATTCAATGGAACTTTCCACATAAAGATATCATATTAATTCACACCAAAGTCGTAAAGTAAGGAAGTTTTATTTCAGGTTTAGCCAGTCTTAATAATAATAAAAGCTTGATTAATACATAAATATATTTGATAAAAAGATTGTGATTACCAATTATCAGCAATATCTTGATTTTTTTCAGAAATAAATTTATACTTTCTTCACAAAAAAACAATGAGTTCAGTCATATATCGAGAATTATATACAGTAGACTCCCTCAAATCCGCACAGCTTGGGACAAGTGGTTGTGCGGAATTTAGAATTTTGCACATTTCTGATCATTACTTTGTTTACATTTTTTAAACAGTAATTTGAATGTAATAATGCATTCAAAATTATACATAATGCTTGCAATATGGTAAAATATTAAAATAATTAAGTAAAGTAATAAACTACAATGATGAAAAGTAAGATAATTTTGAAAATTATTAAAATATTGAAAGTAAAGATCAAGTAAATGATCAATAATGTATAATTAAATATGCATAATAAAGGTAAGATACATTTTCCTTGAATTATTCAATGAAATTTTACTCATAAAGGTTGATTCAAAAATTGATTCAAATCAAAATCATAAAGTAAAAAAGTTTTACTTAAAGTATCTTAAAGTAAAAAGTTTTCAAAAAAATGGGTTGCTCATGGAGGGAGTTCAAATGGGATGGTCTCTGAAAGGAGGTAAAATTAGTATTGAGCCTATGGGAATAAATTTCGTTCCATGAAAAAAATGATCGGTCAAGGAGGTGGTCGCATAGGGAGGTTTCACTATATATATGTGTGTGTGTAAATATATGTATATATTTAACACTGGCGTACAGTTACAGAAAAGTACAAACTTTCATAGGAAAAAGAAAACATTCGTACCATTGAGCATGAACTCACAAAAACAAATTTTGTTAAAATATATAATAACCAACCTGTTAATTTAGAAGCTACTGTCTGTTCCACTTCTTGCTGGGCAATTTTAGATTTTGTACCCTGTTAGGACTTTGTTCCAACATCATCTGTAATTTTCTCAACATGCTAGCAACCATGACTTCAGCATCTTTACCAGATGATGTCATTAGTTCTTGAAACTAAAAAATAAAACATAAAATAATAACAATGAAGAAAAAACTTTTAAACCCTTCATGACAAGCCTCCCTTGTACCGCTATTTTCAAATAGTGACTTTTTCCTTATTTAATAAATTTATATTAAATAAGGTAAAAATGGTACTTTTTAGTTAGCCGGGCGCCAGTGTTATGTATACAAGTATATATAACACTGGCGCCCGGCTAACCGAAAAGAACCGTAAAAATTACCATTCGGATATAGTAATAGTTACAAGGACTGTGTACACACTTTATATCACATTACACATATGTTGTCATGAAGGGCTTAACATTACAATACATTTTGCAATGTATTTTTGTACCAATTTATATTTATTATTTATTATCAACTACACCGGTAGCAGAAAGTTAGAGATGGGAGTCGCAGATTTTCTTTTTTCGTTTGCAGGTTATTTTTCTATTGAACTCTTATTTCGCTTTATATTATGTTTGGCTCTTTCTTACTTAATACAAAAACTTAAGATTATTATTAGTAAAATTAATAAAATGCATAATAACATTTTTAAAAAAAGTGATCGTTTGATTAACACTTCGATTGTAAAACTTGCAACCTGTCAAACCTGTTTTACCTGCAGATTATTTTCTCCCTCTGAAGTATCTGTTGCAGACACTTGGAGGATTTTCTGCTATTGGGTCAACTACTAAAAGTACACTTATTAAAAGTATGTACTAACTTTATTTGGTGAAATTGGTTGTCGGGATAATCAAGTAGTACCAAAAGAAGTAGTAGTATGAATTTCATGCCCTGTCAATTTTCACACTGCCAGTACAGATAAAATTATGGGGGGTAGGGAAAAGAAGGGTAAGGTAATTTCATATTTATTAATTAAACAACAATAATAATAAACCAAGTTTTAATTTGTATGAATTTACAAAACATTTAATTTTTAAATAATTCTTATTTTGATTTAATTTTTTCCAATTTACTATTAATAACTAAAAGTATTGATGGGCAATTTTAAAATTAACAAGCTAACTGATAAGCATTTAAGGCTCATGATTTTATAGGCTGTGCTTAATATAACGGTATCACTTCAGGGAGGTGGAGTTTGGCACTTGATATCTTAAGATATCTCTAGGGAGAGGGAGAAGATTCATTTTCGATATTGTTACCATTTTTGATCCAACCAAAATATTCATTTTTCTATTTGTAACTGTTACTTTACATCAAAATATTCAGTTATCTATTTTTATGAAAATACTAAGTTATTATTAAAATCATTAAATGATTATATACAATTATTTCATTCTGAAATATGGAATACCTCAACGTTTAGCTTTCCTATTTTTTTTTTATATATATTTGCATATAATCCGCTGTTGGAGAAACCAGATAGTACGTTTGAAGTGATACTTGTGCTTATTAGTAAAATAAAGAGGAAGAATGTTGGCTATCTGTTTTGTTGGATAAGAGCGGCAAGAAACAATATATCTGTTGAATACATTATGTAACAAAGAGCTATTTTTAAATACTTTTAAAAAAATTTATTGATATAAACTTATTTTATATTTAATATAGTGATATTTTACATACTCTTTCTTCTTTATTAGAAAATTTTATAAATAACAGATGTATAACAATATATTTGCATATAACTGAAAATATGTAAAAAGAAAATGAAAGGAAGAAAAAATAAAAAGAACTTTAAGACACTGATAACAATATGATTAGTGATGGAAGGGTGGGACATAATCCAGGAATGATAATATAAGATATTGTAAAGGCTGGAAAGATTACAAAATTACTATAAAGTTGGTAACGTTATATATGTACAGCCTCTTAATATTAAAAGCTTTGCCGATTCTCAATCAGCTGGCAAAATGACATACGAAAATTAATTTCTACTGTAAATGTATGTTTATTTTTAATAAATAATTTTTTTATTCTTCACTACACATAACAAATTTATTTTTTGAGATGTATACATGCACATGATTTAGTGGGGATTTTTTGCAGAAAAACTTTTAAATAAGTACTTGTGTTTGAAGACAGTTTTTAAATTTTACATATAGCAGCTACTATAAATATAGGAATATCAAAAAGGGAGTTTGTGCAATAAGGATAAGATATTCTCAAATAAATTTAATGAAGGACATTATAATTATGCAATTATTGGCACAGATGTCATATTTGCCCCATATTGGTGCGATTTTTTTTCGGTTGCCAATTTGGCGAAAACATCAACAGCATAAACAACATAATCCGGGTTACCACATCAAGCAAAATAACGGCACTTTGGCGCCAGTTAAGTACCTATTGCGTATATGACATTGGCGTCAGAAAAAAATCGCGCCAATATGGGGCGAATATGACATCTGTGCCCAATTATTATTGTTTAAATATGAATATTATTTAACATATGATAAAACATTTTTTCTCCTTAAAATAAGAGCGAAGGTTAAATGCATTTTTTTTTTTAACTTAAAATGCAATTTTTTAGGAATATATTAAAGAGACACCTTTTGAATATAAAGCTTTTTTAAATAGACTTTTAACAATTCTAATATAATTGAAAAAAAAAAAAAAAAGATTTCTGTTTGAATGTTATTTTAAAATTACAACAGAAAATCATCTGTAAATATATATAGACGCTAAAAGGGATAACAAACAAAATGAAATGATCTACATGTTTTATACGCTACGCACAGCATATATATTTTCAAATGAATGTAATTTGTTGAAGGTCAAAGTCTGTTTTGATTTGTAAATCAGTCCACAGCAAGGGGGTGATGGTGATTTTAAAACTTTAAGTATACATTCCTTATTTTTTGAAGACTTTAAGAAAAAAAGATAAAATTTATTTTTACAAGCTTAAAATAATTAAACATAAAAACAAAATTGTGTTTAAGACTTAAGTGTTTTTAATTATAAAAACACTGGTATAGCCTCGATCATAATTAAAAATGTTTTATTATAATAAAATACGTTCTTAAACACTTATTCCTACAAAAAACTCCTTACACTTTCTCGATTTCGTGTTTATGGTTCATTTACATTACCATTACGTCAATCCTATGTGTTAAAAGTATATATAACGGAACTGCAGTTACGTTATCAAAATACATATGAAAATTCGCGATGGTTACGAAACGTGAAACGATACGTTATAACATGTTTTAAGTAAATCATGTTTATAGAAGTTAGTTTAATTAAAAAATGTAGCATGCTGTATAACATAATTAAACTAAATAGCGTTGAATCAAATATCTTTTCCCCATGGGTAACTTACACAGAAATCTTAAATATAAGACAGTACAGAAGAAAAAAAGACTACAGTAAGAATGATTTAAATAATAATGATATATACTAATAAGTAAAAGTAATGGCAGACTTACCGCATTTTCTGTAAATGTTAGAAACGTAGAATAAACTTGACACAAGGAAAGCTTTCAAAACAGACGCCATTGGGAGACGCTACGCTGGCCGTGAAAAGAAATAAGTTGCGCATGCGCAAAAATCGTACGTATCATAATGATTTCCGAACATGGGTTGGCTACACGATTATCACGAAAACCTTTGCAGGATAGTTAGAAAGTAAAGCAAAAACGACCCTTTTCGGAAACCTTACATGCTATCTGGGATATGTATATATAACTGGCGCCCGGCTAACCGAAAAGTACCAAAAATAAATATCGCAGCCTGCGTCACTTATATAAAAATGAAGTTTAGAAACATGAAAAAAAAAGTTAAGATAAATATTTTTGGTCAGAACTCTTCGTAAGAGTCAAATTTTTAACCAAATCGACGTAAAAATCAATGTTTTCTAGTAATTCACTCGGGCCGAGATTTTAATTTTTTTCCGGGCCGGGCTCGGACCGAACTTTTAGCTGTTATACCGGGCCGGACCAATAATTTTTTTTCTACGGGCCGGGCTGGGCCAATATTTTTTTCTACGGGCCTGGCCAGGTCGAAATTATTTTTCTATGAATCGGGTCAGGCCCGGGCCTGGAAATTTTGGCCCGTGCAGACCTCTAATATGCTCAAATTAATGCATTTTAGCTGAGCTTGAAAACGTATATCAGTGCTGTAACTATGATATGTTTTGTGTGTCCCTGTGCATGAACGATAAATGTTACGGACACCATACTCTACATAATATGCTGCAGCGTACTTAAAGTAACGCATATCAACTTCATTATGTTTAAGAGGACAGTTTACCTTTTCAATAATTTTGTTTATTTAAAAAATATATGGTTGAAATGGTGAATTCACTGCATTTCAATGTTCAACTAAAAGTACATTTTGACAAAAAAAATAAAATAAATAAATAAAAATAACAGCGTATTTAATTAATTTTTTTAATATTAATATTAATAATTTTAATATTTCATATAAACTTTTAATTAAAATTAAAAAGTTCATAAAAAATTGAATTTTTTAAAATCCTTACTACTTTTTTTAAAAATTATATTTTTAACCCATCTTTTTTTATTCATCTTTCATTATTCATCCATCTTTCATGTGTATTACACTACATCTAATATTACATTAAATATAATTTTTTTACTGCTATATATAGTGTAAAATGATGAAATATAACACATCTTCCTATACTTTTTTTTTTCAAATACCAAAAAACCTGAAGGTTAAATTCAGTGTATAATAAAGAATATGTAGAAAAGAGTTTAAATCTCTATCTCAAATGCAAAAAAAAAAAAAAAAAGCCTTAGCATTTTTAAAACATGAAAGCGAAAAAAATATGAACATGGAGAAAAAGCCATTTAAAATTATAATTTGTATGGGTAATTGCACTGAGTATATTTAACAAAATTTACAATATCTCACGATGTAATTACCACATGAGTAAAATTGAGGTGTCAAAATGTTCACAATTAAACAGGCTTTCATTTAATATTTAAAAAGAAATATCGATTTGTTGACCAAGTGTAAGGTAAACTGTCCCTTAAAGTAATTTAAAATCGTTAAAATATATTGTTAACAATTTTCCTCCATGTTTGTAAATATAAAAAAATTATTTTGTGTGCCCCTGTGAACAAACCATAAATGCGACACATTCCATTTTCAATAAGAAATGTCCCATGTATAATGTAAACCTCATTAATGTGTATCGATTACAGGAAAATCCAAATACTTTAACTCTTAACATGCTCTTCTAGGATAGACAACAACGACCTCAACATAATTCTTTACCAGCATCTAAAGGTCGAATGTCTAGACTAATAATCCTTTGCCGAACGAACTTTTCTTCCTTTCCAATTTTTTGTAATTAAAGTTCACATTTTATACCACTGTTAATTCCTCGAAATTACTTCATTAAACCTTTAAATAAAGTTCGACTTCCTTATTTTGAATCTTTTGTTGTTCTACCCACATCAAGTACGTGAAATAATCAAAGATCTTGCTTTATCTGATATACATTTGTTGCCATTTTTTTGCTTAAATAATTTTTCAAATTTATGTTTCAGGTGCTTTATCTTTACCCCGTTGGCCCAGCCAATCTGATAACAGCAGTAGCAGGCCTGGCAGCTCTGTCCAGTTGCACCTAACAGAAGAACAATCACGTCAACAAGCATGCAAATCGGTGGAGCAGCATTTGCTAACAACCTGTGTGGGGAGTATAACCGAACTCGGTGAGTCTGAGAATAATCGAGAGATAAAAAAAATAGAATTCGATTATTTACCGTCATCTAAATGCTTTTTAGTTCGTTGTTATCTGATTATATTTACTGGCGATTTTTCATTGCCTGTCATAATATCGTGCCACGCCGTTGTCTTCCGTAGAACACAGCTGCTGTGGCGTTATTAATATTCCCGTTTTTGGATCATCAGATGCAGACGCTTATTTGTAAGCGCGTAGTAAGTAGATCGTGAAACTTTGGATTATTTATTATATAACTATAGGTTTTATCTCTTTGAACGAGATAGCATTTGTATTAAAATTAATGGAGTTGCTAGCTCATTAACTTTTTTATTTCTCTTGTTTACACTTCAGAATTAATCGCCCCCTTTTTTTTTACTTGTTTTATGCCAAAAGTATTTTAATCTCATCATGAAATGTGATAGCTATGTTCATTATTCGGTATACTTAATGAAGAATCATCGCACAAGCTTTATTATATGTTTCTTTGTGCTCAATTTTATTAATTTCTCAAACAAATGCCTTCTTATCCCGCATAATGTATAAATTATGTTGGAAATTTCCCCATGATCTGTGCACAACTTATGATTTTTTATCAGAAAGATCTTGTTAGATGTTGTTAACCGTGCCCATTGTAAAGGGATTACGTTTCACTTCAAATATTAGCATAACCATCATTTATACTGGGATTTCGCGAAATTCTAAGATTTCATCAGCCGTTACAAAAGTCTCTACAGTGAATAATTTCTTTTCTTTTTTATGATTTGTGAATTTATAATTAATAAAAGAAGTTTTTTAAAATATCGTATACAGTTATAACGTAGAAGATACCTAGAACTTAGTTGTTTTTTTGTACCAAAAGGATATTAGTAAGCTGATATATTACAGACTGAACAGATATGTCCCAATTTAAACAATGGCATATTAATATTGAAAATATTGGCATGCGCATAATTTACAAGATGCATCTAAGTGTATGATAAGTATAACCCTATTTGTGAACCTGAAAATAATCGAGAAATAACAAATGAAATTCGATTATTTACCGTCATCTAAGTGCTTTATATGTCGTAGTCATCTGATTACATTTACTAACAATTTTTCATTGCCTGTCATAACATCATCGTGCCACACCGATGTCTTTCGTACACCACAACTATTGTGGCGTTAGTAATATTCCCGTTTTTTTATCAACAGGTGCAGACGATAAGAAATTGTATATAAAAATGACTATACCGCGCGGGGAATTCAAGCACCCCCCTCCTCCCAGCACACACGCACACACTTTCCAAAAAATTATTACTTCCTCTATTTCTAAGCGTTTAATTAAAGTTGACTGATAAAAATGCATTCTGCTATTCTTTTTCAAAATCTTCAGAGAAAAGAAAATTTAGGTAATTAAATTTCAAAATGTATTGAGGTGCAATGCCCTTCCCTCCTCCACACACACACACACTTTCGTTCTCCTGACCTAACCGGGTGCCTATAGTGCGTTGCATCGATCTGTTTTTCAAATCTACAATGAGCCAATAAGAAAATATTTTAAATAACATGTATTGCAAAAATATTCTAAATTTTCAAAAGAATAATACAAATAATTTAGGAAGAAAAAATTTATAAATCTTGATTATTATCTAATTAATATATTTGTAAATTTAATTTGATTCTAATGTGAGAAATTTACAAGTATTTTTCACGGTTCATTCTAAAATCGCAAAACCAACCTATTATTTTTTAATCAAATTCGAAAACATTACAGTACATTAAAATTAACATTTGAAGAAATTTTCAGCATTAATGCGTGTGTGTGCACTTATGTACTATATTGTCATAACTATTCATTATCTTCCACTATTGCTTTCTTCTTCTACCACCCTCCTGCCCCCACCTTTAAAAAAATCATTCTCAGAGTCTGATTTATTTTGCAATGTAATATATAATTTAATATATTATATTCAAAAACACTATAATTCAATATGCATATATATATATATATATATTTCCAAAAGTATTAATTTTGGGAAGTCTATAGGCACAACGGTGGGTGGAGGAGGGAGGGCGCGTTCTCACCCGTCCTTAATAAGGTTGTTATACTGATTTTATAGTAAGCAATGCTAGATAATGAAAAGTTGTTTCACGCGAAAATAAAACTACGTTTTACACTTTTAACGCATTACTGAGAAACTTTAGAGTACTTTTAAATAAAATTATCATGCAACGAAATTCCAATTATGCAGTATCAATTCAATCCGCAAACAACCTTTTATCATTTATATTTTCTTAGTGCTTTTTAAAAATTCTTACTTTTTTCAAAGGTTTAGAGCCCTCCCTCTTTCCCCCTGCACATACCTATGTTTCTGTTTAAAATGACTCGCTGTTGAAGATTTATGTTATTGAGAATTACTTTGTATTTTTTTCATTTACAACCTCAGCGTAATAAATAATAGTCCAGGGCAAATGTACCAAAAAAAGGGGGTTACCTTGCAAAAGGTCGGGTAGAAGATTTTTTTTTCTGAATTGTTTATAATGATGTAAACATGGAAAAACCAAGTTTTCTAACAAAATTTCTTAAGGCTAAATTTTCTGTAGCCAAAAAATAACAAAATTTTGGGACATTTTTTTGATTTTTTTGAAATATCTCGCGACCCGTTGCCGTAGTATATTATTTGTCAATCACAATGTTAAAGAAGATAAAATTCTCTACAATTTTCATACTTACAACTTTTTTATACATCCAATAGAAAGCGCAGTACGCCATTTCAAAAATAGGACAATTTTTTCCATTTTCTTAAAAACCGTGGAAAAACGTAGTTTTGTCCCGATTATTCAAATGTTTCCCACAGATTTAATCTTGTATGTCAACTTCTATATATTGGTAGCAGAAAATTACGTGTTTCAGGCCCAAAACTAGCCTTTTTTTGCACCCGTGGCAAACATATATTTTGGCGCCCCCCCCCCCCCCCCCCCCCCATAAAAAGAAAATTTACTACGAGAATTTTAATAGCCGGATTTTGATAATTTTAAGTGTGTAATCATTAAATACGTACTTATGAACTACGTAATCAGCTTTGTAAAATATTTATTAAAGGTACACATATATTAAGACAGACTATAAATACAATTAAATACAATAAACCCAACTGGAGTGAAAAATTAGCCGGGGCCAGGAATCGAACCTGGGTCGACAGCGTAACGTGCTGTTGCTCTCCGTTAAGCTACCCTGGCCGATTGTGGCGTTCCCCAACTTGGTTTATTAGTGAGAAATTTCCGGGCTAGGACATCGGCCAGGGTACCTTAACGGAGAGCAACAGCACGTTACGCTGTCGACCCAGGTTCGATTCCTGGCCCCGGCTAATTTTTCACTCCAGTTGCGTTTGTTGTATTTAATTGTATTTATAGTCTGTTTTAATATATGTGTACCTTTAATAAATAAAAATGGAATTCAGACATTAATTTATGCGCTTTAATTGTAAAATATAGATTCCTTAAAACCTTGAAAACCGAACCGATAAAAAATGAAATATATTCTGCTTTAAACAGGTTTCCATCTTAGCAGGTATAATTGTTCATATTTTTTCTCTTGAAAAAATATATTTTTTTTATTTAAAGACCGCATTCGGTAGAGATTTCATTTTCAAAGATTTTACGGTAGTTGTTGTATTGAGGCGTTTAAAGTCACAATATGAATTATGAGACTAAATTAGTCACACGAAGACATTCGTAAGGTAATATTAAACCTATGGAAGCGTTCTTGACAAATATCTCGCTTCCATTTTATTACTTTTAAATATTTTTTTTTTTTTCGTGGGATACCTGAGATCAATATCTAATGTTGTACATTTCCGGGTTTGGTTGCATTCTTTTTTAATGTTCGGACACTTTCATTTTTGGAAAACTGTTTGGAACCCGTTCTGAAATTTAAAGTATCTTCATTAAAAAAATGCAACCAAATTCGAAAAATTAAAAACGCACAACGTTAGATATCGACCTCAGGTATCATATGAAAAAAAAAAAAAAAAAAAAAAAAAAAAAATTAAATATTGAAATTCAAGCAAGAATTCTGAAAAGAATGTTACCATAGGTTTAACATTAGCGTGCGAATGTTTTCGCGTGAAACTACACTAGTCACGCGAAGAAAGTGGAAGAAAGTGCAGGAAAATGCTGATAAATGGGAAGTATTAGGCTTTATACCTCTAGATGATCCAGATATCTGTTTTATTCATGATAAGGATATTTCTTTGAAACAGGATGCTAATAATCCTGCAACAGTGCCATCAAAGAGAACAAAATATTGTTAAATAGCCTGTAGAAATTATTATTATTAAAATACATTTTTTTTTTCATTTAGCTTATGCAATCCTATTGCGTACCTTACTTTGTGTGTATGGAAAGTGGAGTTGAATGAGTCGGGGGATCAATGCGAAAACAAAAATGTTTATATGACCTACAATCATAAATAAATTGGTATTTCATTTGATAAATGGTATCACTAAGATCATTAAACAGATATAGTTTCAAAACAGTACATAATACAGAAGATTAGAATATCCCACAAAGCATATTTTTCAACGAACAAAGTAAGTTTTTCTGTTTGAGCTTTAAAGCAATTAATAGGTAATCTTAAAGTTTTATATATTTTTGCATGCTAAAATGATATAATCTCTTGTTATATTTATTGTTATAAGCGGAGAAAAAAAAATCGACAATATTTTTTAAAACTAATCTTTTAAATATTTTTATTAAACTAGTGATCTCAAATATTTTATTGAAAGAATTTTTAAATTTTATAAGTGATAAATGCATAACATTAGTTAATGAAATAATCTTTTGTCATTTTTATTGTAGCTATAAGGTAAAAGCATTTCTTACATAAAATATAGTTCTTTTTTGCGTCCCCCCTTTTATATGGAACCACAATCCAATGTTTACTATTTTTAAAACAGTAAAACATTAAAACATATATTATCAATAATTGGTAAATAAAATATGTTTTTCACAAATTTTCATACCTATCCAATTAATTCCTGGAAAAATATGTATGCATTATAAAAGTTATTAAAATTATAAAATTATTAAAATTAAACAAAAATTCTTTCTTAATTGAAACTATCGTGCCAATAACTTACTAAATAGTGAAGTATTCTTTTAAACAATGCTTCGAAGTTAACATTGTATACACTTAAAGCTGCTGTCTAAATAGGAAAATTGTTTCATTCATCTACACTCTGCCCTACTTTTAAAATTATATAAATTTATTGAATATAAAATGTCTGTGGAGATGAAAATAAAGACGTGATTGTGCAGATAATAGATAATTTACTGCTACCTATTTTTAGAAGTCGACATACACGATTAAATCCGCGGGGAACATTTGAAAATTTGGGGCAAAACTATGTTTTTCGCGATTTTTAAGAAATTGAAAAAGAGGCCTTATTTTTGAAATGGCGTACGCGCTTGCTATTGAGTGCATAAAAAAGTTGTAGAGAATTTTATCTTCTTTAATATTGTAATTGACAAATAATATGCTACTGCAACAAGTCTCGAGATATTTAGAAAAAATAAAAAAAATGTCCCAAAATTTTGTTGTTTTTTGGCCACAAAAAATTTAGCCTTAAGAAATTTTGTTAGAAAACTTGGTTTTTCCATGTTGGCATCATTATAAACAATTCAAAAAAATAAAATCTTCTACCCGACCTTTTGCAAGGTAAAATGTACATTTCCCCTGGACTATAATCGCCTTTCCACTTATTTTATTTTACATTTTTTTGTTTGAAATATTTTATTGTCATGTTTAGTATGTATTTAAGGTAAAATTTCTCGAAAAGTTCGAATCCACAAAGATTGTTTCTCTATTTTAAATAGTTTAAAAAATAAAAAATATATATTGCTGATTTAAAACCATAGTCTTCAAGTAATTATCCCGAACTTAGCGGAAGTGATGGGGACGTTATCGTAAATAGGTTTGCATCTCTATGTGTGACACCTGTTTACTACCGCCAAAATTTAGCCAAGGCGAATAGATACATCTTTGTATAAAATTAATATAAATATATCATAACATTGGCTTATTTTAACTTAAATCAGTTTCATTTAATCAGTCAATCGTTTTTGTATTAAAAAATTTGAAAAAATAATCAGATACCGAAAGACATTTTATTAAAAAAGGCCGCACACATCTTCTTGTCGCAGATGCATAATGTTCGTAGTATATACTGTACTATCAATTTGCTCGTTTCAAGTATAGTTTATGAGCGCGTAGTAAGTCTATCGTGAAACTTAGGGTTATTTACGAGACGTGTTTTTTAAATAAGTGCCATTTTTATATTAAAAATGCTTTTGCTTTTGCCTGAACACAATTTTGTTTTTGCCTGAGATCTTACCCTACTTTTCAACATAATTTCCGCATATATTAAGGGCATATTGTATCGTACGACCAGTTTTCGTATTCCATCCTCATAGAAATCTATGCTAACCACTGTATCATCGCCGTTTTGACGTCTTCATCGTCGTTGTAGCGCTGCGACCGCCAAGGTGCTTTGTTAAGTGCAGGAATTTAACTCCTTCTTAGGGTAGTCACCTTGAGTTGGATCAGGGCTGTGCGGAGGATGATGAAGTTGTTCCCATTCATATGACGCAATGAGGTCCTGGGTTCGATGAGCCTGTGTGTGGACGAGCATTGACATGAAACAAAAGGATACCTTTAATGAGCATACCACGTCTTTTGTATTGGATTGCCCGGCGCAGTTTACGATACTGACGACGATTTTTGAATAGAAAATCAATACTTATTTTTGTCCAATTATATAAAAACAGCCTAAAATTGCATTTCCTGTATCAATCATATTTTTATGTAATGAAATAAACATATATATATATATATATATATACTCCTTGACATAAAAATTTAGAGTTTTCATCTGAAACAGTATTATGGACATCTGAAAAAATATTTTGGAAAATCGGGTAAATCGAACAAGACTTGCAAAGTCAAAATCCAACCCGGAACGAAACAAACTAGCGCTGACCCGACCCGCTGATTGGAATCGAGTAAAATCGGGTTTTCCGACCCGATGCAGATTTCTAACATGACCTCAGCTGTAAGCCTGTTTTAAATGTCGTATCAATTAGATGAAATGCCTGCATTGAGATTTGAGACTTCGTGTAATAATCCAGTTTCATCCAAATGGCGGATTAATGTATTACCTGCAGCAATTCATCTATTTGCAATAATTAGTTGTTTGACACTGTCAATTTTATCCAGCATTGCCGCAAAGGGAAAACTGGGAAATTTCATTAGTGGCAATGGCTAATAGTAGCAGGTTTATTGGTGGTTACTTTTTCATTTAAAAGTTCTAAAGGATAAACTTTTGTTAAAATTACTATTAGTAAATCTAAAATTAAATAACCCAAATATGTTAATATTAATACATTGAAGCCAGCAAAAGGGAAATCACTGATGACAATGCAAAAAAATTTTACTCTCACCTTGTAGGAAATGTGGCCATAAGGTGGCTACCGGCAGATAATTTTTCAAAGACACTTCTTTTATTTAGTGGGGCCGGTACTAATTTTGCTCTTTACATTGTTGCAGTTAATGACCGTCCTTTATGTTTATCATCTACAACGGTTATTACCTTCGCTGTTTGGCAACTGCCATTGAGTTTCTTCGTAGTTTCTACTTACAGTACCAAGTTACTGCGCGAAGTTCAGTTTGCAGTATATGTAACATCCATCAGATGCTATATATTTTGCGTCTTAAGAAAGACTAACAACTGCAGCCGCGTGTATAATTCTGTTAACTTAAAGATGAAAGTTGCTGTTATGAAGTTTCATTGAAATAGGTTCTATAAATAGAAAGTTGCAATTAACTTTTCGACTCACCCACGCATCTAATGTACTGAAAGCAGAGAAGAGTAATTCAATCATATTCCACAACTGGACTGAAGATAGTTATATACGTTTAAGAACTTCCTTTTCTCAAATTCCTGCGCCCCTTGTTCAAATACAGGGTGATTCAAAACTGGAGGAACAAACTTCTAGTAGGGGGGGTGGAGGGGGGGCACACCTAGACGACTTGGAATGGCATAGCAATGCAGGGTCGTAAATGTAATCCTAACGAGATAGGGGTGTTGTTAGGGCTGAATCATCGTGATAATAAATTAATATTTAAAGAGCATAAGCTTAAAGTAAGTCATGACTTTCCTAATAATGAAGTTGCCCGAAGTTTCATAGCATGGGCACCACATGGAATCTCGGATGTTTTGAAATATGCTGGGCATCCGTCGGTTACAATGAAGACACGTCATTTCAAAACTCCCCTACTACCTCTGATTAGCTGGAGGATAAACAAAGATGCAGGAATGGCAAGACTTCGGGAACTTCATTATCTGGAAAGTCATGACTTATTTTTAGCTTATGATCTTTAAATGTCAATTTGCTATCACAATGATTCAGAACCTAACAATACCCCTAGTTCATTAGACTTGCATTTCCGACCCTGCATTACTATGTAATTCCGAGTCGTCTAGGTGTACCCCACCCCTCCTATAAGTTTGATCCTCCAGTTTTGAATCTCCCTGTATACCCCTGCAGTATTCCTTTATTTTGTCCTAAATTACCAATGCCCTCCATTCTTCTTAAATATGTCTTCGATTTTTTTTTTTTTATGTGATCTTATTTTATTATTATTTATACAGGTGATTTATTACGACGAGTTGTACAGTACTATCAGCATATGCAGGGCTACAACGCTGGTCGTTGCAGCGTAGTATGGGGACCAGCTGCACTTCATGCATTGTATTATTTTATGAGATGTTCTCAACTTGAGCATGCAGAACATGGGAACCACCGATCTCCAGTTCAAGAGCTAGTTTATGAAAGGTAAAACTTTCTTAGATTTATACATTATATATTTGAAATTATGATCAGAACTGTAAGGGGTTTCGTAGTAGTCGTGCAGAATAATTTTTGCATAGTAAACCAGGGTCGCTATTCTTATCTTGTTCAATCAAACATACAGGACAGAGCATCTCACACCAACCCGAACCTGGATTTTCTTTCATTGTAACAATAAATGATAATATTTTAGTGAAATCTTCAACATATTCCTTCTGTGAAATGTGATAAATCACATGGAATATTAAAAATAACCACCATCTACGTCCAAGCAACACTGAACTGAACACTTCAAAATATGGAAGGACAGTGCATACGGTTTTATCGGTTGAATTATAGTACAATTTCATCACTTCCTTTTATGTTATGGCATTTTACAAAAAGCAAAGTTATTCTATTCATGATTTCGCTAAAACTTTTCATCATTGTTACAGTGGACCTTATGCACGCAACCTTAGGTCGAGGCTAAAATTTGTCTGCTGTCGGTATTTACTGTTGAACATTATCATAGTAATCTACGGAGTGTGAGTTATTAGTGCTTGTTTTTTTTTTTTTTTTTTTAAATACCACGAAAAATTCTTTGTTGTAGCAGTAGATACTTAATATATTGTAATATAAATTCAAAATGTTGTTCTATATGCAAGAACATTCGCTAAATTGGCAAAATTTTGGTTAAAATTTAAGCACTTAACCTGGGTCGAAGCTAATTGTCGTATGCTAGAGGTGTTTGCACCTGCGCATTCTAGCGGTAATGTTACTAGAATAACAGATATCGCCAGCTGCGGCAGCACATAGCTGCCAACATCTTACGCTTTTCTGTACCACAAATTTTTATAGTAAATTTTACCTTTTTAAATCGCCGTAATCTGGCGATTAAATAAGGCAAAAATTTCTATTAAATTTTTGTGGTCTGAAAAAGCGGAAGAGTTGGCAGCTATGCATGCATAAAGTACATTGTTTCATTATTAATGAACAATATTACTTAATTTACGTAAAACTTCTTGACGGCAATAAAAATTAGTTATTTAAATATTGACCCTATGCTTCTTTGTTCTGTAAGTATTCCTGTAAATGTTTGTCCAAGTAGTATTGTGCGACTTTTGGATGCACGATTTCCTTTTCAGATAGCATTCCATCGTTTCATTCTTAACGGCTTCGTAACGAGCGTCTTTTGCAGAATTTTTAATCTTTTATCACCGGTTTTTCAAAACAGAAATTTTTGCCTAATTGAATCGGGAAAATGCCCTGATTAAATAAGGCAAAATTTACAATAAAAAAAATTACTGGTGGGAATAATCAAGGATTCTAATCACCTTGTGCGTCACACATACGTGACGCTCGTCCGGAAGGTGTTAATATGTGTCCATCAAATGAATTAACACACTATTAAAATTTTGGTGTGGTTTGACAAATTTTAGTTAAAACCACCACAAAATTTTTAATAGTGTATTGCAGCATATACTTAATGGGAAAAATTTGGTTTTATTTTTACCGAATTATAGTGCAATTTCAGAACTTCATTTGATGTTATGACATTTCACAAAAGGCAAAGTTATTCTATTGATGATTTCGCTAAAAGTTTTCATCATTGTTACAAGTGTTTCATTAGTAATAAACAGTATTACTTAATTTATGTAAAACTTCATGACGGCAGTAGAAATTGGTTCTTGAAATATTCGCCACATGCTTCTTTGTTCTGTAACTGTTCCTGTAAATTTTTGTTCAAGTATTTTGCAACTGTTGAATGCGTATTTTTTATCACTTAATATTCTATCTTTCCATTCTTAATACGTATGCATCAAATTAATTCACTGTTGAAATTTTGGGGTGGTTTTGACCAAATGTTGGTGCTGCAGTAGCTGCAATCATAAGATGGTGAAATATCATTCCAACGTGTGGAACTCCGGTTGATCCAAAGCTGCAAATGTTCGAACACTACTTCAGCCTCTTATGGTTGCAGCTACAGCAGCACCAAAATTCGGTCAAAACCACTACAAAATTTTGAATAGTGTATAGCAGTATGTATTTAACGGGAAAAATTTGGTTTTATTTTAATGACAGTACACCAATTTTTAGACTGGAAGAATGATACGTTGATGCTATAAGAAAAAGAAGTAAAAAACGTATTTCGAAAGCTCTTTGAAAACACATTTATATTTCTTTTATTGAAAAATTCCATTTTTTTCTAACAATGTTGCTTGAATTTAAACTACTATCCTTTAATTAAGTCCTTAAGAACGCGTTATATTTTAACAACTATTTTTGATCTTTTAAGAAGCTAAATATTATTAATAAAAATTATTTCAAAGCTTATGATTAAGATTGAACGTTTATCGAGGAAAAAGTATATCAAAATTCGCAGAAAATTCGTGCTAAAGTTAAAAAACCCAGTAACATTCAATTGTGTGGTATAACGTGGTATTACGCCGTTTAACTTTTTAAAGGAACGCCATATATCCTCTGTTTCTCAAATAAAGCTATAGTGTATATTCTGTAACGTATACTCTATGCCTTTAGTATGCTCTGCTTTTTTTACGACTATAGCACTGATTATGTAGATGAACTTACTTTTACTATTTGAATTTATTTGAACGATAAATTAATTTTAAGCAATCATTATATACTTATATAATGCATTGGCTAGTTCTTTCAGATAATTTTATTTCAAAGCCTCCTAAAGTCGAGCATAATCACGTTTTTGTTTTTGTTTTTTCTAAGATAATACTTAATCTAATAATTAATGATTGATTAACTTCAAACTAATGTATCAATTATACTTGAGAAAGGTAAGACCATTTCCATTTGTAACATAGAAAAATAATATAAATTTTCCTGGACTGTCTTGTTAAGGTCTCTGTTAATGTTATTGACACCATTCAAGTGCAAATCTAAACTAGAAATTATTATTATTATTATTATTATTATTTGCTGAATATAAGTTAGCATATAAAAAATATAGAGACAACAAATTAGAAAAATGTTATAATTCACCCTTTTACAAAATTCATGACATTTGAGAAAACTTTGATACGATCACATAAGTTAGCAGCGCGACAAACGTTCAATTCTAGCTATGATTTAATGCAATTTTCTGAAGAAACTTTCATTTAAAGTAGTATATGAAAAATGACTTATCCTCAATATCTTCAAAGTAGTTATCTTTTACTTTTGTAGAAAGGTAATCCTGATAGATTATACATTTTGTCTTTTTTTTTTCTTCTTTTTTTTCTTCTTCTTTTTTTTTTTTTTTTTTTTTTTTTTTTTTTTTTTGCGAAATAATACATCAGCTCCGACTAAAGGTTATACTTTGATTTGGGACAAGTGATTATTTTCTTTATGAAAACAATAGGATAGTTCCTATTTATGAGCTTAATTTCTGGAAATAACAAATCATAAAAATGAATTGTTGGTTCACTATATTTTATTACTTCTACAATGCAGAAGTCGCCTACTACCAGCTATTATATTTTCTTATTCATTATTTCATAACGTTTCTTTAAAAAACTTTAAAAAAAGAGAAAGATAGCCTTCGAAAAATTTTAACTTATTTAAAAAAATAGTTTTTAATACTTCTTTTACTTTTAAAAGCTTTTATCATTTTCTTTCTCATAAAAATGAAATCTTGTAGAACTCAGGCTTTGAATGTTTTTGATTTTATATTTTTGATTTATATGCTTCAGATTTCCATACGTTTCAGCTGTAAATTTCCCGTGTCTATTTGAGATGAGACAGACTCAGCCCGTGCCCGTATCCGAAACGGGCTCGGGCTCGCTTTTTACACCAGTCTTCGGGATCGGGCTCAAAGTGAAAATTTTGTAAATTCACAAATTAGAAAAAGGAAAAAAAAAAACTTTGCTATTTGAGAAACAAGAATGCAGTCTGATTCTTAAAGCGTTTTACAACCCTTTAAAAAACAATTTAAAAGATATTTAATTGATATTGATGGGATATGAAGCGAAATATTCTATCTGGTTTTCTGAAGCCCTTGCACAGTCAGTGTTAGTAACATAAAGTTGCCGATAGGGCTATCCGTTGTCTGTCATCGCTTTCTGTTTGCAGTCCTTTTCCAGAATGTCTTAAAAACAGAACACATGTCTTTTGCAAAGTTGAACTTGTAGTTGCTCATATCTTTCTGCCATAAAAATTGTAATTCTTTCAGCCTTCTACCAGTGTTTGGGTATAAAAAATAAATTTACTATTGTAAACAGATTTGCAGGGACATGAAAATCACGAAACATTGTCATGGGGCAGTATTTACGATTAATACTAATTTCTATGTAAGAAGAGATTTTTAGATGAGAAAATTCATCTTGAAACAATTTTGAAATGTTATTAACAATTTTTTACTATTCAAGTGACACAGAATGTTTCGGACTCGGATTTCAAATCGTTGGGCTCAGGGTACAAAAAAAAAGCCCGAACTCATCTGTAGCGTCTGTCTGCCTTCTGTGTAAAAAATACCCGGAATTTATCATTTAAAAGACGCCGTAAAAGATATCACGACATATTTTTTTTCTGTAATTTGGGACAACTGTGCCAAGTTACAATGCGGAGTTTGCGCACCATCTGTGACTTTCTGTGTAGACAGCAGCTGTCTCAGATATACTTTAGAGTGCTCTGCGATTTTTAGAATGGAAAAATTAGTTCAACAAAGAGTTTGACTTAAATTTTATGTTTCAAACAAAATTTCGTGTGCCAAATAACTGAGAACGTTGCTTAAGACCTACGGTGAATCGTGCATGCCAAAAGTAGAAGGATATGAATAGTATAAAGCATTCAAATAGGGTCGAGATGTGGTAGTTGATTTGTCTAGTTCTGGTCGAACTTCAAAGTGTACCAATAGCCCAAACATCGATAAAATCAAGAAGCTTATGCTTGAAAATCGTCCTATGAGTTTTAGATGATTGGCTCAAGATATCTCACATATCCTTTCAAGTCCGTTCGTAAAATTATGACTAATATTTTGGGCATGAAACGCATCGACACACGACTGATTTCGAAATAACTCAATTTTCTCCTATTGTTCTGCAAGAGTTTTCGGCCAAAAACGCAACTAATGGCACCGACCAAAAGCCGTACTCACCTGGTATGGTGTAGTGTGATTCTTCTGTGTTAAAGAAGGTAAAATTATCACTTCGAGGAAAATGTTTTGAATCAATTGGGGCCATAAAACTAAATTCGCTGAAGGAGCTAAAGGACATACCAAAATCTACCCACCTAAAAAGCATGGAAGATTGGGCTCTGGCATAGTTGTATTAAATAAGATGGGGGTCTACGTTGAAGGTGATAAAATAAATTTTGATGAAAAAATAATTTTTTTGTGTTTTATTTAACAATTCCGGGTGCTTTTTACGCAGAATGTATATATGCCTTTGTTCATGCGGGTACTATGTATTATAAAAATTTCCATCTTTCAGTCCGATGTAAGGATATTTGCAAATCATCACTTTAGTTAGCCATTTCTTTAGTTACTCCGTTTATTTATTTAATTCAATGGTATATTTACTACTAAGCTGCATATTCTGATAATTTACAGGCCTTACTTAGTCCTCCCTCCCTTGATCGAATGGGTTCGTGTTGCTTCGGCTCACTGCGAACATCGTCGATCGCAAGTGGTGGACAAGGACGACGTCATGCAAGCAGCTAGGCTTCTCCTGCCTGGAGTGGATTGCCCAATTAGAGAATTTGGGTAAGACTTTTTTAATTACTAATAACATCAATATAGTCAGGAATCTGATTAGGAAGAAACTGGGTTCCTTAAAGAGCCCTTCACAAAATTTTTCACTTAAAAAAAAAAACACTTCACAAAATTTTTCATCTCAAAACTTTTCATCTTAAAACGGTATCTTCCATAAAATTATTTGCCTTAAAAATAAGCCTTTCACAAAATCTTTCCATCTTTAAACTGAACCTTTCACAAATTTAATCATTTAAAAGTAAAATCTGACTTCTCACTTTTACATAGATAAAGAAAATATACGTATTTTACATACATATATCTTCTTTAAAATGTATAAACAACAATCTGAATATCACAATCATTTCAAATTCACAAAATTATGACTAGATTTTTCACTAATGTAAAAAGCTTTTCACAATTTCACAAAACAGGACTCTGGGAGAAAAGTCTGGACAGATCCCTGATAGTATTTTATAATTTAACATGATCTTTGGTGGTCACGAAATTCCTGAAAACAGAAATGTCTTCAATAAATTGTTAAAATCATAAAAAAAAATGCCACTGTTTGTTAAAGAAATACCATGAATTCATCGATCCTTCATTATTATTAGAATTATTTATAGTATTACAGAACATTTTTCAATGTTTCATATGCCTTTCTTGTTTAATTTTAAAGGATAATTAGAAATATAATAATTGAAAAAGAGTGATGCAATATTTATTTTTATTTTATTTGGTTGTCCAAACAAAAGTTCCGTTGACTTTCAAAAATATAAGTTTTAGAAAACATCCAATTCACTGACAACAATATTTTTCAACTATTAAAAAAGTCGCAGTCATTTTTTTTTCTTAATGAGAAATAGCCTTTGACCTACTTCAAATCGATGTTTGATTTTTGACTCAGTGTGAGTAATTATTAAAAAGTTTAAATATCAAAAGATTGACTGACAGACAAAAAAAATGACGAATCGTCATTGATACTAATTTCTGTTTTTATTTTACTACTACATTTAGTTCAAAAGTATTTAAAAACAATGCAGGGGATATATTTTGGACAATGTATAAACGACCTACTATTTAATGATTATTTTAAAAAATATTAAGCGCTAAAGTTTTAAAAATGCTAAAATATTTTCATGCCATCATTGTGTGTTTTCATGCTGCATATTCATTTTAGACTTCTTAATCAAAAATAATCAACTTTCACACTCATCAATTTTACTTCTAGATGACGAGAATTATCAAAATGTTGCACTTTTCTATGGAGTTCTAGTTGAGGAATTCAAGTTGGAAGGTTTTTTTTTTTTTTTTTTTTTTTTTTTTTTGTACAGTCTTGTTTAATTAGAGTCCTTTACAGTGAAAGAAATATACATTTTCTCTTAAGATCGATCAGTTGCTGTCAGTTTCCACTTTATCATGAACAAACTCCGGCATTTTAAAAAGTGGCTAATAGCAGGGCCAGTCGATGTGACATCACAATAATCACAAATGGTCACAGTCACAATAGTGACCAAAAACTGACACCTTTATTCCGTCACATTATGTCTCTCAAATGATCGTCACTTCATGACTCGACTGCGTAGTCACTTTGATCTATTTTTAGTCATTTGCAACTCGTTATAAAATAGGACAAAGCAATTTCACAGTGACGTGTGTACGACTCATCTTCCAAGTCAGAAAATGATAATGCCATTATCGCCATATAGTCGCCGGCGACCATAAGAGTTACCTTTTGGTAACAGTGCTGCGAAATTTAAGTCAGCTGCTATTAGGTATATATTTCAGTCCCGTCTCCATGATCTTAAGACCCTGAGCCAAAACTGCATACATATTAAGCATACAATGTTAATGCTGAAATCTGGCGTAAATTGACACAGCTGCGCCATCTGGTGGACGGGGTCGATAATGCAAATACGCGGGTTATTAGTATGACGTCATATATGACAGAATATCTACTATCTGCGCATATTTTCTGAATCTTTACTCACTTATGGAAGATGAATCTTGTTTACCAGATTTATTGCAAAATATTTTTATTACAGTTTGTTTTGATAAAATTATGTACATTTAAAAAAATAGTCACAATATCATTTTAATTTCAGGAGAAAAAGCACTAATGCTACGAAAATATTATTGCCTTTTGCCCTTAAACTAAAATGACATTGCGTCTATTTTTAAAAATACGTATATTTTTATCAAAACAAGCTGTAACAAAAATATTTTGTAATAAATCTGCTAAACAAGATTCATCTTCCATAAGTGAGTAACAATTTGAAATTCATGATTGAATTTTTAACAGGGATTTTCTAAATGGCTTTGTCTGTTTCAAAAAAAAAAAAAAAAAAAAAAAAAAAAAAAAAATCTAATCAGGGGATTTTAGGAAAATTATTGAATGTACCTCGTAAAGTATTTAAACAAATAACTGAACAATATTTGCTCCTTTAATAGTACAACATTTAATGCATGCATTTTAAATCAAAGTTATTCTGAATATAAAATGAAATGAGTTTTAAATTAAATGAATGAAATATTTGTAACTTAAATACATGAGTGGAATAAGATAAAAAAAAAATATATATATATATATTGGAAATTTACAGTTTGCGCTCGAAAAATGAAGAAAAAGACTTAAAGTTGAATATTTTATTTATTATTAAATTCTATACATATTCTAAACATTCATAAACGTTGTATTCTCATCGGGAATACAACCATGTATACTATTTTTCATAACTTCAACACATCAAGAATTCTCTAAAAAATGAGAGTACAAAATTCTATCTTCACATACTAATTACTAATTTTTATGCGTCATTTTTCCTTAATAAAATATAATTAAAATCGAACGTATTTAAATCAGCAACATTTGTATTATATAATTAAATAAGATTTTATCTTTTTTTATAAATTAAAATAAAAACACGTTACTAACTTCGTTTACACTTTGGAAATGGACAAAGATAAATTCTACCAGAAAAAAAAAATTCTTACAATTTCGAAAACTGCAGCTATTCGATGGCCAACATTTTGCCATTTTATCAAATAATATTAGTTCTAAAAAGAATTGTTTTTATTTAAATAATTAACTACAATAAATAACTTAAATAATCACGAAAAAAAATTAATAGAATATTGTATATACTGTCAGAATGTAAATACTACAAACAAATGAAAACACGACGTTTGAGAATGCGCAGTTATTTCATAGATGTACAATTACCCCTTCGGGACGAGCGTCATTTACAGAATTTGTACTCTTTAATCATCTGTTTTTTAAAACAGAAATTTTTGCCTAATTGAATCGGGAAAATGCTCGGATTAAATAAGGCAAAATTTACAATAAAAAATTACTGGTGAGAATAATCCCCGATTCTGAACACCTTACGCGGCACGAATACCAGTCGCTCGTCCCCAAGGGGTTCAACCCCATCCGCTACGTGGCGTATGACCTTGATTGATATGACCTCGCCTTTAATCTTGCGGTTACCTCTCCCATTTAAGATAGGATGCTCACTTTGTATACTGATTTGCCATGAGCATTTGTCCCCTTTACCTCACTCTCACACTCATCCTAGATATGCTGGTGATATGTATTAAGGCTCCGCTGCACTGAAACTCCCCTATCGCGAAATCCCATGTTAGCCTATAGGAAAACTTTCAAGCGCGATGACTCATTACCTAATATAATTATTAAAATATAGTTTTCATCATCAGAAAGTAGACGTCAGATGCCGATGATGCGCGTTTTTAAAAATTATCTCCGTAAATTTTAAGTACATAAAAAATCCCTATAGACTTTAAAATTTCCATTTGATTAAATTATCATCTTCTTAAACATACTTAAAATTTACGTAGACAATTTTTAAAAACGCACATCATTTGCATCTGACGTCTACTTTCTGATGGTGTAAACGGTATTTTAATAATTATATTAGGTAATGAGTAATCGCGCTTGAAAGTTTTCCCATAGTTTAACATGGGATTTCTAGTTCTGGGAGTTTCAGTGCAGCAGCCCCTTAACCCGTGATCCCTTTCGTTGAGTTTCAGAGACTCCTATGCCTATCACTTTGCAATTGACAAAAGATTCGCTGCGCGATTTACGAGTTAACATTTTCTTTTCGTATATTGAATTTCATTTTTCTTTTTTTCCCAGCATCTACGATGACAGATTACATTGCAGAAAGAGATCCGAAGATCCCGACTGCGCTCGAATGCTGAAAGTAGAGCTTGCCTTCCGCATGCTGGCCAGCGGAAGGACAGACTTTGTGCCCCATGCGCTACAGCTTTTACCTGCCTCACATGTGAACACGTTCAACGAACAAGGACTTACACCCCTTATGATGGCATGCATACGCGGAGACGAAGCCATGGTGCACATGCTCTTGGATGCTGGAGCTGATGTGGATTTAGAGGTAAGATAAAAGTTCATCAAATTATATATATAGAATGTTTCAAACGGATAGAGCAGATTTCTAGGATTTATTTATACAAATTATAAGATAGAAATACATTCCACACACCACTAGCTACAAAGAAGTCATAAGTTTGATCTGTGGCCTGTTAAGCTGTATTAATTCAACATAAGTACCTCTTGTAGCTTGGCAAACATCAAAACGATAATTCATTTTGTGTCACACACAAGTTAATTTATCTCTAGTTAGTACTAAATTCACATTTCCCACAATTCGAACAAATCTTAGAGATTAATAGGCATAGGTAGAATATACACCATTTCGCAAAATCGCAAGGCTATATAGACGATGAAAAAGATCGTGTTTTTCACCTTTTTCCAATCTAATGTCCTAGGATTCTTTGGATTTCCATTTATGCAGAGTGAAATGCGTTTCTGTCTTATACAGTTTCTATGAAATAAATTCTTCAAATCTTCTCTTTATCTTACAAATACTATAGTATTACTAATATACAAATACTAATACTATACTACTATATAGAAGCATTTCTCAACCTCTGTGTAGCAGCACACTATCGTGCCCTGTGTGTGTGTCTCAAGACTCAAGAGTAGACGAAAATGTTAAACAGATTTTATGATTTTAGAATAGAATTTAGGATAGATTTTAGATTAGAATGATTTTAGAAGTTTTTCTTAAAATTGTCTTTACTTGTTATATTTTTATCTCAGACGAAAACATGAAAATGTATTTAGACGAAATTTCTGATAGAAAGGGGTGAAAAAAAAACGCGTATGGCCCGTTTCGAATTACGACAGTGTCTTAAGACTATTCCTCAGTCCTCAGTTTACTACCACAATTGCTCTTGCTCAGTTACTCTTGCCAGTAGTGAAAAGGAGAAAACGCAGGGGACATCTAAAAGCTGGTCCAAAATTTACGCAAGAAGTAATTTTGATACAAAAAAAAAAAGGTTTATAATTGAAGTTTGTAAACTTTTTATTGATTCATAAGGTATACAATATAGGATTATATATGAAATAGAGTATCGGGTAAATGACCTCCGCAGCTTTGGTGGCATACGCACTCTTTTGTTGAAATTTTCCATGACCGTTTTGCATAAATGTGGCTGAATTTCGTTGATACAGCGCTCAATTTCCTCCTTCAAGGCGTGGGTCCAGCCCTGATCCGTCAGCTGTCACTCTGTCTTTTTTTCCCGTTAGCAACACTTTACCGCACAAATGACGCAAAATTCAAATCTTACGTCAATTTTTTGTACACTTTTTATGAAGAGATAAAAAAAATAAACTCGGATGACATTTTTTTATATTAAATATTATTAGTAATATTAAAATTACTTCTGTTTTTTTTTCGTATCTCCTTGACGCATTCTCCATAACTACACATATTTTTTTTTTAAAGCGGTTGCAACGGTTTCCAGTTTTATCGGATAGGGGGGACGGGTTATTGCTCTAGAACACTGTGTTTTAAAGCTAAAATCCACACTCACATTAAAATATCTTCCTTGTGAAGTTTTTGAAAGGATTCCCTGGAAACACTAAAATCTTTTGCCAGAGCTGCTGAAATCTTAAGTATGTCACTGTACACCAGCCACTTACACTTTGCGTGGTTTCTGTTAGTTAATTATTATCTTTTTTAGCCCCCGGTACGGTATACTATTTCTTTCTCCCAGCTCATTTTGTGTAATCTCCAAAAAATAACGTTACCTTACAGAAGCCAGCCGTAAAGCAAAGCAGTACGATTAAATACTCTATAGCATTTTTTTAAACTTTTAAGCATCGCACATTAATTTTTATACCGTCGTATTCGAAAAAAAAAAAAGGTATTTTTTAATGCAATTTGTTTGAAAACTGCATCTCCATTTATTTTTGAGATATTATTATTATTATTATTATTTTTTTTTTTTTTTTTTTTTGTAGTTTTTAGAGCCATTTGCTTAATATTGGCAAAGGAAGAACTGTTTTCTGTAGAAAATGAAGGAAAAATAGTTCTAAAATAGTAATTATATATTTTTGTTGCCATTTTCTCATAACAACCGAAAGAAAATGTAATTAAAATACGTGTTATTTTGAAAAAATATAAACGAATGATTTCTGTTAAAACAATGGAGCTATTATAAACTATATTTAATTTTAAGTATCTATGAATCATTAGATAGCCGTTTTTTTTTTTTTTTTTTTTTTTTTTTTTTTTTGTTTTTTTTTACGATTTTTTTGAATGACGGCATCTTTTTGCTGCATTTGTGCATTATTTCGTGATAGTGATGTGCTATGCATGCTTTACTGTAGATGTTTAAGAGTAGATCGTAAATGTGGAATTTTTAAGCGTATGCGAATGACGTCATTTTACATAAAATAAAACGTGTGCTTTAAATCTTAAAATTGAAATATTTTTTGTACTGCAGTACAGTCCCGCTTAACCGAGTTATTTACTTCTGATGGACTGATGGCTTCTATTATTATGAAACAGCCATTATAAATGAAGTGTTAGGTAAAGATGAAAGAGCAGCCGTAAAAAGTTAGAACTCTGATTTTCTGGTCAGAATGGGGGGGGGGGGGGGATGGCCATAATTTTTTCAAAAAGAATTATGGCCATTTTTCCCCCATGGCTGTTTTATAATAATAGAAGCCATCAGTCCATCAGAAGAAAATGAAGTAATGAAAATACCGCGGGCGACACTAAATTCTGAAAAAGCAGAACTCCTGTTCTCTAGTTATTATTATTTTCGTACCTGCTTTTATTTTCAGACTCCATCTCCTAGCAGTTCTTATCCGTATGTCAATCCTGAAACGCAACACTGGACAGCAGTAACCTACGCTACGACACATGGGCATTTATCAGTCATTAAGGTAAAAAATTCATTACTTCATTTTAAATAATTCACCAAAGTTTTCATTTAATTCAGATAAAACTATAAATATTTATTTTTTTTAATACCATAGCTACTCCTAGAGAAAGGTGCAAATGTAGAAGGTGGAGCAAGACTCAGCGAAGAAAAAATTACGGTAACACCTTTACAACTAGCTGCTGCATCAGGTAGGTACGCATTAGAGTTGGACAATCGTGCGGGGAAGATTGTTGTTATATTACTTTAAAATTCCGAGAGAATATTTGAACAAAGCGTGATCCAAATCAGTGCTTTTAATTAATAAATGCTGGGACCTATAAAAAATATACGTTGGTGAGTGAAAAAGTTAGTTGCAGCTGACAAGAACTTCCTGTTTAAAGGGCAATGAAACTTGGTGACAAAGTTGACGTGGCTGTAAGATGTCAGATTCATGTCTGTAGTTGCAGCTATTAGTCTGTTTTAAATATGAAAGATATCAGTTGTTGTTACGCCCATCAGTTGACCTTGCATACGTTGTATATAGTATACAGGGTGTTTCATAAAAGATGGGCAAAACTTTAAGAGGTGATGGTACTCATCCAAACAAACAACTTTCATCCAAGAATGCATGGTCGGAAATAAACGCAAATGTGCTAGAGGGCACCAAAGGTGATGTTGGTATGCCTCCATTTTATTCAGAAAATCGCAATTCGTGCCAGAAATTATAAACAGTATTTTTTGTTTTATTTAATGACAGAAATTTTGTGATTACATATAGTACAGATTCTTTTTTTTTTTTTTTTTTTTTTTTTTTAATTTTCCGGTATGAATGCGAAATTTTGAAATAAAAATTGAGACCAAACTAGCAACCCTGTTATACAAGGCAAAAACACAAAAAGAACGATTAAGTGGCAAAACAATGTGGGAAACCGCTCTACGTACAATCTTTGAGCCTCTGAGCCATTTTCCTTTGTAGATAAAATGCAAATCAGCTTTTTTCCTATTAGTGAAGGGCAACACTTTTCTACACGTTCCTACCGCGATTGACGGTTGCACAGTCGGATCAGCGGCTATTATGTATTAATTGAGGCGAAATTTTTCATACACGTTCTTCTTCTTCCCCATATCACATTTGCATGCTATTAGTGTCGTTCTTCTCCTGATAACTGGCAACAGGAATGGAGCTTTTACGTTTTCATCGACCAAGTTTCCAAATGCGCCAGAACATTTGCGTTTTATTTCCGACTACAAATGAAACTGGCTCAGAGGCTCAACGATTGCACGGAGAGCGGTTTCCAACCTTGTTTTTGCCACGTAATCGTTCTTTCTGTGTTTTTGCCTCGTATAACAGGGCTGCCTGTTTGGTCTCCATTTTTGTCTCGAAATTTCGCGTTCATACCAGAAATTTAAAAAAAAAGAATCTGTACTATATATAATCACAAAATTTCTGCCATTAAATAAAGCAAAAAATACTATTTTTAATTTCTGGCGCGAATTCGAATTTTCTGAATAAAAATGGAGATCACGCTGGTAATCCTGTCGCATTACATCACCTTTGGTGCCCTCTAGCACATTTTCTTTTTATTTCCGACCATGCATTCTTTGATGAAAGTTGTTTGTTTGGATGTGTACTATCACCTCTTAAAGTTTTGCCCATCTTTTATGAAACGCCCTGTATACGATAGTAGAGGTTGACCATCAATCAGGCCCTGATTACCGAATAGGCACGAGAAGCACGTGCTTCTCTTAGAAACTTTTGAAGGGGCCCAAAATTGCGAAAACAGGGGCCCCAAATTTTATATTCAATTAATTCTGTTCCAAAATTTTATGAAATTTCTTTTCAAATTATTAATTTATTTATGTATATATATTTTTTAAAAAGTGTTTCATAAAAATACCTTTCATAACAAATTAATTTTTATGTAATACCACATAATCACAACTTTTCAGTTTATCCATATTTTAGATGTATGTTTATTTTACATATTGAATTTGAATATTATTGAATGTGGCTTGTATGCACAATATAAAATATTGCTAATTTAAGTTATTGCCAAAATTGAAAGAACTATTTCAAAATATTGATATTTTATGTTGTATAGATATACATGCTGAATTCAAACTTTTTATCCAACTTTACATATTTATGCCAATACTATGCAAAATCATTTTTGCATATTTTTCTTGATTGTATCCAATTTTTGTGTAAGGGGAACATAAAAAAAAAGTTGTTTAATGAAATTTACGTGAACTCAACTGAGCCACTCTTTGGAATAATATTTGTAGCATTGGCGAGTTTCCGGGTACATCGAATTTGGAAACTCTTCTCGAATGAAAGGGGGGCCCCGAGATGACACTGTGCTTCCCATAGCTTCATAGGTTAATCGGGGCCTGCCATCAGTTACTGTTACGTCCAAATTGCAACTTCAACTGCCGTAACTTACAAGGGAACCACTTTAGGTGTTGCTGGCACCTAGTATTGAAACCTGGTGCATTTTAAAGCTCTATATTAGGAAGTTTGGGAATCGATAAAAATTTTTTGTTAAAATAATATTTTTTGATTTTACAGCAGATTAACTTTCTGAAAATGCAATTTTCTAGACCACTTTTCGGGCTTTTAACGTAAATTTAAAAAAAAAATAAATAGTTAAAAATAAAAATTAGTCAATAATAACTATAAAATGTTGAAAAAAGTTTTAAAATTCCTTCAAGAACCTACTAATTTGATTTACAAAAAGTACAATATTATATTTACATATTTGGCGGAGAAAGATTGGCGTCTTTTTCGTCCCGTACAGTTTTCTGGCAACCCTAGCTCAGTATTTTCGCTACGTATCGTGTTGTAATGGTTTGGACATAAACCTATTACAGGTATAAAGCTAGTGAAAATTTTGAAGTGCCATATCTGGCGACTTAACTCTCTTTTGGTGTAAAATTAACAAATAAAAATCCAATAATAAAAAATTATAAATGTAAAAAAATATATAAAATATTATTTTAACAAGGAATTTTTATCGGTTCTCTAACTTTTATGCATAGGGCTACAAAATGCACCAGGTCTCGATTCTAGGTGCGAGCGACACCTAAAGTGGTTCCCTTGTTAGTTATGTGAGGAGTTCAATATGTAAATCCAAAGAAGCGCAATATTTCGTATTATTATTTTCCAAGCTATAACCGATAGTATCGGTTATAGTATCGGATAGTATCGGTTACAATATTGGGTCAGCATTTGTTGGTGTCGGTCCGATACCAACAAATGCTGGCCCAATATTGCTTCTGTACTAGGAATAAAGTTATAGTTAAAATTTGGTTTCCCAATGAAGTTCAATGCTTGTTGCAGAAAATCTGCTGCGATGAAGCATTTTTGGATAGCAAAATGGTGCACGTTGTTCAGTGATGGCCGCGCTGCGATTTAAGATAATGACCGCAAAATAGGGCCATTTTTCACAACGGCGATAAATAAGTTGATTGCATTGAAGAATAGAAGAACTGATTATTGCAAGTAAGCGAATTGCAGAAAATTATATCAATTAAGATGTTACATTTTACATTAAACAAAATTACTACACAAATTCCCAATATGTGCGCTACATCCAACTGATGCGACTTCTTTGGTGACTCACAACAGATTTACTCCCACAGCCATGGATTTAAAAAAAAAAAATTAATTCTACATAAAAATAGATGTTTTATTAAAGTCCCTACTAAGTTTTTCCTAGAGCTCATAAACACAAAGTTATCGCCAGTTACGACTAAGTATTTGACTCCCTTACATAATTTGTCAGCATCACATTTCAGTGTATATTTCTTGAGAAAATGGTTCAATTTTTTGGTATAAATAACAGTGAACAGTTCATAAAATACTTTCTTCGGTAAATTTTTGAGGGGACCTTCAGGGATTATTGATAATTTGTTGGATTATCGTACAACACATTTTCTAAAAGTGAACATTTTTCAGCGTTTTTAGTTATTGAATCATTGGCCACATTTTAAATAATAAACGTATTTGAAAATTTACAATACTTTAAAATATAATCCCTTTAAATGGATTTTTTCTAAAAAGTCTTTGAATAATATTTTGATTTTTACGCGGAATTTTTAGATTTTGTTTGATTTTCTTATATTACTGTATAATGATAAATTCTTTTATTGTCTCTAACAAATTGAAAAAGGACGATAAATAATATTTGATCATATGATTTTTGTCGTCAATTACAATGATTTCAATTTTAGATTTTTGTCGTCAATTACAATGATTTCAATTTAATTAAAATTTATGATATAGAAATAATGATATTTTTGGGTTGGCTTGCTAGTTTATTCTCATGGGATAGATTACAATAAATAAATAAATAGAATTCGCGATTCGTACAGTATACATTACGTTTTCACCGTTTATCTAACGTTGCAAACTTGGTTAACGTTTGTTACGTTTATTTAGCAGGAAGAATTTTATGATTCTTCAAACAATGCTAATTTGCTAGGTTTTTCTTAAAACAAAATTTCTATGTTTAATCTTTGTTTTAATAGAACAAAAAAGTTTCTAGAACTGTTAAACGACAGATCTATTATTTTTAAATATGTCATTTTGAGTAGCATGCACCTTTGAAAAACTGCAAATCTATACTTTCAAATTGGATATAGCTCATTGAATAATATACTGTTGATTAAGTTGTTTTTAATTTACAAATCTCGAAATTCCATTTTGTGATGTAATTTTTAGCAGGCTTAATGCACAACCCTTTTAGACAGTATTTGGGATGTCTAAAAATCAGCCAAAGAACCTGATTAAAGAATATAATATTCTGATAGCTATACAGGGTATTTCATCGAAGGTGGGACAAACTTCAAGAGTTGGTAAACTACAACAAACAGGGGACTCACAACTATAGAAGACAAAGTCCATTTTGAAAAAAAAAAATGAGATAGTCCATTTAGAATGTGCATAAAATCTCTTTTATCACACCCATAGTAAACCAAGTCTGTAAACAGATGAAATATATAATAAAGAATGTGAAAACAGACTTGGTTCACTGTAGGAGTTGGATAAAAGAGATTTTATGCACCTTCTAAATGGACTATCTCATTTTTTTTTTTCAAAATGGACTTTGTCTTCTATAGTTGTGAGCGCCTTAAATAATCTTTGTATATTAAACCAGAGTAGCAATATATATATATATCCGTGACAGAAATATAGGTTTTCTCACTTCAGTCTGATCTCGGGGTTTTGTTTAAATTTTGCAGTAATGATGATATTTTAATGAAATTTTCAAAAGATTTACGTTTCTTTCTGTGAGTGCTCTAACATCACGAAAAATACCAGAACTGCACAGTAATTTGGTCACTGGCAGCTTGTGTAATGTCAACTTCATTTCGAAATATTAAGCATCTAATTCAACGCTGTTTAGATGATGGCCGCTCCCAGCCTTTCGCGTGATGTTTTGCATAGCATTTTACACAAATCAAGTTTAAGTCTGTTGAAAACTTCGTTAAAATACTTTCGTTATTGTTAAAGTGATGAACAAAAATCCGGATTCAGTCTGGGGTGTCTGGAGTCTTCAGTCCCTTGTTTTCGACTGAATAAAAGTATTGAGATGTTTTCTATAGATATATCTATATTAGGGAACTTTGCTCCCTGGCCTTTTGTTCGACAATCCACAGGCTTTATTGTGGTCACTATGCCTTTGTGATTCGGCTGTATTCGTATGTCTATATATCTGCCTATCTTCTGTCTGTCTGCTGTTTGCTGTTTCCTCTTTGCCTGTGTATGTGTTGTCAGTGTATCTGTCTCTAGTCTGCTCTCTGTCCGTCTCTTGATTTGTCTCTCTATCTATTAAAATTATACTACAAACCTTGAATTTAAGCGCTTCATAAATTCGTTTCACCTATTTGATTCATATACAGGGTGGTTCAGAACTATACGTCAAAAATGTAAAAGCAGATAGAGGGGACCTAAATAAGCAGATTTCGTATAGGAATGTTGGTTCGGAAATGCAGTGTTGAGGCAGTAGAGGGCGCTGTTGAATGCGGCGGATGAATGCTCTTCATTGGCTTGAATCGTCATTTCCCGCACGGATTTCGAGCAACATGGATTATTACACCAATGCGGACCTTGCCGACATGCATTTCATGTATGGGATTGCGCAAGAAAATGGATTGGTTGCTCAAAGGATTTAGATTGAACAATTCCCGGGTAGGATTCTACCGGATCCCCGAACAACTGAGCGTCTTCATTAGGAGTTGTGCTCGAGTGGATCGGTTTATGCTTCCAGGGGTGATAAGGGCAGTGTAAAATATCGCAGAATTCCTGCAGTGGAAGAAGCAGTATTTCGCACAGTAGAGGATAGTCTTTCGACAAGCTCAAAAGCTGTTGAACGTATGTTGGGTGTGAATCATTTTCTTGCTTAGCCCCATACGTAAAATCCATGTCAGCAAGCTCCGCATTTGTGTAACGATGCATTTTGCTCGAAATCTGTGAGGAAATGGCGATTCAAGTTAGCGATGCGCTTTCATCCGCCGAACATAATAGCGTCCTCTACTGACTTAAAGCTGCATTTCTGCACCTACATTCCTATACGAAATCTGCTTATTTAGGTCCCCTCTACCTGCCTTTACATTTTTGACTTATAGTTCTTAACCACCTTGTATTCATTTCTCATATTCGAATTCATATATTGGTCATTTCAAAAAATCGTTTCGCAAATTTGTTTCAGAAAATCTTTAGACGAATTCGTTACATAAAAACGTTTCATTAAAATTTTGTATGTATAGTGTATATATATATATATATATATATTTGTTATAGTATGCTATAAAGTAAGTTTGTCCCATCATTTTTTTAAAACATGGATTTTTAACAAGCAGTTACAGTTATCCATTTTTTTCAATTATTATAATATGTTATTGCATTCTTTCTAGGTCGTCTAAAATTAGCAGAACTACTCTTGTTGCATGGAGCTCATCCTTTTTTGTCTACCACATTGCGCGATTCTCTCGCGTATGGGGGCGCAGCACAGAGAGGTTGCTACAGTGCCATAGCCGTAGCTGGTGCTCATGGTCAACGGACTATGTTGCACTTGCTACTGTCGCACCCCATGTCAAAAAGCAACAAAGATGTGCTGTCTCTAGAAGAAATTTTGGCTGAAGGCGCATCTCAACTGACATGCGATCGAAGGACGTCGAGATTACAGGTATTTTAAGCAAGAAGTTCAAATAACTTTTTGTGAAATTTTTCTGTCTCTGTGTTTTTAATGCAATAAAAGGATCAGGGTTTTTAAGCCGCGTTTTTGACCCATGAAATATCACTAAAATTTGATTAAGTTATATTGACTTAATTATTTCACTTTTTAATATTAGAAGGTATGTAGGTATGTATTGTACGATTTTAACAATAGTTTTTGTATTTTGTTCGGATGTATATGACTTACACAAGCTCAAAGTTCGTAAAATTCGTAGTTTTGATGAAATATACGCAATTTCTGATATTTTTACCATCAATTTACTCTCTACTTTTAATATTTTATTATGAGCACAGCTTTGCAACACTTTTATCTTAACATATTTTGTATATTTTGATGTGTTTTATAATATATGTCAAGAAGAAAGTGTTGCACGATTGTGCTCATATAAATAATTGAGGTAAAAACAGCAGAAATTGCGTATTTTTCATCAAAACTACGAATTATACGAACTTTGAGCTTGTGCAAGTCATATAAATCCGGAAAAATACAAAAACGATTGTTAAAATCGTACAATATATACCTTTTAATATTAAAAAGTGAAATAATTAAGTCAATATAACATAATCGAATTTTAGTCTATTGCATGAGCTAAAAACGAGGCTTATGGACCCTGATCCTTTATACGTATATGGATGTTGCCTTTTTAGGTGCGTTCGTAATTATGTAAATACACGGCATCTATAGTCGTCGCCTGATCCGTCCGTCTGTCCGCATACAACAGAGCAAAAATTGCACAATCCAATGGTTTAAAAATTAACATATATTACATCTTATATAACATATACATAACAAAATTTTGCCGAGTCATTTCAAACTTTATGCAAATTGAATCAAAACTTAAAAGGATATTAATAAAATTTTTCTTCATTCTATTAAATCCGATCATAGGTAATTAATTCAACGATATCCCATGATAGGTAATGATTCTAGGTTGCCATGGTGATTACGCCCTATTTAAGATGAAGTCCTATTATTTCCGTGAATTTAATATATATAATCGTAATAAATTTTGCATTCATGCATTTTTGCATTAGAGTGCAACAGCTATTGCACCAAGATCTGAATATTTATAAAACTAATAGTACGAACGCACTTCATTTGCCACGTTTGACGTACAATTTCCGATTTGTTGTAATTGAAGAGGAAAACATAGGATTTTTTTCTTATTTTAAGTTTTTAATCCAGTAGATATTGAACAAATTTGTGTAATAAATACTTGTTCTTTATTTCTGGCTAGACAAATTTAGGTTGAAAATGAACAAATAAAATCTGTGACAATTAGTTTAATGACAATTACAGTTTTGTATCATATTTTAAGAGGAGCTCATATGATTATTTTATAGAAAGAACTCGCAAAGTTAACCGATAAAACTCCCCCACCAGTGGCCGAGAGGTTCTGTTCTCAAAGCTGATAAACGGGAGGTGCTGGGTTCGAACCCAATCGCGCTCGTTGGTCTAATCGTTCGAAGTTTTCCGTGGTTTTCTTGTAACCTTGTATTCCCTTGCGTAAATACGGGTTAGGTTCTCTTAGAAAGGTCTCCACGGAGGGTACCACCCTTCGGGCCAATATCCCTCGTGTAGATAATTGGCCGTTATAAACAACACCAACACACCGATAAAACTCCTTCCAGCTTCTTCTAGGAAATTTGCCGATTGGGACTCTTCAGTGTGCCAAAAGGTTAACTTACAGACAGTGTAAGAAAAAACGGAGAAAATCTCAGAAAATTTGGTTGCAAAGTATAGCGAAAAAAATGTCAGAAAATTTGGCTGCAAAGTAATGGGAAAATGTGTTTAAAACCCCCTTTTTTGTGTGTGTTTGGTAGTAAGTTTACCGTAAAAATTGCTATACTCACGCAAATTTTACAGTACAATAAATGTTATGCTTACGCATTTTACTGTAAAAAAAGTTAATAAATAAATCGCCAGCATATTTTGCTGTGATTATCTCCGTTTTTTTTTTTTTTTTTTAGAGAGCAATATAAACTGTTATAATATTATTAACACCTTACTTTGAACATTTATCTAAGATAAGTTCTAGAGTGTTAAGCAAACAGTTTTATATAATAAAATAAGCAAATAATTCACTAAATATATCCTCAGCGGATATTAAAGAAAATTATCTACCTAAATCAAATGATTTTATATTTTTATCTGTGACTGCACTGCTTCAAATGTACAAAAAGAAATGCATCCAAAAAGAAAAAGGCAAAGGAACATATCCTATTACTTTATCACCAAATTGTCACAGATAAACTTAATAGATATAATTCGGGTTGAAATTCTGTCATATAATTCTGTATTAATAAAGAAAGCTCAAAAAACCATCTCTGTATTAAAATAGAAACAAACTTTAAAAATTCGAATACAAAGACCCAAATTTATTGATACCATAATTTGATGCTAGGGAAATTTTTTAACTTGAGAAACCAAAATTGGATCCCTTCGCTCAGAAAATATAAAGTTTCGATTTTCTAATGTTAAGTTAATTTTAACCCCTTAAATCGTAGCGCCCGATACGTTCACGGACAGTCATTTGTCAACAAATTCTGTCGCGCCCGTGACCCTCACGGGCTGAACTCCTTATAACTTTAGCTAATATATTATAGTTTCTTCTTTGATTTTGTCGCTTCCGGGATGATTTTAAACTAGCTAACTTGCCCGGCGTTGCCCGGGTTCGTCAAAAAACAGCACTAATTGCGAAAAAGCTCTGAAAATCACAATAAGATATCGCGAAAAAAATTTTAATTTGCTGCATAAATTTTGAAAAGAGAAAAAAATATATATGTTGTGTTCGAAGATTGAAAGTTAATTCCTTTCACTAATGGGGGGAAATGTTAGGAAATCGCTAAAATACACTAAAAATAACATACAAAATTCCCGAAAAATTTGAAAATTGCTATGCGAAATCCGAATAAATTTTATTCAAATGAGGGCAGACATTACTTTAGTATTATAGGTCAAAAATGGAATGTCAAAAAATTGCAGCAGATCGCGACGAAACGTAGAAATCGAATTAAAAATCACAAAAAGTTCAAAAATTTACTATAATTGGATAAAAGTTTCAAATCTAATTCCTTTTACCCGCGGGCTCTCTTAAAATTTATGTTTGGGAAAGCATGCTAAGCATTGTATCATGTTACTTTTATTCATAATTTAATTTACTTGGATTCCCTTAAATATTATTAATATAACCCCCTTAAGTTAATATTAGTTTTTGTTGCATTAAAATATCTCTGTTGATTTTCTGTAAGCAAGTAATCCCTATTGGTTTACAATGGAAATCTATGGGAATTTGGCGAAATATTAGAGATTTCGCCAAGTTGGCGTCCCTTTACGTGACTAATTTTGGTCGCCAAGTTGGCGATAAACTTGGCGGCATTTGGCGACAGGTAACCCCCTTATTGGTATGTAGATGCATTAAATGCTGTTCAATAATCGCATGAAAAACTCGCTAAAAATTCAAAAATCGCTGTACGAATTCCGAATAAACTTTTCTGAAAAGAGAACAAAATTTACTAAATTGGGTTAAAAGAAAGAAACCGTATTCTTTTCAATAATGTTTGAAAATCGCCTCGAAAATTAAAAAAGCGCTACAAATCTCATAAAAAATTAAATTTAAAAAATCTAATCAAAAAATCGAAAATCGGACTTCGAGGTGCAAAACTTCATATATAGACGTAACTTTTCCCCAAATTTTGTAGGTCTACGTGCAGCGATATTTTCAAAACACCGCCGACACACTCACACGCAAACTTCTTTCCTTATTATTATAGATGCATAAACGCTCATTAATTTGTAGCACTTAATTGACAAACTTGAGTTTAAGATCGGAATGCTTAATTTTCAGAATTTATAGGAGTTGGAATACACTATATGGCCATTAATCACCGGATTCCAAAACCGGACACTTTCCATTTTAGACATTTTGTCGAAAATTTAAAGATAATATTTGTCGGATTTTTCTGGAACTTCAGGATTATGAGGAATATGTTTGACTTCATATTTATCAACGGCGATTTGATCAAAAGGACAATTAGGGGACCAACAAAAAATTAAATAAAAACAGTAATGTTTGGGATAACCCTGCAAAATAAAATACACGAAATGATATATCGCCATAGCTTACGAATATATGGATATTGTACAATATATGTATTCATTTGTGGAAGAATAGAAAGTATATTCATGAGATATATCTATTTTTATAAGTTCAAAAAATTCTTGCATATTTTTTGTTTATATCATGCAGGGTTTTTTACCAAATATAACGCCAGTTTCAGAAAATTTGAGAAAATATAGTAGAAATAATATGGTGTAATTGGAGTGTAAATATATTGAATATTTGATGAAATATGAGCAGTTGAATGAAATATTTTTTATCAGCGCATGCGCGCAAGATAATATATATATATATATATATATATATATATTGTGATTCGATAGTCAACTCTATGAAGCAACTCTTAAAAAAAAAGCCAATCAAACATTGTGAAAATTCAGAAAGATATCGGCAATATACTGAGCTGATTTTCAGTTGTTCTCTAAAAGCCGGTAAATGATACAGGGGTTTCCATAAATTGTCGTTTTATTTTTTATTTTTCTTACTTTTCATTTTTTATTAATGCTTTAGTTGTTCTTGGAAAACCACCAGAACGAGACTATTCCAAGCAAAAAAGCAGCATCAAAATCTAAGCCTTTCTTCTAAATCTACTCGTTGATATTCATTAAGTACAAACTCATTTGCTGAAAGCCAAATAGTAAAAAATGACAATTTATGGAAAATGCATTATCATTCAGCAGCTTTTAGAGAGCAACTAAAAATTCGCTCACTATATTGCCACTATCTTTCCGAATTTTCCCGATGTTTGACTTGCTTTTTAGTAAGAGTTGCTCCATAGAGTTGACTATCAAATCATGAAAAAAAAAAAAAAAAATCGCGCAAATAAAAATTATTTCATTCAACTGCTCATACTTCATCAAATATTTAATATATTTACATTTCAACCTTACACCATATTATTTCTACTATATTTTGTCAGATTTTCTGATACTGGCGTTAAATTTGGTAAAAAACCATGCATGATATAAACAAAACACAGCAAGAATTTTTTGAACTCTTAAAAAAAATCGATATATCTCCGTGAACGTTCCATTCTTCCACAAATGAATACATCTATTGTACAATATCCATATGTTCGTAAGCTGTAACGATAGATCATTTCGTGCATTTTATTTTACAGGGGGATCCCAAACATTGTTATTTTTCTTTGATTTTTTGTTGGTCCCCTAATTTCTTTCTGATCAGATCGCCTTTGATAAATATGAAGTCGAATATATTCTTCATAAACCTGAAGTTCCAGAAAAATCCGACAAATACATCTTTAAATATTCGACAAAATGTCTAAAATTGAATGTGTCCGATGATTAATGGCCAAATAGTGTATGAGTGTGGATAAAAAAAATCGACGATTTTTGAACTATTTTTCCGAAAATTATGTGACGATTAAGGGGTTGATATTTCTATGCATACATTAAATAATCTCAATAAATAACTATTTTTTTCATGCTCTTTTTTTCTGTGCTGTTAGTACCAAGTATCATTTTAAGATTTTTATGTATAAAATATTATTTATAAATTTAATATTTGAAAAGTTACGAATTGTAAACCAACAAATATTTTAACAGAAATAGATTTATAGAAGTTTCTATAAAGCGTATAGGAAATTTCAACTCATTCCTTTAAGTTGTTTTTGAGTTATGCTTGAAAACAAAGTATTACGCACTCATTAAACAGATTAATTTCTTAAAAACTCTTAATAAATGTAACATCGGTCTCAATTATTTTGAAATATTGAATCGATTTATTGAGCCTTTATTTAACGCTAATAATATTTTTTCGAAAAATATTCAGAAAATATTAAATCTGTCCTTAAACTGACGAGCTCTGCTTTTAAAACAGACTCTAAAAATAAGCTCAATTTTTAATATTATGTATCTGTAAAATTATTCATAGAAATTTCGTAAAATTATATTTAGGGCCTAATTTGGAAGTCTAGATTCGTATTCTGGTGGTCAAAATTGAATTTTAGTTTTCAACATTTTGAAGTTTGTTCGTCTTTCTATATCAAAACGATCCTCTAAATTTGTTTAATTTACAGTTATTAAAAAATGCATCCCAATCGAATGAAACAATTCCTATACTTCTTTGTAGAATGGTTCCCTTTTACTATTTAAATAAGCAGACAGCTCTATAATTGTATTTAAATTACATAGAATTAAAGAAAACATAATTCACAATCAACTGATACTTTTCACTTTTCTCTGCGTTAATTTGGTGATGAAATAGTGGGTGTCCCATTTTATTATTATTATTTCTTTAATGACCGCACATTACAACTGCTACTGTTTATATTTTCCTAATAAAATTTATGCCATTATTTTGATTAGTCCTCTGGAATTTTCTTGAAGCTGTTTAAAGAACATAAAAATACAGGATTTGTCAATAGCCCAAAGGAAGGCATCATTACATTCATTCACTTAATTAACCTATTTTTTTCCAAAGTATTCTTGCCTTACCACATGCCACGACATTGCCAGCGGTGATTCCGCTGTTAATTATCGGTTTAGAGCAATCTTCTTTTATTTATGATTCCAATAACAGAATCTTTTAACTGTAAATCTTGTTGTTCTCCAGTAATTAGTCTTACAACTCTCATGCCTGAATTGTTTTTAAAAGGATGAAAATATATTCTGAACTTAACCCTTTAATGTATGATTTTTTATTTTGTTCGGAAAAAAATTCTGTTTGAGTCTATTTTTGTTAATTATCCACTAGAAAAATAGCGAACAAATTTATTTATGTTTCTGTTGGCCATAATATCATAATGGCACTCTTGAATTACAAAACAAAAATTGCTCAAAAATGATAATTTTAAATTATATACTTACATTAAAGTGTTTACACTGCACAAGAACAACTATTCAACGAAATAATAATTTTTATAATGCTGTTAATATTTTTCAGAATTAATAATGACTATCTTATAAAGATATCTTATAAAAACGCCAGTCGAGGATCACACTGCAAGCAGTATCAACAAGTAATGTTATAACCTCCCCGTGGTAACAAATCAGAACAAAAACATCCTTAACGACCTTACATGCATGTTATCACACGTAAGTAACAGATGATGGTTCATCAAAAGACCAACAGGCCAAAAAAAACCTCCAAATGGCAAAAAAAAAAAAAAAATCATGTAAATTCATGAGTTACACTGTGCATTTAAGGGATAAAATAGATTTAAATTAATTATTAAGGGGGCATGGGATTTTTAAGTTTTTCGATATCAAGAACAATAAATGAATTTATAGGTTTTTCCATTTAAAAAAAAATAAAAAATTTTGAAAAAACGAAATTTGTACTAATTTTTATTGCGAAATGAACCTTTTGGACTTGCTTACTTTTTAAAAATGTGAAAAAATATTTTGGATTTAATACGTTTTAAATGTATTATTAAGGGGGCATGGAAGTTTTCCGGTTCCAAAAGTAAACAGATTTTATTAAACTTTTTGACGTCTGGGAACGAGATAGGAATATGTAGGTGCATTGAGAAATACAATTTTTTAATTCGATTTTCCTCGATATTGCACGGATCGGTGTGAAGCTTTCCACAATAATAGAGATTTCTCTAACTAGGGAAGGTCCCCAACTGCCAGATCGGGATTTTGTCGAGAATGGTGTCGTTCGAAAGGCATGAGAATCAAGGAAATGTATACAACTACCCTCCAAATGCAACTGGTGAAGAGATATAGGCTGATGTATTTCTGTCGTCTATTGATTTCTCTTTCTCCAGATCGCTAGCTATGCAGGAAAGACACTATGTATGGTAGAAAAGACAGCTTATAGTACAGTTATATAACCTGTTGTTGCCAGTGTAAAGTTGGTGAAGGTTCCATGTTTCCTCTAGTAAGAAAAAGAAGATTGTGACCACATTTTCACAATCATACACTGTAAAACATAAATTGTAACGCTACTCCATAAAGGTGGTATTTCACTGATGTAACTGGTGTAACATTACACAGCTCTTGTGTAATATTACACCATAATGTTGTGAAGCATATCACAAGTTTCTGTGTAAGGTTACACCACAATTGCCTGTAAGCTTTCACAGTAATTGTGTGTAAGATTACACATCAGTTAGGAGTAAGCTTTCACCACACTTTCCTGGAAGGTTACCCATTACCAGTGTAAGTTTTCACATTTATGCGTAATCGTACCAGTAATTGTGTGTAAGGTTTCACATCAGTAGGATTAAGCTTTCACCACACTTTCCTGGAACGTTACACATTATTAGGTGTATGTTTTCCCCATATTTGTCTGTGCAGTTACATATCATATGTGTGCAAGGTTACGCAGTACTTTTGTGAAAGGTAACACTAATTATCTGTAACCTTACACAGTATTAACTAACTGGACTGCACTGACTTGGAGTATGCTTTAAAGAACATCAGGAACTAACTCCTCGCCCACCTTCGATGGCATGCGTCGTTATGCCTTTCAAAAGGCTTTAATTAGAGAATGCTTTAACTTGACCAATAACACCTGTGACAACTGCGAAACACCCCCTTTCATTGTGTGTAACGAGTGTTGGAAACACTCGTGCTTCAACCATTTCTATTCAGAAATGCCCTACCATCCGTGAAGTTACTTTTTCCACCAAGCATTACCCATCTTCTCTGTAATCCGTCAACTCTCTTTTCTACCACACAGAGTGTCTTTCCTGCATAGCTAGCAATCTGGAGAAATCAATAAATACGGAAATACATCGGCCTATAACTCTTCACCAGTTGCATTCGGACGGGTATTACACAAGAAGGCACGGGGATTTTACAAGAAGAAACTGACAAGGAAAGTCTCCATACGGGCATACTTCGAAAAATCTGAAAAAATTATTGAATGTTCATCTCATGAGGTCTTCATAAGAAAAATTTCGGCTGAACCTCGATAGAGTATCCGTAAAAAAATAATGAAAATTTCGTTATTTTGCGATTTGTCACCGGTTGGCGATGAAATAAAAAAAGAAAAAAAAAACTTTTTAAAATGAAATACTCTCTAAGGTAAAAATGTTTCAGGATGAACTTGTTTAAATTTAATTTAAATATTTTTAGTTTTATCAGTTTTAGTTTGTTTTAACAATAGTTTTGTCATATATATATTTATATTTATTTATAATGAAATTTAATTATCAAATTTTATGATTTAAAACAAAATTCAAATAAAATAAAATTGTTTCAAGATCAAAATTAAAACCAATTCAGCACTGTTGCAACGATTCAGTTTTGTTGCTATGGAGACAACGACTTCTTTAATATTGAATGAAATGTATAACTGCAACATTCTTCATCTGGCCTTTATTTTGGAATACGCTTAAATATATGAAAATTTATTTTTCAATATGAAAATATTTTTTATATATGAAAACATTTTTACAAGGCTAAAATTAAATAAATACAGCAACAAGCAACATATATATACAATACAAAACAATTTATATATATATATATATATATATATATATTAAGCTTTCTCATTGTTTAAGTTTAAATTTATTAAATATTATTTACACGCACTCTAAAAATGAACTCACAAGCAGTTTTCGGATGCATTAAAATCGTTTTCTTTTTTGAGGAAAAATTTTGCTTGCCAAATCGAGTGACGCTTTCGTCTTTTCGCGTCAAATACTCGAAAGTATTTTATTTTTTACAGACTTTCTGCTGCAATTCCGCCGCTAAATTTGACTGTTCCTTTATTACATACAGGGTGTCCATAATTAAACGACCCTACTTTAAAGTTGTCTGCATACGAAACTATTGGTCAGAAAGTTGTGAAATTTTGTGACGAACATAATGAAAGAATAGGAATTTGTTTGAGCGAAAAAAAAAATTGTTCAAAATTTCGTCAACAGATGGCGTTTTTTAATAAACTACACATTTAGCCACCGCCCACTGAATACTAGGCTCTGAGAAAAAAAATGGCGGCTGTCGTAGAAGGATTTTTTTTTTTTAGAGTTTGTACGGTCCGTTCAATTCGAACAGCAATAATTTAAAAAGTTTTTACGCTTTATTTTTTTTTCAGGAGGCGGTCTGTATATTTGTCTTATTTAATCTGAGAAAAATAAAGCGTAAAAACTTTCAAAAATGTGTAATTCATTTAAAAACGCCCTCTGGTGGCGAAATTTTGAACTATTTTTTTCGCTCAAACAAATTGCCATTCCTTCATTATGTCTGTCACAAAATTTCACAACATTCTAACCAATAGTTTCGTCTGTAGACAGCTTTAAAGTAGGGTTGTTTAATTATGGACACCCTGTACATTAGTTTAATTCATTTTTTTTTTTCAAAATATTCTGAGTATGTTTGGTATTGTGATTTTCCTTGTGAGATTTTAATAATTTATTTCTGCAGTAAGTTAGGATGCCGCCCATCGGGCCGGATATTTTGGTACAGGTCAATGCGGCAGCAGGTTTCCGACGTAATATGTGACTAAATTTAACAATAAAAAATATTTTTTAATACTTGAAGCAATAAAAAACAACGGGGAATTATTAGTTTTCAATTAATTTTACTCCCTTCCTAAAAAAAAAAAAATTCCCAAAATATATACACTTTTCGTATGAAACCCCTTAATATATAAAAAAAAAAAACTTTATTATTTTTTCCCCTTTAGCAATAGTGAACAACTTTTTTACGTGCACATTTATTTTTACGAATTTTCTCGTGTTCGCATAAACTTTTGCTTTTGACCATAATTTACTATTTTTATAGATAGTCCCGGTGTGTGTAGAAGACTTGAATAAATCTTCATCCAGCGTTCCTTCTGCAATAGATAATAGTCAAGTAATAAAGCTTACAAAAACAGAGCTGAAATCTTTGCAGGAGGCGATGTATCACAGTGCGGAGAATGGTCACATAGATATTACCCTCGACCTGAGGAACATCGGTATGCTTTTTTGTTTTTCTCCCTTGTTCTGTTATTTATTAAATTAATTAATTGATTTTTTTTTTCAGAATATCTGTGCGAATAACATTAGTCAAAACAGTAAAATTATAAAGTAAAATTTCAGTTGTATTTTGGACTGAATTGTAAGTTTTAAAAGAAATGGTTCTAAATAAAATTAGTAAATTGAAAAAAATAAAAGAAGTATATTTTAAAGCTAATGACATGTGGAATATATTGAGCAAAATTTGTTTATGTGAAATATGCATATTAAATGACAGCGAAAATATTATTAGAGAGTAGTTTCTTTATTCTCCTTTTCTACAACTTCTAGCTTTTCTTTAAAGATAAAAAACTGCCCTAATTTTACGAAGTAACCTTTTTTTTATATATAAAATCATTCTACTATATGTAATAAATGTAAATGTCCGGATCAAGTGCACAAAAAAACCCCAAACAAACATCAGATACAAAACTTTTGAAACTTAGTATTATTTTTAAATAAATGCATTTCAAATATGTAGCTGTATTTTAAAAATATAAGCTGTTATATTTATGTAGGGTAATATCTTCTTTAAGTTGATTCTGGCCCTTCTGTAAAAAATAATAGTTGTTTCTTATCATAGAGTTATAAGATTAATAGAGATAAAATATGTAGCTTTTGTTTGAAGCCAAAAATGCAATCCTAAAACTTGTTACAATTCGGCCCAAACACCTGCTGCTCGCTTTGAAACAGCTCTGCCAGTCCAATAAATTTAGCTCTTGTTCCACGTGCTTGTTTGGCCAATGATATGAGCAATAACCGGCTTCTATAGCAAACCGTTTTCACGGTATACTGCCTCTCTATTATGCTTAGAATTAATGTGATTTCTGAAACATTTCACCTTCCTAAATCAAAATATCGCAATCAAATTACTGTATCACGGACCATTGTTTAGATGGGAGGGATTGCTTTTTAAAATTAAGGTATCTTTTTATTAAAACATAAGTGGAAGTTGCGTAAATAATAAAATGTGTATAATAATACATAAATGACCTATGTATATAAAACATTAGCCGAGATACAGCTGCAAAATGAATGAAGATATGTATGTTAGCGCGGATATTGCTGGACATGAAAGAGGGAGAGGGGCACCACGAGTCAAATATCAATAAAATCAACTTTTCAAAAAAAAAAAAAAAAAAAAAACATTAACCGACGTCAAAAAAGCACTAAAAATAATTAAATAATTCTTTAAAATTTTCTAATGACGAAATGTTATCCAATAACCGCATATCGAATATCATGTATCAGCATAAAAACGTTAACTGTAATATATAGAATTTAATATCCACCAAACATGGATTTTCTTGAGAATATTTTTTAAAGGAGATTAATTTACATATTTATGACTTAATTTGCGAATATATACATATAAAAAGTAACCAATTACTTTTTGAAGTTGGTGCCAAACAATCACAATCGATAATGAGTAAACAAATAATTTCTGAAGAAATAGAGAATTTTTTCCCACTTTGTATCATATTTTCCATCATCACTGTATCCATGGTAATAGGTACAATATATTCACAATTTTACTATTCTTAAGATAGTTTGGCACCAACTTCAAAAAGTAAATGATTACTTTTTATATGTATATATTCACAAATTAAATCATAAATATGTAAATTAATCTCTTTTAAAAAATATTCTCAAGAACAATATATTACAGTTAACGTTTTTATGCTGATACATGATGTCCGATATGTGGTTATTGGATAACATTTCGTCATTAGAGAATTTTAGAGAATTATTTAATTCTTTTTAGTGCTTTTTTTTGACGTCGGTTAATACTTTTTTTTTTTTTTGAAAAGTTAATTTTATTTCCTATTTTTTAGTTATTCTTACCGTAATATATAATTATCCTGATTTCAGTGTCTGCTGAATAACTAAATAGCTTGTCATAGAATTTATAATTAACGAAATTTATTTATTAAACAAATAGTTTAAAAAAAATCTTTTTAATTTCATTAGAAATATTGATTTTATTAGCATTTAATATTTATGATAATTTTTTTAAACAAACACATTGTATTCACAAGAGTCTACATTCAAGAATGATTATCTTAAAGTCCAAATCGATACATACGGACATCGGAAGTGGGTGCTAAAAAGCTGGCGATTCACCAGTAAAGTTCCTTACACATCAGAGCGCGGCTAAGTTCTTTCATGTGTCAGTGCATAGCAAAGTGACTCCATATGTCAGTGCACAGTACTTTCTTATGTGTAGTCAAAAGTACTCCACCTTCAGTCAAAAAAACCAAAAAGAAAAATGTTAGCGAAAACCGCGCCATGTTTGAATAAATAAACTGCAGCCATTTTCTTTCCATAAAAGCTGTAATGGCATATGAGATGAGGTGTGAAGTTTAGATGTTGAGTCCGAATCTGAATCTGACTGCCTCTATGTGAGATTGGCAATATTCGATGCTCAGATTGCGTTTTGACACATGCTTTAGTCTAAACTGTAGCAATCCTGGACATTTTCTATTCCAGAACATGGTGGTGGACACCTGAACGAGTTCGGTCGTACGAGTGAGAGGCTTTAACAAGCTTGACTGTAATGGCAGGTTCACCAAAATTCACTGTTAAAAATCTGTAGCATTTACTGCATAGTCACACAACTGCTTTTATAGAAAACGATTACTTGGCTATACTGTGGAGTACTCTCATTGGTCAGAATAGAGATATTCTATGCAAACGATGGAGGGACTATGCAGCTAAAGCTGCAGATTTTTAGCAGTGTGCTTCATGACAACAAAAAAAAAAAAAAAAAAGAAAAACGAATTTCGTAACGAAAAATGCTTTCTGATGACGAAAAAACAAAAATTAATAATCGCTTTTGTCTAGATTCGCCTCAACCAATCAAATTCCGTATGACTCCGCTTTCCTATCGGGGAACCCAAACTGAAGAAAATCTAAAATCATTCTGATATCTAATCCGATAACCGAATCTGAATCTAAAGACGGCGTCGCTCACATAGCAATGCACTGTACTGTGTACTGACATATGAATGCATTTTGCGCCTTCAGCACAACAGGCACCCTCTTACACAGGCACTTGCGCTCTGATACGCGAGAAAACTTTAAAGGTTGATTTTCAGCTTTTCGACACCTACTTCCGATATCGATTGGTATGGATGCGGGCCTTCCGGTTTAGTGGATAGGATTGCCATTTGCACCGTGCACTGCCGCGCAATGTTTAAATATTATTAATATTCGTTAGCTTCAAATTCTCGCCAAGCTTGGCGACACTTGACGAAATATCGCCAAATTTGGCGACCAAAAATAAGTAACCATAAATGATGCCAACTTGGCTATAGCTTACTAATTTGGCGCAATTCTCATTCAAATTCAGTATTGGCGACTATTCTCTTATAGGGTTCGTCGCATTTTAGTTTCTTAAAATTTGAGTAAAATTAGCTTCGAATAAAACTTGCAAAATTTTAAAACCAAGAAATATGAAAACTACTTTTTTCCTCCCGGCACGTGCCGGAAGGACTTTTTTATATATATTTATTTTTTTCTTTTCGTTTAACTCACTAATATGCTACCTCGAAACTCTGATTTTGTTTAACAAAATTATTTATACATAATTCGAGTTTTAAGGGCACATGGAACATCTCGACAAGTAAAAAGAAGCAGATTTTGCGAAATATTTAACCCCATATACACTCATGTCCATAAATTAAGGATAATTCAGAATCACACGGAAATCGAACTCTAAAGTAAAAATTTCACCTGTAGAATTATCACACACATCTTCAAGGCTAATATGCAAATTATAGAAAGCCACCAGATTGCGGCGATAGTACATCACAATGACGAGAGTGTAAGAGAGGCGTATATAAGGAATGGTGGCAAAGAAGTAAAATTGTTAACGGGCATTCTGTAAGCCACTCAGTGCCATAACCGAATAGTTATGACACAGAGGACGCATGTGATTGATATTTTATGTGGTAGAATTATCGGCCGTCTGGAATGTGGGCGTGTTCAGATGGAAGTATCCCAAGAACTTGGAATTGCCCAAAGTGTCATCTCTTAGACTTTGGCAGCTATTCCAAGATGATGGAAATGTCAGTAGACGTTACAGCACAGGTCGCCCCGAGTTACATCGCCGAAAAAGACTGGTATTTGGCAGTAACTGCCAAAAGAAGCAGATGGAGCACAGCGTCAGACCTATCTCGTCAACTATCTTCGGCCACGGGTATGACTCTTTCAAGGCAAACCGTGTACCGACGTTTGGGAAATATTGGTCTGTATGTTCGCAGGCCTGTCCGCTCAAGGCAACTCACTGTCACCTGCGATTAGCCTGGAGTAGAGAACATGCAATGTGGGCATCGTCACAGTGAGCTTGTGTGATGTTTTCCAACGAGCCCACGCTTAGCTTGCAGTCTAATTCACGTCGGACTTTTATATGGAGAACGCCAGGCACCCGTTACCACTAAGACGACACCGTTACGGTGGTACAGGATTGCTCGTTTGCAGTTGAATTATACTGGGCTCCAGATCATGGCTGCATGTTCAAATCGGAACCATGACAGGCGAAATTTATCGGGACATCATTCTGGAACAACGTTTTTTTAGGGGTGCCATGGACACAGAATTTGTGTTTATGGATTACAACGCCCGTCCTCACCGAGCAAACATCGTAAACGAATGCTTTCAATCTGAGGATATCATCTCCCGTATGGAATGGCCAGCATTCTCAACTGACTTGAATCCGATAGAACATGAGCGTGACATGCTTGGCCGACGAGTTGCAGCCCGTCAACCACCTCCTACATGTGTACTGGAACTTCGGAGAGCATTGCTTGCTGAGTGGAGTAATCTTCCCCAAGATCAGCTCGATAATTTGATACTCAGCATGTCTATGCGTTGTACGGACTGTATTTCATCACCTGGGAGACATACAATGTATTGATCATAGTACCAACCACGTAATGTTGAGTTTTTGAAAGGGAGATACTTTTTGTAATTGCTCCAGAGAGCAACAATTGTAGCTTTTATGAATGGTATCGTACATATACCATCGTTTTTGTTCTTTATCTTTTGTTTAATAAATGGACTTGATGAATAAGTCACATTTGTTTTGTTTCCGAACCTTTATTTGCCGGAGCTGGCATATCCTTAATTTATGGACATGAGTGTATTTTACTTGATAGAAATGAAAAGAAAATTTGACAGTAATTATACACATCATAGCCCATATATATAAATCAAAAGAAATTAATTTCATGCATAAATTAGTTTTCATGAACTAATTAACTTTTTACATGTTTTTTGAATTGTCTGTTCGGTACACTTTTCTAAAAAACTGTTGAATATATCACCTTTAAATTTGTCGTGGTATCAGAAAACATACTATTTGAGAATAATAAGAAGCAATTTTCATTTTGGCTTAAAAGAAATAAATATTTTAGTAAAAAACTTTGAAAATCCTAAACATTTTAACAACATATTTTTCATTATTTTAAGGAATTTTTCACTCAGACCTAAAATGTTAGATATTTTTAAAGAAACAGGTTAGTTACACAATTTTGGAAAATTACAACTGTTTACCTAAGATAGAATTTTATAAACGTGTACCAAAGCATAAAAAACACACACACACATTTCGAAAAAAAAGGCAAAAAAATATTTATACACACCGACAGCGCTTAAAATACATTATTTTTAATCCTTCCAGCGCCATAATCTTTTAGGTCCATAATCATTTGGCACCATAATCGTTTAGCTCTTTTTTTTTTTAGGTCAATAATTAAAAACTGAAACATTTGAAACGTTTTATGTTCCCTGTGCCCTTAAAACAATTTCTCACGATTACATAGTATCACTAATGCACTTGTTTTATTAGTTTCCATAACGCGATCAACAACTGCTCTAAAACTATTTTTAAAAAATTTGAACGTACACTGAAAGAAACAAAACAAGAACGAAAATTCTATTGACTATACAGAACTGCGCAAAAGGTTTCGTAAGCATTACTGAGAATGAGCGTGTTTGCTTAAAGGTGTTTTTTATTTAAGTTGAGTTATGCATTTTCAAGCTCAACTACATTTGATATACTGAGAGATGCCTGTAGCATATAAATAAAATCATATTATGTAAAGAACTGTATGCATGGCCGACTATGAATAAAAATTCCTGGAAGTGTGATTTGAGTTGTTTTAAGCGTGTTTTTGCCTGATTTAAATTTCAGATTAATATGTGAAGTGTACAAAAAATCTGCATGTAATATACAGGGCTGTACAAAAGAATTCAGGTACGCTTTCCTCTATTGGTAGAAATTACTGAAAGTGAATTTTTAACTGTGCTATGCGGTTTTCTTACTAAACTAAATTTTAGCGTACTAATGTAGAATCTGTACAAATCTATAAATCTCACATACAGAACCGTACAAAACAATTGGAGTACCTTTCCGGCTATGGGAGTGAATTGAGGACTAAAACTCAAAAACGCTGAAAATACCAAAAAATCGAAAATCTTTTTTTTTTTTTTTTTTTTTTTTTTTTTTTTTTTTTAAACGAAAAAAATGTCTTTCAAGATTAACCCCTTCGGGAACAGCACATTTTACAGAATTTTTAATCTTTTATCACTGGTTTTTCAAAACAGAAATTTTTGCCTAATTGAATCGGGAAAATGCTCGGATAAAATAAGGCAAAATTTACAATAAAAATTTAGTGGTGGGAATAATCACTGATTCTGAGCACCTTAAGTAGCACGTATAAGGGTCGCTCGTCCCCAAGGGACAAACAGGAAAACGCTTGAAGTGCTTACGTGAGGTTTAGTGAACCGTAGTAGTATTATAAAAGCACATAAATTAACGTCTGAATTCTATTTTTTTTAAATTATTATTATTAAAGGTACACATATATTAAGATAGACTTTAAATACAATTAATACAATAAACCCAACTGGAGTGAAAAATTAGCCAGAGCCAGGACTCGAACCTGGGTCCACAGCGCAATAGTTCAAATAAGTCGGAAATCGTACATCAAACGTGACAAATGAGGTGCTTCCGCCGTCGTTTTTTCTTTCTCTTGAAAAATGGACTTTCAGTGTTTTCGATTTTTAGTCCTCAATCCTTAAAATCTGGTTTTTAAATGTGTTATACGTTTTCTAAAATCTTTACTTGGGTATCTTCTTTACCTTATTAAAGTTTGAAGTTTTATTAAAATATTTTGGAAATGTTCATAATGTATGTTTGACGCATGATTTTTCTTCCTTGTTTATAATTATTATCGTGCTACCTTGGCGACAAATATATATATATATATATATATATATATATATATATATATTGCTTTAATTCTTCTTTTTGAAATATGCTGATAGAAATTCCTTTTTAAACATTTTATATTTGACTAGGGGGCTCTGTCCCCTGCAAGCTACGCTCGCCAACCCCCTATTCAGACACCGCAGAATCTAAAAGCACGCTAATTTGATCGGTTTTAAAAAGATTAGAGAAGACTGAATTATAATTGAAAAAACCTATAGCGATCTCCCTGTAAACGGGTTTCCATTCAATTCCCTTTGATTGTAAAAATTTAAGGCCGAATCATTTGCTATTAAGACATCCAACGGTTGTTTTCGTGTTTGATTAAAGAAGACCAGTTAAACATTTGAAAGGAAGCTAAAATAAAATGAATTAAGTACACAGAGTCTTTGCTTCCCGGTATTTTTTAACAGCGTTATAAAACGATTGACATAATACAATTTACTACAATTATTTACCGCTTTAACCCCTTCAAGGGCGGTAGTTCATTTGTGGACCACTTAATTTTAATTCTTAAATGCACCAGAATATTGGAATGAAAATTTTCCTTTTATTATTAAGTGAGCAAAAGCATTTTCGTATTTCGAAATTTGTTTGTAAATTCTGGTGCCATTTACTGATTTCAACATTTTACGAATAGAAGTACCTTGCCCCTGAAAGAATTAAACGCATATTAATGTATTTATTATTTTAAAGTTTCCTTTCTCTTTTAATATTCACGTGTAAATACAATTTTCAAGACATAATTTTCAATATTTTCCTGCTTGTAACACGTACTCATTTAATAGTAATTTTAAAGGGGTTTTTTTCTGTTTTTAATAGTCACGTGTAAATAAATTTTTAATCGTTAGGAAATATTATTCTTTGCGCTGTTTTTAGAATTGAAAATAATCTCTATAATAATATCCTAAGTCATGTGACTATTATCAACAATTCTGGGCGGATTCCTTCGCTTTTTATATTCCAGGCGGTCATTTTGGTACTTTAATGTTAGCCAGACACAGGCGATAAGTCGCCAAATATTATTATATCGCCATGATTTCACTTATATTACAATAGTCCAAGTCATGTAACTGCCATAAACAATTACAACACTTCGCTTTTCCTAAGAAATGTTTCCATTTTGATTAAACAATCAAAGTTATTTTTTCGAATAAAACTACATAAAAGATGCCATGATCACAAAGAATTCTTGATACTTTTATGTTAGCCGGGTGAAAATCTCGCCAATAGCTTTTTTTAACTCGCCAGTTAGCATTTTTTTATTTTTCGAGTGGTAAATTAAAACGGTACTACTTGGTTATCCCATCGACCAAAAATCTATCGCCAGAATATAAGATTAAATGCCGATAATGGTTGATCGTAAATGTCACATTCACTTGACTGTAAGGAAGTTACACGTGTTTACGCCACCAAGGGATTTTTATTTCGACGTTTTATTTTTATTTTTATCAGTGCTAGGCACAGATGTCATATACGTACCATATTGGCGCGACTTTTTTCCGACGGCAATTTGGCGAAAACATTAACAGCATAAACAACAACGTACGGGTTACCATATCAAGCAAAATAACGACACTTTGGCGCCAGTTAAGTACCCGTTGCATATATGACATTGGCGTCAGAAAAAAATCGCGCCAATATGAGGCGTATATTATATGACATCTGTGCCCAATGCTATACTAATTTATTTAGGCACAGATGTCATATACGCCCCATATTGGCGCGGTTTTTTTCCGACGCCATTTTAGCGAAAACATCACCACCATAAACAACAACATCCGGATTACCATATCAATCAAGCAAAATAACTATACTTCGGCGTCAGTTAACCTTTAACCGGAATTGCTAAATTGTTCCACATTAGTGGAATCTTATGTCCAAAAGGACCCTTTAATTAAAATCCAAGTTATTTTCTAATATATATGAAATTACCACTTAGATGGGTTATAAGCGCATTGAAAAAAGTTTCATGTACTATATAAATCAACTTTTATTCAGATATATCTTGAAATTATACATTTTTTTAAATTTTAGTTCTTTAAGCGTTGGTGCGCGCGTTTCGAATTTTTTTTTTTTTTTTTTTTTTTCGTCGTTGTCCGGTCAAAATGGACCCACGATTTCGGTTAAGGGTTAAGTACCTATGCGTATACGACATTGGCGTCAGAAAAAACCGCGCCATTATGGGGCGTATATGACATCTGTGCTTTTATTTGTTCTTTCGTTATTTAAAATAAAAATTACGTCAATTTGTATAATTTGGTGAGTGCTTTGGCGAATTATATAATTTGGCGAAATTGGTCGACTGGATAACTAAGAGTACATTTAAAACATTGCTTTGAATTTGAAATTAAATGTCAGGATTTCTTGCAATATTTAATCGGGTTTGGCGTGGGGTTTTTTTTTACGACAATTTGGCGAAAACCTCGTTTTCGAATACCAGTTACATATGTATATGTATATTTAAATTATTTTCTATTGTTTTTAAAATGAACTAATAATAAATAAAAATAATTAATTAATAACTATAGAACAAAGCAATTTATAACTTTTTTTTTGTTTTAAATAAATAGAAAATAAAGGTAAATAAACCTTTATTAATAAATAAGCAACAGTAGCCGGGTTACCATGTCAGGCAAAACAACGCCCTTTGGCACTATTTAGGTAACCCGGTGCGTATATGACATATTTCTCTTTTCGTTTCGTTTTAAAAAGAGAAAGAAGTTAAAGCCATTGATTTTAAAATTTTCAGTTTGAAATGAAAGCTTTATATTAAATAAAATGATAATGGAAAAAAAAAACATTGTTCTTAACATAGATTCAAGTGAGGCCAAACTGGTCACAAATTAATTAAAAATAATAACCCTTTCTGAAATACGAAAAGAAATATCAGTATATCAGTTATGATTAAAATTTGAGTTGCCATCATTAGAAAAATGTATATAAAATTAGAAAAAAATTAATATTTCGAAAACTATTTCGAATTTAAAAATTCTAATACCAGTTTTGAAATCTGCGGATCAATATTGATTTTTGGTGTTAATTTCATCGCAAAGTATTCCATATTTTAGGAGAAATCGCCGTGAAACATAATCAGTTGTTTAATCAGTCGATACATTCTTGCGTTTCATACTTCCGTTTCATAAAATGCGTTTCATTAGGATTTTATGTATATAGGGTAGATATTTTTTTATTTCGTATATTTTTAAATTGATATTTTTTAAAATTGTCTTGGTTCTGACAAAACGTTCTTAGTTTAGCCTGTTTTATGTCTGCATTTTTAAAAAATGTGGCCACGGATGCAAACCACAGGCACAGCTCCTCCAACATCTTAGCCCTCCGCGGATTTCGTTCTGCCAGCGCCCAAGCGCCATGCAAAACTTTAAACGACACACGTGCGTTATGTTAATTCATTTGTTGTTCTGTTTCAGGAGTGCCGTGGACGTTGCATTGTTGGATGAACACTTTAGCAATGGCATACGAGTTGCAAGTGGAACCCGTGATAGATCAGCTACTGCAGGACTACCTTCAAGTGTGGCCCGAAGATTGCAGCTCTCAGTTCGTCGATGAGTGCCTTCCACTACTCTTTACTATTTTCAGGCATAGCAAGGTGAATGTTTTTTAAAAAAATTAGGTTAAGAGCGGGGGAGGGGAGGGGGGGGGAGGGGGGGCCTCCGTGGCCGAGTCGTTAAGACACCACGCTGCTAATCGCTTTAGAGCATTAGGAGGCTTGTCGGGTTCGACTCCCGCTGGCTCCATTGCACACTCTTTGTAGAGCTCCCGGATGTAAAAATTCTCTGTGTTGTAAATTTCATTGTACTATCTCGTCCCTGTATATCGACGATGACTTATAAGCGGGCCTTGTTGTCGAGCACACAAGTCTGATGTATGTGTCCAATAAAACAAACAAACAAACAGGTTAAGAGCGGGTACAGATTTTGGTTGGGGAAGGCGAATTTCTTCCTTTGGACATAATAAATCCAAATTATCTGTCCACTTGAAATGAACTATTTTTATTTTCAATTCCCTTTTCTCAATATAGTTTCAAAGGATTTTTTTTTTTTCTTTTTTTGTCCAATTATAATATGCAATTTTTTATAAATTGTTAAAAAAAGAAAATTTAAAACGTTCAAATTTTAACAAGAAAATAAAGAAAAAAAGATAATGGCAAAAAAGTCTGAAACTCAGAAGAGGGGTTGGGGGGGGGGGGCAATCGCCTTATCCTATCCTCCCTAAATAACGCCCCTGGTGAATGGTTGTCCATTAATTAGTCACATTTCAAGTTGGGATCCACAATGTATGACACAGTGTGACAGAAGCAGGGACGTGAGTGTTAACACATTGCGATGTCACATCTAAAATACGCACAATTAGGTAGACATTATTTGCGAACAGCATATTCAGTTAATATTATGTATATTTTTTCCCTTTCTTTGAATAGCAACAGGTTTAAATAAACTCACACAAGATCTTAACGGTTTTATTAGGCGTGTTCGTATTTATATAAATATGTAACGTATGACCGGTCCGTCTGCCTGTCTGTCCACATATAACACTGCAAAAATACCCGACCGAATGGTTTGTAATTTAATTTATATAATCGTTGTAGAATTTTGTCGTTTCAAGTGTTATGAAAATTTAATCAAAACTTAAAAATATATTAATAAAAATTTTCTTCATTCTACTAAATCCTATCATACGTAATTAATTCAATGATATCCCATGATAGGTAATGATTCTAGGTTGCCATGGTGATGACGTCCTATTTAAGATGAAGTCGTATTATTTTCGTATTACTGAATTTAATATATATAAAATCGTGATAAATTTTGTATTCATGCTTTTTTTTGCATAAGAGTGCAACAGCTATTGCACCAAGATCTGAATATTTATCAAACTAGTTAGAGTACGAACGCGGCTCATTTGCCACGTTTGACATACAATTTCCGACTTGTAGGATTTATATCAGTATGGGGAATGGATCGCACATAACTTTTTGCATAAAATTAGCTCTAAATTAATTGTAGCAAAAAAATATGACGTCGCAAGAGGGTAGAAGGTATCTCTCGAGTGTGACAGCATGTGACATAGGGGGAAGGAGGAATAAGAAAATCACGAAATTTCCGTGGCTTAATTATCGGTTGTCTCGAGGCTAACAAAAAAGATAGACTGCCGCACTGCGTTACACGTTTGTCTCTTTTCGGATCGCTTGAGTTGCATGATGATTTTTTCATGACGCGGTTGCAGAAAAAGCACGAATGCACTTGCATGAATAGAGCATCACGTAAATCGAATTGTATGAAGGGAGACGAACGCGAAACGTTGTGTGGCACCTTGTCTTTTCATTAGCCTCATTTGACTCTTTTAATATTTTATCTATTGATATTTCAACTGTCCACAAATTTTGTTTAATGTGTTAGCATATTTTTAAGCTCTTGTTTTCGTCTTTTTACCCGACTGAAAAGAAGGGTTATGTGTTTCACGCGTATCTCTGTATGTGGATATCTTTATACCCTCGAAACATCTCAACGGCTGGATGGATTTTAATGAATGAGGTCACTATCAATTCGTCTTGACGGCCCGATGGTTATAGGCTAGGTTTTATTTTTATAAATTCATAATGGCGGCCGCAAAATACGAAAGGGCGGTAGAGACTGGGGAAAAAAATTTACGCACCCTATTGAGTGGCATATCATTGGATAGGTCATTCAAAAGGAAGACGATGTTTCATTGACTATTTTACAGTCAGAAGCTCCGTTAAAATATTATACAATCTGGAAATTGTGTAGGATCTTTAGCTTTACTGCAACTCTAACCATCATAGACATCTATAGACCTCATCAAAACAGTATTTGTAGATACGAACTAACAATTAAACACAACTTAAAAGTCATCAATACAAGTAAATAAAAAAAAAATAGCTAAGTAATATAAACAAGTAATATAAAAAAAATATATATTAAGTCAATTCCTACCTAGGTCAATTAGAGAATTTTTTTTTCTCCCATTCTTCTTTCCTTTTGAGTGGCGCTTAAAATGCTTGATCAAGAAGAGGGCTCTCTCGGTCTTAAAATTCCTTGATCACGAAGAGGGCTCTCTCAATTATTGAAAATTAATTAATTTAATTTAATTAATGAATTAATATTTGAAAAAACACTGGATTAACATCAAGTGTCATCCACTACCAGTTAAAAAAAATTATTTGAGCTTGATTGGATGAATAGTAAGTATTTTATTAACGATTGAAAATTTGAACAAGATATATATAAAGAGAGTGTGAGCTAACAGTAGGAATTGAAAAAAAAAAAATCACATTGATGAGAAATAATTAATTAGTTCGCTTTTTACGCAGTCGGGTTTTTTTTATTTTTTTTTTTTTATTTAATTGTTTATTAAAAGTTAAACTCCACTTATGTGCTTTATTCTTGCATGATATATTATTTAACAAAACGATTTCGTTTATTCATTTTAATATTACAAATGTTAAACACAAATACTGAATAAATAAAACATTGTGTATGATTTAGAGACATAAAGGGATCCGATGTAAAATATATTGTAACTGTCTTTTTCGGTGGTTTTCTTATTTTCATGTAACTGTGGTTTTAACTGCATCCTGAACCTAACATCTTTTTTAAGGTACAAGGTTATACTAAAATAGATGTCATCATAACCAAAGATAAACTTTAGATAAATGCCAGAAGTTTTTGTTATTAAAATAAAAAAGTCGCTAATAAAATAAAATGTATCACAAAAAATGTTGCAAGTAAGTTGTTAACTGAAGGTTCAGTCTTAGAAAATCAGCTGTTTTAGACGAAATAATCAAAATTGTTTGTTTTTAGAAAACTTGAATCTTGTTTTTAAAAAACTTTAATATCTCGAAACGTGAATTTTGTTAGCTATCTTGTTTTACATCCGAACTCTTCAAATAATGTAACATACAAAAAAAAAAAAAAAAGAAAAAAAAAAGGTTTTGTGCATTTGTGTTTATATTACATATAATTATGATACTATTTCTAATCGATGTACAGTCCTTAGAGAAAAAGAAAATAAAAACGCACCATTCCCACCCTCTAATAACTTTGCCGCAAATCATCGTATAAAAGTGTGACTGGTACCAATTGATTAGAAGTAACGTCTACTAATTAATGGTATACTTACTTAATAATGGCTTAGGGGATCGTGTACATATAGATGCTGAACAAACTTCAAAATTTTCAATACTAGCATCTAATTTTGACATTATATTTTAATTCTTCGGCAAATTTCGCCTCCGGAAATCAAACAAGAAGTCATTCTGTCAAATAGTTCAGGAATTATGCTGATTTAAAGTTTGAATCTCCTAATGTTAAATTCATTTTAAATCGTTGCAAAACAGACTGCAGCACGAAAAGTTTTTTCTTTCCTAGAGTTTGTTTACCAAGAAACAATGAAAAACTCAAAACAATTACATCTACTCTGTTATAAGAACAATTTATTTCTATTGCTTGGAATTGATTTTTTTAATCTTTTTTCATTAGTTTTTCTATTTGTTCTTTTTACATGTTAGAATGTTTCATTAATTGTGATAATCATGCTATTTAAAATTATGCATGTTATGGATTTTCTCCTATGTTTTCCATTTAGTCGTTATAATAGTCGTAATATAATAGTCGTTTATAAGAAACAATTCCCCTTTGGTATTTTTAAATTCAAACATGTGTACTTGTTTACAGAAAGAAGGGACAAGTTTGCTTCTGGCTGACATATTCTCCAATTGCTACAGTAAAGAACCTATCAAAGAAATCAGGGATGTACCTTACATAGGAGGAGCCAGAATAGGTAATAATTTTAAAGAAGTTTTAAATAATAAAAATACAAATTCGATGTAGTTTTGATGACATTCAAAGTTCTAATCTGAATTATCCTTAAAGGTTTTAGAATTTATATGAAATAAACTTTTAAAAAAATTACGGGAGTTAAATGTGTAATATAATGAAAAATTTGAGGCACAAACTACCAAGGCCGTAGCCAGAAAAACATTTTGTAGGAGGATTTGATCATGATCTCATTTTGAATTTTTTTATTTTTAACCGAGTTATTTTCAGTCCATCAGAAGAAAATGATCCATTCCAAAGGTATAAGTTCGATTGAAAAAACTATTTCATACTTTGTGCAGAAAGAAGAGGCTACACCTGCAATTTTTATGACACTAATAGAATCGTACAGCTGCCAATTTGTACGGTTTTGTTACCACTAAAATTTAATACAAATTTTTGCCATATTTAATTGTTGACAATTGTTAGATTTCGGCGATTGAATTAGGCAAAATTTACTGGTAAGTTTTAGTGGTAAGAAAAAAAATCTTAGAAATTGATAGCAATGCAGTAGCGTAATACTGCAGCAAAATTTACATTCAGCACACAAAAAACTATCAAGGGTTTTTTCAAATAAATAATTTCATTCCCCGTTTTTCTTAAAAGTAACGGAAATGTAAAAAAAAAAAAAAATGTTTATAGTACCATAAAAATGAATGAATTAAGTGAAAATTTATCTTTCATCTCCTTATTTAGTGACGATTTGTGTAAATCCGGTTTATCCGAGTTTTTTGCTTATCCGAGGTGAGCTTGGTTCATATTAACTCGCATAGTCGGAACGGTACTGTGGTTGATTTTCGAATCTTGACAGTATTGAATGATAATTAATGGCATATTTATACTCATCTTGACAGAAATTTCGGAGGGGGCTCAAACTCTGGTGATCCCCCCATTGGCTACGGCCTTCGGCCTTGCAAACTACCCTTAAAACCACAATCGCCATTTAGACGTCGTACAGTAATGATTCTACATCGCCTAATTGTCATATCCACTAGATGTCCTGAGGATATGAATATTAAATTATCCAATGACATTTTCCGTAGAAAATCCCTGGATTTTCTTTTCGGATGCACATACGCAATAGTTTCTTACTTTGGTTTAACTTCCTCCTAAAACTGTCCAAAATGTAGGGCTGTCAGTTTTCTCTCTTTAAAAAACGGAAGATATTTATTGTTGTTTGATCAAACTACCATCATTTTCCAAATCTTACTGGACTATATTGATTCTGACAATGAATTTTACAGACTTTTTCTTAAAAACTAATCACTAATTGCTTTAACTGTTATTTCCCAACAGTATTTGTCATTATTCTAATAACACTGTTTAATTAATACTGTAGTCCTATTAAAAAAAAAAAAAAAAAAAAAAAAAAAAAAAAAAAACATCAAAAGTGAAATTTCGAAGTAAATTGAATAGATAAAGTGGTAAAAAAATTTTAAATTATGAAAATCAGACATGTTTTAAAAAAAGGGAGATTTTTATTGACACTAGTTTATTTTTGTTTAATCAAACCACCGTCATTTTCCACATCTTACTGGACTATGTTGAATGTGACAGTGACTTAAAGATTTTTTCTTAAAAACTAATCATTAATTGTTTTAGTTGTTATTTGCCATCAGTATTTGTACTACATTGCTCTAATAGCACTGTTTAATTAATATCGTAGTCATATTTTTGTGGTAAAAAGTGCATCAAAAATGTATTTTTACAGAAGATTGAATATATAAATTGGTAAAACATTTAAAAGTTATAAAAATAAAACTTTTTTAAAAAACGAGAGAAATTGTCGTACTGGAAAAGTTTAAGAGTAGATCGTACAATAAGTCTGAAAAACGCACAACTTAAGGAAAAAACGTACTACTGGCAGCCCTACAAATCTGCATTAAAATGTCATCCCCAGGATGTCTATTAAGTGGAATATTTTGACTTCCAATGGATATATGTAACTATCTTATAGGGAAATTTCAGTCGTCTACCAGGTTATGGGTATCTTGAATACAATATCACATCGATGTCCCAAAGATGTCAGTGTTTGTCTAGGTATGAGATATTCAGATCAAACGCTCACTAATCTTAATTTAAAAAATTCATTTAAATGAACTAATGCCACGGCTTGATTCAGTATTGCAGATGACCTTTTTTGAAAAACTGTTAAATACTTAAACAATATTATCTTCTTTCCTTACAATGGTGGTTCCTCGTTATATCGGGATACACACGTTATAGGCGACACGAAAAACACGCAATATAATCGGGGGCATTCAAAAATTAACTAGAAAATGTTTTATATCTGCACCAAAATAGCTAGTTGAATACAGTTATTTCAGAACACGGAATTAGTTGTGTCATGTTTGTATTTCAGTTGATTAACTCTAGATGGCAGCATCAAAACTTTCTTTCTTCCCACAATTCTTTTCCAGAGAATTCTCTTCTGTTTACTTTTGTGTAGTCATGTGACCTACGTATGTAAGTGTTGTGTTTGTTTGTGAAGTACATATTAAATGTTTAAATGTCTACCAGCGACCTCGTTATTCAGAGTTATCTTAATTATTATTAGTTAATTACTAAATATATACTAAAAATGGCGACGTTGGAAAATAAAGGTGGTAATTTAACCCGAAAAAGTTAATGAAAATGATAATCGTGCCGGTGAAAATGGCTATACTTCTGGTTTTCAATATTCTATGATTCGGTGGAATACTACAATGCTTTATTAATACTTCATAGTCTTCTACACTATTTACGGCGGTGGTAAGTGATATTACATTTACTTTTACATTGTTACATACTTTTGCTACGTTTAATAAAGTAAAATGTTTTCCCACTTTAAAGAATTTGATGAAAAAGTGGAAAGTTTCACAACGTACGTGAAACGACTGGAACAAAATTTCGTTCTGCATGATATAACAGAACAGAAGAAAGTTCCTGCTATTTTAGCATTGATAGGCCCAAAATTATATGGTTTATTATCTGATTTATGCTTACCTAAGAATTGTGAATCTTTAAAATATAATGAAATTGTTGATATTCTGATTAAACACTTAAGCCCCGCCCCCAATAAATCCATTAAGAGAATTAAATTTAGAAAATGTTTTCAGAATGAAAATGAATCAATTCAAGATTTTGCTGCTAGATTAAAAAAGGGTACGACCTTTTGTGCATTTACTGGTGATACTCTAAATGAAAATTTACTGGAACAGTTTTTGCGCGGTCTGAAAAACGAAAAAATATTCAGAATAAATTGATTACGCAAGTTGATGATTTAAATTTCGAAAAAGCTGTTGAGAAAGCTTTAGCTTTATACAATGTAGATATTGAAATTGCCGAAATTAAGCATAAAAATTTCAATGTAAATAAAATTTCCAGTACGAAAATTATACAAAACAAGAAATTACAAAATTGTTCTCAAAAACAGAATGTCAACAATCATGTAAATAATACACATTCTGACATGAATAAAAATAAGTTAAAATGTTATCGATGTGGAAATGCCTCTCATTTAGCAAATTCATGCAGATTTATAAATGTTACTTGCAATCTTTGTAGAAAAAAAGGCCATTTAAGCAAGGTATGCAGAAGTACAAATTCACAAAAACAGGTTAATTCTTTAAATACTGTAAATGTTTTATCTGTTAAGTATGATAAAGGCTCTAATCCAATTAAGTTGTCTGTTTTCATTGAAAACAAGGCTAGAGCTGATATGGAATTAGATACTGGATCCGGAATTTCTGCTGTTCCTTTAAAAAGATTTCGCAGAATTTTTCCTGATCATAAAATTTTTCTTCCAGATGTTCAGTTAAAAACTGCAACTGGTGAAATTTTCAAACCTGTAGGTTATGTTGAAGTAAATGTTACTTATGAAAATAAAACTAGAAAGGTAAAGTTGTATTTGATAAAAGAAGATAATTTTCCATTATTATTTGGTAGAGATTGGGTATCTGAATTTGATATTTTTCCACATAATTTAAAATCAGTATATGTGAATGAAGTCGTAAAGTATTCTGATAAATTACAAGGTTTGCTACAGGAATTTTCTGATTTATTTACTGATAAGGCTGGGGAGATAAAAGGCTTACAGGCAGAACTTTATCTTGAAAAAGATGCTACACCCATATTTTGCAAAGCTAGGACTGTCACTTATGCACTACGTGCAGGAGTCAATGACGAATTACAAAGATTACAAGATGCAGGTATTATTAAACCAGTTACAAACAGCAAGTGAGCAACTCCTATAGTTCCAGTGGTTAAGCCTAATGGGAAAATTCGTTTATGTGGTGATTTTAAAGTAACATTAAATAAATTTCTGAAAGTTGAAAAATATCCTTTACCTAAAATAGAAGATATATTAGCTACATTAGGTGGTGGTGTACATTTTACAAAAATTGATTTAAATCAAGCTTATCTTCAGTTACCTGTAGATGAACAATCACAAGAATTATTGACCATAAATAGACCAAAAGGATTATTCAAATTCCTTAAGTTACCCATGGGTCTTGCTAGTTCTCCTGCTATATGGCAAAGAAAAATTGAGCACATTTTAAGAGGAATTGAGGGAGTTACAATTTTTATAGATGATATTGGGGTTACAGGTGAAACAGATGAAATTCATTTAGAAAGATTGAAGCAAGTATTGGAAAGATTAAGGGAATATAACATTGGGATAAATAAAGAAAAATCATTCTTTATGGCAGATGAGATTACTTACTGTGGTTATAAAGTTGATAAACATGGTATTCATAAAACACAAGATAAAATTGAAGCAATTTTAAATGCTCCAAGACCAGTAAATGTATCTCAGGTTAAAGCTTTTCTAGGCTTAGTTACATATTATGCTAAGTTTGTACCAAACTTATCTACTATTGAAAATCCTTTGAATAATTTGCTTAAGAAGAATGTTAAATTTCATTGGTCTTATAAGTGTGAACAAGCATTTAAAAGTATAAAAAAAGAAATTACTTCTGACAGGGTTCTTACTCACTTTAATCCTAAGTTACCTTTAGTTTTAGCTACTGATGCTTCTCCTTATGGTATCTCTGCAGTTCTTTCGCATATGATGCCAGATAACACTGAAAAGCCTATTGGGTTTGTGTCCAGAACTTTGACTACTGCAGAAAAACGGTATAGTCAAGTTGATAAAGAAGCATTAGCGATTATATTTGGTGTGAAGAAATTTTTTCAATATTTGTATGGCAACAGGTTTACCTTATTTACTGACAGTAAACCTTTAGTGTCTATTTTTTCTGCTTCTAAAAGTATCCCTGTATTATCGGCTGCTAGAATGCAACGATACGCGATTTATTTACAAACTTTTCAATATGATATACGTTATAAAAAAACTACTGATCACGGAAATGTTGATGCTCTTTCACGACTTCCTTTACGTAGTGAAGATTTACCTCAACAATTAAATTCGAATGATGCAATTGATGAATCTGAACTGCTTCAAATTAATCAACTCTCTATTTTACCATTAACTTCGAAATCTATTGCTTCAGCTACAAAATCTGATCCCCTTTTACGTCAAATTTTTCATCACCTCATTTCTGGTTCTGAAATTCCTAAAAATTTACTTTTTGGTGGTAAACAAGAATTCACTCTTCAACACAGTTGTATTTTAAAAGGATGCAGGGTAGTTATCCCTGAAATTCATAGAAACCAAATCTTAAAAGAATTGCACTTTGGTCATTTTGGTATACACTGCTCAAAACAATTAAAGGATATTTGAAGTTTTATATAAAATAAAGATATAAACGAAATTTTTTTTGCAGAAAATAGAAGAAGAGAATCACAAATGCAAATTTTTCTGGTTTTCAAACTGTGGAGTATGCAAATTTTGAGTTCGACGTCAAAAACGTCGCTTCAGCGGCAGCGAATGAAATTTGACTTTCAACTGGATAAAAGAGAATGAAGACAAGGATGATCGGCATTCAGTGATTGCTTTGTTTCGATGAGTACGATGTCTCAGCGAAGTCATTTGACAGATTCAGAAGCTTTGAGAATTGTTGGTAGGTTAGAAGGGGGCCAAACTGAAGCCGAAGTAGCGCAAGCCATTGGAGTGTCACAAAGTGTCATTTCCAGGATCTGGAACCGTTTTTTGGAGAGTGGATGTGCAGGCCGAAGACCAGGGCAAGGTCGTAGACGGGCAACAACGCCCAATGAAGATCGGTATTTAGCGTTAACAGCTCGGAGACACCGAACCATGAACGCTACTCTTCTCCAACAACACCTTCGCTCAGCTACAGGCACCACGATTTCAACCCAGACTGTCCGAAACCGGCTCCATGCTGTAGGTCTGTATGCTCGCCGACCGATGGTATGTGTTAGATTAACATCAAGGCATCGTCGCGACCGCAGGGAGTGGGCAACCGAGCATGTCAACTGGAGGAGAAATGAATTGAGCAATATTCTGTTTTCTGACGAGTCCCGTTTTTCTGTGCATCCGGATAATAAGCGTATTTTCATCTGGAGGGACCGTGGCAGTAGGAATAATCCTGCGTTCGTGCACGAAAGTGTCAGATTTGGCGGTGGAGGAGTGTTGGTGTATGGTGGCATCTCCATTGACGGGCGCACTGACCTCTACATCATTCGAGATGGAGCTCTGACTGGTCGCCGATATAGGGATGAGATCCTCAGACCTATTGTAGTCCCTTACGCTGCAGCAATCGGAGATAACTTCATTTTAATGGACGATAACTGCAGGCCACATCGTGCAAACCTGGTGGAGGATTTCCTTTTCGAGGAAGGAATCGTTCGAATGGAATGGCCAGCGTGTTCTCCAGACATGAATCCAATCGAGCACGTTTGGGACGCTCTAGGAAGACGAGTTTCTGGCCGCCAACAACCCCCACAAACTCTCCAAGAACTGGAAAGAGCTCTTCTGGAAGAGTGGGGCAGAATACCCCAACTCGTCATTAATAGCCTCATTGAGTCCATACCTCAAAGGTGTTCAACGTTGCTGGCCGCCCGTGGAAACCATACCCCCTACTGAAAATGATTTTCTTTGAAGAAAACACCTTTTCTTATTCTTTTTTTCTCATATGCACAAATTGTATTTTTTTCCTTTAGTACACAAATGCACAATAAAATGCATTTTTTTCTGCCAAACATGTGTAATTTATTCTCATATAACCTACTGCGTCTGTCGACCATGTAACAATCAGCTAAACAGTTTACCAGATACAAAATCCACCTAAAACTGCAATATCCTTTAATTTTTTTGAGCAGTGTAGTTAAAATGAAGTCTTTAGCTCGTAGTTTTGTATGATGGCCAGGTATAGACCAAGATATTGAAGATCTTGCACAAAATTGCACTACTTGTGTAAATTTGAAAAATAATCCTCCCAAAGTTGATACACATCATTGGGAATGGCCTACTGCTCCATGGAAGAGAATTCATATTGATTATTTTGGTCCTGTTATGGGAAAAATGCTTCTTTTAGTAGTTGATGCCCATAGCAAATGGCCAGAAGTTTTTATTGTTCCTAGTACAAGTTCAGAAAATACCATTACTTGTCTCTCTTCACTTTTTACACGATACGGTTTTCCAATTTCTTTAGTATCAGATAACACTAAACAGTTTACATCTGAAGAATTTGAGACATTTTTGAAAAAGCATGGTGTAAAACATAAGTTCAGTGCTCCATACCATCCAGCTACAAATGGACAGACGGAGAGATATGTGCAAATTCTTAAACGTGGATTAAAAGCCTTAGCTTCCGATCCTGGTACTTTACAAATGAAATTAAATAGCTTCCTTTTGCAATATAGGAAGATGCCTCATGTTACAACGGGGCTGCATCTCTATTTCTAAAACGTCATATAAGAACAAAAATAGATTTGATAGTGCCAAATGTTACAAATTTCGTTCATGATAAACAAGATGCGAAAAAGTCCAAAGTTAAAATAAAAGAATTTGAAATTAACCAGAAAGTAGCTGTAAGAAATTATACTCCAGAAGCCAAGTGGAAAATTGGTCGAATAATAGCAAGAGAGGGAAAATTACATTATAGAGTTCAAGTTGGTTCGAATATCTGGAAAAGGCATGTTGATCAAATAACAAATGTAGGTTCAGAGATTTCTTTAGTTAACCCTCTGTCTACCAGAAGGGTCCAATGGACCCGACATGTATATTCAAAATATCTATTCAAACCAGAAAATTTCTTCAAAACAAACTAAATGTATAAATCAGACAATAATAAGTTAAATAAACAAATTAAATAGTTTTAAGTAAAAATTCTGGTGTAGAATGTTTTTATAAAACTTGAGTAAAATTTCCGGTAGTTCTAGGGTTAATGATACAAATTCTGAAGAACGTGATACAGGAAATTTCAGAAGTGAAAATGCAATTGTGAAACAAGGTGATTTTCCACCAATACAGTCTAGTATCGCAGCTCCACAACCAGTTGATTCTCATGAGCCATGTACTCCAGGTCCTACACCAACTGACTTGCATCCTGATTCTCCAAAACCTTCTGTGCCCACTAGTTCAATAGTTGATGCTGCTGAACTTAAATCTAATTCTTCTTCTCCTTCTCCACAGGTACTGAGACGATCCGGTTGATACAGAAGACCTCCTGACAGATTCAAATATTAAGTGGTGTGGGGGAGAGCTGTCATGTTTGTATTTCAGTTGATTAACTCTAGATGGCAGCATCAAAACTTTCTTTCTTCCCACAATTCTTTTCCAGAGAATTCTCTTCTGTTTACTTTTGTGTAGTCATGTGACCTACGTATGTAAGTGTTGTGTTTGTTTGTGAAGTACATATTAAATGTTTAAATGTCTACCAGCGACCTCGTTATTCAGAGTTATCTTAATTATTATTAGTTAATTACTAAATATATACTAAAAGTTGTACAGATTTTATGGATTTCATAATAGGCTGGGATCTGATAAAATTTTTAGCTTTTATTCCTGGACGAGTCGTCCCAATAAAAGTTTTTTTATGAGCCTTCCGGACACTGTCTGAAATTTTAAATTTCATAATGGGCCGGGTTCGGGTCTGAAAATTTCAGCATGTACAGACCTCTATGGCTGCTGCGCGGGAGCGCTTCGATAAAGGAGTTTCAAGCGGCAAAATATTGAGTTTTATCAGTTTATCGCGAGAAAAAGTCGCGAAATTCACCAATTTGTTGAGGAAAAAAATTAAATTTCGTCAGTCAGTTAAGAATCGCGAATTTCGTCAACCGAGCGCGAAAAAATCGCGAGTTCTGTCCATCGGCCACGGGGAAATCGCGAATTTTTGTTGATGAAGATCGAAAAAGTTGCAAATTTCGTTGATCGGCTGCGGAAAAATCGCGAGAAAAAGTCGCGAATTTCTCCAATTTTCAAAGTTAAAAAATTAATTCGTCGGTCAGTTAAGAATTGAAGAGATAAGTGGAAGAACATGTTAAGTAACAAAAATTACATTTGAAGAAATTTGATGTGAAAGTTTTTGTTGTCAATTTTTGTACTGAACTCTATAAAAAACCTTATTCATATTTAATTTTTAAATATTAAACAATATTAATATTATTTTCATTATTAAATAATAAAATATTAAATATTAATGAATAATGTCTTAAATCTTCAAGGTTAAATAGAATTTTGGTATTTTAGCTTTACCAGGTGATAGAATACCTGATAACGCCTTCGTACAAAAGATAAAATAATTTTTAAGAAAATGCAGCATAACATGTTCTTCCACTCAGCCCTTCAATTGCGAATTTCGTTGGCTGGGCACGGAAAAATTGCGAGTTCTGTCCATCGGACGTGGAAAAATCATTAATTTTGTCGATCGTTCGCGGAAAAATTCGAATTTTCTCGATCGGGATCGGGCAGAGGAAGAATCACGAATTTTCTCGATGAATGGCGAAAAAAATTGCAAATTTTGTAAATCGGCTGCGGTAAAATCGCGAGTTTCGGCAGTTTATTGCGAGAAAAAAAATCTTGAATTTTGATAATTCGCCACGGGAAAAAATTGGAAATTTCGTCAGTCAGTTAAGAATCGTGAGTTTCGTTGACTGGGCACGGAAAAATCGCGAATTCCGTTGACTTAGAGTGGAAAAATTGCGAATTTTGTTAATAAGGTGTGAAAAATCGCGAATTTTGTCGATCAGGCGAAGTAAAATCTCGAATTTTGTTGATCGGCTGCAGAAAAATATGGAGTTTCGTCAATTTACTTCGTTCATAAAGTTCACATTTTTTCAGCATTAGCCACTTTCATGCCTATGTTTTTTTTTTTGTTTTTGTTTTTTTTTTCAGCACTTTTAATAGAGCAAAATTTACTACCCCGAATAAAGTCAAGGAATATTTTCACTCCTTGAAAATAATCCTTGCTATATCTTTGTTATATATACAAAGATAAACTGTTGATATATCCTTGCACACTGAACTGGGTATGTTAACTGGGGAGGGGAACCAAAAGGGATTAAACTGCCACCCCTCTGAAACCATGTTTTTTATAGGCCGCAGATTCCCCCACCTCCCCAAATTTTCTCTGTGTTACTGATGTGGCCCCCGAAAACTCAGGTATTTTTGTAAGTGGCCCTTCCCTTAAAAAGGTTGTGCACCCCTACATGAATTTAAATTTTACTGATGCATTTATTATAAATGTATGCATATATTAAATGAAGAACTACATAGTTTGGGACGTCGATTAAAAGGAACTTTTTCTCTTCCAGATCCCACTTATGTGAATAACCCTGAAATGTCTGATGTACAGTTCAGAGTGGAAGGACGTGTTTTCTATGCTCACAAAATCATTCTAGTGAATGCGTCACCCCGCTTCAAATCGATGCTATCAACCAAATTTTCTGAAGGAGTTGCTCCTGTTGTACAAATAAATGACATTCGCTATGATATATTTCAGGTGAGTTTGTACTAATTATACCTTCAATGATTAATCTAACGAATACCCGGTTTTCCAAAAGTGAAATAAAATGTAAATGTATATTTACTAAAGATATCTCGATATAGAATTATATCTCGATTATTATATCTCGATAGAGAATGCAACCACGCCTAAGGCTGCGTTTAGACGCTTGTTTTCCCATTTTCAGGAAAAGCTGTTAACACATATTATTCTCCAATCGTTTTGTGGTTATTCACAAAAGGATGGGGAGATTCAATAATGGAAAGAAGATGAGATTAAATCGACTTGAAGGAAAGATTTTCTTCCTTCAGAAAGTCCGGCCGTTTCCTTCTAAAGATATTACAAGTGCGTCTCAAAAGTATATGGACAGGCTATGTTTTGATATAACAGTTCAAAAAATGAAGCAATAATCACGAAAAAAATAAATAGCATATCGAATGACACTATAAGTTTATTACAATAGAGAAATATCAGACTTATTGCATAGGTTGTTTGTAAAAAAATAAAATTCAAAATAACCTGTCTCAAAAATATATGGACAATGAAACGAATCGCTATTATTACCACCGTATCAAAACAATTTGCACATTTTGCGTTCTGTTTCTGTACATGTGATGTAAACACTTTGAAATATAAAATCCCTGCTCGTTCTTTAATTCTCGAATATTTGAAAAAGATCTCGCAATGTTCAATTCTCTGGAGCTGTTGTAGTCCGATATTGCTAAACAGATGAAGTGTAGAAGATCTGTAATTTGTGAAATTGTATCGAAAGGTGACAAATGCGATTGCAAAGAAAGTATTCAGATCAACCAAGAAAACCATCTCAGCGACATAATAGACAGATTTTTCGAGCCGTTTCAAACCAAAAAAAGTCTTTTCTTGAAATCCCGAGGGCTTTAGGGTTTCCTATATCGATATCTAATGATCACCATTGTATATTGGCAATCAAATTTTATAAATATTGCAGAATCTGTTGCACACTTATGCTGAAATTACACCTTAGAAAGGCACGTGTTCTTTGGGCTACAAAACACATAAATTGGACGGATGAATAGTTAAATGTTTTCTTCTGTGACGAAAAAAAAAAATCAATTTGGATGGTTCTGATGGCTGGGAATACTATTGGTATGGTCTACGACGAGAATTTCGTGAGTTCATTAGTCGACAAAAAGGAGGGGTTTATCATGGTGTGTGGTGCGTTATGTTTCAATGGAGCAGTGAATATTGCTTTTCTTAATGGTCGAAGGTGCTCAGAGGATTATCAAAATGTCCTCAAAAGCAATCTACTTCTAATGGGAAATATCGTAGGAAGGGAAAACTGGAAATTCCAACAGGACAATGCGTCAATTCGCACCTCCCACTCAAAAACAGCGTAGTTTGCACAGAATCAAATGATTTTTATCGATTGGCTAACCATCAGTCCAGACCTGAATCCAATTGCAAACCTTTGGGGAGTACTTGCACGAGAGGTGTAAGCCCATGGTCGTGAATTTTAAACTATTCAGGAATTAAAGTAACAAGTAAAGCAGAGTTGGTTCACTTTACAGCCCCACATTATTCAAACACTAGTTCGAAGCTTGCCTAATAGGATTTTCAAGGTAATTCTAAGGGATGGATCCAAAACATGAATTTAAATATAAAATACTCGAAAAGTCAATATATTTTTGGGACAGCCTATTTTTATTTTTATTTTTCTACAAAAATTTTGTCAAACTTATAATGTATTTCTTTGTTGCAACAAACTTATATTATGATTCCACATATTTATTATTTTTTCAATGATTATTGCTGCATTTTTTGAACTGTTATTTAAAAAAATCGCCTGCCCATATACTTTTGAGACGCACTGTAAAGAGGAAAAGCACCACGTAACCACACAAAAACACGCCGATAGTTGAAAATAGGTGAATGATACATCTATTCGGATCTTAAAGGTCTAAATAGACGCAAGCTTACACTGTCGGTGTGTTTGTTGCGGAGAGGCGGCGCCTTTCATTTTTAACTGCACTGCAAGTGTACTGAAATATCATTTTGTAGGACGATTTCAAATCCATCTCTCCATCTTCGCCTATTTCCATTGTTGAATCTCCCCATCCTTTTGTTATTAACCACAAACGGTTGGAGAAGAATAGGGGATAATCGTATACTTGAAAAGAAGAGGGAAGGTAAAAAGCATGTTAACTGACCTTAAGGTGGCTGGTCACTCAGCTACCGATTTCCCCTCACTAATGTAAAGTCTATGGGCATTTGATGCATTTGTATATTTAAAATATCTCCTCGGGAAATCCATGTTTTAAAAATCTTTTTTATGTGTACTTTTCTTAAAAGATGTCTCTTTTTTTCTTAGTTCTCAAAATATTTCTAAAGTATAGACTTACTTTTATAGGACGTGTTAAAATCTTACTCACAATTCGCCCGCTTTTAACCCATAAAATATTAAATTCAGCATAGATTTTAGAAATATTTTGAAAACTAAGAAAAAAGAAACACCCTTTAAGAAGAGTACACATAAAAAAGATTTTTAAAACATGGATTTCCCGCGAAGATATGTTAAATATACGAGTGCATCAAAAGTCCACAGACTTAACATTACGGAAGAGAATTCCGAAGCTGAGTGACCTGCCCCTTAACTCCTCAGAAATATCAATGGCTCTAACAAATAATGGATTCTATCGGGTGAATGTTTTTTAGCCCCTGGAATGCTATTTCTTTCTCCCAGCTTATTTTGTCTCCAATAAATAACGTTACCTTGTGTACGCTAGCCGTAAAACAAAAGCCGATGTTTCATGGTGCGATTAATCACTCTACAGCATTTTTTAAAACTTCTAAGCATCGCACATTTTCAATGTTTATACCGTCGTATTGGGGGAAAAAGTACTTTTTAATAAAATTTGTTTGAAAACTGCATCTCCATTTGTTTTTGAAATATTAATTTTTTTGTAGTTTTTAGCGACATTTGTTTCATTTTGGCAACTCAAGTTCTCCATTTCTGTAGAAAGTAAAGAAAAAATTGTTGAAAAATAGCAATTATATCTTTTTGTTGCCATTTTCTCATAAAAATTGAAAACAAAATTAATTAAAATACGTGCTATTTTGAGAAAAATATATATGAAGGATTTATGGTAAAACATGGAGCTATTAAAAACTATATTAGGTAGCTTTCTTTACAAAAAAGCTACCTATTGCAGCCGTTCGGAGGAAAGCGATTTCAAAAAATTTTGGTATATTTTCATCGATCATGATCCCCAGACCCCGAAACCACCCTCCGTTCAAAATTGATATATATATATATATATAACCTATGTCACACTGTAACTCCCGTAATTATGAACCGATTTCGATGTAATTCGGTGTGTACATAGTACATACCAATGTCTCGACCGAGTTCGTTGGCCAGCTTCATCCGCCGTTTTGTTTCAAAATGGCGGCCATTTAAAATTTTTAAAAAAATTTAAAACTTGAAATGTGGTACCAAAAAATTAAAAATGGAAAAATATTTTTTTCTTATGTATTTGACCTTTATACAAAGATTCCGGAGCAGCTTTTGTTTCGTCTATATCTTAAAAAATGGCTGAGTTATAGCATTTTGAATTTCTAGCGTGGCTGACATTTTGAAACGTCCTGAATTTTGTCACGCGATAAAAGGCGTATTTATGAACCGATTTGGATGTAATTCGGTGTGTATATAGTACATACCAATCTCTCGACCGAGTTCGTTGGCCAGCTTCATCCGCCATTTTGTTTCAAAATGGCGGCCATTTAAAATTTTTTTAAAAATTTTAAATTTGAAATGTGGTACCAAAAAATTAAAAATGGAAAAATATTCTTTTCTTATGTATTTGACCTTTATACAAAGATTTCGGAGCAGTTTTTGTTTCGTCTATATCTTAAAAAATGGCTGAGTTATAGCATTTTGAATTTCTAGCGTGGCTGACATTTTGAAACGTCCTGAATTTTGTCACGCGATAAAAGGCGTATTTATGAACCGATTTGGATGTAACTTCGTTTATACATAGTACATACCAATGTCTCGACCGGGTTTGTTGGCCAGCTTCACCAGCCATCTTGTTTAAAAATGGCGGCCATTTAAATTTTTAAGAAAAATTTAAATTTGAAATGGGGTACCAAAAATTGAAAATTGAAAAAATATTTTCTTCTTATGTATTTGACCTTGATAAAAAGATTCGGGAGCAGTTTTTGTTTCGTCTATATCTTAAGAAATGGCCGAGTTATAGCATTTTGAATTTCTAGCGTGGCTGACATTTTGAAACGTCCTGATTTTTCTCACGTAATAACAGGCGTATTTATGAACCGACTTGGATGTACCTTGGTGTGTACATAGTACATACAAATATCTCGACCGAGTTCTTTGGCAGCCTCATCCGCCATCTTGTTTCTAAATGGCGGCCATTTAAAGAAATTAAAAAATAAAAAAAATTAAATGAGATACCAAAAAATTGGAAAATGAAAAAGATTTTTTTGTATGTGTTTGACCTTAATACAAAGATTCCGGAACAGTTTTTCTTTCGTCTATATCTAAAAAAAAATGGCTGAGTAATAGCATTTTGAATTTCTCTTGTGGCTGACATTTTAAAACGACCTGATTTTTGTCACGCGATAACAGGCGTATTTATGAACCTATTTGGATGTAACTTGGTCTGTACATAGTACATACCAATGTCTCGACCGAGTTCGTTGGCCAGCTCCATTCGCCATCTTGTTTCAAAAGGGTTGCCATTTAAAAAAAATTAAATTTAAAATTCAAAATGAGGTATTAAAAAATTGGAAAATGAAAAAGATTTTTTTTTATGTGTTTGGCCTTGATACAAAGATTCCGGAGCAGTTTTTGTTTCTGAAAATTTGTTCTTTTGTTGATATCTTAAAAAATGGTTGATTTATAGCACTTTGAATTTCTAGCATGGCTAACATTTTGAAACGATCTTGTATTTGTCACGCGATAAGACACGTATTCGCCTATTTCGATGTAAGAAGGCATGTGGATAGTGTACATCAACACCTCGACCAAATTCGATGGCCAGATTCATCAGCCATCTTGTTTCAAAATGGCGGCCATTAAATTAAAATATATATATATATATTTAAAGTGAGGTGCAAAAAAATTAGAAATTGAAAAAGGTTTCTTTCTTAAGTATTTGATCTTGATATAAGGATTCAGGAGCATTTTTTGTTTGTCTTTACCTTAAAAAATGGCTCAGATATAGCAGTTTCAATTTCTATTGTGGGTGACATTTTGAAAAATCTGATTTTTTGCATGCGACAGCACTCCTATATATTAACCGATTCCGATGTGAGTGAGCATGTGCACAGCAATTACCAAGGTCTCGACCAAGTTCACTGCTTAGCCTCATCCACCATGTTGTCTTAAAATGACAGGCACTTTAAGAAATTGCCGAATTTGGCAGCCAAATATAAGTTACTTTAAAGAAAAGCAGCTTGGATAAAGCTGACTAATTTCGCGAAATTCTCATTCATTATATTGATAAAAATTAGTAATTGAATCTCCTATATTCGGTTTCCACTAAATTGAGCTTCGTGTGTTTGCATGATATAAGTTGGCTTTTTTTAAATAAGGATTATGAAAGCTACCTCTTCCTCCCGGCACTGGCCGGAAGGACTTTTTAATTTTAAGTATCTATATTAATGCAAATGATGCCATTTTACATAAAATAAAAACGTGTGCTTTAAGTCATAAAATTGAAATATGTTTTGCAGTAGAGTCCCGATTATCCGAGTCCCGCTTAACCGAGTTATTTCCTTTTGATGGATTGGTGGCTTCTATAATTATGAAACAGCCATTATAAATGAAGCGTTAGGTGAAGATGAAAGAGCAGCCGTAAAAAGTTAGAACTCTGATTTTCTGGTTGGAACGGGAAAAAAAAATTGGCCATAATTTTTTTATGTAAAAAAAATTATGGCCATTTTTTTTCCCCATTCTGACCAGAAAATCAGAGTTCTAACTTTTTACGGCTGCTCTTTCATCTTCACCTAACGCTTCATTTATAATGGCTGTTTCATAATTATAGAAGCCACCAGTCCACCAAAAGAAAATGAAGTAATGGAAATGCCGGGGACGACACTAAATTCTGAAAAAGCAGAATTCCTGTTCTCTAGGTTTTTTTTCCTTGTCCGGGGGGGGGGGGGGGGGAGAAGGAGGTTACACTTATAAGAGCTTTTTTTAATTGTTCCTGTCAATTATGTATCCAAAAAATTATTTTTTTTTTTTTTCTGAAATGACGAAAGAATTTTGAATAAGCTAACACTTCTGTGGACGCTTTATTACAATGGATAATACCAGGATGGGGAAAGTGACAGTTAAAATGAAGACGACCACGATTCAAAAAATATGTAAATAGGCTTGCAATGAGTTATTGAAGAATGCTCGAATAATAATCTCTCTATTCTAAAAAAAAGTAACTCCCGCTGTCACCGCCGCCGCCGCCGCCGCCGCCGGTTTTGAATTTTTTGTGACCGGAGGTCTTTCTTCGTTAATATTAAGAACAATAATGCATACAAAAATATGAAAATTGGTAGTATTATACAGAAATGTTTGATAAACACGCTGATGTAGACAGTTTTCAAATCGAAGAATTATTTTAAGAGATATTTAATGCTAAAGTTGGACAAAATCGTTCCATTAAAAAAGTTTTATAGGAGCAAAAACTATACATCGGAATTTAATACTTTTTAGATCATTTTATACGTTATAATTTCCCGGTGTGCAGAAATAATTTATTTTTTTAATTTGACTCATTTTTCGAGGTTTCATTTCTATTTTAAATTCAAATTTTCAGCATTTCGAGAGATATTTTTTTACTTATTTCAGAAAATTGTACTAATTTAACCTGTTGCCAAACTGTATAAACAACGGAAACAATAATGTTTGCTTCAAATTAAAAATTTATTTACGCGTGACTATTATAAACAGAAAAGAAAAACTTTCAAATTAGAATTAAATAATTACGTATAAAAAGCAGGAACTTATTGAAAATTACTTCATCTATAATTACACGTGAATTTTAACAGAGAAAGGATATTGTAAAGTAATAAATTCATTAACATGCGTTAGAAGTCTTAAATAGGAGAAATTACATCACATTTACGTCACATTACACTTATTACGTAAAATGAACAAAAAATAATATTGCAAAATAGTAGTTTAAATTTAAAAATAGCGCGAGACATTTACTTGATATTTTGAGATGAACTTTTCAACTATTTTTTTTTTTTTTTTTTTTTTTTTTTGACAGCGCAAATAATATTTCATTTCTAATAAAAGCATTTTCACGTGAATATTAAAAAGGGAAAGAAAAGTTTGGTGAAAATTACGTCAGATTAAAAACGATATATTTAAAATGTTTTATTTAAAAGGACTTTCTTTTCGCTTTGTTAAAAAATACCGGGAGACAAAGACTCTGTTTACTTAATTCATTTTATATTAGATGATTTTGAAATGCCATTGTATCTTTTAACAGCAGCTGATTTTTCCGTAAAATTCCCCAATCAAAGAGAAATGAATAGAAACCCGTTTATAGGGCGATCGCCTTTGTTTTTTTAATTATAATTCAATCTTCCAAAAAAATTCAATTAAAGCCGATCAAAGTAGCGTGCTTTTAGAAACTGCAGTGTCTGAACGGGGGGTTGGCGAGCGTAGCTCGTAGGGGGCCGAGCCCCCTAGTAATAAAAAAAATCCATAAAATATTATTTTTTTGGACTCTCTAAATTATCATATGCAATATGATGTATGTAACTGTATTTGTTAAAGTAAATATTTTCCGTCAAATTTCAGAACTGAAGCAGTTTTATATTAGTACTGTTTATTTTAGAGTTCAAATAGTCCCCCCCCCCCTCCCAAGATTATTAAAAACAGTAAATTTAACAACAAGTCTAATTTCATTAAAAATTCAAGTTTGAAGAACACTAAAGGAATAAAGTATGAACGCAAATATATACGACAGGCGCATTTTCGATTCCGCCTTAGACAGAGCTTACTGTATACTTATTATTATTATTATTATTACTGTTTTCGTTCGTTCGTTCTTTTTTTTTTTTTTTTTTTTTTTTTTTTTTTACAGAAACAACTTTTAAACTCTAATATCATACATGTGGATAACAATTTGTTTGCAACTTGTAATTATGACTTTTTTTCTACAGCTTGTCATGCAATATCTTTATAAAGGAGGATTTGAAAATTGTGAAATTGATCAGAACGATGTTTTAGAGGTAAGTCGTAATAAATGTATTGCCTTTGTATGTTGTAACTTGAGTGATATCCATTTCAATTTTATCTTCGCGTTGTTTGCATAGCCTTTCCTAACGTCCTTTTCCCTTTTAGAAAACTTTTCAGATATATTAAAATAATTCGCCCGAAAAAAGTACCTGCTTAAAACCTAAAGACTCAGTAGGAGAAATCAAGTTTCAGCCTATTGATTTCAGACCCTATCAATTTCAAGATATTGATTTCAGTTATAATTTAAAATTCTTTTATGCTGTCAAAATATTAAAAGAAAGTGCACATAGTTCTTTATTTCAGCCCTTCTACCCTAAACTATGATGATTAGTGGTATCTGGTATCACACACAACTTTTAAAATTTTTCTAATGTAATTAAAAAAATACGACGTCATGACTTCGATTTGCAGTTCTTTTACCTGTTCGCTTACTAATCCTCCTATCATTCTATATATAAAAAAAAGTTTTGATTTGGAAATGGACCAATGAAAATCTGCGTAGATATTCCCGGCAGATCGGCATCCAATTTGAATGCTTAATCATGGCCTTTCTTCGTTAATATTAAAAAAACTGTTGCATACAAAAATACGAAAATCGGTAGTATTATAGAGAAATGTTTGATAAACACGCTGATGCAAACAGTTTTCAAATCGAAGAATTATTTTAAGAGATATTTAATGCCAAAGTTGCACAAAATCGTTCCATTAAAAAAGTTTTATAGGAGCAAAAACTGTACATAGGAATTTAATCATTTTTAGATCATTTTATGCGTCAGAATTTCCCGGTGTGCAGACTGCATTTAGTATTTTAATTTGACTCATTTTTTGAGGTTTTATTTCTATTTTAAATTCAAATTTTCAGCATTTCGAGAGATATCTCTCTATTCTAAAAAAAAGTAACTACCGCTGTCACCGCCGCCGCCGGTTTTGATTTTTTTGTGACCGGAGGCCTTTCTTCGTTAATATTAACAAAAATAATGCATACAAAAATATGCAAATCGGTGGTTTTATACAGAAATGTTTGATAATCACGCTGATGCAGACAGTTTTTAAATCGAAGAATTATTTTAAGAGTTATTTAATGCTAAAGTTGGACAAAATCGTTCCACTAAAAAAGTTTTATAGCAGCAAAAACTATACATGGCAGTGTAATCATTTTTAGATCATTTTATGCGCTAGAATTTGCCGGAGTGCAGATTGCATTAATTTTTTTTATTTTGACTCATTTTTTCAGGTTTTATTTCTATTTTAAATTCAAATTTTCAGCACTTCTAGAGATATTTTTTACAGATTTCAGAAAATTGTACTAATTTAAACTGTTGCCAACTGTATAAAAAGCGCAAGCAATAATGTTTGCTTCAAATTAAAAATTTATTTACACGTAACTATTATAAAAAGGAAAAAACTTTCAAATTAGAATTAAATAATTACGTATAAAAAGCAGGAACTTTAAAAATTACGTCATAAAAAGTATACACGTGAATTTTAAAAGATAAAGGATATTGTAAAATAGTAAATTCATTAACATGCGTTAGAAGTCTTAGGAGAAATTACGTCATATTTACGTCACATTATAGTTATTACATAAAATGAACACAAAATAATATTGCAAAAAAGTTTAAATTTAGAAATTGCGCTAGACATTTATTTGATATTTTGAGAATTAATTTAAAATGTCTCATTTAAAAGAACTTTCTTTTCGCTTTGTTAAAAAATACCAGGAGACAAAGACTCTCTTTACTTAATTCCTTTTATATTAGCTTATTTTGAAATGTTGTTACACGTGTATACGTCATCAAGTTATTTTTATTTCGACGTTTTATTTGTGTTTTTATTAATGTTGAACGAATTTATTTGTTCTTTCGTTATTTAAAATAAAAATTATATCAATTTGTATAATTTGGCGAGTGGTTTGGCGATTTATATAATTTGGCGAAATGGGTCGACAGGATAATCAAGTAGTACCGCACCGGATTTGGCGTTAAAATTCCCCAATCAAAGAGAAATGAATAGAAATCCGTTTATAGGGAGATCGCCACTGTTTTTTAAATTATAATTCAATCTTTCGAAATCTTTTTAAAGTCGATCAAATTAGCGTGCATTTAGAGTCTGCGGTGTCTGGACGGGGGTTGGCGAGCGTAGCTCGTAGGATGACGAGCCCCCTAGTTTTTTACAAAATTTAGAAAATTGTATTAATTTAAACTGTTGCCAACTGTATAAACAGCGTAATCAATAATGTTTGCTTCAAATAAAAAATTTATTTTACACGTGATTATTATAAACAGAAAATATAAAAAGCAAGAACTCATCGAAAATTACGTCATAAAAACTATACTTACACGTGAATTTTAAAAGAGATAGAATATTGTAAAATAATAAATTCATTAGCATGCGTAACATTTAACATAATCTTAAATAGGAGAATTTGCGTCACATTTACGTCACATTACACTTATTATAATGAACAAAAAATAATATTGCAAAACAGTTTGAATTTAAAAATTGCGTGAGACATTTATTTGATATTTTAAGATGATCGTAATATTTCATTTCTAACAAAAGTATTTTTACGTGAATATTAAAAAGAGAAAGAAAAGTTTGGTGAAAATTACGTCAGACTATAATTGTCAGATTCAAATTATCATTCAATCTTCCGAAATCTTTTTAAAGCCGATCAAATTAGCGTGCTGTTAGAGTCTACGGTATCTGAACGGGGGTTGACAAGCGTAGCTCGTAGATGGCAGAGCCCCCTAGTATATAAAAAAAAAAGTTATGATTTGGAAATGGACCAATGAAAATCTGCGTAGATATTCCCGGTAGATCGGCATCCAATTTGAATGCTTAAACATGACCTTTCTTCGTTAATATTAAAAAAAACTGTTGCATACAAAAATATGAAAATCGGTGGTATTATAGAGAAATGTTTGATAAACACGCTGATGCAGACAATTTTGAAATCGAAGAATTATTTGAAGAGATATTTAATGCTAAAGTTGGACAAAATCGTTCCATTAAAAAAGTTTTATTGGAGCAAAAATTATACATGAGAATTTAATCATTTTTATATCAATTTATACGTTATAAGTTCCCGGTGTGCAGATTGCATTTATTTTTTTATTTGACTCATTTTTTGAGGTTTTATTCCTATTTTAAATTCAAATTTTCAGCATTTCGAGAGATATTTTTTACTTATTTTAGAAAATATTATTAATTTAAACTGTTGCCAACTGTATAAACAGCGCAAACAATAATGTTTACTTCGAATTAAAAATTTATTTACACGTGACTATTAGAAACAGAAAACAAAACTTAATTAGAATTAAAGGATTGCATGTTAAAAGCAGGAAAATAACGTCATAAGAACCATATTTACACTTGAATTTTAAAAGAGAAGCAAAATGTTAAAATAAAAAAATCATTATTATGCATTAAAACTTGTAAATGGAGGAAATTACGTCATATTTAAAATGGCCAAAAAATGTGGCAAAACAAATTAAATTAAAAAATATATTTGCGCGAGACATTTATTTGATATTTTGAGATAATCTTTTCAACTATTATCGTGAATTCGAAGACAGCGCAAATAATATTTCCCTCTAAGAACAAAAGAATTTTCACGTGAATATTAATAAGAGAAATAAAACTTTGGTGTAAATTACGTCAGATTTAAAACGATACATTTAAAATGAATTATTTAAAAGAACTATCTTATAACGCTGTTAAAAAATACCGGGAGACAATGACACTGTTTACTTAATTCATTTTACATTAGCTTATTTCCAAAAGTTTAACTAATTTTTTAAATTAAATACGAAAACAGCCATTGTATCTCTTAACAGCAGCAGATTTGGTCTTAAAAATCCCCAATCCAAGGAAAACGAATGGAAACCCGTTTACAGAGAGATCGCTACTGTTTTTTTTTGTTGTTGTTGTTTGTTTTAATTTTAATTCAATATTTTTAAAGCCGATCAAATTAGCGTGCTTTTTGGATTTTGGTGTGCCTGAACGGGGGTTGGCGAGCGTAGCTCGTAGGGGGCAGAGCCCCCTAGTTTTTGAAATAATTATTAATATCAACAAATAACTCAAGAAAATAATAAATATAAGCGACCTTCAAGACGCGTGGAAATACATAAAAAATACATTACTTATTGCAGGCCATTTGGCGTGTATTAGCTAGAGTAGGTTGGCACAAGCGAGTGTTTTGTGCAACAACTTTTTAATATTATCCACATTCTCTTTAAGGCTCCCGTCTTTTCACGCGAAGACACTCGCGAGCTAATGGACCTATGGGAAGATTCTTCTCCCCCTCTCTGCTTCTCGTTCCCCATGCCCTACTCTTTTCCCCCCAAAAAGAACGAGGTTTATCATCAGAAAACTAATGGTTAAAATTTTATTATAACAACTTAGTTAGTTCATTATTAATGTTTTTCTCTTAAAGCGGGAAGTTAAAACCATTTATGATGATCAATTAGGGGCATTTTTCTTTTAGACATCTTATAACATACATAGATAAATAAAGGAAAAGTTTGCAAAAATACTCCCGTCAAACAATCAATCATTTTTTCTACTAGTTTCCTGCTAATTTTCCTACTAGAATTTTTCTTAAAGTTATGATCATCTTTCTTATGATACCCTGTATACAGATGTGAATAGTACCTGGTACAAAATTTATGTATATATACAATGTATATGTTACCGGCCAAACCCGATTTTAGGCCAAACTAGATTGGCCTAGGTCAGACTAGTTTATCCTGACGCCCATAGGATAAACTAGTTTTTCCTAGGCCAAACTAGTTTGGCCTAATGCTCATAGGATAAACTAGTTTAGCCTGCTATTCAGTGGTCTGAACTAGTTTATCCTAGGCCAGTTCAATTTGGCATGCTTTTATTGATCCCGAAGACCGCTTCGGCACCAACCTTCTACTTTATCCTAGGACAATTCAATTTGACGTGCTTTAATTGATGCCAACCAGTGTTGAGCACGTTCACAAAAAAAAAAAGCGAACTAATTCAAACTCAAATTCAATTTCATAAAAATGAGTCAAGTTCACCCTCAAATTAAAAATTTTTCAAACGAATCCGCTCAACTCAAACACATCTGTGGAAGTGAGCGAAGTTCATTAAAAACTCGTTTTTTAGGGTTTCGTTCATCTGACGAAACCCTATTCGTCTCGCTCCTCTGTCTGTCTGTCCGTCACAGAGCCCGTTCTCAGAAACTATACATGTTAGAGACTTGAAATTTTGCATACTTATAGATGAACACCACACATCAAACAACAAATCATAAAACTTTGAAAAAGTTGGTAATTAACCTAATTACGAGCTAATTAAATTCTAAAATTAACCAATCAACCTTTTGAATGCAGGTGCGAACACACGTTATCGGAATCCTCCTCAGTTTCTCCTAAGGGTTGCCAGTAAATTCGGCGGATGCTCCGTCAAATCAGCCGGTGCAGGGTTATCACGGAGTAATTTAAGCAATAACTGAAGTGTACCTTTAAAAAGCAAAATCGGATCTGCCGAAGTATCGGTCGTACAAATTCGTAACAGGTGTAGAAATACGCGGAAAAAAATTCTACTTTATTTTGGTATAAATTTCAAATTTCTGCGTAGGATAGAACGCAAAAAATCCACTAAAAATAGATCGATAAAAATTTAATTTCTGTGTTTGGAAAGACAATGAAAACAGATTTCCATTCACCGGAAGGCAGCTGTCGTCGTCTCTCAGACATATCGGTGCGGGAGAAATTTAATGGGAGGAAAGTCTAATACGAAATTTAAACTTTTTAAATATTAAATTTTTCGATTAAATTTTTTGACATCCGGGCTGGAAATTTCTCGCAGATTTCATACATACCCGGTTCGAAGAGATAGCTTCATTACGAGCTGAGATATTAATTATTATTTTATTAATTCCTTTTATTTCCATCAAATGCCAGATTAAGATGGAGGCACGTGCTTTTTTAACGGAGATTTCATTTAAATTAGGAAATCTAACAATTTGCGTGGGGTGTTTCGACGGCGCTCTATGATATAAGTATTAATAATTCAATATGAAAAAGTTTATAGGTTTATAAGTGTTCATCCCACTATTTCCGAATAGTAATTTCAGGAAATATCTTAAATTATTGGTTAAGACCGCCACTCGATGTGTTCGAAACTTTAAGATACTTTATAACACATAAGAAAAAGTGTAAAAAAAGAATGGAGTGTGATATTTCGAGGAGTGGAGGGGGGGGGGGGGGGCTAGATTTATTTATTAAATCTTAGCGTTTGTTGTCGCAGAAAATGTTTTAAATTCTTGGTTAAGACCGCACCGCCACCCTCCCGACCATGTATCTACGGAGAGATTGCGCAAAGGAGTTTCGTTTAGATATGCTTTTGTTAAGAATAGAGTGCGCTCCCTGGTGGTGGAATGCGGAACTAACGTAACGCGATTTTGTTAGCATTAGGAAATATAACAAGGCGATCAGTTTGCAACTTTAAGATACTTCATGACACATAATAAAAAGTCCTTCCGGCCAGTGCCGGGAGGAAGAGGTAGCTTTCATAATCCTTATTTAAAAAAAGCCAACTTATATCATGCAAACACACGAAGCTCAATTTAGTGGAAACCGAATATAGGAGATTCAATACTAATTTTTATCAATATAATGAATGAGAATTTCGCGAAATTAGTCAGCTTTATCCAAGCTGCTTTTCTTTAAAGTAACTTATATTTGACTGCCAAATTCGGCAATTTCTTAAAGTGCCTGTCATTTTAAGACAACATGGTGGATGAGGCTAAGCAGTGAACTTGGTCGAGACCTTAGTAAATGCTGTGCACATGCTCACTCACATCGGAATCGGTTAATATATAGGAGTGCTGTCGCATGCAAAAAATCAGATTTTTCAAAATGTCACCCACAATAGAAATTGAAACTGCTATATCTGAGCCATTTTTTAAGGTAAAAACAAACAAAAAATGCTCCTGAATCCTTATATCAAGATCAAATACTTAAGAAAGAAACCTTTTTCAATTTCTAATTTTTTTGCACCTCACTTTAAATATATATATATATTTTAATTTAATGGCCGCCATTTTGAAACAAGATGGCTGATGAATCTGGCCAGCGAACTTGGTCGAGGTGTTGATGTATACTATCCACATGCCTTCTTACATCGAAATAGGCGAATACGTGTGTTATCGCGTGACAAATACAAGATCGTTTCAAAATGTTAGCCATGCTAGAAATTCAAAGTGCTATAAATCAACCATTTTTTAAGATATCAACAAAAGAACAAATTTTCAGAAACAAAAACTGCTCCGGAATCTTTGTATCAAGGCCAAACACATAAAAAAAAATCTTTTTCATTTTCCAATTTTTTAATACCTCATTTTGAATTTTAAATTTAATTTTTTTTAAAATGGCAATCCTTTTGAAACAAGATGGCGAATGAAGCTGGCCAACGAACTCGGTCGAGATATTGGTATGTACTATGTACAGACCAAGTTACATCCAAATAGGTTCATAAATACGCCTGCTATCGCGTGACAAAAATCAGGTCGTTTTAAAATGTCAGCCACAAGAGAAATTCAAAATGCTATTACTCAGCCATTTTTTTTTAGATATAGACGAAAGAAAAACTGTTCCGGAATCTTTGTATTAAGGTCAAACACATACAAAAAAAAATCTTTTTCATTTTCCAATTTTTTGGTATCTCATTTAAATTTTTTTATTTCTTTAAATGGCCGCCATTTTGAAACAAGATGGCGGATGAAGCTGGCCAATGAACTCGGTCGAGATATTTGTATGTACTATGTACACACCAAGGTACATCCAAGTCGGTTCATAAATACGCCTGTTATTACGTGAGAAAAATCAGGACGTTTCAAAATGTCAGCCACGTTAAAAATTCAAAATTCCATAACTCAGCCATTTCTTAAGATATAGACGAAACAAAAACTGCTCCCGAATCTTTTTATCAAGGTCAAACACATAAGAAGAAAATATTTTTTCAATTTTCAATTTTTGGTACCACATTTCAAATTTAAATTTTTCTTAAAAATTTAAATGGCCGCCATTTTTAAACAAGATGGCGGGTGAAGGTGACCAACGAACCTGGTCGAGACATTGGTATGTACTATGTATAAACGAAGTTACATCCAAATCGGTTCATAAATACGCCTTTTATCGCGTGACAAAATTCAGGACGTTTCAAAATGTCAGCCACGCTAGAAATTCAAAACGCTATAACTCAGCCATTTTTTAAGATATAGACGAAACAAAAACTGCTCCGAAATCTTTGTATAAAGGTCAAATACATAAAAAAAAAATATTTTTCCATTTTCAATTTTTTGGTACCACATTTCAAATTTAAAATTTTTAAAAATATTTTAAATGGCCGCCATTTTGAAACAAAATGCCGGATGAAGCTGGCCAACGAACTCGGTCGAGAGATTGGTATGTACTATGTACACACCGAATTACATCCAAATCGGTTCATAAATACGCCTTTTATCGCGTGACAAAATTCAGGACGTTTCAAAATGTCAGCCACGCTAGAAATTCAAAATGCTATAACTCAGCCATTTTCTAAGATATAGACGAAACAAAAACTGCTCCGGAATCTTTGTATAAAGGTCAAATACATAAGAAAAAAATATTTTTCTATTTTTAATTTTTTGGTACCACATTTCAAGTTTTAAATTTTTTTAAAAATTTTAAATGGCCGCCATTTTGAAACAAAACGGCGGATGAAGCTGGCCAACGAACTCGGTCGAGACATTGGTATGTACTATGTACACACCGAATTACATCGAAATCGGTTCATAATTACGAGAGTTACAGTGTGACATAGGTCAGATATATATATATATATATATATATATATATATATCAATTTTGAACGGAGGGTGGTTTCGGGGTCTGGGGGTCATGATCGATGAAAATATACCAAAATTTTTTGAAATCGCTTTCCTCCGAACGGCTGCAATAGGTAGCTTTTTTGTAAAGAAAGCTACCTAAAAGCTTATAAAATAATGGTGCATGCAATTTCCTGTTAAGGGAGGGCGGGGGAGGGGCGCTGGATTTCTTTTTTAAAAATTAGCGTTTACGACCTTTTTAGATGTCGTTTTTTGAGGACTATGATATATTCAGACACGTGCTGCTTATGAAATTTAAAAATGTCAAAATTTTAGTTACCACTATTTCCGAATAGTACTTTCAGCAAATTTCTTAATTTCTCGCTTAAGGCCGCCACCAACTCGAGTAACACATCTACTGATAGGTTGTTTAACAGAGTTTCGATCTGATACACTTTTGTTATGAATAGTGTGCGCTCCCTGGTGGTGGAATTTGCAACTAACACAACGCAATTTTGTTAAAATTATGGAATCTAACAAGTCGATCTGCTGGAAACTTTGACATAGTTCATAACACATAATAAAAGGCTTATAAAAGAATGTTCCGTGCAATTTCCTGGGGCGCCTACCTATCTCGGGTGCTATAGACCCGATCCCCTCGACTAATATACCTACGGATCGGTTGTAAAACGGAGTTTCCTTTCGATAGAGGTTTGTGTAGAATAGAATGCGCCCCCTGGTTGCGAAATGTGGAACTAACAGATTTCGCAAAAGGATAAAGTGTTTTAAAGGAATATTAAACGAAACCCTCTGTGCGATCTGTGATTACACTTACCCACTTGTTTATTTTATTTTTTAAAAATATAATAAGAATTTTTTAGCGTACAAATTTGCAAAATTTGTGAGCTAGTTTTTAGCTCACAGGCTATCAAAGCCTGAGAGATAATGTGCCCGCCCGTTCTGTATGTATGTACGTACGTACGTATGTATGTATGTATGTACGTAACGCGATAACTCTTGATAAAAACATCCGATTTGCTTCAAAAATTTTTTCTAGGTTCATTGTGATAAGGCGCTTCCCTGATTAGTTTTGGGAGTTCATTGGTTAAGGATAAAGAGGGAAAAACGGGGTTAGTCCAACCCCTTAATTCAGATAAATGGGTTTTTCATGCAGAATCATTCGATTTGCTCCGAATTTGATATACCGGTTTATTGTGTTAAGGAACTTCCCTCATTAGTTTTGGGGGTTCATTGGTTAAGGATAGAGGGGGAAAAACGGGTTTAGTCTACCCCCCTTAGTTCAGATAAATGGGTTTATCATGCAGGATCATTCGATTTGCTCCGAATTTGGTATACCGGTTTATTATGTTAAGGAACTTCCCTGATTAGTTTTGGGAGTTCATTGGTTAAGGAAAAAGGGGGGAAAAACGGGGTTAGTCCACCCCCCTTAATTCAGATAAATGGGTTTTTCATGCAGAATCATTCGATTTGCTCCGTATTTGGTATACCGGTTTATTATGTTAAGGAACGTCCCTGATTAGTTTTGGGGGTTCATTGGTTAAGGATAAAAGGGGGAAAAGGGTAGTTAGCCCGCCCCTCTTAAATTAGATAAATGGGTTTATCATGCAGGATCATTCGATTTGCTCCGAATTTGGTATACCGGTTTATTATGTTAAGGAACTTCCCTGATTAGTTTTGGGGGTTCATTGGTTAAGGATAAAGGGGGAAGGGGGGTTAGTCCACCCCCCTTAATTTATATAAACGGGTTTTTCATGCAGAATTATTCGCTTTGCTCCAAATTTGGTATACCGGTATATTTTGTTAAGGAGCTTCCCTGATTCGTTTTGGGGATTCATTGGCTAAGGATAAAGGGGGGGGGGGGCTATTCCACCCCCTTAATTTAGATAAATGGGTTTTTTTGCAGGATTATTCGATTTGCTCCAAATTTGGTATACCGGTTTATTATGATAAGGAGCTTCCCTGATTAGATTTGGAGGTTCACTGGTTAAGTATAAAATGGGAAACGGGGACTAATTCCCCTTCACTTATTTTTTTTTGAGGGCATTATTCTTTAAAATAAGAGTATGATATACAATTAGTGTGAATAGCCTGTGAGCTCAATGCCATCAGTTTAGCTGGGCACTTTTCTTTTTTATTTGGTTATTCGATGTAGGGGTCTTTACGGGCCCGCCCAATTTTCCTTCCCGACAATCGGTCCGGGTTTGGTTTGGGGGTTACTTTTTTCGAGAGGTTCGGACTGAGATGGACCGGGACTCATTTTTTTTCCGGCTTAAGTCGTAACTGGAGTGCATTCTTTTTGAAGTCTGCTCAGGCAGAAATTTTCAGTTCAATTTCCAACCCAGCTCATATGAAAATCATTTGGATCGGCAGGATCTCTGGTCTGTTCAAAATACCAGTAACGGCTTTAATGCACGTATTTTTAAATCGCTACTATTCCACTATTAAAATTTATATATTTATTATTTTTTTAAACTTTTTTAAGATGAGTAGACGCATTCTTAGGTAATAAAATTAAAGTACGCTAAAATCTGAGAAAAATAACCTGCCTATGACGGAATCCCGTGTTTAACAAAAAAAATATGTTGATCTATGTAAAATGAGGATATTAGTACTTGTAAAAAGAATGTAATGTATTGACAACAGACGATGAACCTTCTAATAAGGGAACCAGCGAAAAACGGATTTTTCATCTTTCCTATGAAATTCCTTCTTAGAAGATTTTATTGTATAAATTTTTTAATTTTTTTAAATCTCCAAGCCATAGAATGTGGATTAACGATATTAATGATTCCATTGAAAATTGCATTGATTTTTTAATGAATCTCTATTTGTATGTAAATATTCATACCATTATTTTTTTTACACGGCTTAGAGATTTGAAAATCTGAAAAAAATATATAGAAAAACCTTCTAAGACGGAAACACATTAAAGAAAAAAAACTTCATTATTGTTAAGTTTCTTTTTTAGCAGGTCCGTCGTCTCTAGCAAATGTATTATGTTTTTTTCAAACGGATTGTTATATCCAATTTGTACCGAATAAAAAAATATCCGTTTAAAACAGGATTTCGTCATACACAGATTATTCTAACAGGTTTTACAGTACTGTATCCCCCATCCGTATAAATGTATATGTAATATTCTTTAAAGAGAATTGTAATTGTGATATAATGGTGGCTTAAAAATATATGTATTTTAGGCCAAACTGGGACCGAAACTTCGCCGGATTTTTCAAAATTCCAGATCTCTGAAAGAATATCAAATGTATTTCTGATATTCTTAATGGTGCATTTATCCATAGTTAATTCAAAGCCAAGTGATATTTAAGCGAGAAAAAAATATTTTAAAAAAATCAATATTTTTATTTATATTTATTTTTTTTCCTCAGATAAATATCACTAGGCTTTGAATTACGTATAAATAAATGCACCATTAAGAATATCAGAAGTACATTTGATATTCTTTCAGAGATCTGGAATTTTCAAAAATCCAGCGAAGTCCCGGTCCCGACGATGCCGTATTTTTGAGGTTATACTGTACATTGTTAATCAGTCCTCTAAATTCCTTCCCTCCTAAATTTTATGATAACCTCTCATACCGTTATTGGGTCCAATAGCAGACAATTTGTCACATGGATCATATTTTTAACTATCGGCGGCGGTGAAATGGGGAAGATAGGGGATAGTATCCCACTCCCCATTGAATAAAATATATTATACTACTAGGCACTAGGCACTATGCTACTATTCAATGCTACTTTGCACAAGATTGGTGCCGGAGCGGTAGTTAGGATCAATAAAAGCATATCAAATTACATTGGCTTAGGATGAACTAGATCTGCCTAGGATAAACTAGAAGGTTGGTGCCGGGGCGATCTTTAGGATCAATAAAATCACGCCAAATTGAATTGGCCTAGGATAAACTAGATCGGCCTAGGATAAACTAGTTCGGACCAATGAATATCAGGCTAAACTAGTTTATCCTATGAGCGTTAGGCCAAACTAGTTTGGACTAGGAAAAACTAGTCTATCCTATGGGCGTTAGGATAAACTAGTTTGGCCTAGGAAAAATTAGTTTATCCTATGTGCGTTAGGTTAAACTAGTTTAGCCTAGGCCAATCTAGTTTGGCCTAAAATCGGGTTTTGCCGGTAACATATATAAAGTTTATTACTAGTCACTTAAGCATAATTCACGAACAATTTCTATGGATATATAGAATGGGGGGGGGGGGGGCAGAATGATGCTTGCCCCGGGGCCCTAAATAGTTTAAGTCGGGGCCTGGAGTAATGCCTGAAACAGAAAATTGTAAGATGCTTTTCCTCCTTGTTTTAGTTTCAAATATCACCTATAGACGGCTGGGGCGCCATTTCAAAACTTTCTTGGGTGGGGGGGGGGGAGATTTTTTGAAGGAATCTATATATCTAAGGGTAGGATCCGGGGATCTAACCCCCCCCCCCCCCCCCAAAACGAGAAACGTAAACTGAATTATGGTTACAAAAACAGTAAAAACTTTGAATACGGAAACTCAAGAACCAATGACTTATCTCGTTTTAGACAGGTTTCCGTCTTAGCAGGTAATATTTTAATATATTGATTATGAAAAATTTTCTTTTTTTAAACAGGATTCTATTATAGACAGGTCCCATTTTTACAGGTATACTCAAAGATTGTTAAACCATCCACTGAAAAGAGATGTACTACAATAAAATTTGTGAAAACTAAGCCTGTCTATCACAGAATTCTTTTTCGAAGCGGAAAAAAAATCAAATTTTGATGAAAAAACATCATACAATTATACTTGCTAAGACAGAGACCTGACTAAAATGGAACTTTTTTTCTAATCCCTTTCGACTCACTTTTTCCAGGTTTTACAACACCGGTTCCATTTCAAGTATTTCCTGGCGAAGGATAAGGAAATATTTTTTTGAGGAACAGGGAATGTGCAAAACGGCTAGAGGTCTGCACGGGCCGGAATTTCCGGCCCGGTGTAAAAATTAAAAGTTCGGCTCGAGCCCAGCCCGGCCCGGCCCAATTTCTACAAAAATTACGTTTTTTCTCGACATACAATTAAGATTCTTTTAATGAATACTGCATACATGTTTATGGGTACATTTTACAGGGTATTTTAGATTACTATGATTTCGTAAAACAGAAAACATACAATAGTAACATTAATGATTACTTCAGGGGTCATTCCATGTCAATTCAACCAAATATTTTATGGTTTGTAACCCGACCTTCAGGGATTTGGATGAAACTCGGTGTATATACTAATTCTATCATGATATGAATACATCAGAAAAATTTCCTTTCTAGACCTCATAGTTTGTGAGATATGGGGGGTCCAATTTTTGGATTTTTCTCAAATCGCACATTCTGAGTCTGTATTTTTAGACTGCAGTTCCATTTTCAAAAAATTGTTTCTCTGGATCTAAAATGCGAATCATCTTAAAAATATCACCGTAAGTACATCAAAAGATGCAGATTTTAATAAAAAAATATTTAAAAAATTAATTTTAAATATTTAGGGCCAAAAAATTAAAGCAAATTTGAAAGTTATGGTTATTTTTCCAAATTTTTGTGACTTTACGAAAAAGGCTCTACACAAAAAGGCAAATGAAATTTCCAATTTCTTTTTGTTGTAAATAAAAGTTTACACTTTGGGCTTTCTAGTTATGAAATAAAAATGATGTCTTTCTCATCACTTATGCAAAATTTTGCCCTGTTTTTGGAAACCGCACCAATCAAGAAAAAAAAAATCTCTGCCTAATTTTAGCTGAAGTACCTAACTAACTACTGTGGTTCCTATGACTTGTTGAATATATTATTCAATGTTTCTTTCTTCCTTTCTTTTGCAAAGTAAAGTTTTTGATTTTTTTTTTCTATCTTCTGAGTAAAAGGGGGGAAAAGTCTATGACTGCAGTCTATCCTCCTTCCATTAAATTTTGCGCATCCATTATTTATTCATTCATATATTTTCTTTTATTATTAGCATTTTTTTTTAAATTTAAACAATCCCTTAATTTTGTGTTTACACTATAACTGTAAACAAAAAATGTTTTGTTGATATAGAATAAAAAAATGCAATAATGACTTTTTACCCATCAAATTTTCAATATGTTTTTTTCTGTGTGTGTATGTGTGTTTGAATTAAAATATTTTATTTATATTTAACATTCTTTTAAAACTTTCTATCTTATTATCTTGGATAATTTTAATCATTTTAAATATGTTTTTTATAGTTTAAATACCTTATATTTAACAAAGCCTAGTTCATTTCTACAGTATGAAACATATTTTTACACCTGCCTTGTATAAACAAATTCTGACAAAGGCAGGATAAAATTATTTAGTTAAGGCAGGTGTTTTCGAATCTGTTAATCAAATTATTATTAGTATGCTGTTTCTCATAATAAAAGGGGGATCTATTACTCTTTGTGCTGCAAATGAAAATAGATGAATTTGAAGTAACTAATTATGCTGCAAGACCCATTATGACAACTTCTGAGAGAAAAGAGAATGTTGTCTATGCCGGAAATAAGAAAAATTAAAGCCACAGCTACAGGTCCAGAAACAATTGAACTAATTGAAAAGTTTTATAATTGTAATGAATATTGAAGAATCATGACTGGAAAAAAAAATGTAGTTAGCATTGCTAAGAATGTACTATGCACAAAAGCGATTGATATTATGTGTATCTACATGAGTTGTATTCTCTTTTTAAACAAGAATTTTCAAAAAACTTGAGAATTTAGGTATTCAATTTAGTATTAGCAGCACTGTTCATTTAATTGAATTTGTGACAAGCTAAGTAAAATATTTGGAAAATGTTATTCCACTCTTTTATAACGAAAGCTAAATCTAATTTCCTGAAAGAAACTAAAGCAAACTTTGGCCCTCAAAAAGCTATCGTTTTGTAGATTTCAGCAAAAATTTTACTTTTCTTATTCATGGTGAGGCTTAAAGTTACCATTGGACCAAAGAAGCTGCACTCTTGATCCAACTGTTATATACACTCTATCTCTCAGTATTAGATTATCAGCAAGCAATATACACATTTTATCTTATGATATGCAACATGATGTCACTCTTGTGTGTTTAACACAGAAGGAAGTGATATCATTTGTAAAAGAGATATTTCCTGATGTAAAGAATGTCCTTGACTTTTGTGGTGGGTGCTCTGGCAATATAAAAATTGCAAATTTTCATAAACCTTTACCAAAATGAAGAGAATCTCCCCTTAAAATATTTAAATTCTTTTCTGGGGGGTAGGGGAAAGGAGGGGGGATAGCCACCGATTTAATGTTTTAGATACTAAATCACGAAGATCTTCTAATATACCGATGTTTTGTTGTGTTATTATGTTTGGAGTTACAGTAAGATAGGAAAATTGACATATATATTAGAAGATTCTCAATGTTGCTTATTCATAATAAATATAAATTTTAAATTGCATGAAAAAAGAATGTTGCAAAATAAGTCTAAGTGATACTGCAAAAGTACGTCATTTATTTCTATATTTATATTTAGCTCAGTTATATTTTTGAATTTCAATCTTTTAAATATAATGTTTATTCTGATTTTTTAGCTTTAAAAATTTGCATATAATTTATCAAATTCTTTATTTGTTACATAAAAAAATACAACAATCTAAATCTTTAAATTATTTATTAGCAATTTTATTTAATGTATTAGATTTAATTAATGATAATTTCAATTTTAATAAAAATGAAGTTTTTCTCCCAGCCCCCCTCAAATGGCGTCCCTGATAGACGGCCCTTCACTTTCCCAAACTGCAATACCGACTAAAATATTTTTTGCAGTTTCATAACGCCCAGTCAAAAACCATTATTATTATTATTATTATTATTTTGTTGATTATTTTATTTATTTATTTATTTATTCATTCATTTATTTTTGGCGTTTTAACAACTAAACACGGTGAAGGTTGTTAACTCTGATGAACTTTTCTTGATAAAAGCTTGATGAACTTTAATTCATTTTCAAACGATACGTGGTCTGTCCATTAAGTAATGAGGCTGAAGTTTTCTCGCCAAGCAGAAGGCCGAAGGGGTGGAGTTTGCAAGTGATACGTGTGGCGGGGTCTGTCGTGTCAGCTACAGATTCCAGCAGACGTCAGTTGGCTGTGAGCTTTTGCAGCGCACGGATCACTCATGAAGCAGACGCGTGTTTGAAAGTGACGTTAGGTTTTCCGAATGAAGTAGATTGTCGAGCAGAGATACGCCATAAAGTTTCGTGTAAAACTAAACAAATTGGCTACTGAGAGGCTTCCCATGTTACAAGAAGCCCACGAAAAGGATTATTTGTCCAAGTTTCAAGTGTTTAGGAGGCACAAAGCCTTCAAAGATGGAAGAGAGGACATCGATGACGAACGACGCGCTGGACGTCCATCAAATTCTCGAACCTCAGACACTGTAGCTAAAATGTAAGTGTTTTTGGTCTCTGATCATCGGATGAGTGTCCGAATGATTGTGGAGACGTTGGAACTTACAAAAACGACTGTGCATCAAATTGTCACGAAAGAACTTCAAATGCGGAAAATTTGGGACAGCGCCGCAACGCTGTCCCAACCACCGTACAACCTCAATCTGTCATCGACTGACTTTTTTCTATACCCTCGGACGCTGTCCCAACCACCGTACAACCTCAATCTGTCATCGACTGACTTTTTTCTATACCCTCGGACGCTGTCCCAACCACCGTACAGCCTCAATCTGTCATCGCCTGACTTTTTTCTATACCCTCGGACGCTGTCCCAACCACCGTACAGCCTCAATCTGTCATCGCCTGACTTTTTTCTATACCCTCGGACGCTGTCCCAACCACCGTACAGCCTCAATCTGTCATCGCCTGACTTTTTTCTATACCCTCGGACGCTGTCCCAACCACCGTACAGCCTCAATCTGTCATCGCCTGACTTTTTTCTATACCTTCGGTTAAAATCCAGCTTTAAAGGACACCGTTTTGACAATCTGGAGAACATGCTGAAAAAAGTAACGTGCGTTCTGAACAACCTTCCCGTTGAAGACTTCCAGGCGGGCATAAATGGATAGCAGAGTTGTTGACAATAGTGTATTATTGCAGAAGGAGCCTTTTTAACACTTTCCAACAAAGTTGAAAAGTGTTTATGATTTTGGTTTGTCTGTCCACACTCTAACTCTCGTAAATATACTCGGATTGTCCTGAAATTTTTGGATGCTATTAAGGTTCACCATAGCACGATCCCTATTTCAAATGAAATTTGTAGCATGTATAGTTCATCTACAGTGACAGTCAAAAGTATTCCGTTACATTACGGTCAATGGGAAAAAATCATTTCGAATGGTTTTTTATGAGATTACACGCATCCAAACATAACAGAATTTATATGTACTTATGAAATGCACTAAAATTTGCATTCTGTAGAATATGCGATGCAAAGAATAGTTATTATTCATTTACATCAAGACCACACAAAAGAATTCCGTTACATAATGATATGGTGGGGGGGGGGGGGCAATTGTTTGCTGCGTATTTTAATTATGTTAAACTATTTTATACATAATGAAATTGATATACGTCGCTGAGGTTTACTATAAGTTATTTCATGTATAATACGAAGTGCATAGCATTTACAGAGACACACAAAAGATTACAGATACTTTATTGTATGAGAAGTGCTGTACATTAGCGGTGATTGCTGGAAATGCATTTTCAATTATGATATGCGCTTTTATGTTTCCCTATATTTATGCATTCTATATGGTGTGTATAAATGCTATAATTCATATACAGGCTACACAAAAGAATTCGTAAGGGTTACTGGGTATGTGCGCAAATTGCTTAAAGGTGTTTTTTAAATGAGTTATGCATTTTTAAGCTGGACTGTATTTAGTTTACTAAGAAATGTTTCTAGAATATAGATAAAATGATATACAGGGTCAGGCAAAGAATTGAATGGATCATAATTTCTGGAAATGTGATTTCAGTAGTTTTAAGAGTGTTTTAGTTTGAATTAACTTTTAGCTAAATAGTGACGTGTAATAAAGGTACTAGGTAAACTACAGGGCTGTACAAAAGTATTCAAGTATTTTTCCATCTATTAGTATAAATTGCTGAAAGAGAAATTTCAACCTGTTATGCGTTTTCTTGCTAAACTAAATTTTCCCATTATATAGTATATATATCAATATACAGATCAAATACAGGGCTGTTCAAAAGAATTGGAATACATATTTGGCTAAGGACGGTAACTGCTGAAATCAGTTTTTTAAATGTTTTAGTTATCTTATTTCCCTAAATAACGAAGTTTTGTTCAAGCTTTCAGGGAGTGTTGGAAAGTGTTTCATAATCTATGCCGTACGCATGATTTTTCTTTCTTGTTTGAAGAATAATAAATGTTTGTAAAATTATGTTCCAATAAATGAATTTTATGGAATCGGTCTCATTACTTACTGGACAGACCCTGCAGTTTGCGCGATTTAAAAAAGTTGAGACAGTTCAATGTCACCAGGAGGTCTACCACGAAGCCATCGTATTCCCCCTTTTGTCGGAAGTACTCCCGATGTGACTTCGCATTCCGATGACCTTGTGTTATTGCTACTACGAAGTCATCGAGAATTCCCCGTTCGGATAAATGTCATCGTAATCTCCTAAAATTTTTCCGACACATTAGAAGACAGTGAGAAGTGAAACTTCTTGTCGGAAGCGCGGATTTAAAGGGCTGTTGATATAGTTTACGTTCTTTATTAAAAATGCCATCGGCACGCGTCTAATTAAGATATTTTGATACTCTTTTTTTAAAACAAGAGTGAAATGTTTAGATTTTCAGCTGTCAAAAGCTTATAATGATATGACGGATAGTTTTTTATAAAATGGAAAATAAAAACGAAATTTGCTTTTTTTTGACCACGCAAGGGCTTTCTTTTAAAAATTAATAAAAAATTAACACGTTAACCCGGAAATATTTAATAGCTATCATAAGAAAGGCCTTATTCTAGATTTTTAAATGGTATGAAAAGAAAAGTGTTATAAGTTCTTGTTAAATAAATATAAGTATAAATACTCCAAAATTTCACGAAATTCTGCTTAAATATAAAATAACTGGGAAAATATTATAGGCTTTGAAACTAATTTTTAGCACTAATAATAAGCAGTTTTTTTTTTTTTTTTTTTTCAAATACTGCAAGCAATTTTTTGTAGATTTAGATTGATTTTTCTTTGTGGTACGCTGTCTTTTTAAAAACTAATACTAATTTGAAAAAAATTAATTGAAGTACTTATTAAAACATAGTCTAACAAATCATCACGCAGAGTGTTAATTATCTGCTTTAAATAAACAATGCGCAATACCAAGAAATTTAATTATACCATAGTTCCTCAAAAATAATTGACCATATACTTTTACTAAAACCTCTGCATACTAAATATAACATTTATGCTAATATTTAATATATATGGCGTTATATATATTGACACTATCGTCGTTTAGTCAAACAAAATTTCCAAAAGATTTTCCTTTTCCTTTTTTAAAATTATTATTAAATGCTGTATTAATTTTAATGATTTGTTGTATAATGTATATATCTATATATAAATATATAAAATCTTTTAATAACATCCAATGAGAATTTTCGATTAGTACAAAATTAAAATATTCAATTAAAAAGTTTTCGAAAAGAAAAAATTTTAGGAAAGTATTCCAACTTTTTGAACGGCATATTTTACTATGGAATTTAAGTAAATTGTAGCGTTTCTAAGGACATCAAAAAGCAACATATTTCCTCGCAACTTTTTTACAATAAATTTCGAAAACTTTCGAATAAAATAATATCTATATATATATTGTTTGAATATGATGTGAATCAGTCTTCTTTGCTTTTTTTTCTGCCTTTGATTATAAAACTAATTAAAAATAATTATTGCTCAAATTAACCCCCCCCCCCCCCCCAAAAAAAAAAGTGTGTGTGTAGATTGAGTAATATTTAACTTATGTTCTGAAAGATTAGTTTTATATAGAAATTAAAGACAGAGAGAAAAGAATAAAAAAACTAAGAAGGCTGATTCACATCTTCAAATAATATATTTTTTATCTTTTCGAAATTTACTGCAAAGTTACTATGAAATACGTTGCTTTTTTATGTCATTAGAAACTTTATAATTTATTTTATATCCAATGAAATATGCAGTATAGAAAATATAGTATCTTAAAGTATTCAAAAGCCTGTAATACTTTCCAAAGATATTTACTTTTTTTTTTTGTAAAAATGTTAAATTTAATATTTTTATCTTCTATTAATAGAAAATTCTCCATGAATGTTATTAAAGTATTTCGTTATTTATGCAACAAATAATAAACCTTAAAACTAAATTAATACAACATTTATCTATCTATCTATCTATCTATCTATCTATCTATCTATCTATATCTATATCTATATATATATATATATATATATATATATATATATGAATAATTAGTTTATTTGGGTAAACAAGGATAGTGCCCACATGGCGGGAGGTGCTGGGTTCGAACCCAATCGCGCCCGTCGTACCAATCGTTCGGAGTTTTCGTTTTTTTCTTCGAACCTTGAATTTCCTTGTGTAAATACGGTTTAGGCTCCCTTAGAAAGACCCCCACGGAGGCACCCCCCCCCCCATTCGGGCCCATATCCCTCGTGTTGATAATTGGTCGTCACAAATAATAACATAACATAACATAGCCCACATGGCCTTGAATATTTGAACAAATGTTACATTTAGTAGCCGTTCATCCCTTTGGGGTCGATAAAATGAGTACCAAGCTTGCTTGGGAACTAAACACCGAGGGTCTTGCGTTAGGCTGACCACCTGGCAGGGACACATGCTGTATAGCACCTTGGGGCCCAGGGTCAAGAAAACAGAGATGGGCACTGTCGGCCCAGATCCTCCATGGATTGTATAGCCACAGAGTTTAGTTTAGTTTTAGTTACATTTAGTATAAATAAGTTTTAGTAAAAATATCTGGTCAACTATTTTTCTAGTATGCAGTAGTTATAGTCGTTATTCTGCTAATTTTTTTTTAATGGGAGAGCTATTGTATATATTTTCGAAATTTGCTGTAAAATTACTATCAAATACGTTGCTTTTTGATGTCATTAGAAACCTTACAATTTATTTTATGTCCAATGAAACATGCAGTATAAAAAATATGGTATCTAAAAGTATTCAAAAATCTGCAATACTTTCTAAAGATATTTACTTTTTTTTCTTTTCTTTTTACAAAAATTTTAAATTTCATATTTTTATCTTGTTCTAATAAAAAATTCTCCATTAATATTACTAAAGTATTTTGTTATTTGCAACAAATAACAAAACTTAAAACTGATACAACATTTAATAATCTATGTAAATAAATATTTGGAAATTTTGAATATTTGGTTTATTTGGGTAAACAATGATAGTGCACACATGGACTTGGATATTTGCAGAAATATTATATTTACTATAAAGAAGTTTTAGCAAAAATATCTGGCCAATTATTTTCTAGTAAGCACTGCATGTTTTCTTTGCTAATTTTTTTATGCGACAACTGTTGTATAATTAGAGTTTTTTTAGCATAACACGCTGTTTATTTAAAGGAAATTAATAAAATTATACATGCTATTTTGTTAAACTATATTTTAATATGTACTGCAATTGTTATTTTTTAATTCATATTAGAATTTATTTTTTTTTAATTTTGCGTTGAATTTTCATTTCAAACAGGCTGCATACTGCATCAATCTAAATCTACCAAAAACCGCAAGCAATATTTTCAAAGTACATTTATTATTAGCGTTTAAAATGAGTTTCAAAGCTTAAGTATTTTCCGTTTATTTTATATTTAAGCAGAATTTCTTGAAATTTTTGGGTATTTATGCTAATATTTATTTAACAAAAACTTATAAAAAATTTATTTTCATATCATTTTAAAGTTTAGAATAAGGCCTTTCTTATGATAGTTATTAAATATCTCTAGAGTAACATGTTAATTTTTTATTAATTTTTAAAGGAAAGCTTCAACTTAGTCAAAAAAAGCAAATTTCATTTTTATTTATCATTTTCTAAAGAACTACCGGTCGTATCATTTTGAGCATTTAACAGCTAAAAATCTGTATATTTCACATTCGTAAAAAAAAAAAAAAAAAAAAAAAAAGATTATTAAAATATCTTAATTAGGTATGTGTAGATGGCATTTTTAATAAACACGGAAAACAATATTAAACATTTGTTTTCTCTTTTGAAAGCGGAGAAAAAGAGGGAAGGAAAGTGGGAACGGTCTCGGAACTGAAGTCGTCAGTCTAGTTTTTTCCGATGCCTACTTGAAAAGGAATCTTAGAATCCGTCAGCTATTGCCGATTAGTTCGTGATACCACCTAAACAGTGTATCGGAATTTTTTTTCGGGAAACATGAAAATTCGACCTCGGGTTCTTCCCGCTTCGGAAGGAACTCGATGTGCTTGTGGTAGGGCCCCTGGTCGGTAATATTTGGAACTAAAATGTCATCGTTTATTTGCCATTGGATTTTTAAAATTTTTGAATTTTTGTTCATTTCACTTAAAAATAGCCTTAGTTATCGAATCATTACTGTTGCCCTAAGGATGCTTTTTTTCTTTGTTTCAGCTAATGGCTGCTGCCAGCTTCTTCCAGTTAGATGGACTACTTCGCTTCTGTGAATCAAGGAGTTCCAAATTAGTAGACCTGGACAATGTTGTTTCTATGTACATACACGCAAAAATATACAACGCTGTCTACTTACTGGAATACTGCCAGGGATTTCTTCTGCAGAATATGGTAGCTTTACTCACATACGACGACAGTGTGCGGAAACTGATCTTCGGGAAAAAACTGCACAACCACGACGTATTGAGTGGACTCTTATTGACTTTGCAAACAAGAGTGCGAGAGAAGTCCTCGATAAATAAATCTGTGTGCAGCACCAAAAGCTGAAATGCCATTAAATTAGAAAATATGGCTTTTTATTAGCGAATTATGTAAAATATTTTTATTCAATTCTGCGTGCCATGATCATCGGAAAGAGAGAAAGAATGATAGGTTTTTGTGTTGTGATCATAGCTGGACAAGCATTCTGTGTCTGTTTTTTCTATTATTCAAAGATAGACCGTAATATATTATTCCAGGTAAATTAACTTTTCAATTCTCACAATTTTACCCTAATTTCAACTAGTTGGAAAAAAAAATTATATATTTCCCTAAATTAGATTTATATTCGCTTCACCGTAAAGAAAAAAAAAGTGTAACGTTATGGAGTAATTTAAACGATATAACTGGTTTTACGTTACACCATAATAATGTGAATTATGATATTTTCACATTAGCATGGTGCAATATTACACCAGTTGTATCAGTTTAATTTACACCAGTATATCATTTAAATATACTTCATAAAATTGGTGCCAGCCTGCTACCACCAATTTTAAGGAGTATCGTTACATCATTTTTTTTTTTACAGTGTTTTTAGACCAGCGCCATAGAAAATGAAATGTGTTCAAATATGTTTCAAACTGAACAACAAAGAAACTCCAGTTATTCTAGATATAATACGGATATGTAGAAATCCAGATAATTGGCACCAGCATTAAAAAATGAATATATTGGGAAATAATGATTTGTCTAAAATTGCTTTTGTTTAAAAAAAAAGGTAGGGCTAATGCAGCCATACTCAATCTTTTTTTCTCGCGGGCCACAAACATACGTTTGTGACTTTAAGCGGGTCGCAACACACTTAAAAGGAAGTAAAAAAAAAATACGAATCAGAATAGTACGTAACATTAGTATAACAAAATTAATATTATAAGTGGGATTTAATGTTTGTTGCAGGAAAAAATGTTACCAAAAGATTTTAACGCCACTATTTCCGAACAATTAGCTTCAAGATATATTTCTATTGCAAATGTTGTAAGAAATAGATCACAAAGTTTGTATTTGTAAATAGTGGTGTGATTTTTTTTTTTAATTTATTTATTTTTATTTATTTATTTTTTTTGTGCCAATTTTTTACGCAGAAACGTTTAACAACAAAAAATCGTTTTAGCCCTATAATAAATATAAAACGCAATAATATAACAATGCAGAATTTCCAAGTGAAGAAAAAAAAAGCAAGAGATTTTCCCTAATAAATCAGACTTTTGATCAATTCAAAAAAAAAAATTCCTTATTTGTAGAAATATACAGTGCAGATTAAAGTAATTTGGAATAATGTTTGATTACACTTGAAGATAGAGAAATATATACACCACACTGTTAAAAATTTTCCTGTGAAATTACAGAGAATCTACGGGTAATCCGTTATCTTAAGTAAAATTACAGAAATTAGAAAAACAGAGATTCTGTTAAATAACAGAGAAGTTATTTGGTAAATTTACACAAGACTCTGTAAATTAACATCGTTAAAAATACACAAGACTCTGTAAATTAACATCGTTAAAAATATACAAGACTCTGTAAATCAATTTATTTTTTTAATTACAATAATTTAACTTAGTTTTTGAAATCAGCGAATTTCAGAACTTCGAAGTTATTCAAGCAAATTTGAACTGCTGTGCCATTTAATTTTTTTACACAACTTGCTTCTGGCCGGCCTGGGGTTTGAACCCGAGACCTCTGGGTAGGAGAAAAACATCTTACTGACTGTTCCATAGGAGCTGTTACTGCGGTGTATAAAGGATGTCCTTTATAATAAAGCGGGGGAAAATCTATTGTACTTATGCTTTTCAAAGATTTCGCTTCAAATATATTCGTTAGAAAATTTCTTAAACGGTTTATTTTAATTTAGTTTGGACCGAAACATAATACCTATTATTTTTTTTAATCAACTTTAATTTTTTAATCTTTTATGTACGGAATTATTTATCAAGAAATTGCTTCTTCTCAATAATTATCTTCTTTATCTGAAGATATACTGGAATTTTTAAATAATAATAATGTGAAATTTGGGTGTATTTTTTCATTAAAACTGGTTAAATATATTGGTAACTATAACATTTTTTGTAAAATATTTACAAAGACAATCAGATTAATTAACCAAAATTACTTTTAAGGTTATATCACAATTCTTATAAAAGCAATGTATTTAAATGTATTATGATTCTAACTAACTAAATGAATAAAAAAATAAATTTAAAAATTTAAACTAAATTTTTTTCGTTAATAATTCTAAGAAAATTGCAAAAGAATTTTAAACGTGTGTATTTGAATTACAAGTTTTAACAAAGCTGAAAATATTTTTAAATAAAAACATGGAAATCCCTACAGGGAATTAGATACAAGATAAGGGGAGTGTCTGTAAATCGATGACCGAGAAACTCAATCGAACGCATTTAACAGAGTGTAAATTTACAGAGAGTCTTGACCGAGAAACTCGATAGAATGCATTTAACCAAGAACTAGTGTAAATTTACAGAGAGTCTCGATTTTTTTTCTGTGATTTTACAGAAATTTTTAACAGTGCACTGTAGCACAAATATAACTACATGTGATAAAAATTAAAAAATCAAAAAACCCGACTGCATAAAAAGCGAACTAATTAATTATTTCTCACCAATGTGAAACTATTTTTTTTTATTACTTACCTATTTTTTTATATTTACTTGTATTGATGACTTTTAAGTTGTGTTTAATTGTTAGTTCCTATCTATAAACACTGTTTTGATGAGGCCTATAGATATCTATGAAGGTTAGAGTAGCAGTAAAGCTAGAGATCCTACCTACACAACTTCGAGGTTGTGTAATATTTAAACGGAGCTTCTGACTGTAAAATAGTCAATGAAACATCGTCTTCATTTTGAAAGACCTATCCAATGTCCAATGATAGGCCACTCAATATGGTGCGTAAAAAAAAAAAAAATTCGTCTTTACCGCCATTTTAAATAGCTTTCATTTTCATTACAAAAAGCTACCTATTGCAGCCGTTCGGAGGAAAGCGATTTCAAAACATTTTGCTATATTTTCATCGATCATGATCCCCAGACCCCGAAACCACCCTCCGTTCAAAAGTTGATATATATATGTGTCTGATCTTTGTCACACTGTAACTCTCGTATTTATGAACCGATTTGGATGTAACTTCGTGTAAGCATAGTGCATACCAATGCCTAGACCGAATTCGTTGGCCAGCTTCACCCGCCATCTTGTTTCAAAATGGCGGCCATTTAAATTTTTAAAAAAAAATTAAAATTTGAAATGTGTCAAAAAATTTAAATCAAAAAATTGAAAATTGAAAAGTATTTTTCCTTATGTGTTTGACCTTGATACAAAGATTCCGGAGCATGTTTTGTTTTGTCTATATCTTAAAAAATGACTGAATTATAACACTTTGAATTTCTAGCTTGGCTGACATTTTGAAAACGACCTGATTTTTGTCACGCGATAACAAGCGTATTTATGAATCGATTTGGATGTACCTTGGTGTATACATAATACGTACCAATGTCTGGACCGAGTTCGTTGGCCAGCTTCATCCGCCATCTTGTTTCTAGATGACGGCCATTTAATTTTTTTTTTTTTAATTTAAAATTTGAAATGTGTACCAAAAAATTGAAAATTGAAAATTTTTTTTTTCTTGTGTGTGTGACCTTGATACAAAGATTCCGGAGCAGTTTTTGTTTCGTCTATATCTTAAAAAATGGCTGAATTATAGTACTCTGAATTTCTAGCGTGGCTGACATTTTGAGACGACCTGATTTTTGTCACGCGATAACAGGCGTATTTATGAACCGATTTGGATGTACCTTGGTGTATACATAATACGTACCAATGTCTCGACCGAGTTCGTTCGCCAGCTTCATCCGCCATCTTCTTTCAAAATGACGGCCATTTAAATTTTTTTTTAATTTAAAATTTGAAATGTGGTACCAAAAAATTGGAAAATGAAAAAGATTTTTTTGTATGTGTTTGACCTGAATACAAAGGTTCCGGAACAGTTTTTGTTTCGCCTATATCTAAAAAAATGGCTGAGTTATAGCACTTTGAATTTCTAGCTTGGCTGACATTTTGAAACGACCCGATTTTTGTCACGCGATAACAGGCGTATTTATGAACCGATATGGATGTAACTTGGTGTGTACATAGTACATACCAATGTTTCGACCGAGTTCGTTGGCCAGCTTCATTCGCCATCTTGTTTCAAAAGGGCTGGCATTTAAAAAAATTTAAAATTTAAAATTTAAAATGAGTTATCAAAAAATTGAAAATGAAAAAGATTTTTTTTTATGTGTTTGACCTTGATACAAAGATTCCGGAGCAGTTTTTGTTTCGTATATATCTTTAAAAATGGTTGAATTATAGCACTTTGAATTTCTAGCATGGCGGACATTTTGAAACGATCTGATATTTGTCACGTGATAACACGCATATTTATTAACTTATTTCGATGTAAGAAGGCATGTGGATAGTGTATCGTAATGTCTCGACCAAGTTCATTGGTCAGGTTCATCAGCCATTTTGTTTCAAAATGGAAGCCATTAAATTAAATAAAAAATTATATTTAAAGTGAGGTGCAAAAAAATTAGAAATTGAAAAAGATTTCTTTCTTAAGTATTTGACATGATATAAGGATTCCGGAGCATTTTTTGCTTTGTGTTTATCTTAAAAAATGACTCAGATATAGCAGTTTGAATTTCTAATATGGGTGACATTTTGAAAAATCTAATTTTTTGCCTGCAACAGTACTTATATATATATATATATATATATATCAACCTATTCCGATGTGAGTGAGTATGTGCACAGGAATTACTAAGGTGTCGACCAAGTTCACTCGTTAGCCTCATCCACCATCACCATGTTGTCTTAAAATGACAGGAACTTCAAGATATTGCCGAATTTGGCAACCAAATATAAGTTACTTTAAATAAAAGCAGCTTGGATAAAGCTGACTAATTTCACGAAATTCTCATTCATAATGATCTAGTATTCATAAAAATTAGTATTGAATCAACTATAATCGGTTTCCACTAAATTGAGCTTCGTGTGTTTGAATAATATAAGATTGCTTTTTAAAAATAAGGAATATGAAAGCTACCTCTTCCTCCCGGCACTGGCTGGAAGGACTTTTATATTTTACGGCCGCCATTTTAAATTTATAAAAACAAAACCTAGCCTATAACCATCGGATGGTTAAGACGCATCGATAGAGACCCCATTCATTAAAATCCATCCAGCCGTTGGGATGTTTCGAGGATATAAAGAAATCCACATACCCAGATAAGCGTGAAACACATAACCCTTCTTGGCAGTCGGGTAAAATTTTAAATGAATTATGGATAACAAAACAGATTTTGTCCTGCTGTGAAAATAAATAAAGCACCAGTGAAGGTCTTAAATACTTTTAATGCACATCTCATTAAATTTATAATGATTATGTTGCGGGCCGCACGTAAACGCTCGCCGGGCAGCAGGTTGAGTATGGCTGGTCTAATGTATGCAACTTGCATTAAACTTACCTTTTTAATAAGATAGCTTTTACTAGAAATATTTAAAAAAAATGTATTTACATACAGTTAAATATGTCCAAGAAAGTTAAAGATTTTTCTGTAAATTTTAAATACCGAATAAGAATAGTCCACATATATAGCCTTAGAAAATTTGAATTAAGCATAAATTTTAACATTGGTTTTAATAGGAATTTCAGTGAAATTATAACTTCTTACTAAATAAATAAATTCACATTTCAATAAGGGTTTTATTTATTGACTTAAATGAAACTTTTTATTTCATGATATCAATTCGGATAATTGGAGTTTTACAGCATTTTAAAACTAATTATGCTCCTACCTAATAAATAAAAATATTCTCATTTATAGTGAGATCATGATTAGGCATTTTTCTGAGAGTATACCAATATTTATTATAAATTCTTTTTGTTTTCCTTTCTAAAAATTCAAAAAAGTTATTATATCAGAGCTCATTTATTAATACCAGCTATAATCGCAACTCAATTTTATTTATTGAGTGACAAACAGATCTTGCCATCATGTATGAATAGAAAATTCTCAATGATCATTTGTCTGCCAGCTGTTAGTATGGGAGGCAGTGTCACATTTTTTCAACCAACTTTAGCGTCGATGATTTTGGTACATGTGATAGATTAGATGGTATACAAAACGAAACTGTCAGTCAGCTCCAGCTAGCGAACAAGCGAAGGTATTGCCCTAGAAACATCGAACAAATCGCTGCAATGGGAAATGAATGGCACCCCGGTTACTGCTGATGCCTCCGAATCGGGCTAACATCAGTATTCGAATTGTCATTCATTTCACAGTTCTGCTATGACAACAATCCCCGCTGCTGCGCCAATTGACTGGCAGATTCATTATCTGTATCTGTACTGTCTAATCCTATGTCGCGGGGCAGAATATTTTCGTCACGTCTTGATTGATGCTGTAAATCAAGATAGGGTGACAAAATCCACGAAGTTAAATAAGCTACGCTTGTTTAAAATCGATTAAATTGAATAATTTTAATTACAGCTTACTGAAATCCAATCTACTTCAAAATGGGGCCAAAAAATTATCAAATTATGAAAAGATTTGGAAACTATCGGAAAGGAAAGGCCTTATAGGTAAAATTTTCGGTGATTTAATAAACGGAATTTAATTCCAGATCTATTATTTAAAGAATCCGATATTTGTCATTTAAAAAAAAAATTCCGCCCATCTATGACTGCGAGTTATTTTTTTCCGAAAATAAATATTAAAAATTCAAATAGAAACGGCTTTTCAAAAGACTCTAGTTCATCTTGTGTTCTATAAAAAAATAACTGTAAACATGAACCTAACATTGATTCTTTTTCATCTAAGATGCAACAGAAATCACATTTAATTGCGTTAATTTTTTTTATAACTTTCTAAAATATATTTGTTACTATAATTAACACAGTTAAATATATATTACTCTTTTTATTATTATTACTCTAATAAAACCAAACTTTTTCAAGTAATTTTGATCCATTACTTTTTGACCCACTAAAATTGTTTTTAAAGCTGATACCTCAGGTTCGCGTAAAATAATTTTGAAAAAAAAATGGCAAACGGTTGTGAAAATGTTCCCCACCCGTGGTTCTAATCAATGATACATACCAAAGTTATCTGCGCTAAAATTGGTTGCAAAAATGAGATGCTGTCTTCTGGACTAATATTATATGTCTTCTGACTTTTTTAAAACAATATCCCCCGACTCTTCAATTTCTTGTACATTAATATTAAAAAAATTTAAATAAAATAAAATACTATATTATAGGGCGGTTCATAATAACTGCTCAATAATTTCAGGTAGATAAAGCACACTTACACTACAACAAACAATTTTCGTACAAAAAGATTCGCAATCCATTTATTCGGTCAAAAATATAGAGTCACTCACTCCAATCTGTACCTGGATTTTTATTTCTAACTTTAACAATATAATGAAGATATTTTAACAAAATTTGCCGAAGACTTGCCTTCCTTTGTGTAAAATTTAACAGTGTCACGGGAAGTGGTAGATGTGTCCACCATCGGCATCTAAACAGCATGTCACTAGACAGAATTGTGTCACATTAAATACAGTATCATCAGGGCCTGATTATCTAAAAGGCACGTAGAGCACGTGCTTCCCCTCTAAAATTTAAGAGGGGCCCCAAAATGACTGTGAAATTGGTCCCCAAAATCCTATTTTATTATTATTTTATTATTATTATTATTATTTTTTTTTTTTTTTTTTTTTGCTTTGCATTGCATTTTTAATTTTGTTGGAAGTGAAAGTTCGTCAAATACAAGAGGAAATCCACACACTACTTCAGGAAACTTATTTAACCGGAAAATATGAATATGATCAATCTGGTTTTAATCATACAGCATCGTGATGTGTGGATTAGAAACAATCCGAGTAATTATGCATATAGTTATATGTATTAAATATATCGGATGTATATACAGGGTGCATAAAAAAGCTGTTTAATGAAATATATGTGAATTCGGCCAAGTCACTAGCGGGAATAATATTAGCATCATTGATGAGTTTACATGCATGAAGAATTTAGAAAAGTTTTTCCAATTGAGAAGGGAGCCCAAAATGATATCGAGCTTCCCCCAGATTCAGATGTTAATCGGATCCTGAGTATCACTGACTAAATTACTGTATTATTCAAACACATTTCACAAATATAATCACATTCCACAAAAGAAGAATAAGTCTGCTGAAAGTTCGTTAAAATACCTGCATTATTGTTAAAATTATGAATAAAACCTGGGTTCAGATTGGAGTGAGGCATCATGAATTTTCGACTAAATAAATAAATTGTAACTTTGTTCCTTATGCGAAAATTATTTGTTGTAGTTTACTACCGCCCAGCAATGGAACACTTACTCTGAATCATCCTTTAGAAAACATAAAATTATCCTTTCTAATTAATTTTTAATGAATGTGCCATAATACAAATATTAGAAAACTACTCAAACACATGTGTATGTATATTTCCTAACATCATGTACAGCTTTAGTGTATAATAGGTTACTAACCAATGGTTTTTCAAAAAATCAACTTTCACAATAATAAAATAAGTTAAAGTTGTTTATTTTCTCTAAATATAAACAGAATCGTATTTTCGTATAGTTAAATAATGTGTGTTGTCGGCATAAAACAATTGTTAACCCTACATTGTATCATAAAATTTTCCATATGTTAGTGATATTGAATTAAAATAAGAAAATACTTATCTGAAACTCTTCTACAAAATCACTAAAAAAAAGTTTTCATAGTAAAAAAATATTTTGCATGATTTGTATTAAACTAGATATATAATATATATTATTTTTTTAAGGTGGAAAAATAGATAATAACAAGCAGAACTCAAATAAATTTGTAATGCATTTTTTTTCCATACCACTAATCAGGATCGATGCTTTAAGCCTTTCAAATCCACGTCGTACCTTGTGTACCTCATAAGTTTATCCCTTAATCAGAAACGTGAAAATCCCGTGCACAAACAGAACACTTAATAATTTACCAAATAGTAAACTTAAACATTTGATCTTTAATGGTAATGCATTAACAGGGCCAATTTTTCAATACAACAGCATAAAAATAATTTTGGAATGTCGGATAAGAGCGGATATGTAGACGCAAACATCTCACGGACGTACGATTTGGTTAAGGGTTATTGTAGATCACTTTCTGTCGTACTGTCAGTACGTCATTTACTGTTATTCCTAACTAAACTCCATTGTTTAATTTTGTAGCTAATAGCTCCTCTTAAATTGGATTATGGTAGTGATTTGAAGACTTGAAAATGTATATGAATAAAACAGTCTGTATGTAAAGGAGTTAAAGCGAAAGATTCCCTTTAACACTTTCATCATAAAAATTTTAAGAGGCCTTAAACAAAAGAATATAATTTTTATTTAATTCTATACACCTTCATAGTTCATAATATGACACGGTAATTTCCTCTAAAAGGATGTGGCATATCATGCATTCATACTTATGCCTGAATCAAAGTGGTATTTTTAAATTATTATTATCTGGTCTTAAAAATATTTTGTGTGTGTAAAAACTTGATTATTGCATATTACTTATTGTACTATGGGTGCCATGAGCACTTTTACAGTGTAACAATAAGTAATATGTAATTATGGATATTTATAATTATAATGTTTCTTTTCTTCATAATTAGAACTTAACTTTATGGAAATATTGTTAGAAAAAAATTCCACTACTAAATTTGTTGTTGGAAATTTCATTATATTATTCTAAACTTCTCATATTCATAATGTTGTAGGAACTTTTACAGTGTAATAATAAGTAACATGCAATTATGGATATTTATAATTATAAATATTCATATACTGAATATTTTTGAGTTATGAATATTCTAAATTCATTGTAAAAGGAATGAACATTGCTAACATTTAATCTTCTGCCAATTTAATTTCTTCATATCAAGGCAAAAACCTAAGGGAACATTCTAAGTAGAACTGGTTTTGTCCTCACAAATCATGAAATTCTATGTAAAATTTCAGGGAAATTTCAGGATGAGCTTACATGAAAGATTTATCGGAAAATTCATATGTCTTATATTAACATGCTAAAATTTCAAGTAGTTAGCATAGTATTATAAATATATTTTAAAAGGCTAGTTTTACTGAAATAAAATTAAAAAATATATATAAACATATATTTTTTTAATAGTTAAACCTAGATATTGTTGATATCAAGCATAATTTTTCTGTTGATAATGATGGTTTGGGGTTGGCACAAATAAATGTTTCGATATGAACACCAAATACAGAGAACAAAAAGCTACATTAACTACATAAACATAAAATTTAACTAGTATGCTTTATAACCACCACAAAAGTTTCTTAAACATCATACATAATTATTAAACTAGTGTAAAATTAAACTAGTATTAAATTAAAATAGCACACCATTAATATGGAATATGAAGGAGGTTTTAAATTCAAAGTAAATAAATATATATATTTTTAATTAATAACCTCAAATATAAAATTTTATGCAGTTTTACCCAATAGAAATTGAGATGCAGCCACAATGTTCATGGCAAAAAGCATGGCATAGCAGCGTCCCTGGTTGAGTGATCAAAGCCAAAATTGAATCATCCTAAATTTTCATAAGCCTCTTATTTATTTAATTTGTGCAATTCCATTCCAAACATACCAAAGTATAGCTATCACACAAATTCTGGGGGAAAACATGGCAGAGCAATGCCATGTGTTGGGCCACCAAAATCTAATCAGTACCAATTTATATCAGGGTCTAACTAAATATTAAATGTCATGGCATTCCGTACATCAGTTCTTGAGTTAGAGCAGCCACAAAAATTTATTTAGCATACGGACATTTCCCAAAAATAGTTAAACTGTATTCAGAACATTCCGTATTCGTAACTATAAATTCTTCAAAAACCGAAAGTCGAAAATTTTCTCGAATCCAATACTTATTTCCTTATTAATATAAAATAAATAAAATTCAAGGTACCAAAACAAAATATATGATCAAAGTTAATCAGCCCAGATGTTTTTTTTTTAAATCTAAAAAACTAATCTAATGTCAAGTTGACGCAAATTTCTCATTCTCCTGGTATGATTTACTTTGTCGCCTCTCCTGTCACGGATTAAAGAAAGAAAACTGCACATTTAATGCAAATTAAAGACCACATTGGTTTGAACTCCTCGTAAACTGTGTTTTCTTCTTTCCTCATATTAGGACCATAAGAAGTGCCTCTTCAATATAGCAGCGATTTCTGATGATAAAGAGCAAATTTTTAAAAGTGTTATATAGGATATATGGTTTATTATAATGAATAAGTAACCACATTCTGAAATTACCCTTTAGACAATTCTATAGTCCAGTGATTCTCTAAATATTATGCATCACACACCCCTTGGAAAATTACATGCACCTGTTGAACCCACTCTGAATAAAAATAACATACCTATTCTATTATTATACATTTAACGTAAGCTTCACAGATAGCATAATATGTTTTCTAATTGATGGGTGTGCTGTTTTCCCTCTCATAATTCTTAGATGTTTAATATTCATTTAATGAGATAGAGTGGTAAGTCATAGATTATATACATATTAAAATGTGTTTCCTTTTATAATAAATATAAGCACAACTCAAGTGTTTGTAATTCTATTTGCCTATAGCGATCGGGAAGCCTTAGTTGAATTATTGCTCAAATCGAGATGAAATAAAATGTTCAAATCATCTTAATTATAATAGATTTGTTAAACATGGAATGAAATTCAGTGTAAACCATGCTGCTTTGGATAAAAAATTTCCTGTGTATTTAATGCAACTGAAAAGGCAAAATAAAATATTGATTATGGTGACTAATCTTCTCTTTCTAGCGCTCGCATCGTTTACAAATAAATCTTCAGAGATCTTATAAGACAATGATTAACCTTAGAACAATAATAAATACTTTTGTTATTGATTCTTTGTTCAGATAATATAGGTAACGATTAAGCGGATTTATTAGCAAAAAAAGCAGTTATTTCTGTTTTTTCATAATTTTCAAAGGAAGCCAACATCAAAGTAAGATTCGAGAGGACGTTATTAATCAGTGGCAAAATCATTGGAACAATACTCAAAAAGGATTCATAGAAGCCCATCAATTACAGATCCATTAAATAGACAGATTTATCATAAATACACATTAAAGAGGTATTTGCTTTTTGTCGGTTGAAAAAAATCTCAACTATTAAGCCGATCTTGCTAATTTTTTTTTTTTTTTTTTTTTAATTAAGGGTGTATTCCTATCCAAAACTGCTTTTTGACTGATTCATTTTTGCTCTCAAACGCATCAAACTGGGAAATTCTCTTATTTAGAAACTACATAATGTGCCGTGCTTTTCGATTTTTTGATAAAGGCAGAAAATATTGTAAAAAAGACCGTCAAAGTTGGCGTTTTGAAACGAGTTTTCCGAAGCGGGAGATCTGGAAATGGAAAAAAATGGTCATACTGAGAAAATAATTGTTTAATAAACAATTAAATTTAAAAAATCAAAAAACCCGACTGCGCAAAAAGCAAACTAATTATTTCTCATCAATGTGAAACTATTTTTTTTTTCGATTCCTACTATTAGCTCTCACTCTCACTATATAGTATATCTTGTTCAAATTTTCAGTCGTTAATAAAATACTTATTATTCATCCAATCAAGCTCAAATATATTTTTTTTAATTTGTAGTGGATGACACTTGATGTCAATCCAATTTTTTCAAATATTAATTCATTAATTAAATTAAATTAACTTTCAATAATCGAGAGAGCCCTCTTCTTGATCAAGGTGTTTTAAGACCGAGAGAGCCCTCTTCTTGATCAAGGTGTTTTAAGACCGAGAGAGCCCTCTTCTTGATCAAGGCATTTTAAGCGCCACACAAGAGAAAAGAAGAATAGGAGAAAAAAAATTGTCTTTTGGCTTAAGTAGGAATTGACTTAAAATGTTATTTTATATTACTTGTTTATATTACTTACCTATTTTTTTTATTTACTTGTATTGATGACTTTTAAGTTGTGTTTAATTGTTAGTTCCTATCTATAAACGCTGTTTTGATGAGGTCTATAGGTCTATGATGGTTAGAGTTGCAGTAAAGCTAGAGATCCTACCTACACAACTTCCAGGTTGTATAATATTTTAACGGAGTTTCTGACTGTAAAATAGTGTCTTCATTTTGAAAGACCTATCCAATGATATGCCACTCAATAGGGTGCGTAAATTTTTTTCGTCTCTACCGCCATTTTGTATTTTACGGCCGCCATTTTGAATTTATAAAAACAAAACCTAGCCTATAACCATCGGGCCGTTACGACGAATTGATAGAGACCTCATTCATTAAAATCCATCTAGCCGTTGGGATGTTTCGAGGGTATAAAGAAATCCACATACACAGATACGCGTGAAACACATAACCCTTCTTTTCAGTCGGGCAAAAATCAAATTCTAATTAATTGAGCGAAAAACGAAATCATACGGCCTCTTATACATCTCTTCAAAAATCACGTAAGCAAGTTTCATATTTTTACTTTTAAAAATGAGTCTGAAAATGTCTCAGAAAATTTCGAGCTGTTGAGGGGGGGGGGGGGATATTTTTTCGAATACACCCTTAAAGGTGATGGAACTTGGACCACTTCCAAGAATGCCAAAATGTAAAAAGAGGGGTCAGAAAAAGACTTTTTTTTCAAGTCGCTGCCACTTTGTTGATTTTCAACTTTTTGACCTCAAATTGGTTGAAGCTCCAGATAACATTATCTACTTTCATAATCCTTAACGGAAATTGATTGCAAACGACTCTGGTGATCTATCCGATTGGAAGTGCACGGCGCGCACGCTAGGGCAGAACCACATCATCAATTTTTTATTAAAAAACTTTTTGAAGTGTTCTTCCAATGATAACAAATAACATGAAAAAAAAACCGGAACTAAAATCTTCATCCCTATTCCAGATTTTAAAAATTGCTAAAAAACACCCTTTTTTCGGTCTTCTACAGGAAAAAGCTCCTTAACTCAAATTTTATCAGACATGCGGGGATTAGCGAATATCTTTTAAAATATAAACATTCGAATATAGACAGATAGACGTAAGTTAAATCCGAACTATAGAACATGTGCTTTATATTTGCCCAGAGTTATATATTGTATTTTAAATGGATATTCCTGACCACCTATAATCTCAATACTGTTAACAAATGATTATTTTGATCGTTTATTTCAAATATCCCTTTCCTGCAACTTGATTAATTTCTAAGAAATTATTTTCTTTAATCTATGCATGTAGTGACATTGTCACATATCAATGTGCATAAAAGTTTTTTATTAAAAAAAAACTTTGAGAAACAATGGTCTAAGTAAGTTATGAGCATAGGGAATTCCACAAATTACATATCTGGAAGATCAAAACCTATTCTACTAGAGAACCTTTTTCTACAATATTTTTTTTTATCCTAAAATTTATCTATTAAAAAGAAATGTGCAATGTAAAAATTATCGAATTTGTAGTATTTACTATACAATAAATCATTCAAATGTTTTGTTTTTGATCAGTAATGTTTTTTCTTAAACTTATACTTCACTATTTTTAATCAATGTTTCATATCTACATCGATTTTATATTGTGATATTTGTCCTTTTTTTCTAACTTATTTTAAACTGCTATGGATATTCATAAGTACAATCATCAAAATTGTAAATCCTAGCAGAATTTTTTTTGTGTATGTTTGTATATTTAGTCCTACCTCAGGAATCCCACCGCGTAGGAAGAACTTTAGGTTTAATATTGTTTTATTCACATATTTCAAGAAACATGGGTGCCAATAGAATTAAATCCAGGAAGGGGCAGGATTTTGGAACAGCCCTATTGGGCTGGTGATTTTTTTTTTTTTTTCTCTCTCCAAGTGATTGCCAAGCTGAAAGTCAGGGAAAAGCCGGTTTTTAGAAATGGTGATCATTTTCATTTGCAAAATTTTCTTAATCGCACTTTTTTGAAATGAAGAAGATAAATATTAAATAAAATAAATTAATAATTCTTGGTCAGGGGTGTCTGCCCCCTAAACCACATGCAAAGCAATTTATAGCTTTTTTTTTTTTTTTCTTTTTAAACATTCATGTGTTTAAAAAAAGTGTCCTACTAAGTATCTAAGGTAGGCAGAGTTCACCTCCAATGAAAGACAATATTTAGTTCTATTTCTCTTTTATGTTTAAAAGTTATATTAAACGATGGGTTTAAGGGGCAGAGCCTCCCAGACGAAAAAAACTTTCGATTTCGAATTTGAAAGAAGCCAGTGTTGCCAGATTGAGGAATTTTTTCAACAAAATATCCACCATTTTTTCAGATTAGTAATCTTTGCTTTATTTAATCACAAAATGTCTGTCACTAAATTGAGAGACTATTTTTTATTCTAAAATATTGCTAGATATTTCAATAAAAAATTCTCCAACTTGGCAACACTAGTAGAAGCTTATTTTGAAATTTTTAATATTTCTTGGTGATCAATTTTAGAAACTGTGTTCTGGCACAGTTAAAAAAATAAATAAATAAATAAAATAAAAAAATCACCAGTTCCATACTGCAGATCACGTTCACATGTACTGTTTTCCTTTCTTCTTTGTGTTTCATTATTGTGAATCACTTGGGAAGAATAAAATTTACATTTTTTTTTTAATCAAAATTAGGGATGAAAAAATTTAGTTAGTTAAATTTTAAAATCAAAGATAATTTAGTTTAAAATTGGGCAATGGTTATTTATTTCCCCTCCTCCTCCATGTTAACAAAGTAAGCACAATAATTAAAATGCACAACATAATTAACATAGCAAGTTCTTTACTTACCATGGATAAACACATGTAGATATTTCTGTTCAGTGTTGTCTTAAAAATTTTTAATAAAAAATATAGATATTTATATATATCCATGTAATGTAAATGGGATTCAGTTGTGTTGTGTTCTAAATTTTACAATTTTTAGACACAGTAAAATCTTGTGAATTCTTATAATGGCTGTAAAGCATTTCTATATGCCAAGTATCAGTTTTATGATCTACTTAAAAAATTTAGATAATGCATTCACAATCTGGAAAATAATTTGTAAATATAACTATTTTCAATAAAATATATTTAACCTGCATTTGTCTCTTTTACTGATTTTTTTTTTTTTTTTTTCACACATGTATCCACAGATCGTTTGAAATGATTTAGATAATTGCTTAGTACAAAATATTTAGACCTTACTTTAATTTAAAGTGAATCTTAACTTTTAAATCTTGTAATAATATGTATGCAGGACATTAACAAGAAAGAAAAGTCATACTTGTACTAAGGTTATGAAGCACTTTCCAACATTAACAGAATATTGTTACAAAACTTCATTTTTCTTATACGATGAAAAAAAAAAGACATCTAATGACACAATTTAGAAAACACAAAATACAGCAGAATGTATTAAAATTGTTTTGTGGAGAATTTGACTTTTAGTTTTTTTATTTTGATCCTATTTTTTGTTTTTTAACACCTTGTTGACTGCTGACTAGTATAGGGGAGATGGGAGATGAATGGGACATTTTCACAATATTTATTTTAAATTCTTTAAGTTATATTATCAATATTATACATCACATTTCATACATTAGGTATTTGACTACAACTATGCACAATATTTATTCTAGATTATTAATATACAGTAAAATATTATAAAATTTAAAAAAAGTTCCTCTCTGTCTCAATCATCTCCATAGCAGGGATGAATGGGACACTAATAGGGATGGATGAGACACAAATATTTTTCTCCCTGTATTCAGTGTTACCTAATTAAAATTTATAATTATAAACTTATATGTAATTATATTTGTAATATATGATCTTATAATACGGCTGTTATATCTCAGCGTTTGTAATCACTTCTTTTACAGCAGTTTTAACTTGTAATGCAAAGTTCGATGTATTCTTCGTAATGCAAACTGTTCCTTTTCCCCACTTACAAAACATTTTAGATATGAAATGAAAGTGAAACATTTCTTTGAAATACAGCACTGCTAATAATTTTCATTCACAACTTATTAATTAAATGTATCTTAGCTATAATGCACAACTGAAATTATGTTAGGGGGAGTGGGGATTTATTTAAGCAAAAGTTCAAAATTCAATATAATTTTACCCCATTTGATCAATGAACATGCACTGTTTTTGACAATTTTATCTATTACGTTTCAATAGCTATTTTTTGATAAACTATTTAATCTTTATTACAATATAATAATTAAGATTCAAAATAGTTTTTAATAATAAACAACCTATATAATACAAGTACTGTTTAATACTAATAATTAACATAAATTATTAATTTATCAACCTATGTATGTAATATTTAGTTAATAAATTTTTCAACATCTCTAGGTGTGAATGAGACAGTCCCAATCATACCCATGATGCATAAATTCAACTGTTAACCATTTTGCCCCACAGATTATTTTGTCACAATGTTTAATATTCATTCATTTTAATTACCAATATTGAACATTCAAATAAATAACTACAACATATCTAAACTATATTGTATAAGATATTTGATAACTCAAGTGTAAAAAAAAAAAAAAAAAAAAAAAAAAAAAATTACTTTTAAATAGAGTTTCAGGAAATGCAACTTTGAAAAAAAAATAAAAACAGCCATGAGGTTTTGCTTTTGGTTCTAAAGCACACAATGGTAATGCCATGTATGAGAATGTTCCTTCCATCCCTTGTCCCAATCACCCCCCCCCCCCCCTCCCCAGCCCCCCTACTCATAACTATAGAAATACTAGGAATAAAAGACTGCAAATTGTTCATCGCAAAGGGGTTAATATAAGATATTAAAGCTTATATGTGGTGTTGCAGTTATTATGGACAAATTCACAAAACACAAGTTTTAAGAAAAGACAGTTTAATATACACGGTTATTATCGTCAATTTGTTATTCTAAAGTAGATTTGATAATATTAGAGGCAAATTGGTATCTTGTAAATTATTGCATCAGTTTCTACACTCTCATGTTATGTTTAAAAAGACATTTGAGCTACCTTCTAATATCCGCAGTGCCTCATGTGTCTCCATTCCTGAATCAATGCTTTTTTTAAATCGTTAATTTGTTCCATTTTTATAAATAAAACAACCTCGGCGACAAATCGTGCTGAGCTGATGAGTCACAATTAACAAGAATGTACTGTATATATTTTGCAATTTATTAATAAAAGTTGCAGCACTTGTTTACATATATGATATGCTTACACATGCAGCAAGAAAAATGCTTTTAATTACATAACATCATTATATGCACTTATGTAGAAATTAACCTAATGATGCAACTTAAACTTATGGGATAAAATCAAGTTATTGTTAGATTTTTTAATAGTCCTTCTATATATAAAAAAAAGTTTTGATTTGGAAATGGACCAATGAAAATCTGCGTAGATCATCCGGGTATACTCGTTCTAGATCGGCATCAATATTTTTTATGACCGTGGGTCTTTCTTCGTTAATATTAAGAAAACTGTTTCATACAAAAATATGAAAATCGGTGGTATTATAGAGGCATGTTTGATAAACATGCTGATGCAGACAGTTTTTAAATCGAATAATTATTTTAAGAGATATTTAATGTTAAAGATGGTCAAAATCGTTCCATCAAAAAAGTTTTACAGGAGAAAATCTATACATAGGAATTTAAACATTTTTAGATCATTTTATACATTGGAAGTTCCAGATGTGCAGACTGCAATTATCTTTTTAATTTGACACATTTTTTGAGGATTTATTTCCATTTTAAATTCAAATTATCAGCATTTCGAGAGATATTTTTTACACATTTTAGAAAAGGGCAATTATTTTAAACAGTTGCCAATTTTTAAAAAAAAAAAGCGCAAAGAATAATATTTCCTTCAAATAAAAAATTTACTTACACGTGGCTATTATAAACAGAAAAAACTTTTAAATTAGAATTAAGTGATTACGTGTTAAAAATCAGGAAAATATTGAAAATTACATCATAAAAACTACAGTTACACGTGAATTTTAAAAGGGAAAGAAAATTTTTAAATACTAAATTCATTATTATGCGTTAAAAGTCACAAATGAAGGAAATTACGTCATATTTAAAAAGGCCAAATAAATAAAAGTTGGCCAAACACTTTAAATTAAAAAAATATATTTGCACGAGACGTTTATTTCATATTTTCAGATAATCTTTTCAAATATTATCGTGAATTCTAAGACAGCACAAATAATATTTCCTTTCTAACAACAAAAGAATTTTCATGTGAATATTAAAAATCCCTGCCGGCCCGGCCTACAGGCAGAGGTAGATTTTGAAGTTAAGTATACTAATTTCACCAACAAAAACTAAATCATTATTAGATATAAATCCACTTAACAGTTTTATCTGTCTGCTTTTGACGAGTTTTTATTTCCTTTTTATAAAATAGCTGGTTTTATCAGAATCATGTTAAGGCGATATTAAAAAAAATATTTTTCCATGCTCAACAACTCGAAATTTTCAGGCACATTTTCAGATTCATTTTTAATAAAAAAAAAAAAAAAAAAAAAATATGAAACATGCTGACGTGATTTTTGAAAAGATTTATAAGCGACCTGTGCTTTTATTTTCCTTTCAATTAATTAAAACTTGATTAATAAACAATTATTTTCTCAGTAGGGCAACATTTTTCGTTTCTAACACAATCGCGTCGGGAAATTCTGTTCAAAATGCCCACTTTGACTTCATTTTTTGAAATATATTCTACCTCTATCAAAAAATCGATCATTACTGTACATTATATAGTTTCTGAATAACAGAATCTAGCAATTGGATGCGTTTGAGAGCAAAAATGAATTTAAAAATGAGTAAGAAAATAGACAGTTTGGATTTGAATGCACCCTTAATAATAAGATTTTTTTCTTCAACCGCTATGTATTTTTAATTTGTTTTTGCTGTAAGAATTTTCCCTATCAAAAACTTGTCCATATAAATGTTGAAGACAATATTAAGAAGATATATGATAAATTCATGGAGCTTTTATATCTTGTGAATTGACGGAGTTATGAAAATTTTTCTTCTTCAAACCCCTTTTTTGTTTTCGTTTTTAATTTTTTTTTTTTTTTTTTTTTTTTTTTTTTTTTTTTTTTTTTGCGGTACGAATTGGTCCTATCAAAAACTTGTGAATATAAAAGTTGTAGATAATATTAAGGAGATGTATAATAAAATTAATTGGATTCGATATCTTGAGAATTGACGAAGTAAGGAATTTTTTTCTCCCAAAAACCCTATTTTTTGTGCCCTTTGAGCCTATTTTTAATTTTATCAAAAATCTGTGATGCATGAATTTTTGGCGCTATTTTTAGAAGTAATAAAAACTTTAAACTGATTTGATATGTACAAAAATTAAGAAGTTATGGGATTTTTTCGGTTTTCACAAAACCCCTCCCTATTTCCATCCCCTTGGTCCGCTTTTGCCCATTAACAAACTTAACCGAGATTTTATGTCCCTTGATTTTATGTATCAGTTTGGAAGAGATTTGTGTAGAATTGCGGAAGTTATCGTGTCCAGAAGAAAGTGATAACACAATTGTTTCGGGAAATTCCGTTTAAAATGCCCACTTTGACATAATTTTTTGAAATATATTCTGCTTCTATCAAAAAATCGATCATTGCGGTACATTATATAGTTTCTGAATAAGTGAATCTACCAATTAAATGCGTTTGAGAGGAAAAATGAATTTAAAAATGAGTCAGAAAATAAGCAGTTTGGATTTGAGTGCATCCTTAATTCAATGATTTTTCCAACACAATCCGCATCGGGAAATTCGGTTCAAAATGCCCACTTTAACAGCCTTTTTTAAAAATATATTCTGCTTCTATCAAGAAATTGACCATTACGGTACATTATATAATTTCTGAGTAAGAAAACGTACCAATTGGAAGCCTCTGAGAGCAAAAATGAATTGTAAAATGAGTCAGAAAATAAGCAGTTTGGATTTGAATACACCCTTACTTAGATGATTTTTTTCTTCAACCGCTAGGTATTTTTAATTTGTTTTGCTGTAAGAATTGGTTCTATCCATAACTTGTCTATATAGATGTTGTAGACAATATTAAGAAGATATATGATGAATTCATGGGGATTTTATATCTTTTGAATTGACGGAGTTAAGGATTTTTTACTTCTTCAAACCCCCTTTTTGTTTTCGTTTTTTATTTATTTTTTTTTTTTGCGGTACGAATTGGTCCTATCAAAAACTTGTGAATATAAAAGTTGTAGATGATATTAAGGAGATTTATAATAAAATTAATTGAAATTGATATCTTTAGAATTGACGAAGTTATGATTTTTTTTCTCCCGAAAACCCTATTTTTTGCGCCCCTTGAGCCCATTTTTAACTTTATCAAAAATCTGTGATACATAAAATTTTGGCCATATTTTTAGAAGTAATAAAAACTTTAAACTGATTTGATATGTACAAATATTAAGAAGTTATGGCGGTTTTCGGTTTTCACAAAACCCCTCCCTATTTCCATCCCCTTGGTCCGATTTTGCCCATTAACGAACTTAACCGAGATTTTATGCCCATTGATTTTATGTATCAGTTTGGAAGAGATTGGTGCAGAATTACGAACGTTCTCGTGTCCAGAAGAAAGTGATATATATAGATAGACAGATAGATAGATACACTGCTCAAAACAATTAAAGGATATTTGAAGTTTTATATAAAATAAAGATATAAACGAAATTTTTTTTTGCCGAAAATAGAAGAAGAGAATCACAAATGCAAATTTTTCTGGTTTTCAAACTGTGGAGTGTGCAAATTTTGAGTTCGACGTCAAAAACGTGTGCTTCAGCGGCAGCGAATGAAATTTGACTTTCAACTGGATAAAAGAGAATGAAGACAAGGATGATCGGCATTCAGTGATTGCTTTGTTTCGATGAGTACGATGTCTCAGCGAAGTCATTTGACAGATTCAGAAGCTTTGAGAATTTTTGGTAGGTTAGAAGGGGGCCAAACTCAAGCCGAAGTAGCGCAAGCCATTGGAGTGTCACAAAGTGTCATTTCCAGGATCTGGAACCGTTTTTTGGAGAGTGGATGTGCAGGCCGAAGACCAGGGCAAGGTCGTAGATGGGCAACAACGCCCAATGAAGATCGGTATTTAGCGTTAACAGCTCGGAGACACCGAACCATGAACGCTACTCTTCTCCAACAACACCTTCGCTCGGCTACAGACACCACGATTTCAACTCAGACTGCCCGAAACTGGCTCCATGCTGTAGGTCTGTATGCTCGCCGACCGATGGTATGTGTTAGATTAACATCAAGGCATCGTCGCGACCGCAGGGAGTGGGCAACCGAGCATGTCAACTGGAGGAGAAATGAATGGAGCAATATTCTGTTTTCTGACGAGTCCCGTTTTTCTGTGCATCCGGATAATAGGCGTATTTTCATCTGGAGGGACCGTGGCAGTAGGAATAATCCTGCGTTCGTGCACGAAAGTGTCAGATTTGGCGGTGGAGGAGTGTTGGTGTATGGTGGCATCTCCATTGACGGGCGCACTGACCTCTACATCATTCGAGATGGAGCTCTGACTGGTCGCTGATATAGGGATGAGATCCTCAGATCTATTGTAGTCCCTTACGCTGCAGCAATCGGAGATAACTTCATTTTAATGGACGATAACTGCAGGCCACATCGTGCAAACCTGATGGAGGATTTCCTTTTCGAGGAAGGAATCGTTCGAATGGAATGGCCAGCGTGTTCTCCAGACATGAATCCAATCGAGCACGTTTGGGACGCTCTAGGACGACGAGTTTCTGGCCACCAACAACCCCCACAAACTCTCCAAGAACTGGAAAGAGCTCTTCTGGAAGAGTGGGGCAGAATACCCCCAACTCGTCATTAATAGCCTCATTGAGTCCATGCCTCAAAGGTGTTCAACGTTGCTGGCCGCCCGTGGAAACCATACCCCCTACTGAAAATGATTTTCTTTGAAGAAAACACCTTTTCTTATTCTTTTTTTCTCATATGCACAAATTGTGTTTTTTTCCTTTAGTACACAAATGCGCAATAAAATGCATTTTTTTCTGCCAAACATGTGTAATTTATTCTCATATAACCTACTATGTCTGTCGACCATGTATCAATCAGCTAAACAGTTTACCAGATACAAAATCCACCTAAAACTGCAATATCCTTTAATTGTTTTGAGCAGTGTAGATAAAGTTTTTTACTGAGGGTGGTTTTGGGCTCCAGGTGTCATGATCGGTGTAGATCTGCAAAACATTTTCAGAAATTCCAACATAGGAACGATCCCAATAGGTAGTAATTCATACGAAATCTACCTAAAAGAGAAAGGAAACTTTGGTGAAAATTACGTCAGATTTAAAACGATACATTTAAAAGAACTTTTCCATAGCGGTGTTAAAAATTACCGAGAGACAAAGACTCTGTGTACTTAATTCATTTTATATTAGCTTACTTTAAAATTTTTAACACTTTCCAACAAAGTTGAAAAGTGTTATTGATTTCGGTTTGTTTGTTCGCGCCCTAACTCTCGTAAATATACTCGGATCGCACTGAAATTTTTGGTTATTGACGCTTAGCCTAGCACGAACCCTATTTCAAATGAAGTTTGTAGCATGTTTAGTTCATTTACAGGGACAGTCAAAAGTATTCCGTTCCATTAAGGCCAATGAAGAAATCATTTCAAATGAATTTTAAAGATGTTACACCCTTTCAAACATAATAAAAAATATATGCATTTACGAAGTGCACTAAAATATGCAGAATATTCTGTAGCATATGCGGTGCAACGAATAGTTACTATTCATTTACAGGGCTACACAAAATAATTCAATTACAAATGGTATAGGGGGAAATTGTTTGCGGCGTATTTTAATTATACAAATTCATATATAATAAAATTGATATACATCGGTGAGGCTTACTTTAGTTATTTCATGTATAATACGAAGTGCATAGTATTTACAGGAATATACAAAACATTTCAGACAAGTATTTTCTATCCGAAGTACTGTATATTAGCGGCGATGGCAGGGAATGCATTTTTAATTATGATATGCGCGTTTAAGTTTCACTATATTTATGCACATATTATATGGTGTGTGTAAATGTTACAGTTGATATACAGGGCTGCGCAAAAGAATTCGTAAAGGTTACTGACTGAGTATGACCGTAAATTGCTGAAAGGTGGGTTTAAAATGTGTTATGCTGAACTGCATGTAGTTTTCTATGAAATAATGTTTGTAGAATATAGATAAAATGATATACAGGGCCACGCAAAGAATTGGATACATGGCCGCCTATAGATGATAAATTCTGGAAATGCGATTTCAGTAGTTTTATGAGTGATTCAGTTTGAATTAAAGTGTAGCTAAGTAGTGGCGTGTAATAAAGGTTCTAGGTAAACAACAGGGCTGAACAAAAGTATTCAAGTATGTTTCCATCTATTAGTATAAATTGATGAAAGAGAAATTTCAACCTGTTATGCGTTTTCCTGCTAAACTAAATTTTCTATTATATAGTATATATATCAGCCTACAGATCAAATACAGCGTTGTTCGGAAGAATTGTAATAAATATTTGGCTATGGATGGTAACTGCTCAAATCAGTTTTTTTAATGTTTAGTTAGTTATCTTATTTACCGTATTTCCCTAAATAACGAAGTTTTCTTAAAGCTTTCTGGTAATTTTGGAAAGTGTTTCTTAATCTATGCCGTACGCATAATTTTTCTTTCTTATTTTTAATCAAAGACGAAAACAGCCATTGTATCTCTTAGCAGCGGCTAATTTAGTCTTAAAAATCTCCAATCAAAGAAAAATGAATGAAAACCCGTTTACAGGGAGATCGTCACTGTTTTTTTGTTGTTGTTGTTTTTAAATTATAATTTAATCTTTTTAAGGACGATGAAATTAGCATGCTTTTCGAATCTGGGGTGTCTGAACGGGGGTTGGCGAGCGTTGCTCGTAGGGGGCAGAGCCCCTAGTATATTAAAATAAAACTCTGCAATATTTTGTTTAAATGTGTTTAAGGCTATTCTTAAAAAATTAATAATACAGCTGTAAAGAATTAATCTTTCTGACATACATACAAAGCCATATTTATATGAGCATGAAATTTGCAGATATTAATATTCAGGTGCAGTAAAATTGAATTGTATTTTTCATCTTTCAAGAAATGTATTACATCTATAATCGATTGTTCTCCAAAAATTGTGTCTCTAGAATTGATTCAACTTTGATACCATTTTCTAAAAAGATTCTCAGACCTTTAACCCCTTAATATTTGGAATTAATATTTACCCCCTTAATATTTACCCCCCGCTTAATATTTGGAAAAAACATCAAAAAAGTACCTATTTTTTTTATTATGGAAATTGAATATTTATAAGGTTTCTAAATAAAATATGCAATCTGTTTTTTTTAAGGCGAAAAAAAAAAAAAAAAGATGTTATAAAACAAATTCACATTTGTAGAAAAGCCATCATGCGAGAATTTTGTGTCTTAATGTTATTTTTACACCATACAAATGAATGCAAATAAGACCTTTCTTTTTCACATCTTAGATCGTTATTTATCATCATCACACACATTTTTACAAATAATATTTGAAATAATATATATTTACATTAAATTTTGATTATTAATAATTTTTTTGAGTGTGATATATTTCGAAACATGCAATACAAAGTCCAACATCACAATCAGCGCCAAAAACCAAACACAAACGGTAATATTCAAAGACTTCACACAGAAATGCCAGTTAAATTTTTCTGGTTTCAGAAATTTTTCCAGCAATTAAATCTTCTGCCTGGAAATATGATAGGCACGAGAAATAATGAACGACACCTCAGCCCGTGATATTGACGAGAGCGAGAATTAAGGGGTTAAAGGAAATAGAGTGCTTCCTTTAAAGGAAATAGAAACTACTCAATTTCTTAGTCTCTGAATAATAACTTTTGTGCATTCAAGCATGAAAATTACTGCATGATTGTATCATTAGCAAGTTTGGAAAAACATTTATAAAAAAAGATGAAAAATTAACTTTTATCCTGAATTTATTCAACTAAATATCTAACAATATTCAACCAGCTAGCATTTGGTATTTGACCTACTCAGCAAGAGTGACTACTGAATACTGGTAAATTTTCATTACATCACTAGTTTTAACCCTTGGTTATCAACTTTAAGAGAATACATACAAAATATTTCCAAATACATCTAGTGGTTGAAAAAATGTAGTTTTTGTGTACCGTATAGAGATGAGACGGGCTCGGGCTCTATTTTTATTCTACTCTTCAGGCTCAGACCCATCTGAAACCAGAAAATTTTATTGATGAATAGAAAAATTTTAAATAACTTTTTTCCCCTTAAAAATTACTTATTCCTTTTCAAGTCAGTGTACTGCTATTTTGATCAGAAAGAAGGGAAACAGAAATTGTTGAAAAACGAGGACAAATTTGTCCTATTTGCAGATGTATGTCCAGTACTGCTGGCAAAGATTTGTTGATATGGCGCCAACGAAAGAGGCACAAATTATGAATTTGTTTTTAGTTCCATTTTCATTTGTGACAGATTATTTTTTAATTGGATTGTTTGTTATTTTTTTTTATTTAGAGATGTACGCAAAGAAACTATATTTTTCTGTTTTTTAAGCGACCAGAATTAGTTTAAGGCTAGCGAATATTTTAATCTTCTATTGTACACAAGTCATAATCGCTCTTCATATGAAAATAACTTTAGTGATTATTATAACTATTATGAACTCTGATGATGCTGGAGCTGTAGTCTGCACATTTACAAAGTCATTTTCAGTCGTTAGTAAATATAATTACAATGCTATGCCAATCGAGCTGTATTTCCTCTTTTCCTATAAAAGCATCAGAGCTTTCAATTTTTTAATTTAAGCTTATTTTCAAGGTCATGTCTGATTGGCTAGCTAGATTCAGACCGTACGGATTTTTAATGTCTTGGAAGTGGCGATCGACTGCATCATGCATCACGTACTTTTTTGATGCACATAATTTATGATTCTGAAAATTATATAAATACGTATGTTCATAATAATTTATGGACTTTTTTTTTTCCAATTTCTGCAAACACAATAAAGAAAATTGCACACGCCTTATGCGGTTTTAAGAATGTCAGTATTATTTGTGCAAAAGCTTGTAAACTTTGTAATTTTTTTTTTTTTTTTTGGTGCATGAGCAGTTTTCAGCCATGAACAACAAAAAAAAATCAAATCACACATTTAACTTAAAATAGTTATCTGTAAAATGCATGAAATTCATTAAAACTGCAATCACTATAACGAATATTTATTTCATTTTTTAAAGTGCTAATATTGTTTAAAATTATTTTTTTATAATTTAATGAAATATCGAAAAATAAAAACTTTCTATTTTCTTCATTCATATTATAATTTTATAACTCATATATATATATATATATATATATATATATAGTGTAACCTCTAAATAATGATTACCCGTGGGACCGGTGAAAAGTGACCGCTCTTCAGAGGTGGGTTGTTATTCAGAGTTCATGAAAAAAAATCAAAATTACATAAATTTTAATAGAAATACACACAGTCATTTTAATTATCCTCATTGTTTTAATATAATAAGAAAATCAGTGATTTGTAGTTGCTTTGTTTTTTTGCTGCAAATGTCTTTCTTGAAAGAAAACAAAATACGACTTGATTTGCTATAAAACTCATATGATTTAATGAGAAATTTTGGATTTCATGAAGGTTCATCAAATCTTCGGTATATGTGTTAATGCTGGAAAGTTTGGTGATTCTATAATCTATTTCTTCTTCCTCTCTCCTATCTTCCACCAGTTGCTGTATGGAATCAAATGTGGCAGTAACTACCAAATTTTTGAACAGACATACAAACAAGCTGGCCTTTATGTTAGTTATGCCTGGTGTTCTGAGAATATTATATAATATTTCCCCATTATTATTGTCTTCATTTTCTGTTTGTTCACACATCAAGTAAATTCTGTTTGATCTGCTTCAGATTTCAGTTTACAAATAAATGTGAAACTGTACCAGGAGCTGTAAAAATTTTTTCTCGCCACATAGCTATTGTGAACTCACTCTGAAATAGCTTGGAACAAAATTTTAATTCACTGACCATCGCTTGCAAGACTTTCAAAGTCAGTATGGTCTGGATAGCTGAATCTGGCGAGCCAATCAGAATGGTTCAGGAACTGAAATGAGTAGGTACTGTGAACATTCCTTGGGAAGGACTGGGCTCAGAAAAGAAAGAGCGAGCCTGAACTCATTGCTAGTACCCTACCAATCATCTTGTTTTATTGATACATTCAAATATACATGGTTAATAAAAGTGCAGATATATCGAAGAAAAGCATTTCCAGAATTAAATTTATTTTTGTTTCACAAGTAATGGAACCACATGTCATGAATGGGAAAAATTCAATTTTATAATATGTGGATTGTGTAAAAATCATTGTTTCTTCCTCATTTCTAAACTAATTATCATTTATGAGATGATTACGTTGTTTAAAATTATTGAACAAAACTTTGAGATTTTCATCAGTTGCACTATAGAAACTTTAAAAATATTTAAAAAATACCAAACCTTGACGATTGCCTATAAAATTGGTATTCTCATCATATCATGAGTACTCTCTCCGATGAAAGTTTCATCAAAATCAAGGTGTACATTTTGTGTAGGGTGCCTTACAAGTATTATTTATAGCTAGCAAAAATTATTAACACTGATTAAATGGAAAAAAGAATAGGGTGAATCAGCCAGTAGTTGATCAAATAAAGTCAGTGCTACAGAATTTTTATTATACAGAGTGTTTCTAAATTAATATTGGGGTTGGTGTTTTAACACTTGGTAGTATTTATTACATAAAAGTTAAAATTATAATTGATGCATAAAATGAAAGAGCAACTCAATTATATTACCTATAAGCTTACAAGCGTTCAATGTGAGCACCTTTTGTCACTCCGCACACAACAAGTCGATAGCTCAGTTCTTCCCAAATATTGATTAGTGTTTGTGGGGTAATTGTTGCAAAGGCAGCCGGTATTTTCAAACTGATCATACCATCTACGGAAGTTACACTTGGGAAATCACATCTGAACTTTATTCGGAATAAACATTGCACAGTAACTACAGATTCTTACAAAAAATGCTTTCTATTCACTAGTCGCCATTTTTGCTACTGGTGCTTTCTAACGGATGATGAAAGAAACATTGTGTGCACATGTACATGCACAGGTACCAACAAACTGTTTGAGTTGCTCTTTCATTTTATGTATTACATATAATTTTAAGTTTTATATAATATATACTACCAAGCATTAAAACCCCAATATTCAAACAACTTATATTTTCTTAAGCTTTAGAAGTAAACTAACATGACTGCTACAACCCTTAATGAATGTCCTATAATGAACAAAAATGAAATCCGATGAAATTAAATAGCAACAAAATTATAAGTTTTTTAATTGCTATTTTCCCAGTGGTTGAACATGTGAAAGAAGTAAATCAAAAATTAATTTTTAAAATATTATCATTGGGCTGCAATTAACAATAATTCTTATAAAAATATCAGTTGAAATAAGCAAGATGGAAATGGATTATTTTAACTTATTACAATTGTCTTCAACTAATCAAAAACTAAATGTTTACACTTGCTAATAAAAATTTTTTATAAAATGGCTTCTCTTACACCACACAGCTGACAACAATGTGACAATATTTTGTTTCAAAAAGGTGCACTAACATTCAAACAAAAGTATTACGGCTAGTGCAACGTATAAAACTCATTTCTGCCTAAAATGGCACAGTATTTCAAAAATTTGATGAACTACTGGAAGGGTATCAACTACTGGCAGAGTCACCCTATTATGATATATTTATTACTTGTATTGGTACATTTTTTTTTTTTTTTTTTTTTTTTTGCTAAATAAAGAATTTGTTTTTTCAAACTTTGATCATTATTTGAATCAAACTGGTTGGTGACAAATCTTGTTTAATACTGACACATCTATCTGAAAGCTTTAAAAATTGGCTTGACAAAAATCAACCTGTATTATATAAAACCAGAAAACATCTCATGAGCATGTTTTGATGCTGTGCTTATCCATTACTGGCTATCAGTCACACTGTTTAGTGACTGATTATTTTATGAGGTTGGGTTTCTATGATCTACCGGGAAAGTAAACTAATGATGCATAACGAATATTCAGCCACCAAATATTAATTAATAAATTCTGATTTAAACCAAAATATTATATATCGATATCTTAATACAGTTTGTATTAAACATATTCAACCTTAAAAGACAATTAAAAACAAATTTAAACTAGTTTTAATTCAAATCAATGGTTGCTCTTAGAGTATAAGTTTATTGAAACCTTATGAACAAGTTACAGTAAAAATTAGTTCAACAACATCACTTATTTCGGAAGTTATTCTAGTGGTGGAAACTTATCTGTCAAAGTCTGGAGAAGGGAACGAATTTTTTGGTGTTGAAACATTTAAAGACTGCCTGACTCAAAACATGAATGCACGCTTTAAACATATTCCTGTAAACAAACATTTTTGCATTTCAACTTTGCTAGACCGCAGGTTTAAACTTGCATTTTTTGATAAAGATGAAGAAATTCATCAAGTTAAAATCTTGACTGCTATCTCAAACAATGAGATTCTTGAAACAAACAAATGTTGCAGAAACAAACAAAGATGTTCATAATGAGTCAACGACCAGATTTTGGGATTGCTTCATACAGATTTCAACTACTAACAAAACAGTTAACAAATTTCAACCACTTAGCAGCATTCATACTCTTAGATACAAATGAATGTCTACTAAACTGGTGGGAAGCAAATCCTATTGAATGTGCAATACTAAAGCATAATTAAATCATTTTCATAATATATATATATATAAAATTTAAATTAATAAATTTACTTTAAATTTTTAAATAAGATTATTTTTCATGTATTGCACATTAAAAAAAATTCAAATGATTATTAAATTTATATTTAATATTTGAAATAAAATTGTATTATAAGTTTAATAAACATTTAACTTTCCTTAATGTGCAACACTCAAATATAAACCTACAGGTATATTATTTAAAATATATCAACTGATATTATTTATTGTAAATATAAATGATTTTGTTTTAGTACTTGGCTGAATACTGTATTATTCGGCCAGCCGAATACGGAATATCAACCGAATATTTATTGCATCCCTAAAGTAAACGAAAATCTTTTATATAAAATTACATACTGAATCAAAATTTTTCTAATCGAATGAAAAAATGCCCAGGCTAAGAGTCGAACCCACAATCTCTGGCTTAAATTGCCAAATCACAATTTAAGCCAGAGATCAAGGGTTTGACTAACGGCCTAGATGTTTTCCCATAAATGGAAAAAATTTCAACTTGTACGATTTCCTTTACCAATCAGTATCGTCAAGTTAAAAAATTATCAAAATGTTTTAAATACTATATGGAAAATAGGTTACTGTTTAAAAATCTAGTATAGAACTTTTCTGTAGTGATGAATTGTCTTAATTATGGAACACTTGCGAATAGTTCGTAAAAAGAACCTTAATATCCTTTACTCTAATAGCTCAGGTGATCTCGTAAAAATCCTTAGAAATTATATAACAATTTATAATCTTGGAATAATATATTATTTCTAATTGCTAAAAAGGCGTAAGATTAAAACTTTAAAAACAGTAAAACAGTTTTATTTGACTGTTGACATGTTTCAACTCATCCAGAGTCATTTTCAAAACAAATGATTATATTCTGAAATTACACGGTCTATGATGCAATGAACTGAAACACCATCATTCAGTTTTTTTATGAAGAGCTACAAATATTTGATAGTTTTGTTATTTGTGCTACTAACTAATGAAATTACTTATTTGCAGTTTTTATTAATTCCATAATTACTTAGTTTCTTCTAGGCCATTTTTTATAAGGGTGCCACACACTGCACCTTTTGAAATTGGCAAAATGCATCCTGCCTTAAAAAAAATATAGTTAAATTCACCTGTAGAGAGAGATTTCCAACCAGAGATTTCTTGTAAAAAACTTCCCATTCAACATTATTTCTAAATTCATGTGCCCAAGATCTTACAAAAATAGAAATTTATTTCTTTAGAAAAAAAAAAACAGGATATTATTAAAACATGTTATTTAATTGTGTTTTTCAATTTCTGATTCATAAAATTATTAAAAATTAAGGACACTTTATCATATTTTTTTTTCTATTTCATTAATATATTTCCACATGAAATAGTGCTCTTTTTTGGAACTAACATCCTGCCCCTTCTTTCTAAAATTACTACATTATTAATTATCTTAATATTAAAGCTTAAAAATGTATAATATGTTCCTAATTAAAGTTAATTGTTTAATAATTATTAATTTGAAGTAGGTAGAGTTAAAACTATCTAACATTAAATGCAGTTACTAACAATTTTAATAAATGTTATATATCAGTAGTATTTAATAAAGTTTTACATAATTGTTACAATATTAATGTATATAAGATTATTGTATGATACTAACCGATGAAACTATTGATTTACAGTTTTTATAATTTTTGTAATTACTAACTAATAATAATTTTATTAATAAAAGTGTAAAAACATAGATTATGTTATCAATTAGTGGTTTCATTGTTTTGGAAACCTAAAACTCTTGGTAGCTATTTGATATTTGAATGCTGGGGGGAAAAAATCATAAAAATCTGATTTAAATTTAAAAAATCTAATTTAAATTAAAAAAATTGATTTTTTTTATTTAAAAAAAAAAAATCATGATTTTTTTACACCCTAAAGTACTGGAATTTTTGTGTATAGCTAAAACAAAACTTTTCTTAATACAAGATATTTTAAACATGTAATTAAATGCAACACCAGAAAAAAAAAATCAAAATATTTTAGACACAATTATGTACATAGATATACTTTATTTTGAAGCAAACAATAAGCTATCATAACTACATATTTTCCATTGATAAAATTTAAAAACATCAAACAATCAATAATTTTAAAGAACCTTTCAATGTACAAACAGTGAGTTATAACAGCAGAGAAAGAACAGGTGGAAAAATATGCATAAAATTTTGTTCAGATTAGAAAGTTCTTTAAAACACTGAAAATAAAAAGAGTGCTGCAGTCATAATAAGTGCGTTTATACAAAATATTTTCTCTTGGCTGAAGGAATGTCGTGTAACTAGTATGTTAATATCAGAATATTGTATTTAAGGCAATAAGGAAGAGGAAATCAATCATTACGACTGATACACAGTTCAAAGCTAAAAAAAAGAGTTCACAGCACTTAGAGACGACGGAAAGTACCCAAATGTGCTTTGCAGTTAGGACAACGGTGCTCAATATCTTGACATTCAGGTATACAGCAAGGGATGAGACAGCATCCTAACCAGCACCTAAAATATTAAGTAAAAATTTTCACAAAAAAGCATAAAAGTAAATACTCTGTAACAGTAAAGTATATAGTATAAGCATAAGCATATAGTATAAGTATAAGCATAAAAGTAAATATTCTGTATGCAATACAGTAATACCTCAGTTTTCATCAATTTTTTCCACGAAAAAATGTGTCTCTGTTTTCATCGGTTGCCTCTGATTTCGTCGGCATACACACAAGATCTCGCTGCATTTTCCGGAAACTAAGGGGACGATCCATGCATTCTCCTGCTCAGTGTGATGTTTAGCGCGTGTGCATCTCTCCACGAGTCTAGGCAAACAATTTTGTTTATTTCCAGAGAATTTATATATTGATAACGAGTGATCCACCATGGGACCAAAGAAAGTTTCCAGAGCTAGCAGCCCTTCAAAGAAGCAGGTCAGGAGTATGATAGAGTTGAATGAAATTATTAAAAATACGAGAGCGGCATTAAGATTGCTGAAATCGATTGTATGTAAGGGTAATCGCCATCCACGATAAATTCCATTCTGGAGAAAAAGAAAGTAATAAAAGGGGCTAATGTAACCTCTTACAACAGTAAGCTCTTATTGTTGTACTATTCAGAAACTCCTGGAGTTTTTAGCAGAAACAATGTGATTAAAAGTAAATTGTATGTGATGTGGAGGGCAAGTAAGAAAGTATGGGTCATGAGACAAATTTTCAATGAGTGGAAGATGTTATATATATGCACTCCCATATATCTTATCTCCTGTACACATGTTTCCTCATTTCTATCTTCATAGCATAACTTTTCCTTTATTTAAATACTTCATATACTTTTATTTATAAATCCTTTATTTAAATACTTCAATAAAATCTTTACTTACCTTTTTAGCAGTATCTTTATATTTTCTAAATATTCCTTACAGTTCAACTTTATATGTTTATTTTCTTTCTATTTACGACCGCCGGAGATTATGTTGTCATTCGTATTGTATCTGGATTCCATTGGTACTGAATACATTTTTCCGACTGTCACTTGATTACGTCGTCTGTTCGGGCGATTACGTCGAACTCGTCATTCGACAACATGCCCTCATCCACGAATCAGCTCTTTGCATTTGGGGGTGTGTCTGGTATTACGTAATGGAAGTTTCTCGACTTTTCCGATTAGGATAAATACATCGAGCTTCCCTTGTCAGTAGCTTCAGTTTTTACCTTTTTATAGGTGCTTGTTGACTGAGGTCGGCAAGTAGTTAATTTGACGTTTCGGGAAGGGTTTTCTTTAATCACTGAGTTATTAGATGAAGATGAGATTGTCTTTTGAGAAGCCTTCTTTTTGATAAAGTTTTATACTCGTTTAAATAAGTGATGTCGTCTTCTTTTAAGCAATTCCTGTAACGACACGTTGGCCGTTTCACGTTATTAAGTATGGAGAGTATTTTACGAACATGCCTTTTCTATAGTAGGACATTTTAAGAACCGGCGTTTGCCATGTCGTGGTTCTTGTGGCGGTGTGGACTTACGAGGAAGTCACATACCGGCTGTGGTGAAAAGGAGGAGATTTATTTTTAAGCTCTTCATTACTATGTGACTTTAAGGTCTAATGGTTTCGTCTCGAGTTGTATTTATTTCATCGACGTCAGCTTTATATATTATAGTGCTCTTCTCAACTGACATCTTTTCCTGAGTGAACGTATTGACGCCAACATGCTGTATTTCGTGAATCGTTTGATGAAGTGTTTAATTAGTTTTTAGATCTAGCTCCCGTGCATTCCCTGTTTACATTTACGAGATATTTTAACCGCTCATTTGAGCGTGTCATATTAAGTAACTGCTTCATGTCATTTAAGAGTTCCAGCTGTTAATTACAGATAAGTGATATTTAAGTTATGTTTTTAAAGCTTATTTTATTTATTGTTTTTATTTAAGTTGTTAATAAATGTTATTGTTTTTAAAACTAGTTTTCGTTTCTTCTACCACACATTTACTTTGCTTCTTTTATTTAGTTATTGATATTTAACGCTTTAATTATTTCATAGAAATTAATTCATTTCATAAATCTTTTAAATTCATTATCGGGGTTATAAATTCAGCTTTACGCTTTTACTGCTTCATGCACTCTGCATCTTTTCTCAACCCCATTAACATTACGTTTGTAATGTTATCAGAAGAATGAAGTGTTTCGCCTGAATGTGAAAATATACCTCCAGAATAACCAGTTGTCCCTTAAGTGCCTTCTGGTGACAATGCTCATGCACATCCTACAGATTTGGAAGACACATTGTTGGAAAAGTTCAATTTTATCACAGTGAAGTTCTTTCCCCCTAATACCACATCCCTTAGCCAGCCCCTGGGGCAGAATGTCATTTCAAATCTCAAGAAATTGCACACAAAAGCAATGTTCAGTGATGGAACAGCTTGGACCTCATTTTGGAGCAGCAAAAACGCTCATTTTGGAGCAGCAAAAACGCTCATTTTGGAGCAGCAAAAAGCCACTTTGGAGCAGAAAATAACTATTTTGGAATATCAAATGTCATTTTGGTATTCTTTGATGAAATTTGTGGTTTCCCTGCGATTCTTTGATGAAATTCGTGTTTTTTTGCAACCCTCTGACAGAATTTGCGTGTTTTTCATGATCTTTTGACCAAATTTGCATATTATTCGCAATCTTTTCACAAAATTCGCATATTTTTCGCGTGTTATTTGGACCCTTTGTTGAAATCAGTGTGTTTTTCGCTATTTTTTTTTTACAAAATTAGCATATTTTCAAAATCTTTTGACGAAATTTGCGGCTTTCCGTGACCCTTTGATGAAATTTGTGGGTTTTTCTGCTATCTTTTAACGAAATTTGCGTTTTTTCACAATCTTTTAACCCCGTTTTTTCATTTCTTGACGAAATTAGCTTTCCTTTGACAAAATTCACGTTTTTTGGCGATTCTTTGACAAAATTCACGTGTTTTTCGCGATCTTTTGACGAAATTCGCGCGTTTTTTGCGACCTTACGATGAAATCTGCATTTTTTTTTTGCGACATTTTAACGAAAATAGCGTTTTTTCACGATTTTTTGACGCGTTTTGTTCCTTTTTTCATGAAGTTAGCTATCCTTTGGCAAAATTTACTTTTTTTTCGTGATCCTTTTAGGAAATTCGCGTGTTTTTCGCGATCTTCTGACAAAATTTGCATTTTATTCGCAATCTTTTAACGAAATCGCGTGTTTTTCACGATCTTTTGACAGCGTTTTCTTCGCTTTTTAACAAAGTTAGCGCTCCTTTGACAAAATTCACATTTTTTTCCGCAATCTTTTGATGAAATTCACCTGTTATTCGCGACCTTTTGACAAAAATCTCGTGTTTTTCGCGATCTTTTGACGAAATTTGAGACCTTTTGATGAAATTTGCAGGATTTTTCTCTATCTTTTAAATAAATTAGCGTTTTTTCACGATGTTATGACCGTGCTTTGTTCGCTTTTTGACGAAATTAGCGATCCTTTGACAAAAGTCACGTTTTTCTCGCGATCCTTTGACAAGATATTTGCATGTTTTTCGCGATCTTTTGACGAAATTGGCGCGTTTTTCGCGATCTTTTGACGAAATTGGCGCGTTTTTCGCGATCTTTTGACGAAATTGGCGCGTTTTTCGCGATCTTCCGACAAAAGTTTTCTCGCGATCTTTTGACGAAATTATCGATCCTTTGTTAAAATTCCGCGATCTTTCGGCGAAATTCGGGTTGAAAATGATCGATTTGGCTCAAGAATTATCGAATTGGCGCAGTTGGGCGCAATTTTGTTGAAAAATGATTGTTTTGGTGCAGAAATGCGCAGCATTATGGATTTGGTGCAATTGGCGCAGCTGTTCCATCACTAAATGTTTCAAAAGGGCTTTGAGGTGATATCAGATACAGAATTAAGAGAATTCTCAGAAAAATATTTCAACATTCTCAACTGTGTTAGTGCCATAGATAAGGCTTGGCAGGGAATGATATTCCGCCTGAAAGAAATTATGGCCAAGATGTGAGCATGAGAGAGATTTCAAATGGTTTGAGACATCCCCTGATGACCCTACACATGTTGTGCAGTCAATTTTTGATTTCTGGAAGTCTGAGTTTCAAGGGGAGTGGTGAGGATGTGGAAAGTTGGTGGATAAACACAATGAAGAACTCATCACTGAGGTAAAGCCTCCACCTAGAAATGAAACAGATGGTAGACAAAGAAGTTGCTTCAGATGAGGAGGAAGAGACAGGGGAGACTGTCTTCTTCAGAGATTAAGGAGATCTTCTCAATGTGGAGGGGCTACATACAGTAATTTGTGGAGAAAAATCTCCCAGCCAAAGCTGAAGCTATTGCAAGCCATGTCCGTAACTTATTTAATGATGTCCTGTGCAATTTTAGGCAAATATTACAGAGGCGGCAAGTTGTTTGAGCTTCATAGGGCCTCTGACTCTGAAGATAACACTACTGCCAAAAGACTAAAAAGGGAAGATATAACCAGATGAAGCGCCATATATAGTATAGTATACTATATATGGCATAGTATATATAGCATAGTATACTATATATGGCATAGTATATATAGTATAGTATACTATATATGGCATAGTACATATAGTATAGTAATATATTAATTTCTTACTGTTTGTTTGTATTAAACGCTATACTTATTCTCTATAAAATGTGTTTTTGGAGTGTTTAGAACAAATTAATTGGATTTACACAGATTCATATGGAAATAATTGCCTTGGTTTTCGTCGGTTTCAGATTTTGCTGATTGTTTTTGAACGGATTATCAACGAAAATAGAGATATCACTGTACATACATAAAACAAGTATGAATAATAATAAAAAAAGGAGCTAATTTCAATACTTTTTAAATTAAAAAAATATATGAATTGTTTAACTGAAATTATTTCTAGAAGCTTCAGAAGAATATGCAAATCCAAAGTTATAGCTTATTCTGCCATGTTATTTAGAGTTATGCTTTAAAAACTAACCACACTGCAGTCTCTTATGCAATGATAAAAAATTAATTTAACATTAGGAGTTCTAAAATTTAAACATTCATAATTCTAAACTACTTGACCAAATTTAATGAAGAATTTAAACAAGATGTCAAAATTAGGTATTAGTGATGAAGACTGAAGATGATGATACTACAATTTCAATATGTAGATGATCCCAAAGTACAAATTAAGCATATCATTAAATAGTAGGTATTATTATTGATTTATATCAGTCATTTTTTTAATGATTTTTACACTTTTTTTTTCTTTCCTAGAACTGTACATGATATGTTCAGTTATGTATGCCCCCACAAATAAGAAAACTTTTCTTTTACATTTCAGGAAGAACATGTTATGTGCTAAAAATTGTTAAAATCCTTTTTTATTAGAAGGGCTATAAACATATCAATAAAACACCAAAATTTTTAATGCTATTCCTTTAGGACAGTGAAGTGATTGAGTAAAGTAAAAAAGAGAATCCCATAAACTTTAAAGCTTATTTTCTCAAATTCACTAAATTATCAATTAACATGTTTATCCACTAAGTTCTTCAATTGTTTAACGATCAACAGATCAGAGCAGCAATCAACTGTAACATCAGAAGGATTAGGAATCTTAGATATTATCTGAAATAATTATTTTGTTTTCAACTAAAACTGCAAAATTATTTCCTAATAAGAATGAAAACTCAGGATTGTAAAGACCATATATGTAGACCATAACCCCATATCTGTAGTCAAATAATTAAATAGGTAATTTACATCCTTCTTTCAGTTTAGAGAAAGAAACGGAGGACCAAGATTCAATCTATGGTCTCATGTTCTTAAAATCCTATCTCAATTTTCAGTCTTTCTTTCATATCAAAACAGAAACAGAATAAAGAACTGCTGCTGCACATCCAAAATTTCTTTAACCCTCTCACTGTCTTGAAAAAGGGGCAAAATTGTAATGTTTTCTCTGCATTTTGTTTTAAATGCTAAAAAAAGATACTTTCAACATTTTATAAAAAAACTTAATAACGAATATGAATGCAATCCTTGTAAGTATTAATCATTGTTCAATGAATTAAAAATACATTAAATCAATAGAATTATATTACTTTAAATATTGCTTGCATTGCAGTGAAACCTGGAGCTTAGTGAACGTATTAACACAGGCTTGTCAGTGAGGGGGTTAAAAAAAAAAAAAAAAAGGCACTATTTTCCACCTCAATGACTTCAAAAGGAGAAGAACATGAAGAGTAGAAATACACTAGGTCAGGGTCGGTGAACCTATGGCACGCGTACTACTTCTGGCACGCAAAAGAATAATTTTGGCACGGCATTGCTGTGGCTCTAAATCAAAACAAAGTGGGATGACACACAATTGCGATTGATCTTTTCTAAATTCGACCAAATGATTTTAATTGCGGCATATAATATTCCAATCTAATTAATTATGGTCTCATTTTTTTTTCAAACAAAGACGATATTTGAAAACTATCTACAAGAATTGGCTATTAGAGATAATTAAATTCCGATGATAAAGTTATGGCAACTCTGAATTTATTTCAGAGCTATTCAAAGTAATTGGCGTTTGCTATTTTTACAGTTTTTCTGCCTATCTATGCTTTCGAGTCACTCACTGTTTTCACAAATGAATAATATCAAAACTGAAACAGAAAGCACTTGTCAGATAAATCCGATTCAGTTTGTATTAAAATTAATCTGATATTAAGATGCAACAACAGAAATCAAATTGCATTGCATTAATTTTTTTTTCTAAAATATATTTGTTGCCATATTTATTATTGTATAATACCTACATGAATGTTCCTCATCTTTTTAAAATCTTAATAGAAAATTTTAGACCAATGTTTTTCTACCTACTAAATTTGTTTTTTCTTTTCTTTTTTTTTTTTTTTGGCATGTCATGGTCATGTAAAATATTTTTTGTTCAAATTTGGCATGCATCAACAAAAAGGTTAGCCAACCCTGCACTAGGTGATTCAAAATAGATGCAATGACAATCACATACATTATTTCTGATATTAACCTACATTCATACATTATTTCTGACGTTACCTACATTCTTCAACATACTTACAAAACACAGAATGATGAATGAGGTATCAAAACAAAAGGCTTCCAACATAGTATTTTCACTATTTTGTAGAACACATTGTTTGATTAAAAATTACAGTTAAATAAAAATTAATTAAAAAATCCTATCAGTAAATAATCACAAAGACTGCAACTATTTTGCAATGGTCTGCATACCATATAAAAATAAAGAATTTAATTTTTTATGCAGCCCCATTATTAGTGAGTAATATTTAGAAAAATGTTATCCTGCATCTAAGTAGGATTTATAAAAAAATTCATTCTTTTACAACCAAAACTTGCCAAATTATGATACTATGAATTTTATGGAATTTTAAAACCTTTCCAGCACTAAAAACATAAATGGTTTTTAAATGGATGCAATGAATGGAAAATGTTCTAAAATCACAATTAATCAAACTATTAACCCAATTTCAAAATTTAATTGAAGAAATATGTAATGAACAAAGTTCACAAATAGGTAAAATTTTATCTGTTTATCACAAAGATGTGACTGCAAATGAACTGGAATGGAGAATGTCTCCTTTAATTAATATATAATATATACATATATACACACATATTACAGTAGCAATATAATTTTCACTTTATGTTAAGCACAGAAACACTACTTTGTACATTTTAACAATATTTTCAACAAATGTGTCTTATATTCATGTGCATAATGCTAGTAATTTATCGTATGCAGGTATTTTGCTTAAAGAATTGAAACATAAGAGATTCTGACTTTGTACAACTCTTAGTTTTGCAAGGTTTAAAAACAACTTTTTCAACTACATATAAATGAGAGGTTACAGTATTTTTAAATTATGAAATGAAACCTTACGTAAAATATACCACAGCAATTAAAAAATAGGCATAAATATGCAAGTATAATTTCAATAAATTTTCCTACCCAACAAAAACTAAAGCTCCAGATAACAGCCAAGTGAGCAGTCCAGGACTCAGTGATGTCTCAGTCATAACATGGGCATTGCACTGTGGACAGCTGACTTGCATTGGAAAAGGACCCCACTGATTCACTTTTACAACTGTCACAACTGTAGCTATAAAAACACAATTACACAGGTTTTTATAAAAATAAATAAACAAAAACATTAACCAAATAAAGTTAAGCAACATTGCTAACAGAAATCAGGTGATCCATAATACTTCAATCCTGTCATATTGTAATATTATTGTGTATATCATAACACATATTAGAATATAGGCAATAGTAAGCAGATTATTTGAATAATAACAAATAACAAGAAACCAAAAGAGAAAAAACACATAAGATTTTTTAGATCTTTTCTTACCTCAAAAACTTACACTTATTAATTTGAAGACAAAAATTGTTTTTAGTGCTATTTAATTTTTAACTGTTATGAACTTGGGCAATAAAGCAGGGGATTACATGTTAACACTCTTCCCAGAGGCTTTAAAAACTTATAATACACAAAAGGCTAAAACTATCTATCATTATTTTCTAACGTATAGCTATTTGCATTTCTTTAACTTATTATAATTAATGTACAGAGCACTACTGCTTTCAGATAGTACCTCTTCTGCAAATTATTTCTCTGTGCAATACATTTCTAGTTACATAGCTTTACAATTCACTTCTATAGTATACAATATAAAACCTTTCAAAATTTTCATTGTTCATGTTTCAACAGATATGCAGTCAAATTACATTAAGAATTTAAAGGCATATTATAATGTTCATACACAAATGACAATGCACAAAAATAGCAGGACTAAAATGTTTATGTAACCTGGAAATAACTACAGTAGTTAGTATTGATAATATGTGAAAACATGTCTAAACAAAAATGAAAAAAACATGCATCAGGCGTGTGCAAATTCTTTCATGCAACGTATACACCCCGTGTAACAGGCTAAAAATTAGATAAGTTTAAATATGCATACCACAGTAGAAACACACATTTCTAACAATTATCGATCATAATCTGTCCTGTATTAAAATTATTTTGCCAGTAGAGTCTCGATTATTCGAGTTAACCCTTTTAGTGCGGGAATCGACAAAAGTCGACATAAGGGTCTGAGTGTGGGAGTCGACTAATGTCAACATCTATGAATTGGGTGCTGTAGACTACAGTAAGCGTCAACAAAAGTCATCTAGGCGTGCACGGCGTGTATTGGGCTAACTGTAGTGCGTCATGGGCTTAGCAGTGATGACGTATTGCGCCTGCGTAGTGAAGTAATTTGGCTATAAACAAAACCAGTAGCGTGGCTTGCGTATACATTATTTTTGTGGTTATGTGTCATTTTATTGATGATTTTTATCTTTTGAAATCAAAATAATTATTATGGCTTCATTTCATACTGGACCTTCTCAACATCAAAAACGATACCGTCTAAGAGATGCACTGCGTATTATTGCGGATTCTGATTCAGACATGTCAGATAGTGAGTTTAGTCTAAACGATGACACCGAAAACCAGCCAGATGACGATTCATAAAGTGCCAATGATTCCATTATTTACAACTTGCAGAATTATCCAGATATTAACCCATGGGAAGCGTCATGGATTCCGGACTTTACCAAACATCGCGGGGTGCTTGTAGACACTACCGATTTCGATCAGCAAAACTATTTCAAGTTATTTTTCCCCGACGGTGCCTTTGAACTTATGAGTAATGAAACCAACGGTATGCAGAACGTTTTTTTGATTCATCGATTGAACTCAAAGCTCACTTGAGTTTTCACCAATGGAAATCAACAACCAAGGACAAAGTGAAGGGGTTTGTGGCTCTTCAGATTGAAACGGGAATGAACTGGCTTTATGACTAAAGATGCACTGGTCGATGCATGACGTGTCTCCAGGTGGTTTCGGGCGAGTGATGTCACAGGATCAATTCATTTGCTGCAAAGTTTTGTTCATTTTTGTGACAATGAAAAACAAGTCAACAGGGGACAGGCAGGATATAACCCTCTATTCAAAGTGCAGCAGCTGCTTGATCTTACACTGCCGATGTATCAACTGTGCTATCAGCCTGGCCGCGATCTCTCTGTTGATGAGTCAATGGTGAAGTATAAAGGACGATTATTCTTTCGTCTGTATATGCTAGCAAAGCCGACCAAATACGGAATAAAGAATTTCCTCCTAGTCAAAGCAAATACCAGATACTGTTTGAATGTGATAACATACACTGAGAAAGACTTATTTCCCAAGCAGGACCGCCCGTTGACTTCACAGGTGGTGCTGCAGTTACTGGACAGTTTTGACAATGCTGGCCCCATCACCTACATGGATAATTTTTACTTCAGATCTGTTTGTCCAGTCGCAGAGAAAGGGGATTAGTGCATGGAGGACAGTTTGCATGAATCGTAGAAACATGCCAGAGCAACTGCAACCAGAAAACATTAAATTGAGACGCAGCGACGATCCTGTTTTCATGCATTCAGACATCGTAGCTGTGGCCTGGCAAGATGTAAAACGTGTAACCTGCTTGTCCACAGTCCAGACGAACAACACATGTGACAAGGTAATTCAGCAGAAAGGCAATCCGGCTGGAAGAATGCCTGACAAGCCTGTACTAGTGGAAGAGTACAATGCCAAGACGAATGGTGTCGACTGACTGGACCAAATGCTCGTGTCCTACACCTACCCTCACAAGTCTACTAAATGGTATCACGCCATGTACCACCGAGTCCGGGAGATTGCACTCACTAATGGCTTCATCATTTAGAAACAGGATCATCCAGACAACAGGATGACTGTGGCACAGTTTTGCAAAGAAGTCGTTGATGGCTTACGTGGTGAATACGTTCCAGTTCATCTTCCAAGATGTGGCCAGCCATCGCAGGACGAATCCCTGAAAAGAGGCTTACTAGTAACATTTCTTTGATGTACATTTCCGTTACTTTTAAGAAAAACGGGGAATGAAATTGTTTATTTGAAAAAGCCCTTGACAGTTCTTTGTTTGTTGAATGCCAATTTTGCTGCAGTATTTTTTATTTTTTGCTGCAGTATTTATCTTTTGCTGCAGTATTGCACTACTGCATAGTTACCAATTTCTAAGATTTTTTCTTACCACTAAAACTTACCAGTAAATTTTGCCTAATTCAATCGCCAAAATCTAACAATTGTCAAAGATTAAATATGGCAAAAATTTATAGTAAAATTTAGAGGTAACAAAACTGTACAAATTGGCAGCTATGAGTTCATATTAGTGTCATGAAAATAGCAGGTGTAGCCTCTTCTTTCTGCTCAAAGTATTAAATAGTTTTTTTCAATCGAACTTATACCTTTGGAATGGATCAATTTCTTTTAATGGAAAGAATGGCTGTTTCATAATAATGGAACCCAAGTTAGGATTCCATTACTAGGAAACAGCCATTATAAATGAAGTGTTCGGTGAGTATGTAAGAGCAGCCATAAAAAGTTAGAACTCTGATTATCTGGTCAGAATAAAGAAAAAAAATGGCCGTAATTCTTTTTTTGGAAAAAAAAAAAAAAAAATTACGGCCATTTTACACCCCCCCCCCCCCCATTCTGATCAGAAAATCAGAGTTACAACTTTTTATGGCTGCTCTTTCATCCTCACCTAACACTTCATTTATAATGGCTGTTTCATAATAATGGAATCCATCAGAAGAAAATAACTCAGTTAAAGTGGAAACTCGGTTAAGTGAAACTCTACTGTATCTGTAAATGAGTGATAAATGCTTACACATTCCATAGTCATATAGAACTGTAGTCAGAGGTGCCAAGTTTCAATGAAAGTTATCAGTAACCAGAGTTGTAGTTATTATGTGCAACGAAGATGCGTAGTTGTTGAATAGTGATACAAAAAGCTAATTTTTTAAGTAGCACATATTGCTGCTAAATAATTATAATTTTTAGAAGTAAATATACATTAACTAATTGAAAAACTAGTATGTTGTGGCCATCACAAAACTTTCTTATATAAATCACGTCCATTAAATCATTTAAATAGTATACAAGAAATTACATCCATTTAGCACCCATTCATATCAAAATATATCTGAATTTAAAATTTGATGAAAATTTGTGCATTAGTTCTTGAGATAGAGCTCTAACGGAAATTCTGAAAAATGTAGCATAGCAGTGCCACCTATTGAGCGATTTACACCAAAAATTAAACAGCACTAATTTATACGTCAATTTATGTCAAGGACTAACTAAATCTGAAGTTTGATGAAAATCCGTGCAATAGTTCTTGAGATACAGCTCTTGTGGAAATCATGAAAATGCAGCACAGCAGCGCCACCTGTTGGGCGATTTACACCAAAAATTAAACAGCACTAATTTATATCAGGGACTAACTAAATCTGAAGTTTGATGAAAATTCGTGAATTTTTTTCTTGAGTTAGAGCTATTGCGATAATCATGAATAATGCAGCATAGCAGCGCCACCTGTTGGGCGATTTTCACAAAGTAATCAGCACCAAACTATGTCCTGGACTAACTGAATCTGAAGTTTTATAAAAATCCGTGCAGTAGTTCTGGAGATATAGCTATTGCAGAAATCGTGAAAAATGCCGCATAGTGGCGCCACCTGTTGGGCGATTGTCACCAAAAACTAATCAGGTCCAGTTCATATCAAGGTCTAACTAAATATGAAGTTTTGTGAAATTCCATGCATTAGTTCTTGAGATAGAGCGCCCACAAAATTTTGGTCACATACAGACTCACAGAGTGACTCACAGACATTTTCTAAAAACCATCAAATCGTGTTCTGGGCATTCTAAAACGTATAAATCCGTCGAAAACCGGAAGTCGAAATTTTTCACGAATCCAATACTTTCTTCTTGTAAAGATAGAAGAAAGTAAAAATGTGTGTTTTAGATGGTTTTTAGAAAATATCTGTCTGTGAGTCTGTCTGTCACTGTCACTCTGTGAGCCTGTATTTGACAAAAATTTTGTGGGCGCTCAATCTCAAGAACTAATGCACGGAATTTCACAAAACTTCATATTTAGTTAGACCTTGATATGAACTGGACCTGATTAGTTTTTGGTGACAATCGCCCAACAGGTGGTGCCACTATGCGGCATTTTTCACGATTTCTGCAATAGCTATATCTCTAGAACTACTGCACGGATTTTTATAAAACTTCAGATTCAGTTATTCCAGGATATAGTTTGATGCTGATTACTTTGTGAAAATCGCCCAACAGGTGGCGCTGCTATGCTGCATTATTCATGATTATCACAATAGCTCTAACTCAAGAAAAAATGCACAAATTTTCCTCAAACTTCAGATTTAGTTAATCCCTGATATAAATTAGCGCTGTTTAATTTTTGGTGTAAATCGCCCAACAGGTGGCGCTGCTGTGCTGCATTTTCAAGATTTCTGCAAGAGCTGTATCTCAAGAACTATTGCACAGATTTTCATCAAACTTCAGATTTGGTTAGTCCTTGACATGAATTGACGTATAAATTAGTGCTGTTTAATTTTTGGTGTAAATCGCTCAACAGGTGGCGTTGCTATGCTGTATTTTTTGCGATTTCTGCATTAGCTTTATCTCAAGAACTAACGCTTAGATTTTCAACAAACTTCAGATTCAGGTATACCTTGATATCATTTAGTGCTGTTCATTTTGGGTGTAAATTGCTTAACAGGTGGCGCCGCTATACTACATTTTTCAGAATTTCCGCTATAGCTCTATCTCAAGAACTAATGCACGAATTTTCATCCAACTTCAAATTTAGATATACTTTGATATGAATTGGTGCTAAATTCATGTAATTTCTTGTACTATTTAAATGATTTAATTGACGCGATTTATATAGAATAAAGTTTTGTGATGGCCACAACATACTAGTTTTTATACTGCTAAACACTTAATAATAAACTTAGTTGGTTAATTTTCATCTTTTTTCCCTTGTGTGAATTAGAGAAAATAGAAAATGTGATAATACCATTATTTATGATTTTTATAAAATATAAATTTTAATTTTTTGAAGATTTTCTTTTTTTTTCTTTTTTTACTTTTAGGGTTTCTGTTGCAAGTGCAAGAAAGCCTTGATTTTAAATTTTCTATCACATCAGCTTGCGACGTTGATGAAAGACATTTCAACAAGGCTGTTTTTTAATGCTCACAACCATATTTCGGTGCTACTTTTCAATAAGGTAATAGGTTTTGAAAGAGGGGTCCAGCATGATCAGAACATGACATCCGAAGATAATGTTCCAATATGAAACCAGTGAATAAAAGTTCTGTTATTACTGAATGCTCATCATCTTGAGTATTCAGATATGCAGGCATTCTTTTTTAAACTCGCAAGTTTTTGCATACTTTTGAGTACGCAGTAGTAGACTGCAGTACTACAGCAACACATGTAGAGTAGATGAATCATTTAATTAGTTTGGAAAATTATTTACAAAGTACACACAGAAAAATAATTCTGCCAAATTTTAAGAGCAGCTGCACATGCATATTGCTAACGGGATTGACGTCATTCTTACATCCAATGAGCACCGCCATTACTGGCACGAATTAGGAAGCAACACTTTTAACTGTTTATAATTGATCACCAATGTCTAAAAAATGAAAGAATGGTAGCTAACACACTTCTGTTATCAAAAATTGCTGCAAAATTTGTATAGATAATGTTTGAACTAACTTTTTAATTAAAAACCTTAAAAAAGAATAATTCATAATTTTTAATCAACATTTGTAACACCATAATTTTTTGCTGCGTATCCATAATAGTTACAGACAAATCATAATACTTGGCACCTCTACGATCCTCTTTTATTTATGTTTAAGAAGTACTACATCATTAAAATGCCACCACAAATGATTTTTTTTCATAGATCATAATGTAATGGAATTCTTTTGTACATCCTTGTAAATGAACTATAAATGCCACTTATTCGATACTTTTCAAAAAGCATATTGTAGTCTACCTCAATGATGCATCATACTCATAAATGTCATTACGTTTGAAATATTGTAACATCAATAAAATGCAACACAAATGATTTCTGCACCCCCTCTTCCCTCAATGGACAATAATTCTTTTGTGTGTCTCTGTAAATAAACTATAATTGCTATACATTTCATTTTCAATACTGAACATTCTATGGTAAACCTCAATACCATATAAAAATTACATGGAAATTCGAGTATATTTACAACAGTTAGATCATAGACAGACATACAAACCAAAGTCATTAAAATACTTTTCTACTATGCTGGAAAGTGGTAAAAGAAAATGACAAATCATGCATCAAGCATATATATATATGAAGCACTTTCTAATACGTTCTGAAAATTAACAAAACTTCACCTTTAAATTAGATGAAAGAAAATCAGAAAACTAAGCACATTTAAAAGTCCAGTTTCAGCAATTATTATCAATAGCCAGAAAAGTAGTTGAATTATTTTGTGAAGCCCGGTATAAAATCTATAGATTTGGATAAATACCACATAGCATGTTAAAAGTAAGTTCAGATAGAAAGCATATAACATAGTTAAAAATTTAATTTTAACAATAATTTTAAATAGACAAAAATGCACTCAAATTCATTTGTACAGCACTATATAATATCTACAGACATACACACCACATATTAACCCTCTAGTGCATACTGTTACCAATTGGCAACAAATTAAATTTTCTCTCCGTATAATTTATTTAACATTGCCTCTTGGTAATTTTATGCTTTACGTATTCATTTTGATGCTATACTTAGGTTTAGTTCATTAAAAATACCATAGGTGATAATAGTTGTTCATCAGTTACAAATAAAAAGGAACTTTTGAAGCCTTCCATTTTCCTAGTCATAGATGGATTTCTAACACAAATAAAAAATATTTAAAATGCAAAATTTCATTTGAAAAAAATCTTTCAGAAAAATATGCTTTTAAAAGTTATTTTAAATAATTTTCGTTAAAGTTTTTTGCAACAAATATTGCATGAAGGCAAATATACGTTTATTGCCATTTGGCAACCCCATGAACTGATTTCCGCTTTTGTTTACATTTTTAGTATTCTGTTCAATGAATTTGTTGATTGTTTCATCTTCCTTTTTGTCTATTTTTTCATCAAAAAATTTGTTCTGATAAAGCCTCATCATGTTCAACAAATATTTTTAAACAAAGACACACAAAAAAATTATTAACAGAAGAAATATGGATTGTATTGTCAAATGAAAGTGGCATTTCTTACAATGACAGTGATGACAATCCACATTTGATCCAAACTTTCTGTTCAAAAATGGTTCAGACACTTACGATAAGACCGATTGTATTTACAAGCAGATAAATCAGCTAAAGAAATCGACTAGAATGTTGATGCAAACATTGGGATAGTGAATATTTCATCTACATCAAAACAAAAGCAGTCAGGTAAAGGTAAACAGAAAAAAGTGAAAGCTTCAAACTCTTTAGCCAGATCCTTCTAGGATAAAGATTATTGGAGATGTTTCTCTGCCTGAAAGTGTTTTATCATTAAAAAAACCATATAAATATTTTTTTGTATTTTTGCACCCAGTACTTTTCGACCGTACTCTGAACAAACAAGCCTGTATAGTGTTTTAATACATATTCAAAAGCCACTAAACATATGCTCGACAGATATAAAAAAGTATCAAAGACTTTGCATCTTGAGTAGAATAGCAAACTTAAAAATCATATGATTGTTTCGGAACCCTGTCAGTGGTGTACCACCAGGTAGTCGCACTATAATCTTGAATACATTTGAAAGTATATGACAATTTTCCCATCTGAACGATAATACATTGTCTAATGGGGAAGATAAGTTATTCAAGTTGAGACCAATAGTTGGTACACTGGATGGAAATTCTTATCCATTCCCATGGAAGAATCTGTGCTTATGAGCAATAAGTAAGTGAGACAAAGGCTTGCCACCATAGGAAGCAGTATAAGCCCCCTCCCCCACCAAAAAAACTTGTATAAATATGGTTTTAAATTGGTATTTTTTGCAGGAGTATCAAGATTTGCATATAATTTTGATATTTATTGTGAAAAAAGAATTACAACCAGTCTGCCAAATGGACATGACTTGGAGGTTAGTGTTTGAGTCAATGCTAGACTAACGCATCAAGTTGTTGAACCTGTAAATCATGAACTGTAGTTTGATAACTATTAAACATCTGTGAACCTAATGACACTTTTAAAATCAAAAGTAATTTTATGCCTTGGAATAAAAAGAGAGAATCCCATTATGTAAAATGCCACCGGACAATTAATAGAAAAAAGACCAGGAAAGTATCAAAGAATATGGTTAGAATACGCTTAATGCATGGTGTTGCCATTTGGCAACCATTTAAAAAAAAATCTAAAATATGGAAAAATATAAAAGTGATGTGAGAATTCGACGATATCTCACATTGAAACTCTCAATTTACAAGGCAAAAGCCAGCATAGGGAAACTAATGTATTTTCACCTAGCCTCCAAATTTCTTCAGAGTCTCAGAAAATGTCGCTAAAGATGAAACAAATATATCAATTTCAATCAATCTTTGCAGAAGACACTAGGGTGAAAGGAACTCTTATCTAGCGAGAGAAATATTCTTTTGATGTTCACGAGGGTCTCGTTCCCGTAAGAAAGTAGAAAGTGAAACCAGAGATTAAACCGGACGCTAAGGTTCCTGACTGCAGCCTATAGAGAAGGGGCTGGTCTATGAGATCATGGGCCATGGATGGTGAGTGGCTAATGGGAGTGGTTTTGGTCCTAGACGGAAAAACGAAACTGATAAAAGAGGATGCAAGAGCATTCTCGGGAGGTTTTTTCTCCCCCTCTGTTGAAGTTGAGACTTCAAGGTGTTTCTGGCCATGCAGAGTGGAAATCTCTCACGGGCCGACAGCTTCGGGACATATTCCGAAGCACAGAAAAGTGAAAGCCAGGTGTGGCTGTTAAGATATCTCCATCACGGAGTTGAATATCGGAGGTTCCTAAACCTCGGTTAAACATCTACAAAAAGTGCGACATTCCTGTCGAGCATCTCGATCTCTACCTTCGAAAAGTGTGGACATTGAATGTATTAGAGACATTCTCCCTGAAAACAATCTGCCATTAGAGAACTGGACTTGATTCTACAAATACTTCATTATTAGCTGTACTCGAACCCTTTTATGAAAAATGTTGTAAATAGGACTTATATAATCTAGAAAACATTATTTAATTGTTTGTAATGCAATAAAATATTTCTTAGACTTTAAATAAGCCTTGGCCGTTGAAGTTGCCCGCTACCACACTACTTACGACATCGGCTCCATTACAGTGATAATTTTTTCAGTATTTTTCTTTTGATGTATGCCCATTAAGGAGTCAAATATATTTTTTTAAAGGAAAAATAAAAAATCATGCACTGGGTTAAACTAAAATTTATTTCAAGTAAACATTCTATTTCCAGCAAAGGTAAGTAAAAACCTTTGGGGAAAAAAGTATGAAGTAGACTTAGCTGAATTCTATATGTTAAAAATTTATTTCGCACCAAGACATGAAGTTTTTGCTATTAAAATCTTGGAAACCACATAAACAATATTCTAATATAACATAATACTAGAATAGAAAAACGTTTTTTCTGTTTTTCCTTCATTCTGATCAAAACAGCAATAAATTACTTGAAATAGAATAAGCAATTGTCAAAAACATTCTTTATTTTTTCTACACATGAATAAATAAAATTTTCAATTTCAGAAAAAGCGAGTCTGAGCCCAAAGGCTGATATTACAATCTAGCACAGGCTCAGGCTGAACCTGACCCATCCCTAATGTGAAAATAATGAATTTATCGTAATGCAAGTAGTCCAGGCAATAGAGACCATATAGGGGCTCTACCTAGCAAAATCCATGGTAGTTCTGGAAAAAGGCTTACTACATGTTTTTTGGGTCGCTGAATCCGAGTTTTAATTTTTTCCCACCAAAATTTCCCCCAGCAACCCCCCCCCCCCCCAAAAAAAAAAAGGTTTTTATTAAAAAAATCAATTTTTTTTTTTTTTTTTGTTTTAGGGAAAAAGTATCTAGAAATTCAGAAAGTAGATAAAATTTGCAACAAATTAGATATATGGCATTATGACTTAGGATGAAGGGGAAATCTGCCTCGAAACATGCACACGGTGCTGCGTGAACTAAGTTGCGCAATTCCACTTAACCCCTCACACGTTTACATTTGCCCACCCATCTCCCCTCCGAACTTTCTCTATAAGGTTTACTTTAAGTTTTTTGGGTCGTTGAATCCGAATTTTTAACTTACCCCCAAAATCTCCCCCCGCCCCAAATAGTTGTTTTTAACTTAAATTTCTTATTGTTTTAGGAGAAAAGCATTACGAAATTCAGAAACTAAACAAAATTTGCAACAAATAGGATATATGACATTATGACGTAGGATGAACGGGAAGAGGGAGGGCTGCGTCTGAACATGTACTGCGGCGCTACGTGCACTAAGTTATGAAGTCCAGGCAATAGGGATTTTACCTGGAAAAATTAATACTAATTCTGGATTTCGACTCACTTTATGTTTTTTGGGTCGCTGAATCCGAATTTGTAACTTCCCACCAAAAAATTTCACCTGGCAACCTCCCCAAAAAATTGATTTTTTGAAAAAATTTGGTTTTTGAGAAAAGCGCACGGGGAATGTTCCGAGGCAGCCCCCTCTCTCCCCATTTATCCTACGTCATAATGTCATATATCCTATTTGTTGCAAATTTTGTCTAGTTTCTGAATTCCGTAATGCTTTTCCCCTAAAACAATAAGAAATTTAAGTTAATAACTATTTTGGGGTGGGGGGGGGGGGAGGAGGAATTTTGGGAGTAAGTTAAAAATTCGGATTCAGTGACCCAAAAAACTTAAAGTAAACCTTATAGAGAAAGTTCGGAGGGGAGATGGGAGGGCAAATGTAAACGTGTGAGTGGTTAAGTGGAATTGCATAACTTGGCCCACGCAGCACCGCACACATGTTCTGAGGCAGATCCCCCCTTCCCCTTCATCCTAACTCATAATGTCATATCTAATTTGTTGCAAATTTTGTCTACTTTCTGAATTTCTAGATACTTTTCCCCTAAAACAATAAAAAAAATTGATTTTTTTAATAAAAACCTTTTTTGGGGAACTTTTAATCAAAATTTGGGGGGTTGTCGGGAGAAATTTTGGTGGGAAGTTACAAATTCGGATTCAGCGTCCCAAAAAACAAAGTAAGCTAATTTCCAGAACTACCATTAATTTTGCTAGGTAAAATTCCCTATTGCCTGGACTAAAGATGGATTGAGCAATATTCACAATGAGCCAGTGATTAAGTCCTATTACATTGGTTATAATTAAAGACCCAAAATTGGTATTACATACCAATTTTCAAAAAATTTTCTTATTGTTGAAGAATGCAGAAGAGAACAGCAAATTACTGTAAAATAATGATAGATAAATCTATCAAAACTTCTGAAGAGAAACATAAAAAAAGGTGGTGTCAATTGGTGCTGATAATGAAGGTAAAACTGATAAATTAGTGTTGTTGAACGACAAAAATGAGTTCATTGTTTATGGTTAGGCAGCATACTAGATGGAACTCATTAGCACAAAAATTACCATAATAACCAATACTAAATATGTTGTTGAAGTACAAAAGTGTTTTTAAAACCACCATCAACCAGCAGCACAGCTGAAAAAAACTTTCTGATGCTAAGAAAACCAGTCTCCAATAGAAACAAGATGGAATAGCCAAATAGAATGCATATCCATATCATTAAGAATAGGGCGGAAATTCTTAACATTTGTGAGAATCACAAAAGCGATATTAAAATTCAAAGACTAATTACTGATGATTATAGCTTGTTCAAACAAGTGAAAGACTTATTTCAGAAGCTACAGTCAGTAGCCAAAGTATTAAACAGCCCCAAAAGTATAATATAATAAGCAAATGCTTGTTTTGAATAGCTGAAATTAGCAAATTGTGCTGAATTAACTCCACCCACTTAAACATCTGGTAATAAAATGGATTTGGCACAACAATCCTTTTGCTTTATATCATTTGTAATTAATCTAGTACACAAAAATGATCAAATATTAGAATGCAAAGGAGATAGTATCAAAATACAACATAGAGAGATTTGGCATGTATGGATTTTGCTTTTTAACTTTTTAAGCAAAAGTTTTTAGAACTAAGGTAAAATCCAAAAATAACTGAAAAATACATAACCTATATACCAACCAAATTATTATTCCAAAGTAAAGAAACACATAAAAATGGGTAATGTTCCACTATCCCATTGACCATTTTCTATTTTTAAAAAAATCTATTGCTAAACTATAACGCCCAATAAACAAATGGAAGAAGTTGCCATTTTACATTTTTAAAGAGTTACGGATAGAAAAATTACTGAAATTAGAGATAAAAACATAACTGAAGAATAGTGTGCCTTTATATGAGAATACGGACATAATGAATACAAAATTGGATTCATCCAGACAATTTTGGAGAAAAGAATGCTTCATTTGTGAGAAATAATTATAAGAAAAAATTCAAGAATTAAATTGCAGAACTATTAAATTAAACCATAAACAGATATTTTTTTCAGATATTGCATTTATGAATGAAACAAACATTTTATTTTACAAATTTAATAAAGATACACATAAAAAAGTTAATATGAGCAGTAAAAAACAATTTAAAACACATTTCATCAATATTACAAAAAGAAAATTGTTAGTAATCATTGTGAAGTTTGAAAAAAAACCTGAAATTTCTTAATATTGCAATGAAAAGTCGCATTGCACGTATAAGTATTTTGTGCACGTGAAGAGGGAGAAAAAATTATTACTGGATGCAGCAAACTTGCTTTATTGGAATTGCAAAAAATACATGAAATTCATTAATTATATGTGATCATGTGTTATTAATATTTGTGATCACTATATCACATGTATGAGTGGCTTTGTGCACATGAAAATCAAAAGAAAAGAAACATCACTGGATTCAGCGAAATTGCTGTACTGGAATCCCCAAAATACAAGAAATTTGTTACAGTCGCAATCACTATATCACATGTATGAGTGCTTTATATGCATTTAAAAAAAAAAAAAAAAAAAAATTACTGAATGCAGCAAACTTGTATCGGAATCTAAAAAGAAAAAATACAATTCTGAAAAGCTCCAACCACTGAAGTGTCAACTATCAGTAACATCCAACAATAAAATTTACAATATATCGACAAAAACAGAAAAAAATAATCTTGGATATTTATTTATTTACATTATTTTTCTTATATATATATATATATATATATATAAGAATATCCTTCCCGGCTGGTAGATAAACATTTGTGACATCAATTAAAACTAATTATTATACACAAGTACGCATTGCAATGTTTTTTCAATGCTTTTATCTTTTAATATCACATAACGTAATTGTTTTGTTATTTTAATTAATGAAAGAGTACTTCACCATAATCCCATCAACCACTTTCCATTAAAAAAAAATTGCCAAGCTGTAACGCCCAATAAACAAATCAAATGATAGAATGTCGCTATTGGAATATAAAGAAAATACAAGAAATTCCAAAAAGCGCAAGTCACTACTAAAGTGTCAACTATCAGCAACTTTAAACAATAAAATTTACAATATATTAATGAAAGCAGAAAAAAAACCTTGAATATTAATTATTTACATTGCTTTTCTTAATTATTTTTTGGGCTGGTGGATTTGTCACTTCAGCTAAAATTGATCTATTGTATATAACTATGCATCTCAAAAATTATTTTCCTCTTTTTAATATCATATCGTTGCCATTTAATGATGTAATTTAATTACCAAAATAACTAATGAACCAAATCACTAAAACATCTTTAAAAATACAGATAAATATTGAATTAAAAACACTTGATGACATAACAAAAAAGTGCTGTAATGCATCTGATTTCAAGTAAATGTGACACTATGATCATCAATTTGACAGAAAAATCCGATAGTTTTCTTTAATGGAAAATGGTTGACAGGATAATGGAGAAGTATCAATGAAAGAACTATTAAACTATCAAAAATACAGACAAACATCTAATTAAAAATCACTTGCAGTAACAAACACGTGTAGTGAATTTGACGTCAAGATCATGCAATTTTAATATTAAATCCTATTAGTTTAGCGATTTCTTTTTTAATGGAAAGTGGTTGACCGGATAATGGAGAAGTACCCAAAAATGTGCACTTACGAGATACACCTGAAGCTGTAGGGGCTCCAAGAATAACTGTTGGAGGGACATGATAACCTAAATAAGCAAAAGGAATATTATTTATTTGATACTAAAAACATATATACTACATTACAGATATATATATATATATATATATATATATATATATATGAAGAATTTAGATAATAAAGGTGGTAAGTGACACAATCATCATTTTGAGAAAATGAGCTGTAAAAAGTTTCAAATATGTATGTGTGTTTATTGTCAAATGCCTCCTTTACCAATTAAACCCTATCTCTGTGAGCATTAGGTTTTTCAAATAGTAATTTAACAGATGGTAGGCAACCATTTATTATCTTCAACCATTTTTTTTTTTTTTTTTTTTTTTTTTTGCTCACATACCATCTGAGCTCTTCATATATATGTGTGTGTGTATAATAGAAAATTTTGATATTCTTTCATGGTAACAAAAATCTTTAATATTCTTTGTAACATCTTACTAATTGCATAACAAAAACTTTTAAGAAAAAGTGGTAATCTTTTAACTTCCTTATCTTATTCTTTATTTTTCTTAGTTTGCTTTATTTGAAATCTAGGATTTATGTTTCTCCATTATTTTGGAAAAATCTGCAAAAGAATGTTATTTAATTTCTTTCAATTAAAAGTCAAATATTTTAACAGTAACATCTTAGCTTCTCTATTAATTTTCAACCGTATTTCTGCTTACATATTTTTCTTTTCATTATTTCATAGCAGTTGCACCAACTTTTGAAAAACATTGGGTGGGCTCAAACATTTTTTGAATAAATGGTTTCAACTGAGAAATTTTTAAAGTATACATTTGTGAATTCATGAAATTACATTTGCATGACAGACCGGGAGGCAGTTGCACAGACCATCACCTCATCGAGTTGACAGTTGAAATTCCAGGATTAGACAGAACAAGATTCAAATTTTAAAATGCAACTGGTCTGCTAAGCCCTATCTTGGTGGAAACCACTTGCAGACTAATTTTAATGGTTGACCGGTAGGTTTATCAATGAGCAGGAGTGGAGAATTTTCAGAAAATCTTACTAACCAACGATTTATTTTACCAGCCACCAAGATGTCACGTTACATTTGAAAATTGTTATGACAAAATGTACGTGATTGTAAAAATCGTTAATTACTATTATTACAATGCATTCTTTTTTTTTAAATTAAGAAATATATACAACAGAGGGAAGCTTAATATAGGATAGACCTTAGATAGACCATGGTACTATCCTAGACCATGGTACTAGGATAGTACCATGTTTGCATCGCTGTAATTTAGAAAGTTTTAAAATATAGTTAAAATAAAGTTTTTGGCATATCTTCTATAGCCTACAATTTTTTAAAGACTGCCATAAAAATCACTCGCCCTGTTAGTAAATCTACTCGCCAGTGGCAAGTAAAAGGATGTATTTCCCCCACCCCTGTCAATGAGTTTTCCTGCACACAAAATCTGTTATATGGAGAGCTTGGAGCAGGAAAACACAAAGATAAATTTACCGATCAACCCCTAAAATCAGGTGTGCAGATGATTTCCACCAAGATATGACATGGCAGACCTGTTGCTTTTTAATATGTGAATCGAGTTTTAACTAATCCTGGAATTTCAGACATCAACTCAATAAAGTGATAGTTTATGCAGTCGCCTCCCTGTCTATGGGCAAAGTAGAAATTTTTATTGATACCACATTATATAGGCACTTCTGGGATTGATCCAATGCTGAAAATGCTTGATCAAACTATTTTATGTATAACAGCACAATTTTTGCCTCAAATGCCCGTGGAATTAGACTTTCAGGGGTGTCCGCAGTTAGAAATATAGGTTTTTCGGGCATTTCCGTGTTTGATCAAATGCTGGAAATGATTGATCAAATTCTAATCTAACGATTTCTGATAAAGATAGCTGTAGTCTTTTTTCTTTTTTTCTTAGTTTGCGAATTTTTAAATTTTCTAAAAGTTAGCCACTCCCCTACTTATTTTTAATTATAACTTATTAAATTAAGTTGATTAAACGCTGAAAATTATTGATCAAAGTTTTCATAACATTGATCAAACGAAATGCATATGTCACTTTCTCAGTTTTCGTTAAGGGGAGGTGGGGGATCTAAGTTTTACGAAGTTTCACACTCCACATATCAGAGGGACGACAAATCATATCCACAGTGTCCCATTGCAAAATTACCTTAAACCAGGGTGTAAAAAAATCATGATTTTTTAAAAAAAATAAAAAAAAAATCAGATTTTTTTGATTTAAATCGGATTTTTTTTTTATTTGAATCGAATTTTGATTTTTTTTCCCTGTGTTAAAATATTAAACATCTACCAAGAATTAACCATTTCAAAAATGAATAATCCTCCAATTACTAACATAATCTATGTTTTTTTGCTTTAATTAATAAAATTTTAATTATGTAATTATAGAAATTCCAAAAACCTGCAAATAAAAAATTTCTTTAGTAACATACAACATTATATGCATTTTGTAATAATTATGTAAACCAATATTAAATACTGCTCATATTTTAAAGTTATTGATAAATTGCATTTAATTTTAAATTGATGATACAGATTAAATTTTGTAATTATTAAACAACTAACTGTTTAATTAAGAACACAATCTACATTTTTGAAAAAGTGGTTGAAAAAAGGTGATAAATAATAGTTTGATAAATTCATAAAACAGCCAGTAATTTTACACAGGTTCTAAAGCGTATGTATATCAAATTGATCAAAAATTGTAGCAATGTATACAGCAAACTCGCACATAATTTATAAATAGATTACAAAAATTGTATTTTTGAAATTTAAATCAGATTTTTTCCCCACAACATTAAAATATTTTAATAGCTACTAAATATTATAATGTTTTGAAGTTATTTAACATTTAGTTAGATGTTTTTTAAAATGTATAATACATCTTTTTACACAGTTTAATATTGTTATAATTAACAATAACAAATATTACATTTTTTACAAGTGATTTAGTGATCGTTTTCATTATTGATTATAATGCTTTTTCACACCATTTTAAAAAATCAGAAAATATGCGATTTTATCATCTGATTTAAATCAATTGATTAAAATCATTGACACTCAATTGCTGTGTTTATTGTATATAAAAGAATGAATAACTTGATTATTAAAAGGAAATTATGACATTGCAAGTTATATTAGATTTAAATATTTTTAAATTAAATGCTTTTTATGTTTGTTAGATAAAAACCATGCTTTTTACAAACTTACTGTACTTAAAGTTTTTCACAATACTCAGGAATTACGCTTAGAAACAATTATTTAAAGCTTTGTTTTGTATATTCATAAGTCACAATACCTGTAGAAACTTTCCAAAGTATGTTTATCTTAGATTTGAATACTTTTTTATGTCATTTTAAACATTTAGAAAATTTTTGATTTTAATCAGTGATTTTTTTTTAAAAATCACTTGATTAAAATCATGATTTAAATCGTTGACACCCTGCCTTAAACTGTCTTTAAAAAAATTTCTTTTCTGCAATTCCTTTAGAAAATGAACCCCCAAAATCCTTAAGAAAATTTATGATGAGAACTTATTTAATATGCTTAATTAATATGAGAACATATCTTGATTTTTATTCTCTGATATTTAACCGTTTTACTTTGAATGAACTGTGTTTGTATTATATTTTTATTGAATCAAAAGGATGCAGGGAGGGGGGGGGGGGGGGTAAAATTTAGCATAATACATTATTACACAGATAAGTTCCCTCTTCAAAAAAAGAAATTGTCAATCAATAAGTACAATGGAATATGTTGAACACCCTACATGTACACAAAATAAAAACTACCTATCAAGCAAAAACCATCGGATCAGTCACCTGAGTGCTTTAATTATCAAACGACATTGAAATAGATTGCCATTGGCATGTACTCGCTGGTAAAGTAACAGTATGCAGGAAATTTCTCTTTTGAGAGAAATTTAACTGTACATACGCTAAAGGGACTTTCAGTGATCTTTCAACCCCAAACCATGAGACTAGCAGAAAATTTTACAGAATGTTTAAGGCATTCTTTATCAATTACTTCTTGCTTCATTCTCCAAATTCAAATACTTTAATTATCATATGAAACACAAAACATACTTTCACCACTAAATAATATTTTTTTCCAATCTTTTTTGCTCCAGAAATGTCTTCATTTACACCAATTCAATCTTATACGCTTTTGTTTTGTAGTCATGAGAGGTTTTGTTTTTGGTAGACAAGATTCAAACTTATGGAGATGTCTTAATATTGTCAATGTAGAAACTTAAACTCCTTTTCATTTTCGGTGCAAGAATCGCACACTTTTAAAGCGGTTTTTCTTAACTATGTGTTTCAGTTTCCTGTCATCTCTAGCAGATGTTTTTGGTTTTCGGCGATTATTTTGAAATTTTCCATTTTTTTAATATTGTGTTAGTATTTTACTAACACTTGATTGCAAACAATGTAAATAATTCGCTATATAACATTGATTTTTACCGTGCTGATACAAATCAACAATACAAAGTTTAATAGATTCAGGAATATCACTCACATGACCCATTTTAAGACAAAAAAGCAAACTGAAAAAAAAATAAATAATAATAATAAATTTAAAAAATTACCGATTTTAAATAAAATTGTCTTAATTTAATCAATGATACCACCAGTTATGAATTGGTGATAAAGTGAAATATTCTAATATTTTGAACCACTTGAATAACTATTCTAATTGACTTTTCAAAATAATTTCTTCAATTAATCTTTTCAAAAATTATATTAATTTTAAGATAATAAATAAGTTTAATCAACAATAAGATCTTAATAAAAATATCGTTTGCATATTTGCATTAAGAGATATTAAATTAGCATACCATATTTTCAATTTGCAAAAAAAGTAATTATTCTAATATTTTGAATATGAGCTCTATTAAGACAGATTTTAAATTCAGACTTTTTTCACTCCAGTTTGTTTTATTGTATTAATTGTGTATAAAGTCTTAATATACCTGTACCTTTAATAATATACAACATTTAATGAATTTACAAACACATTTTTACATAATCAAAAGATTATTTTTTAATTTTGAATTAATAGTAAACACAGTTGCCAAATATTTAAAAGCACTAATTAATTTACATTCATATAATCATGAATCAGTACTGAATTAGATGAACGTTCCATAAAAGAGATTATTTATACTTTGATTATAGTTGAATTTTCAATAAAAAATAATAAAGATTAAATTTTTCAATACATATTGAAATGACAAAATACAATTCAAATGAACAAATCTCACTTCACAATATATTTTTTTAAGAAGCATATGAATCAATTTAGCTCATGCGAAGCAACCTTCTACGAATCTGATTACACAAATGCAAAAAATATTTTTAAAATGTGAATAAACAATGAGATAAGCAATTTGTATGCGGATTTATTTACCTCTTAATGAGATAAGCAATTTGCATGCGGATTTATTTATCTCTTAACCCCCTCACTGACAAGCCCGTGTTAATACGTTCACTAAGCTCCAGGTTTCACTGCAATACAAGCAATATTTAAAGTAATATAATTCTATTGATTTAATGTATTTTTTATACATTGAACAATGATTAATACTTCCATGGATTGCATTCATATTCGTTATTAAGTTTTTTTTATAAAATGTTCAAAGAATAATTTTTTTTTAACATTTAAAACAAAATGCAGAGAAAACATTACAATTTTGCCCTTTTCCAAGACAGTCGGAGGGTTAAGTTATTCTGCTTATCTCATTGACAATATTCAGAAATAAAGGACATGTGAAATAAAGACTAATATAACAAATTAGTGAGAGAACACATTTTAACCACTATCACCAAATTTACCCACTGACATTTAGTTGAAACAGCATAACATTTAAAATTTAGTTGAAAATATTCATTCAGAGCAGGGTCGTGCACAATAGGTGGGAGGAAGGACACCCTCATTAGTTTTTTTTCCCTTTTCAATAAAATTTATATCTCTAATATTTCTTAATATGACCAAATGACAGAGAAAACAAAAATTTGTAAGTAATCTAAGATGTAATTAATGTAAACAAATGTCCAGTTAATTTAATGAGTAATTACTTCAATGCATAATTAGTGCAAATTTCTGTGTAAATATTTTTGAGACTAAGATAATACCAGACTTGTATAAAATCAAAAACTTTCTGTGCACTTAAATATTATAACTTTCTGCAAATTAATGTTTAATAAAATAACGTGTTATATTACTTTGATGGTATGAATTAAAAACAGCATTTTTAAAATAATTACCATTTAAATAAAAAATTAATTAATATTAATTACAGAATAATTATGTTGGTTAAAAAAATAATAAAGCTAAAAATCCATGATAAGAAGGGGTGAATTCTTATCAGTTATTTTGTCATTTGATTTAGAAACAGCCCAATCCGTAATATTGTGATCTCTTCTCACAAAATGCCAATCACTGTGTTCACAGAAAGAATGGACATTGCTTCTGAAACAACTGAATCGCATTTTGTAAGGAGAGGTCCATTCATAGGTATCATCATTAAAGAGACCGATGAGTTTTTATTGCGGCCCTTAGACGAAATTCTTGTTTTTTCCGCGATCATTTGGCGAAATTTCCATTTTTCTGCGATTTTTTGACGAAATGAGTTTCTTTCCCGCGAACCATTGACGAAATGTGCACTTTTTTCGTGATCTTTTGATGAAATTCACGTTTTTTTCGCGGCGTTTTGATGCAATTAACTCTTTTTTTCGCGGCATTTTGATGCAATTCTCGGTTTTTTTCGCGATCCTTTGACGAAATTAGTTTTTTTCCCGGTGGTTCTTTGACGAAATTTACATTTTTTTTGCTATCTTTTGACAAAATTCGTGCTTTTTCCGCTATGCTTTTACGAAATTCGTTTTTTCCTGCGCTTTTTGGACGAAATTTGCTTTTTCTGCGATTTTTTGACGAAATTCGCTTTTTTTCGCGATCCTTTGACGAAATTCGCATTTTTTTCTGTGGCTTTTTGACGAAATTTGTGTTTTTTCCCGATCCCTTGACGAAATGCGCGCTTTTTGTGCGTTCCTTTTACGAAATTCGTGTTTCTTTCGCAATCATTTGACAAAATTAGTTTTTTTCCACGATTCTTTTACGAAATTGCGTTTTTTTTTCCGCTATGCTTTAACGAAATTAGTTTTTTTCCCTGCGCTTCTTTGACATAATTTACGTTTTTTCTGCGATTCTTTGACAAAATTATTTTTTTTTCACGATTCTTTACAGAAATTTGCATTTTTTCTGCAGTCCTTTAACGAAATTAGTTTTTTTCCGCGATTCTTTTATGAAATTTGTGTTTTTTTCGCGATCCTTTGACAAAATTCTCGTCTTTTCCGTTATGCTTTTACAAAATTCGTCTTTTTCCTACGATTCTTTGACAAAGTTTTTTTCCCATGATTGTTTAAAGAAATTCGCTTTTTTTCAGCGATGCTTTGGCAAAATTGGTTATTTTTTCTGCGATTCTTTGACAAAATTATTTTTTTTCCATGATTCTTTAAAGAAATTCGTGTTTTTTCCACGATGCTTTGGCAAAATTGGTTATTTTTTCTGCGAACGATTGACGGAATTGGTTTATTTTCGGCGACCATTTGTTGAAATCCGCAATATATTTCAGTGATTTTTTTATATCTGAATTTTCGGACTGATGGCCGATTTTTTTAAATTTTCGGAACCGAATGCCTTAAAATTTCTGAACAGAATCACCCCTGACAAACAATAAATAAATCGTACATAAAATTGGAGAACATTTTTAATTTTTGAGTATTAAAAAAAAAAAAAAATACAAGAAATCCCCCCCCCCCCCGTAACAAATTTTTTGCAAAGTTCTGAATTTTGCGGAAAATTTTCCACGCACGGCGTGCACGTGTGCATCTATATTATACAACTCTGGATAATACAGACATAAAACAATGTAGCAACAAACTTTAAAATTTATGCAGATGCAGGATTTTTTTTTTTTTTTTTACGATTTAAATTTTGATTTTTAGTATGAAGAATAAACACTGAGTACAATTTTTATAAAAACATGTTTCATTATATTTTCGTTCTTTTTTAATAGAAAGATTCTGGGTGAGTACTTCTACATCAAACAAAAACACAAGTGTTCAATATAATTACAAATGTTTTGTGTTTCAACAAACCAAGCTGTAAAAAACAAGTAACTGATCCATTTATTCTACATAATTCATTCGCATTATTAACACATAATGCAGCATTTCAGGAATTTAAATTTTATGTAATCGCGAAACGTCTGTCATTAAATAAAACAAAAATTACTATTCAGAGTTTCTAGTATGAATTCGAAATTTCTGAACTGAAAAGAAATTCCTGAAATGTTATGCTTCAGATGCAAAAAATAAATAAATAAAATAAAAAGTTAAAGGTGTTCTTAAATGTGTTTCCTTCAGTCAACATCATAAACTGATATAGTATTTAGCTGAAAATTTCCAGTATTTATTCTCAGGTGACTAAAAAATTAAAAAACATTCTATGTTTTGCTATTAACTGAATAGATCTTTAAGATGCATCCAACTGCTACCTGAAGACTCATTTTCCTACTAACCACAATCCAAAATTCAACTCAAGATGAAACTTTTATGTCCCTTTTTAATCATTATCATAGAAAACAGAAAGCATTCCCTTTTCCTTAAAACTGAATAGCAATACCTGCAAATTCCATGCATTTATGAATAAAAATGTCATGAATGCATCAGAAAGTAGCAAGTTTAGGTTTGGGAACACTTAAGTTAGCACTAATGCACCACAAATGTAATCAATTGTCATTCAATAAAAAATGCAATATTTACCATACAAACATCAATATTGCATCCATCTATTATAATAAACATTCAAAGACATACATGCAATGCAACAAACTCTCATGCAGAGCTTTTAATGACAAATTCTTCGATTGCAGATTTTGTGGAAAATGTCTAACAAATAAAAGTATGAAAAAAGAAAACTAACTCAAACTAATGAAATACATCAAGAAAATAAGTACTACTCTAACCTACTATTAAACAAATATTAACTCACAGTATAATACATAATAATTTGCTAAAGCATTTTTTAAAGATGTATAAGGCATCCATCCAGGACCGAAACTAAGGGGAGGCAGAGGGGGCATGTGCCCTGGGCGGCAGAACAAAGGGGCACCAAATGAAGGATTATTACCTTTGGAATGGATCATTTTCTTCTGATCGGCTGATGGCTTCCATTATTATGAAACAGCCATTATAAATGAAGTGTTAGGTGAAGATGAAAGAGCAGTCGTAAAAAGTTAGAACTCTGATTTCCTGGTCAGAATGGGGAAAAAAAATGGCCATAATTTTTTAGAACTCTGATTTTCTGGTCAGAATCGGGAAAAAAAAATGGCCATAATTTTTTTTTCCATTCTGACCAGAAAATCAGAGTTCTAACTTTTTACGACTGCTCTTTCATCTTCACCTAACACTTCATTTATAATGGCTGTTTCATAATAATGGAGTCCATCAGAAGAAAATAATCTGCTAAAGCGGAAACTCTGTTAAGCGGACTCGGACAATCGGTACTCACTCCACTGTATATTTTATTTTTTAAATGATCTTTAGAATACTTTTGTTGGTGCTCAGAGGAGGGGGTCATGACCCCTGTGACCTCCCCCTTGGATCCGCCATTGTAGATTATGTAGTTCAGTATTACGTATTTTAAATTTTAAAATAAGTCGGCTATTAAAAAATTAGTAAAATTCTCTTTGTAAACATACTTTGCGGAAGAGGGGCGGGGGGGGCGGGGGGGCACCAAAATCCATGTTTGCTCTGGGTGCAAAAAACGCTAGTTTCGGACCTGCATCCATCACTTACACATTATGTAAACATTTAATTCACCTATACTTAAAAACATGCTAAGCTAAATAGTCTAAGCTAAACATTTAACAAACATTAAGAAAACCACTTAGTCTAACTTCCAGGTGGCATAGGAGGATAGCATCCTGTAACAGGATATTGGATGCCTATAACGAATTATTGAAAAAAAAACAATGGCAAAGTTAAAATTTTACAGTATAACAAATGCATATTAACTGTAAACAAAAAAGTTATAATTCATTTAAATTTAACTGGATACTAAATCTGAATTCAGTAAAATGAAATTAAAATAACATTTTTTAGTTTCCGGATATATTTAAACTTATTTTCCTTCAACAGTTATAGCTAGAATTGCTTTTGTTTTCAATCTTTAGTCACTTAGCATAACTAAAATTAGCTAAGTGACATAGGTTATTAAAAGTCAGTTAATTTAAAGCAGAAATATTTGAAAATATACATAAAAAAAGATTTAGATGGCATAAGCTTAAATAAAGATTCTAAAAGCCTTTTTATATTAGTGTAAAAAGTTTCTGTTGTTTCAAGAGTTTAATCAGTGATTTTTTTATCTTCTAAAAATAAGTTAGGAGTACTTTCAGTTTGACTGAACTGAACATTGAAGAATATCAACATTTAAAAGATTTCAGATAAATGTGGCATGTAGACTATTGTAGACTATTTTTTATTAATCTATGCTCAGTGTTTTTAAAAGCAAACATATTTGTTGTTAAAAAATTATGCAAAAAAAAAAAAAAAAAAAAAATCACATTAGATAATCACAGTAACTTTGAAGATTGCATAGCAGGAATTACTAAATTAAAAAATTTGTTTACCCTTATTAGATTAAAAATTTTTAAAGATGTATGAATACCATAAAACACACATATTACAATATATATTAAAACACACATAAACACACGTAAACACACAAATAACACCTGCATTCAACAGTTAAAAGGTATATATAAATATTATACAGACATACACACAATAAATACAATAAACCCAACTGGAGTGAAAAATTAGCCAGAGCCAGGAATCGAACCCGGGACCACAGTATACAAGACTGCTGCTCTAACCACTGAGCTACTCCGGCCGATGCCTGAGTCTGCAATTTCTCACTAATAAACCATGTTGGAGAAGTCATCAGCCATCAATATGACAGCCATGGATGACCGGACAATGATGAATAGATTTCCCCAACATGGTTTATTAGTGAGAAATTGCAGACTCAGGCATCGGCCGGAGTAGCTCAGTGGTTAGAGCAGCAGTCTTGTAAACTGTGGTCCCGGGTTTGATTCCTGGCTCTGGCTAATTTTTCACTCCAGTTGGGTTTATTGTATTTATTGTGTGTGTCTGTATAATATTTATATATACTTTTAAATGTATGAATACCCATTAGACCGGGGTGAAAAAACAAAAAGTTTGCAAATCTATTCAATAGTGCGGAAAAGTTGCTACTCGTCAATACAAACACAGTGAGAAAAATTTTCTTGAAATCTGGCAATATCTTCCATTTGCGGATCGCAATCAAAATTTTTGAATTTGAACAAAAATTCAGATAAGAAAAATCGGTAATAGGTGTAAATTTTGTTCGATCTAACTAATATTTTTGTACATAGTATAATTTCGAGGTGTAGAAATGAGAAAAAAATACGACATATCCTTCCAACCCCCTCAAGGTAGTAAAAATGGCCAATTTTCTTAGAATTAACCTAAATTACAGGATTTGTAAATATTGACTAATCGACCTGATTTTTTGTATATAAGGCAACCTTGTGGCTAAAAGTTGAAAAAAATATCCCCGTCCGTTTTCCCTGAGGGGGTACACGAGGTCGAAATTGTGCATCTCTTGGCCCGCCCTTCAAAGGACGGTTCAGGACTCACCACGGGAAGATGGCTGCACTGCGAGCCACACCCACAATCTACCGAACCAATCAACCAAAATGTGGGCATATGGACTTATGCATATCCACATGCAGATTCAGATACTGTGAATTCTGATTTAGTGTCAAGTTTTATCATGGTAGCACGAGAAACGAGGTTGGCTTTTATGAAACCATTATGTCGCTCATGCCCATAAACTTTCGAGGAGCCCTGTAATACCAGCTTGACACAGTGCTCTACGGCTTGCGTATGACATTGTATGTTTCCCAGATTCAAAGGAGGAGTTGGCTTTTCCCAATTAGAAGTCATGTCTGCAACGACGGCTGAAGAAATTTTTACCGTAACAGGTGGACAGGTATCTTGCTTTCAGACCAATTTATGATGGCACAATAATCATTGGCACAGCCATCTCTACACCGGCCAAATCGCTAAACTAACTCCGGCAGGTCACGTGACCAGTCGAAGGCGGTTAAATTGAAGCGAAATCAAAGTGACGGTCGCCATTTATTCTGTTCTTGAAAATTCCATCGTTGATGAATTCAAGTCGCAGTTTTCGTATAAAGTTGCACATTGTTCATGATTTTCATCTTTATACTATCTATTTTATTTAGATACTTATGTTTTATTTCAAGAAAGTGTATCATGCGTTTTCCCTGCGTTTCATGTGCTTCCCTAGTGTTTCATTGTTTCTCTCTCTGAAAAGAAAATATGGCTCTCAAGGATTCGGAAATATAATTTTAATTTCATCTAAAAGGCTAGAATATGCATTAAATATTCTAAAATGATGTTCAGTGGATATCACCAAGGATTAACATAACTATTGAAGTAAGTTCTGATTTAACTTTTAAAATTTATTGTCTTAATAAAACAAATTATATCAGACGCTTGGTTTGAATATTAGCAATGTAAGAAAATAAGTACAAGGTTGACATGATTGTTAAAATATATGATGAATGTACAGTTATATGTCAGTAATTATTATATCTCTCTAGAGAAGTTGATTGAAAATGAGAAAAGACTAATAATTCAAAAGCTCTTTCATAATAAACAAAAATATTTAGATAAATTGCATTTCTTATCTAAATATTTATCAATAAATCAAGCACGAAACAATTCCTCCTAAAGGAGGAATTCCACCTATTTTAAAGCAATTTTGGACATTTTCTGGATTGATGCAAAAATGCAAAGAAAATATTGGAAGCATATATGAAAGGTGGGGGGGGGGGGGGGGGGTCTAGGAAATTTAATAATAATTTTGTTTACTCAAATCGTCTGAATTTGTTTCTGAATTACTGTGCAAAAAAGCCATCAAATCAAAGGTGAATAAGCATCTGAAAGTGGTGTAAATTGTTTCTAAAATGTCTTTCCAGAGTGATTTTTTTAGACTTTAAAAGGTAAAGGAAGTTTCCATAAGGTTCTTTTTGGAATAGAATATTTTTTTCCTAATTAACACTTTTGTGTAATTTCAGTGATGCAATTTTGGAGATGTATTTCTGGAGTAAAGATTAATTTGACTTGCTTGTATTTATGCAGCATGGAGGTTTGTTTTTTGTTTGTTTTTGAAAGAAGGGGTGAAATCTTAAACAGACAAACCTTCTAAAATAATATTTATTTTGACAAATTAATCTCTGTAGTTCACATAAATTCATCAGATATTTATGGTTTTACATCTTAGCAAACTGTCTTCAATTTCCTGTTTTGATTCAAAAGACCTGTAAAATTGTTAGTTTAAATTTCTTTTAATAAATTTTAAATTATTAAAAGAAAATCATACATACAGTAATATTTTATTTTATTGTATAAATAAGTTAAAATGTGTCCAAAAATATTGTATAGATGGAAAAAATTTTACAACTTTTTTTCTGTTTTCCACTTTCATGCCTAATAAATTTAGACGCATTTAAAGATCTTTAAATGATATATTAAACCCAGTTTATAAAAACATTGTGCCAATCCTACTTTTCATTGCATGTTATGCTGCTTTCTAAACTTGCTAAAACATCACTGTTGTAAATACTGTATAGATTCTAGTAATGTTGATTTTTCATATGAATTTTTTATTAAAAATTAGTTAACTTTAGGTTAAAAATGTAGTGAATGACTTTGATCATTTATGTAAATATTGTACTCACAGGGATCTGCCCAGATTTTTCTTTCTGGGTCCTATTTTTGAAATTGTGAATAGTTTTTCACATTTATCAAAAATCAATTTTTAATTTTGGGAATTTGAAATTATCGTTATATTCGGGTTCTTGTTATACATTTTTAACAAGACCCTTTTCATATCTATATCTTGATAATAGGTTTTTTGACAAGTTAGATAGTATTACTTTTAAAATTTGTGATGAAAAGTACAGTTTGGAAATGCAAAAGTTTTGTGTAAAGCTAATTGTTAAGTTGAAAAATTTTGTGAAGGGTCCTGTTTTAAAATAAAAAGGTTGTGAAAGGTCCATTAAAGGACCTAATTTTTCTCTAAACAGATCCCTGGACTCATGACAGCTTTATTTATTTAAAAATATGATGCAAGTTGTATGTAAGATCTTACCAAATAATTACTCAAAAATAGTTATTAAAAATTTTAATTAAGAAAAGAAATAAAAGAAAAATTTAAAAAAACTGAAAAATAAATAAATCTGTATTTATTTTTAGCATTCAACCTTAGAATATCTGAATTTCTTAACAATATGTGAATAATTTTTGTCATGTGCTTTTCATAATTTAAATATCAAATTTATCCTTTCATTTATTTTTAATTTGTGTAAATGCATTTAGCCAATATAATGTGTTATTCTTTTCATAACTAAGGGGCTGGCTCCACATAAAACTTTGATCATGAAGCTAAACAAACATTTAAAATTTTCTTTACTTTTCTGACAAATGTAATAGATGGGAAATATTTTTGTTAATTTTTGAATGATGACATACTAAGTTTCTTGTCAAAAGAAATTTTTAATAGATAGAAATTTTTAATCGATTGATTGAGCTTATTGAAAAATCTTTCAGTAAAATAATATTACAAGAAAACCGGGACCTGAAGGGAGATTCACTAGGCAGTGGCGTAGCTACACATTCAGCGCCCTGGAGCAAGTAAAGTTTGTGCGCCCTCTTGTCACTCAAAAAAGTTCAGCGTAATTTTGTTTTGAAGCTACATATATACATATATATATATGTAACTAGCTGACACGCCCAGCGTTGCCCGGGCCCCTTATAATAACGTAAACAAAACTCAAGTTTATATGATTTTATATATACCGAAAGTAGTTCAAATGAACCTGGCTTTAAGGGTGGCCCACTGCCTTCGGCAGCGTATAGTGTATTCCCGACAAACCTCTTTCTGAACGAACCTGTGGACTGAGCCCCCGCTACCAAAGGTACTGCATGCCAGGAGTGTTCCGTACGCTCCGGAGACAATCGAAAACCAAGTTGAATGAGTAAACCCCGTAGCAATCGAGCCCATATAACCCAAGATAAGAATGCGAATCCTGACGGTGGAACTATAATCTTTAAAACAATCGTAAGCTAAGTTGAATCGACCAATTTCCGTTGAAATAGAGCCCATAACAACCGAGAAATAAATGCGCCGTTAATGTTCGAAAATGGTAGTAACAGAAATCTAAGATAAATTTTCATAATGCAGAAAGTAGCTGAATAGTAAGCTAAGTTTAATTATTCAATTACCGTTGAAATCGGGCATATTGAACCCGAGAAAAGAATGCACCATTAATGTTCGAAAATGTTATTAACTGAAGTCGAAGACAAACTTTCATAATACAGAAAGTAGCTGAATCGTAATCTAGGTTGGATGAACCAATTCCCGTTGAAATCGGGCCCCTATAACCCGAAGAAAGAATGCGCCCCCAAGCAGTTTAAGGTGCTTGTCGCCCCCTCCCCCCTGTATATTTAACGAATTACCTTTCACATTAACGTGATATTTAATTTACGGATGAAATCCCACCCCCTCTAAAGTAAACCACTTACCTTTAAAAGTAGAGCGGATTTTAATTCACAAATATAGTGAGCAAGCGTAAGTTGATGCCGAAATAGAAGATTAATATTCAAAAAGGCGGTAGCGGGAGTATAAGGAAATTTTTTAGTGGTTATAAAGCAGCCGGATGACCCTAGAACTATGCTAAAAAAATTGCAAGATTATCGAATAATTTTTAAAGAAACTGCACCAAGGACCCTAAGAAGGCCATTAATATCCAAAATTGGTGGTAGCTGAAGTGTGAGTATTTTTTTTTCATGTGAGTAGCTGGAGGACCTAAGAAATTGTTAAGAAAAAAATCCTAGTGAATCGGACCACTTTTAACCCCTTCGGGACGGGAGACTTTTACGAAAATTTTAATCTTTTGTCACCGTTTTTTAAAAACAGAAATTTGTGTCTTCTTGAATCGAGAAAATGTGCTGATTAAACAAGGAAAAATTTACAGTAAAATTTTACTGGTGAGGAAAAACAAGGATTCTGAGCGCTTTTTGCGGCACGTATGCGTGTCGCTCGTCCCCAACGGGTTAAAGGAGCTATAATAGGGGGGCCGAAAGAAACCAATGGATAAGAGCAAGGCCTCAGATGAAAACATGTTGAAAGGTCCTAGTACTTAGCGCTTTAGATTTTCAATTAGTTGAAATTAAGTATAGGGTATAAGTATTAATCATTAGAAAATTTTTTCAAAGAAATGCTTAAAAAAAGAGCCCCGGGGTCAAATAAAAAGAGCCCAATGAAAATATGAAGGTGTTGGCTCGGGGAGCGAAATCCAAGACTTAATTTTGAAGTTATGCAATGAGAGTGAGACACAATTAGGGGGTGAAAAATGCATGGCGCACAAAAAGTTATCCTAGGGGGCCAGTGTCTTAACTGAAATGTAGAACCGAAAAAAAAACTAAATGGAAAAAGTGCCCCCCAATATGAAGATCGGATTAATAGGGGCACTTTATTAACAATTTAGGGCACAAAAACTTTAAGTGGTCCTGTACCAAGCCCCGGGAGTCCAGGGTCTCAACTGGAATGTAGCTGGACACAAGGAAATTTTTTAGTATTTTACATAGTAGTCAAAGGACGCTAGAACTACGTTAAAGAAAATTGCAAGAGAGTCGGATCATTTTTAAAGAAGCTGCACCAAGGGCTCCAAGAAGGCGATTAATATTCAAATTTGGTGATAGCTGAAGTCTAAAAAATTTTTATGTCGTTCGTGTAGAAGCTGGATTTCCTAAGATGTTGTTACGAAAAAAAGTTAGTGAATCAGACCATTTTTAAGGGAGATATAATAGAAGGTCCAAAAGGGGCCAACTGATAGTTGAGAGCAGGGCCTTAAGATGAAAACATGTTAAAAGGTTCTAGTACTTAGCTATTTAGATCTCAATAAGTCGAAATTAAGCATAGGGTATATATTAATCATTCGAATAAAATTTTAAAGAAGCGCGAAAAAAAGGATGGGAAATTCTTAAAAAAGGGCACTAGGTGTCCAATAAAAATATGAGGATGCTGGCCGGAGAGAGGAGTCCAAGTCTCCATTTTAAAGTTATGCATTGAAAGATTGACAATATTAGGGTGTGAAAAATGCATGGCGAACAAAAATTTCAAGGGGCCCAGGTTCTTAATTGGAATTTAGAAACAGAAAATAACTAAATGTGAAAAGGGCCGCCAAATCGAAGAAGATTGGATAAAAAGGAGATAAGTTATGAGCAATTCAGGGCATAAAAACTGAAAGGTGCTCTGGGAAGGGGGGGGGGGACATAAAAAATTAAAAATCTGAGCTCCAGGTGTATCAGGACCTGTCTTGGACTATCCTCACCCAAATTTTCAGACTTCTACATGCAATATATTTCACTAGCCACCACACACAGGGCGAAACTTTCTTTTATTAGTATAGAAGAGCTGACCCACTCGGTGTTGCCCGAGCCCGTGATAATATTCTTAAATGAACCTGAAATTTGTATGATTTAATTCTTAAGGCTGTTCTTAAATCTAAAGGGGCAACTTTATGACATACGTTTTAATTAATTTTTGCTCGAAAACGCATGAAACTGGCAGGTGTTTTATTCAGAAACTCTAATCGAAAGACGTTTTCCGTATTTTTTGTAAACACAATAGATCTGACAGAAAATACTGTCAAAGTTGGCGTTTTAAACGGAATTTCCAGACCCAGAACAGCTTCCCTCCCCCTCCCCCCAGCTAAATTTGTAGCCGTGGGCTGATGTGTATAACGTGTTTAATTCCGGCTCTTATTATTGTTTTGTAATCTGTATTGATGAATGTTTAGTTACCACAAAAAAAAAAAAAAAACCTTCAAAATTTTCGTTTTCTTAGTTTTCATCTGTAAAATGGTCAATAATTTTCTTCAACTTGTCAGGCTATTTTTTTTCACATCGTAAAATAATTATTGTAAATGACTACTGTTACATCGTACATATAGGTTTCTCAGCGGTGAATTCTTTGGCTACAATTTTTTCTGTAAAGTAATCATCATGATAAATTTCTAAAACATTTTTAATAGAAATGTACCAAAAAGATTATTGTTTGGAAATAGTGGTAGCCAGTAAATTGACCGATGAGAGCCCTGTTAAATAAGTTTTGATTACTTTAAGATCTGAAAATCTTCAACAGTCGTCTACGGAAAAGTTAAAAAAAAAAATCAAGCATGTTGAAACGGTGTTGCCGAAGTTACTTGAGGCTGCAATATGGTATGAATTAAAATTAAAACTTCCTGAATAGAAGTCATTTCTTTCAACTGTGTATGAAAAATATTTTAAATCGAAATAGTTGAGGTTAAACACAAGGTAAAACATCGTAGGAATACGCTGATTGTAACAAGATTCATCTATAATGTCTGATTAATAATGAAAAAAATATGCAAATATTTTAAGAACTCTTTATTTGGCTTTTTCTAATTTTGCGCCCTGAGGATTCGTGCGCCTGGAGCAGTTTGCTCCAACTGCTCCATGGTAGCTACGCCCCTGTCACTAGGCACTCAATGACAATATAATTTTACTAGTGGGGGAAAAGTCCGCCTTCGACAGCCGCCATTTTGAATGAGCACCCAGGCCTAGTATTCAGAGGGCTGTGTCATTGGCGTCAAAATTTATGGCCGGAGATAGAAACAGAAACTTTCTGACAAATGTGCCATTTGTGGGAGTGTCTTTGGATTTCGGTCCCAGCTCTCGAACGTGCTGCCTATCACCCACTGCTATTGAAAGGAAAAGTTTTTCTGGATGGGCAAAGAAAAAATTTGTTTGAAAGACCTTTACCACTTCTAGGGCTTTTGCAAACAGCTGACTGGTTGTGAGTCTTTGCCTGTAGTTGATTTTAAAAGAATTGAATGCCACATTCTACACATTGACCCATAAATCCTGAGTAAAGATCAGAGATACCTGCTCACAGAGTTGTATAATATAGACGCATGTAGAAAATTTTCTGCAAAAATCAGAATTTTGCGGAATCTTTCTTAGAAGTTTTTTTGTTGTTTTTTTTTAAATACCGAAAAATTGAAAATGTTCCCCAATTTTATGTACGATTTATTTATTGTATGCCAGAGGTGATTCTGTTCTGAATTTTCCGAAAATTAAAAATCGGCCATCAGTCTGAAAATTCAGACATAAAAAAATATCACTGAAATATATTGCGGGAATATATTGTTGAGATAATTACCAATAAGTAATATTTCAGTAAATTACGTTAGCAGAGTGATTTAAGCAAATGGAAACGTAATTGCTTTATGTCCCAACCTCGAGTGAAAATTACATTAAATTATTTAATCTATTATAATTAAATCCTTAAATGAAATTAAAATGTTAAAACAGTTCAACATGCTGAAATATAAGATAAGAAAAAGTCAAACTACTATGTGATCTAAATAACAAAAGGCAAATTTAAAAGAAACAAACATTTATTTAAATTTAGTCAAACAGATAAATTAACTAAAGAATAAAAATACATAAAACATACCTCACTAACTTTATATTTAAGTAATATTAATTATACATATCTATGTAGAACAAATTGTACTGAGTTTAACACTCCATGACACACTATTGCAGAAATATGAAAATGTAGAATTAAACATCTTTCATTTCAAATGTCCCAGAGCACGAAAAATAATTTATCATTGAAAAGCTACACTTCGTTTTAAACCAATTACAGCGTTTTCAAAGATATACTGCAGTGTAACAAATGTCATTCCCGACCAGGAAACCGATAGACAATCAACAGTTCGAAAATACGATTCACAAACTCTCTTCGCCAACGTTGAGGAATTTGGAAAAAGCTCAGCTGACACTTTAACACAGCGACGTCTTCTTTTCAAATTAACACTAAAATTTCTCGAAGCTAGAAGTCACAAACTACGGCTTTCACTATTCCATCAGACGAATTAAAACAAAGATCAGTTGATATTCAGTTGATATCCATATGGCAACTCCAAGAAGAGAAAGACTAACGTTCACCGTGCGTTTCCTGTTTAAACAAACTTCCATGCTGATAAAACATCACTAGACTTTAAAAACCTGCTCACTTCATGTTAAAAGGGTAAATCCCAACTGCCAAAGAAACACGCTGGCCGAAACATATTTAAATGGTTCGGACATGCGTATCAGCTCCCGGCACATGCAAAGCAGACGGTTTCCAGAATGTTCAAATGTTCCAAATGTTATTAATTTACTTTCAAGAAAATTAGATCCTACCCCCCCCCCCCCCCCCCCACCCCTCCCTCCCTCTTTGAGTTTATCCGGCATTTACGATATACCAATCATTTTAGATAGTGGGAAGAAAGTTTATTATATAGGTATGACGAAAAGGAAATTTGATATAAGATTGAAGGAACACAAAGCTGACATAAAATTTAATAGACAAACCACAGCCCTTGCGAAATTCTGTTCTAGAAGTCAGATTAAAGCTATTGATTATGACAACACAAAGATCATTTGGCCATGCACCTATCCACATAAAAGTTTAATTAGGGAATCCATGGAAATTGAATTGAGGAATGATGAGGTATGTAATGAAGGTGTTTCTTATGGCATTCATAAGTTGTGGTTGGACTATCTGAAGCGAATGTAACTCAAAGCTGAAGAAGTTTGACATCATTTATGATCTAGTTTTTCCAAGTTCTTTTCTATGGTTGGATGGTTGCGCGTAGTTATAGAGATATTTTGGAATAATGCTGTTTCAAGACGTGCTCAACAAAGTATGTTTATTTTCTAACTTTTACGGACTTATTAGTTTCTTTCTCTCATTTGCTGGAATATGACCCTGATGAAGACCACAGGGTGGTCGAAACTTGTTGGCTTTTAAACTTTTAAAGTTTTTATTTAACGTTTTAAAAGTGTTTTTATGTAGTATACGTCTTTAAGTAAAGATTTTTAATTTATTCTGTGATTTTGGTCTCAAGACGTAATAGTCCTTCAATATATATATAGTTGAGGAACCTAAACATAATTTTGAAAGATTCAAGAAATGCAGAAGCTTACCTGCAAAAGTCCAAGAAGTAGTGACGCAGGTCTTTCAAACAAATGCTTTCTTTGCCCATCCAGAAAACCTTCTTTCAATAGTAGTGGATGATAGGCAGAACGTTCGAGAACTGGGACTTTGGTGGGTACTGAAATCCAATGAAACTTCCACAAAGGGCAAATCTGTCAGACATTTTCTAGTTCCAGCCATAAATTTTGACGCCAATGATTATTATGGCATCATGAATTGGTCTGAAACCAAGATTGCCTGTCCAACTGTTTTGGTAAATGGTTCTTCAGCTGAAATTGCACACTTGATTTCCAATTTTAAAAAGTGAATTCTTCCACCGAATCTGGCAGACATACCATGTCATACGCAAGCCATAGAGAGTGCAGTATCAAGATGGTAACACAGGGCCCCTCAAAAGTTTATGGGCATGAGCAACATGATAGTTTCATAAGAGCCACCCTGCTTCTCATGCTAAAATTAGACACTAAATCAGAATTCGCAGTACCTGAATCTGCATGTGGATGTGAATTATTCTCCACAGCCACATTTTGGCGAGTTGGTTGGGACTGGCGGTTTAGCCACTTTCCTGTGGTAAGTTCTGAGTCGTCCTTAGAAGGACGGGCCAAGAGCTGCACAATTTCGACCTCTCATACACATCCGAAGAAAAGGATGGAGAGGGGAGGTATTTTTTTCGACTTTTAGCCTCAAGGTTGCCTTATGTACAAAAAAACATCAGGACGATTGGTCAATAGTTACACCTCCTATAATTTAGGTTAATTCTACAAAGATCGGTAATTTTCACCCCTTGAGGGGATTAGAAGCAAATAGAGGAGGGATGTTTGATATTTTCCACTTAATTTTCCACTTCAAGGACATGCTATTTACAAAATATGAGTTCGATCGGTCAAAAGTTACAACTTTTGCGATTTTTTGTTTATCTGCTCAATTTTTTCTCAAATTCGAAAACTTTGAACGCAATGCGCGAGCGGAAGATAATTTGATTTCAAAAATATTTTACCCCTGTGTTTGTATTGACAAGTAGCAACTTTTCTGCACTATTATGATTCGAAAACTTTGTTTTTCGCTCCGGTCTAATACCCATGCATCCTTCATTGCAATTGCATGCAAACCTTCATTATACAAGGCCAAAGTGTCTGAAATGCATCTTTATACTTTTAGAAATTAATAAAAAATAAACACTTATAATGGTTTCTTTATGTTCCATAAAGAAAGTATCAGTTTTTTTAAATGAAGTGTAAACTTGATTGACAGAGGAGGCCTGATACAGTCACCACCTAGATCTCTTAACATAACAGCTTTGGACTTTTTTTATAGAGACACATGAAAAACATAGTTTAATGTCACCGATCTCCAATTTGTGATGCTGACGAACTGAAAAGTTGAATTACAGCGATTACGAAGACTTGATTCTGCAATGCTTCATAGAACGTGATTAGAAATCTCATATAGACTCGATGTGTTGCATGCAACTAATGGTGCAGACACTGAAATTGTGGAATAAAACATTGCAAATAAACTGATATTTTCTTTATGGAACATAAAAAACCATAAAACATGTTTATTTTTAATTGTTTTTTAAAGCGTAAAAATACATTTCAGACACCCTGTATTTGCGCAAATTAAAAGGCAGGAAAAAACATGATATATACCAATTGTGAGATATAACCGATGACATTAAAAGGTTAAGAAAGATAACTTAGTTAAATACAAAATTAACGGTTGCCATTTGCCACAGGATGATTAAAAAATAACTGCTATTAAAAAATAATCTGCCAAGTGTCACATATTTAATTGGAAAATTTTCCAAAAAGTGCTCCCCATATGCTCTAAACATGTGTGTGCTTTTGATTTGATTCCTTGTCATATTATCGTACAGTAAATCTGCAATCAATTATTTTCTCCTGTCTCCAGAATACTCTTAAGTCGAACTATAATCTTTACTGACCTTCCATCCTGCCACTGCCTATTAAGGCAGAATAAAATTTTCCTTTATGCCATCATTGTTTCCACTCTTGCCAACCACAAAATGTTAAAATATTGACTTTTTTTTTTTTTTGGAATATTTAATTATACATTAAAAATATTAACAGAAATGTAAAAAGAAAGTACTGCTTAGCACTTATAAATTTTTAAAAAGTGGCCACTAGTTTGAAACAATGGTTATGAATAAAATTGTTTCTTATGACAACTGGTTACCAATGAAATCCCACAGTTTGCTATTTACTTCTTGTAAATATTTTGCATTTATCTCCAAAATGTTCTATGCATATTGTTGTATTCACATTTCTTTTAAAAAGGGCAGGGCGGATTTGCTGAAGAGGGAATTTTTGTCTGGTAAAAGGGCACTTATATCGAGTATAGGGGCACAATTTGTTCAGAACACTTTCATTGGATTATCATTTGTCAGTTCTGAGAAGTGGAAATTTCAACTCTAAACATTATTAGTATAAGTCCTAAATTTCCTAAAGGTATTTCGAGGAAGGTGTGTGTGTGTGTGGTGGGGGGAGCACACTCTGGATTCACTGACATATATTACCAAGGTAAACTGATATTGTACTGTATTTTTAAGAATGTGATAAAATAATCTCATTTTTCGAATATTCTACTTATGAAAACATGTGCTGTTCTGAGACTATTTTGAAATGAAAAATGCATTATGATTTGAAACAATTCAATATGCAGCTTCTTCATGTTTTTTTACATTGATTTAGAACTTACAACACATGAGTCAATCAGAGCCCAATAACAGAAAGTTATGGTTGCGTCTGCGACAGCAATTTAGTGGGATAAAAATTGTCTGCGGGAGTAGCGTGTTACATTTTCTTATGTACAAACATTATGAGAGTTAAAATAAGCAGCGTTCTTACTGATTAATACCAGGGGTGATTCTGAGTAAAAAAAAAAAAAAAATATTCTGAAATTCACAGCAAAATTTCCGAAAGGTTACAACAGGGGGGGGGGGGGGGACATGAAGAGAAAATCCACTACCGGCACTAATTATGTGTTTTTCTTGCACACTTTTGATGAAATTTGGGTTTTTTTGCGATCTTTTGACGAAATTTGCCATTTTTTTGCGATCTTTTGGCGAAATCTGCTGTTTTTTTGCGATCTTATGAGGAAATTCCTCGTTTTTTTCGCGATCTTTTGACGAAATTTGCCGTTTTTTTGCGATCTTATGAGGAAATTCCTCGTTTTTTTCGCGATCTTTTGACGAAATTTGCCGTTTTTTTGCTATTCTTTGACAAAAATGAGCTTTTTTTCGCGATCCTTTACGAGCTTCATGTTTTTTCCTCGATTCTTTGACGAATTTCGTGTTTTTTCTGCGATTCTGTGACAGAAATTTGCGTTTTTTCCAAACCTCTGGGACGAAATTCACGTTTTTCCCGGGATCTTTTGACGAAATTCGCTTTTTTACAGCGATCCTTTGGCAGAAATTTGCACTTTTTGCGATTTTTTTGACGAAATTCCGCAAATTTAATTCCGATCTTTTGACAAATTTCGTTTTTTCGCGATCGTTTTACAGAAATTTCGTTTTTTCGCGATTGTTTTACAAAAATTTCGTTTTTTCGCGATCGTTTTACAAAAATTTCGTTTTTTCGCGATCGTTTTACAAAAATTTGCGTTTTTTTGCGATCGTTTTACAAAAATTTGCGTTTTTTTGCGATCGTTTTACAAAAATTTGCGTTTTTTTGCGATCGTTTTACAAAAATTTGCGTTTTTTTGCGATCGTTTTACAAAAATTTGCGTTTTTTTTGCGATCGTTTTACAAAAATTTGCGTTTTTTTTGCGATCGTTTTACAAAAATTTGCGTTTTTTTGCGATCGTTTTACAAAAATTTGCGTTTTTTTGCGATCGTTTTACAAAAATTTGCGTTTTTTTGCGATCGTTTTACAAAAATTTGCGTTTTTTTGCGATCGTTTTACAAAAATTTGCGTTTTTTTTGCGATCGTTTTACAAAAATTTGCGTTTTTTTGCGATCGTTTTACAAAAATTTGCGTTTTTTTGCGATCGTTTTACAAAAATTTGCGTTTTTTTGCGATCGTTTTACAAAAATTTGCGTTTTTCCGCGATCGTTTTAAAGAAATTTGCATTTTTTCCGTGATTGTCTGACTAAATTCGTGTTTTTTCCTCAATCCTTTGATGAAATTAAAGTTTCTTCCGCGATTTTGTGACAGAAATTTGCGTTTTTCTTGCGCCCCTGGAACGAAATTCACGGTTTTTTCGGGATTTTTGGATAAAATTCAAGTTTGTACAGCGATCTTTTGGCAGAAATTTACGCTTTTCGAGATCTTCTGACGAAATTCCTCCTTCTTTCCGCAATCCTTTGACATAAATTTGCGTTTTCTCGCGATCCTTTGACATAAATTTGCGTTTTTTCGCGATCGTTTGACTAAATTTGCGTTTTTCCCACAATCGTTTGTCTAAATTCGCGTTTTTTCCACGATCCTTTTACTAAATTCGCATTCTCCTCGATCCTTTGACTAAATTAGTGTTTTTTCCGCGATCCTGTGACAGAAATTTGCATTTTTTCTACAACCCTGGGACGAGATTCATTTTTTTTTTTTTCTGGTCTCTTTTGACGAAATTCGCGTTTTTATAGCGACCCTTTGGATATAAATTACCGATTTTTTATGCGAACGATTGCCGAAATTGATATTTTTTGGCAACCATTTGTCGAATTCGCGATATTTTTTGTCAGAATTTTCGTACTTTTTTTTTTTTTAAGGAAATACTTTTTTTTTTTCAAGTGGGCAAATTTATCTGCAAGGTTCAAAATAAATCTGCGATGCACGTCACGCGTCTCGAACTTTCTGCTACCGGGAATCAGAGCAACAGAACTTCTGTTTTCAAAAGTCAGGGAGGGGAGGGGAGGAAGAGAAGAAGAAAAAGCCAAATATTTTGGGGAAAAAAAAGGACACAAGGAAGCTAATGGGAAACAAGGCATGGCACGTCAGCAGTTTAAACAAAAAGGGCAGGGCACATCTCCCTTTGAAAAACATCAAATGGGAATACTACATATTGTAATATTCTTAATAGAATTCAGGTTATTACCCTTATTACAATCAAATGACAATATAGTAACTTAAAAATTGTGTAAGATCCAGTATGGTTTTTTTTCTCTGTCGACATCTTAAAGGAGGATATACACAGGTGTGATTAAGGGTAAGGGATTAAAAATTTCAATCTGTTAAATGTTTCATATGATTCATCTACACATATCTTAAACATTATCGCAGTACACTTTTCAGTTGCAATGAAACAACTGTGAAACAATAAACAATGTTTTAAATATTAATTATAATTTCTATTAATCTTCAGCATATACACAGTAAAAAATAAATAAAATAAAAGTACCTTCACCAGCAGTATATGCAGGAGGAGGATCTACTGGCGCATATGGAGGTGGAATTTGAGTCATACCAGGGGGAGGGGGCTGTCCCTGATATGGCATCTGTGTATAGTTTGCTTTCGCTGCCATTATTTTAATTTACTGAAAAAAAAAATGTAAGAATGCTATTAAGAAATGAAATAAACTTATTAAATTATTCATTAAATAGGTATACTCATAGAGGAAAGAGACAGATGGAGATGCAGTATCCTGTAAAAACGATTTGCAATATGATGCACGTTATCACTCAAATTTAAATGTCCTCACTCAGCCTCAACAGAACAAGCACCTGGAACAAGGACCAAATTCTTTGACATCACCTAATGCAGTTTTTCTCCAAATGAAAGTGATCTGCTTATTTTTAAGCATTCTAAAGCAGCATTCCATTTACAAAACTGCATTTATTTTTAACGTTTTAGAATCAGTGTACATGACTGGAATGCTAAATTAGTCAATATTCAGTAATGGACAAGCTAATTATTACAAGAAGTTTAAGGAAATTTAACTCTAAAAATTGTAACAGGAAATGCAACTCCACGTAATAGTACTCTAAATCATTTTTTCGTTTATATATTTTTATATGGAACAGATGTCTCAGATGCACCAGGTTTGGCACTTTTTTTTTTACCCATTTTAGCAAGAAAACCTGTTTTCGTGCACTCGTCAGACTTAGCTTGCAAAAAAAAATGTTAGTTTCACTTTATTATGAAACAGTTTATACCTATATAAAAAATATTACAAAACATGTACAACTTTTATTACATAAATTATTTTATTATAAAATCGCAAAATATTTAATATACTAAAACACATCCCAGAGTGTCTGTACCTTTTATATTAGCATGCCTCCCCCACCCCCCATTTTCTCAATAACTTATAAACTGTAATTTTCTGAAAATCAGTATTTTAAATCCCCTATAATCACCAAGTATGCTTTTAAATTCTTGTTTAATACAATCATAAGAACAATTACTGCTTTTTGTGATGTCCATCACTGAAGTTTTGGGTGTTTTGATTTATTTCTGTTTTTACAATTAAATTTTGATTCACAATAGGAAATATGATAATTGGTTGAGATTGGTTAAATATCATTGATAGATTTATAGGTATATAGTATATTTTTAAAAATTCAATAGAATTATTATAACTATTAATTAAAAATAGTTTCTTAAGGATATGTCCATTAGTAGCACATTTACTCTACCTTTCCTTCCTATTTTTCCCCTTCATTTAAGATTAAATTCAAAACACCAGCAAGCATGAAAAAAAAATCATTTCTGACTTTTATATACCAATAAATAATGTAACTTTTACAATCTAAACAGAAAATTTTTAATTTAAAGGAATTTACGACAAAGGAAAATTTTTCACTGCCTACCATAACACAAATTTCAGATTTAACAGCACATAATTCAACTAATGACAGAATATCTAGAGCAAAACAAATTTTTAAAATAAATAACTACAGGAAATGCTCCATTATCGATGACGGAACTGAGAGTTGCGTCAATATCACTGTCAACTTTTTAAACTGCTAAATTTTAAACCTATTCTATTAATTTTTTGAAAAGATACTCAAATAAGAAACTAGAAATATAAGCAATTACAGGCTATAGTTAATACAATTATTTACACTTCTTATTAAAATATAGTTTTAAAGCACAAAAATGCGATTACATATACTTATTATTAACTATGATTTACATGTAATTAAAGAAAGGAATACAGAATACAATCTGTCGATTTTTTTAAAACTCAATGTTAATAAATATATTGCTAAAATTAATAGTAGTTGTAATTTACACAATTAACACATGAACTAAAAAAAACTTCCTCTTCGTTGCTTTAACTCATATGACACAGAGGAATTTGTTTACTTTTAGGACGCCAACCTCGTAGTCCCAATTATCAATCTAAAACAAAATTCACACATAAAAGATAAAGCAAAAAGTTTAGAAAAAACTTACAGCTCAAAGAGCAACGTATTCAAACTAAATAAAAGGTTGACTTACGTGATAATATTTACAATTTATTCATAACAAATCCACGGTTGTGGACTCAATAGCAGACTAGAATGACGTAACCAGAGAAATCACGTATTTCTTATTTCTTCTGTGGATGTAACAAACTCTCAAACCCATTTATTTAAATTACGTCATCTTTACTCCCGATTTTCTAGCCATCTGGTAAGCAAAAATTTAAGCTCTCTGCTGTCGGAACACAATTTCAAGATCGACTTAGCGAAAGCAAGGCGTTGTGAAAAAAATTTTGCAGGGCCCTTCCCTTTCAAATTAGTTAATTTTCTCCCATTCCGTATCGTTTCATCCAGTCATACTCTTCTTAATAATTCATTTAACTTTATCGGACTATAAATAATTACACTAAACTTAGAAATTTATGAACAGTGTTGAATTCAGACACTTTTCTCCGGGAGGGATTTCTGTGGCTCCGGGGACGGGGGGGGGGGGGGGGGGGGGATTGCGCTTTTTGACCATTGAAAACACAAAATCTCAAATCTTCAGGGGGCACATCTCATTGCTCCGGGGGGGGGGTCCCCCAGGGCCACACCCTGAAATCAACACTGTTTATGAAAAATAAAATAGAAAAACTTTTAAAACTTAGAAAAAATTCGTCTACTTTTTCAATAGTGGCGAAAGCGAGAAACAGTACCGCGTTCTTCCCTCAACCTTGTGTAGCTTTCTCATTTCGTTTGTATTTATTATTCGGTTATGAAAATCATTAAAATTATAAAAAACAGCGAAGAATGATGAATTTTATCTATATCAATTACTAATAAAAGAAACTTTCGCTCTCTCTGTGTGTGTGTGCGATTTCTAGCAAAATCTACAAGTACGAGGCAGAAAATTTTTGTGAGGCCAGCCCATGGCCCAAAGTATCTCCTGGCGCACCTTAGATTCAGAATTTTTTCTAATAATTAGCTTAGTTATTAATTTAAAATCCCACTTAAAGGAATGGAAAAGTATTCATTATTCTAAGCATAGATTTTTATCAAACGGCAGAAAATCTATATATATACCAGGCCCGTAACCAGATGGGGGCAGAGGGGGCTGAGCCCCCCCCCCCCCCTAGCTCCCTCTTAAGCCCCCTCTGGACATTTCACTTTTTTTTCAATAAAATGTACATTTTAACTAATACTAATCTGAAGGAAAAAACTATATCTAAAAGAAAACCATTTAGATCGTTCAGTTGCCTGAAATAGAACGGAAAATGCCAATTATTTTATAGTCAGAAGCATATTACGGTACAATTCTCAATATGCAACCGAAATGCGATAGTAGGAACATTTCCCTCTTCTCAAAAAATTAACCCCAGATGCACATCATATGTTTTGGTACATAGTAAATGGTCGAGGACAATCTATACTCGATAATCTCCGCAGGGTGGAACGGAAATAGACATATGTTATTCATCCTAATAGGTAATTAGTGAGCAATGGCTAAACGTCTTCAAGATAATCAATAAAAGCATGTTTCTAAATTTCAACGGCGAGTCTGCATACAACATGTTTTTAGCTGAGAAAGGAAAAAGCTAAAAAAGATTGTCAATTTATACAAATCAAATAAGAAAAATCTTTGTTTGAACAACATTGTTTCATGTCATGGGTGTCGGCAGAGGTTTAAATGAAAACATGGTTGCAGCATGTTTTTTGAATTTTTATCTGTTTTTTCTCCTTGTGTTTCATGACTTTGAAAAACAATTTTTTTCAGTTTGTCTTAAGTTTTTTATTTCGCTATTTTTTGACATGTTTGCAATTATTTTTATTTATTTATTTATTTATTTATTTAATTTTATTTTATTTTATTTTTTTGACAATGGAATAAAATTTGCAGCTATGGTTATTCAGACTCTAAGAATTTAACTGCGTTTTACATTTTACCAGGCTGTTTTCATGTCTAAGCCAGCTACTTTCTGAAAATTTTTTATTGATAAAGACATAAAATTTGCAGGTAATCGGAATGTAAGGAATCGAACAGCGTTTTATGTTTTTGTATAGCAATAAACAATCTATCTGAAAATGACGGTAAATTCGACGCTTTAGACTGATTTTCATGACATGACAACCACGGAATGGTGGTCAATCTGGTAGCAATTGGCTATAACTCTTGCAAGTATCTTGGATGAGTTCGTTAATCAAGTATGTACATGTTATTGTTTGTTTACAGAAACACACAAAAGCAAACATGCAAAACTTGTCAGCACAATAGTGCCCGAAATATCGTACCAAATTCAAACCTAATTGGAACAGTGTATTGATCTTGATAGTATCTTGGATGAATTCGTTAATCAAGTATTGTTCTGCCACCCCTAAGTGGTCACCTAATGAAAAAACTGGTCGTGTTCAAAACAAAGAGTACGCTAACCTCAAATCCAAAAGAGCTATTTTCAGACGCATTTCTGAATTTATTTTTGTTCGTAAATGCATAAAATTAGCAGATATTCTTATTCCTAAACTATGTCATCGAATGGAGTTTTCCATTTTTTGGTAAAGACAGAAGACCTTTCAGAAAATACTGTCAAAGTGGGCATTTTGAACCGAATTTTCGAAGCGAAAGCGTGAGAAAGGAGAAAACTTGTCACGTGACAAGAATCACATATGATTTGATATTTATTTATCAAAAAATGGAAAAGACTATTTCACTCCATACCATTTCTCTAGCCATTCCTGTCAATTTTATCCCTTTAAAAAATGAATCAGAAAATGTGATAGAAAGTTTCGCGATGTTGATTAGGGAATTTGAGAACCGCCTAAATGAATATACCTTTACTTTCGGTTCTCAGATACATTTTTAACTTAATTTCATTATTTGTATTTTGAGCCGGAAGACAAACCAAATTTTTTGGTTCCCCCTTTTACTCGGGCGCCCAGGGTATATGCCCCCTGGCTTTCCTCTAGTTTAAACCCTGAGGTCATGAATCACCCTGATGTATATTAATTATGTTAATTATGGATTATCTATCATGAAAAGAATTTATTTATCTTGCTCAATCTGGTGGGTAAATATAAATTTGCCAATAAGAGTTTTTTTTTCTTTTTTAAATCTTTTTAGAAAACTGCTATTTATAATTCAGAGAAATATTGAATAATCGAAATTGCATTTGCTGTCTGTTTTTACATTATTTTTGAATGGGCTGAGTTAAGTGAGATCAATAGCAGGCACTAATATAATAAATTGTAAAGTGCAACCGAAATCAGTATTCAATGCATGATTTTCTTCATTGCACATTTGTTAAAGTAGTCAGTTGTTGTCAGGAAAACTTGTTTTAATGCCAATTAATATTTTTTACTTATATCAATTGTGAATGTAATCAGAAATATTTTTAATTACGACATTTTCTAAAATATTCTCAATGAAGTGAAAACAGTAATAGGCTATGAGAATTTGAAAATCTATGCTAACCAGTCTGCAATGCATGATTTTCCTTTATTAAAATCTGAATGAAGTTACTTTTTTATGAAATGTCGATTTCAATTTATGTTTTACATTTTAAATACAGTAAAACCCTGCTATGACAAAATCCTACGGAATGAGAAAAATTTCTATTTTAGATAGGTTTTCGTCTTAGTAGGCATACACCCCTAATTGTTTTGTACTTCTTTCCCCAGATTACGATTTTTTTTTCAGTTTAAGAATTTCGTTATGCAAATATTCCGTTATAAACAGGTTACGTTACAGATAAGTTCTTTTAAGGCCAGTGCTAAAAGAAAAAGTACTCCTTATTCTACATAAGCAATAAAAATGTCAACTGGTCTTTCTTTTCCAGCCATTCTGTGGTCATTACCAAAAAAAGGAGTCTCAGCAATGGATAGAGGCAGAGACGCATTCGTCGGAAAGATTTCGGATCCGATTCAGATCCCACAAAGGTAATAAAACATGAAAAGCACTACTTAACCGCGACAAAATCATGGCCATTTGTAGGCAGCGTTCGTTAACAGCAGAAGTTTTTAAGCGGTCAGGCAGTGCTTTTCATGTTTTATTACTTTCGTAATATGTAGTACGATCCGGAATTCAGTCCGACAAAATCCATCTCCACCTCTTTCCATGGTTGAGACTCCCCTTTCTTTTGTTGACCGCAGAACAGTTGGAAAAGAAAGGTCAGTTGACATTTTTATGGCTTTCGTATGAGGTTTTAGAAAAACAAGCAAATAAACACTGCTTATAGAGAGATCCGTTTTAACAGGTTTAGTTGTACTTAGATTGCATAAAACATATGGATTGTTAAAAGATGTTAGCCCAGCCCCACAAAAATTTTTCAGAGCCCCCCCCTGGTATTACTAGCTGGTTACGGCCCTGATATATACTAGTGAATTTCGCTGGTCGGTTTCTCAAGAAACCTGAATCAAACGAAATGTATCTAGCAAAGATGAAATGTGTTTACCTATTTTTTTCAGTATGTTTGTTATCTTGAATTTCACGTTTCTACCTAAAATGGCTGCTGAGATATGTCAAATGCTCTAAAATTTTCGACCCCCCCTCTTTTAATCCACTTACGGTGGGAAATTTGTAAAAACGCTGAAACATGTTTTCAAGTATTTTTAGTAGATTTATTTTCTGGAATTTCACGTTTCTGCCTAAAACGGCTACTGAGATATGGCCAAATGTTCTAAAAATTTCAACACCCCCTTTTAACCTCCTTCTGAATTTCCAAAAACTCTGAAACACATGTTTAATTATTTTTTTAGTATATTTGTTTTCTGGAATTTCACGCTCTTACCTCAAACGGCTGGTGAGATATGGCAAATGTTCTAAAATTTTCGACCCCCCCTTTTAGAAGGGGGATTTCTAAAACCGCTGAAATATGTGCTTAATAATTTTTTTAGTAGGTTTATTTTCTGGAATATTACGCTCCTAACTAAAACGGCTACTGAACGAGATATGGCCACATGCTCTAAAATTCCCCCCCCCCCCCCCCCCAATTTTCATGCTTCTAGGTTCAGTTGTTTGGGCTGGGCCTTTTATATATGGAGATAAAGACTAAAAACTATCTCAAACGATTTTCCCCCCATAGGTCGTAATGTAATGGAATTCGACTGTTTCTAATCCCCCACTTCAACCCACCGCGACCAAACTGCCTTACTAACAGCAGGAGACCAAGGGCTATTTAACCACTACAACCACGTGTGGGTGACAGTAGGTGTTCATGGAGAAAAGTCTGTCTTTACCCACAAACAATTCACTTATATATAGATAGATAGATAGATAGATTACGCTATCGTATGTGGCACAGAAATCGTGGTTACTTGTTAATTGTTTAATAGCAACGCCCGAATGAAACGCATCTCATTGGTTATTGAACAGCATTTAATGCACCTCCATACCTATAAAGGGGGTTACCATAGGCGGGACCCTGTTCTGTCGCCAAATGCCGCCAAGTTTGCGCCAACTTAGCGATATATCGCCAAAAGTGACGCCAACTTGGCGATATCTCTAATATTTCGCCAAATTCGCATAGACTTCCATTGTAAACCAATAGGGTTTACTTTCTTACAGAAAATCAACAAATTGAGATATTTTAATGCAACAAAAACTAATATTAGCTTAAGGGATTATATTAATTATATTTAAGGGAGTTCAACTAAATTAAATTATGAATAAAAGTAACAGGATACAATACTTAGCATGCTTTCCCAAATATAAATTTTAAGAGATACCAAACTGGTCGCCAAGGGCGGCTAGTTTCTTCGAAAAACTGGAAGAGAGGGGGAGGGCTTGCTGGAATGAAGGGTTGCAAAGAGCAATAAATATATTGGACCTTTTTAAGGAGGGCCCTATTTTAAAATCTACCGGATCTAAAAACTCGAAAATTGCACAGCCAGACGCAAAAAAAAAAAATTCCTCTTTCAAAAATTCTAAAAATTACTTCGATACTCCTATAAAAAGTTGAGAAATCCATTAAAAATCGATTTATAAAATCTCTTGATTTCTGTTAAAATACAAGACGTAGAGCACAGATGTTTGTAATTTTTCGGAGCCCAGACAACTTTCGCCAAGAGTGGTATTGTTTTTTCCTAGCCTATAAAATTTTTGCAAATATTGCATTTAGGGATTTATAATTAATGTAATCATGTGTAATTTTTTCGCTGATTACAAATATGTAATTTTCGTTAAAATATTTCCAGTAGAACTCTAATTATCAATTAAAAATCAGATTTAGTGAAAGGATTTATTTTGAATTTCATTTCCTTCTCCCTAACGGCATTTATAGCACCAGCAGATAAAACCACAGGTAATTTTTGGACTAGGATTTTTTTTGCTGTGTGTAACATAGTTACAAATAGTGCAGTTACAGACTTTAAAGGTATGCGTCTATTAATATTTTTGTCGCTATTTCCAAATATCTAATTTTCTTAAAAATCGATTAAGAACTTTTTACTTTACCAAAAAATCGATTTTTAAAAAGAAAAAGAAAGACTTGCCAACGGCACATTATTTAAATCTAAGCTTCCTCCACTAATTATCTTTATTTTACTTGCGATTTTTTGGATCAATTTTAAAATTTCAGACATTTGATAACACTTAAAAAGTTTTAATGAAAGAGGCGGAGTTGAATTTCGGGGAAAAGGGAGGGTGCTGGAAGAATTTTTTTAAACCGTACAGTTTCGTACAAAAGCGTTTGTCACTAATTATTATCTTACGTTCGAATTTTTGGATCGATTTTAACACTTGAGATATTTTATAACATTTAAAAATTTTAAAAAAGGTGGGAGCGAGGAGGTGGGAGCAAAAACGTTTCTTAAAACAGTAGCGTTTTCTGCAATAAGTATCCTTTATATGTTGTTTTCTGATGATGATTTCCGATAAATATTATTTATTAAATATAAAACTTTCAAAGAGGGGATGGGTAAATTGCGGGGGTGCGAGAGTAAACCCACGGGGGGGGGGGGGTGTAATTTTCAAACTTTTTCAGAAATCCTCATGTGATATATCATCGGAAAACTCTCGGGCCATTCTTTCATATTAGGAATTTTTCTTCCCCCTCACCTCAATTTGGCCCTGCTGTGAGTGGAATTTTCTAACTGAGCTCCTAATTAAACTATGCGAGATTCGACCTCATTTGATGGCTTGACCGAAAGTGAAACTCCTCACAGGCCTACGATTGGTAGAGTCTGTTTTGACCCCTGACAATTAGGGGGCATTCCCCTCGCCATGGGGGAGACGGAAATGGATTTTTTCTTTCTTCATGTGACATATCGTTTTAAAGCTTTTGGACCGTGTATTACTAAGCATCCACTCCGCCCCCCCCCCTCTTAACTATTTTTTTCACCACATGAGGGTGTTTTAAAGTTTTAGTTTGTTCATTACTACCCATACAATTTTCCAAAAAATGTGAAGAAATTGACATAACAAATCTCAACAATTAGCAGCTTCTCCCCCATTTTCACACAGTGAGCGTGTACGTATTTCAGACAAAATCGAGTTAAAAGTATACAATCATACCTATTTAAGGTTCATTTAGGAATATTATCACGAGCCCGGGCAACGCCGGGTGGGTTAACTAGCTATGTGATTTTAAAAAATCGCATTACATTAAAAAAAAATTAACAGGATATATATAATCAGGGCCATTTGAGGGGGGCTGGGAGGGCAATAGCTCCCCCCCCCCCCAAGGAATTTGACATTTCAGAAAATTTATCAACCATCAAATGTAGGGATGCACCGAATAGTGATTTTGGCTGAATACCGAATATTTAGCTTGCAGGTAAACCAAATACCGAATATTCGGCCAGCCGAATACTAACCGTTAGGTTGAATACCAAATATTAGGTCAGCCGAATAGTATCTATTCGGCCGAATAGCGAATATTCGGCTGGCCACATACTTTTATATCTCAGTGTTTAACGTTAAAAAGTTAAATTTTAAACAATTTTTTATAATATTTAACACAGATACTTCCATTTTGACAAACAAGATTATTTTTATAAGTAAATTTTGTACTAAAAAAAAGTATGTTTTGAGTTATTATTTAAGAAGAGGATGGTTTAAAAAATTTTTAAATAACAAAATTTAAATTCCATGACTTCAATTAATTCAAACAAATGAAAAGAATACTCTCATATTGAACAAGAAGCAACATATCATTCCACTTCTTTCATCAAAAATGAAAGGTGTACCTGTACAAGCCGTAGCAAAATTTTCGTTTATAACTGTATAAAAATGAAGATATTTTAGCGAAATCTGCATCACATTAATTTGCTTGTATAGTATGTGATGATATCCTTGGAAAAGACTGGATTTTGGCCAATGGAGTGGTACAGTATAAGTATTGTTAGCTGCATTCTTAATAAAATAATGTGTAGCTCAGTGCTGTTTAGATATGAATGGTTGCTATAGACCTCTTGCATTGAAGTCACGTTGCTATTAGCAACGACTGATACTATAGCTTCTGGAGCACACACGTGGAGCACAGAACTCCCCGTTTGCCGTTAAAAGCACGTGTTATCTTTCTCTTTAATTTAGAGCTTCCTTATTTTAATTATTATAGTGCAAATAAGTCTAAAAAATCAAATGGAGAGCACCAAATTCGCCTTATATTTGGGCGCCATAGGAAGCTATTTCAGACATGTGACGTCATGTGCAACCCGTCTATTTCGAGCACTTCTCGTCATGTTATCATATTTCACAGAAATTAAAGCAACTATGTTGACAATATAGTTACAATACCTTCATTATTGTTAAAGTAACAAAAGAAAATTAAAGTTTGACTTGGGGATGCACTGTATTTCTGACTGAATAAGAGAATTGCGATCCTGATTTACTGGACAAAAAATTGCCTGAAATGTTCTTCCATTTTGTTTAGAAACAACCTCTTTGCGAAAAAGCAAGAAAAGGATTATTTACCAGACAATGCTCAGTAACTTGCATTTCCACATTTATTAATTCCCATGAACAAATGACATGTCATTAATGGTTAATTTTTTTAAGTGACATTTATAAAACAACAAATCTACCCTATATATATAAAATCCTAATGAAACGAATTTATGAAACGAATATATGAAACGCCTGAAATGTAACGATTCTTTGAATCGACTGATTAAACAACTGATTACGTTTCACGGTGATTTCTCCTAAAAAAAAAGAATACTTTGCGATGAAATTAACACCAAAAATCAATATTGATCCGCAGATTTCAAAACTGGTATTAGAATTTTTAAATTCAAATTAGTTTTCGAAATATTAATTTTTTTTCTAATTTTATATACATTTTTCTAATGATGGCAACTCAAATTTTAATCAAACATATATATATTTTTTTTTCAGATTTTATAAAAGGTTACTATTTTAAACTAATTTGGCGAGAAGTCTGGCCTCCCTTAAATGGATGCTAAGAAATGTATAATGTTACTTTTATTCATAATTCAATTTGTAATTATCATTTTATTTAATACAAGCAGAAATATTTAAAATAAATGGCTTTCACTTCTTTATTTTTTTTAAACGAAATGAAAAGAAAAATATTAGGCACAGATGTCATATACGCACCGGGGTACCTAATTGGCGCCAAAATGGCATTATTTTGGTTGACATGGTAACCCGGCTATTGTTGTTTATTTAATAATAAGAGTTTATTTACTTTATTTACTTTTTTAAATTACATAAATTGTTTTGTGTTATAGTTTATTATTTTTTTGTTATTTTCCTTTAAAAATAAAAAATAATAGAAAATAATTTAAAAATACGGTACTACTTAGTTATTCCATCGACCCATTTCGCAAAATTATATAAATCACCAAATTACACAAATTGACATAATTTTTATTTTAAATAACGAAAGAACAAAGAAAATAGTATAACATTAATAAATATACAAATAAAACGTCGAAATAAAAATCACTTGATGACGTAAAGACGTGTAACTTGCTTAAAGTCAAGTGAATGTGACATTTATCAACTATTATTGGCATTTAATCTTATAGTTTGGTGATAGATTTTTGTTCGCCGGGATAACTAAGTAGTACCAAAAATACACATGTAACTGGTATTCGAAAACGAGGATTTCGCCAAATTTTCGTAAAAAAAATCACGCCAAACCGGGTACGTAATATGGCATCTGGCCTAATATTAAATTATGTAGCAAACGATGACATTTAATTCCAACTTCAAAGCAATGTTATAATTTAACACTCGAAAAAAAAATGCTAACTGACGAGTTGAAAAATAGTTATTGGCGAGATTTGCACCCGGCTAGCGTAACAGTACCAAGAATTCTTTGCGACAATGCTTTTATGTAGTATTATTCGAAAAAAAAAATTGATTTTTTTAAATCGAAATGGAAAATTTTCGGCACAGATGCCACATACGGTTCCATATTGGCGCTATTTTTTTCTGACGCCAATGTCATATACGCAACGGGTACTTAACTGGCGCCATAGTATCGTTATTTTGCTTGATTTGATAAGCCAGATGTTGTTGTGTATGCTGTTGATCTTTTCCCCAAATTAGCGCCGGAAAAAAATCGCGCCAATATGGGGCCGTATATGATATCTGGGCCAAACTTTCATATGAAAAGCGAAGGGATCAGAGCGTATTTACTTATGGCAGTTACATGACTTGGACTATTATAATACAGATGAAATGATGGCATTGAATAATATTTGGCGACTTATCACCTGTACCTGACTAATATTAAAGTACCAAAATGGCACCAGGAATATAAAAAGCGAAGTGGTTCGCCCGGAACTCTTGATGATAGTCACATGACTTAGGCTATTGTTATAGAAATTGTTTTAAAATACCGGGAGACAAAGACTCTGTACACTTAATTCCTTTTATTTTTAAACTTCTTTTCAAACGTTTAACTGATCCTCTTTAATCAAACACGAAAACAACATTGGATGTCTTAACAGCAACTGATTCGGCCTTAAATTTTTGAAATCAAAGGAAATTGAATGGAAACCCGTTTACAGGGAGATCTGCACAGCTTTTTTCCGTATAATTCAATCTTCTATAATATTTTTTAAACCGATCAGATTAGCGTGTTTTTAGATTCTGCGGTGTCTGAACGGGGGTTGGCGAGCGCAGCTTGCAGGAGGCAGCGCCCCCTAGAAAATAATATAAAATCATTCTCTTTTATTTAAAGATTCTAATTATTCTGAATATCTTTATTAATTAACAGTTAAAAGAAGAAGTTGTGTAACGTTTTAAAAAATATTTTTAAGAGGTTTTTTAAGTATTCGGCAAACAGAATAGTTTGATATTTGGCCTAACCGAATATTCGGTAGTATGGCCGAATATCGAATAGATACCGAATATTCGGTGCATCCCTAATCAAATGTCATTCTCAAACAAATATAAAAAAAATTGCTCAAACTCTAAAATAACTTATCAGATTTTATTGCAATAAAAACATATGCATTAAATAAATGCTTATGCATAGAAATTAATAATTACACTGGTCAACAGTGGTTTTGTCCTAGAACTAAAATTAGTTGGCTCTAGATCCGTTTTTTGCGCTGATTCCGAATATGCTTTCCGTTTATCTCTAGGTGGTCTAGGTTTTGAAAAATTTGCATATTTAAATTTATGCAAATTTAAGCTTTTTGTGCTATTTTATGCAAATTTTAGATACAATATATGTCACATCTAATTACGTTTCCTAGATAATGATTACTTGACTATTTGCTTCAGATAAATGTCACGATTTGCATATTTTTAACATTTATTTATAAGTTATTAAGCCTAATTTGCATATTTTTCAATAGTGTAATGTTTACATCACTATCAACTTTAAAATAGTTGCCACAGAATTGACGTAATGTTTTTCTAGACTAGATTTTTATGCTAATTTCAAATCTGCAGTCTGTTTTCTTATGTCATGTCTAGTTTTTGAGTAAGATGAATTTCTACTTTTGCACGACATTAACACAGGTTTGATATAAGATGCTTTTTAGGGGTGTGTAATTCTTTGACAAGAAGGTGAACAAGGTCAGATTCATATCAGAGACATAAACAAAAATTTATATAATAAAAAAAAAGTAGTAGAATCTATCCAAACTAGTTAAAGTTTATCATACAAAGTATCATAAAAAGCTATTTCTGGCTTTTTTGACCAAAAACTAAAATTTCACTTTTTTCAAAAACTAGGCGTGATAGAAGAAAATAGATACAAGATTTGAAATCAGCTCAAAAAACTGGTTTAGAAACATATTAGTGTACTCGCGCGGCAGAAGTATTTGAATGTCAATAAACATTATTAGAAAAACATGAAAAATATGCAAATTAGGTAAATATTTCACAGTCACATGTCAGTATAATCTCAGAAACAACGTTTTTGTGAAGTAAATTGGGTAGTAATCATAACATAAAACAAAAAACCCTGTCTGATATTGCTTTATAACTTAAATTTGCAAATAATTGTATAAAATTTACTAAATTTGCATAAATTGAAATATGCAAATATCTCTCAAACTTGACGTGCTGGAGTAAATCTAAAACTGGATTCCGAATCAGCACAAAAAACCGCATAAAAAGCAACTAATTTCTGTTTTAGGACAGAGAAAAAGTTCAAATTTGTTGACCAGTGTTATCAAAAAAATTTCCCAAAGCCTTACTATTCGAACTCCCTCAAGGTGACCATATATCTTTAATGAGTACTTTGGTTAATTTTAAAAATACATGTGAGAATTTTTTTTTATCAGTTGCTTCTCAGCTGTGTGCAAATTGATCATGGGAAAACTCGTGAAAATCATTGACACAACAATCACAATGTTTTACTTCTAGCCAATTCTCGAATAAGCGCAAAGAAAATAATAGCATTTAAATAACACTGACGACTGAAAACGTTCTGGGTTTTTTTAATGTATTTTAAATAACTTTAAATTATATGTATGCACATGAAGTAATTCTTGTGCATTTATTTGTGCTTTTTATATGAATATTAATTATAAATTTTACCTTTTCTGTAGAAAAATGAAGATATATACATAGTATTCATTAATGTTCAAATATATAGTTTTTTATCTGAAAAATATTCAGAATTTCTTTGAAAAATCGGATTAACATGAAACCATCTCATAATAGTGAAAACTCAATCCGAAAAAATTAACGCTTTACACCTTCACTTGCAGAAAATCACTAACGAAAATTTTCTTATACTTACAGATCACAAAATTTGCAAACTTCGTGACCTATTCACGACGTTCGTTAGCAGATTATCTCATGACTGATTGAATTTCATGATTTTTTTTTCGCGATCATCTGACGAAATTTGCGATTTTTTCCGCAATCGATTCACGGAATTCACGATTTTTTTCTGAAAGCGTTATACGAAATGGATTTTTTTTCACGCGAGCACTTGTCGAAATTCATAATATTTTTCCGCGACCAACTGACGAAATTCGATATTTGTTTTCGTGATTTTTTTGACAAAATTCACGATTCCTTATCACTATCATTTATTGAAATTCGTGATTTTGTTTCTGCCACCGACTAATAATATTTGTGAAGAGTTAGACAAAATATTGGACCTTATTACGCGATCGTTTGACGAATATCTCCTCGATTTTAATGCGCGATTGTTCGTCTAAATGTTCGTGATTTTTTGCGCAATCTTTTGACGAAATTCGCGATTTTTTTCGCAATCCTTTTACGAAATTAAGGATTTTTGTTTGTGCAATCATTTGACGAAATCTGTATTTCTTTTCGCGATCTCTGATGAAATTAGCGATATTTTCCAAGGTCGTTTGAAGAAATTAGCGATTTTTTAAGCGACCATTTTGAGACTTTTTTTTTTTTTTTCAAAATTTCCAAGATTCGCAATTTTTTTCTGCGATCCATTGACGAATTGATTTTGCGGATTTTGAAAGAAAGAAAAATCGCGGACTTTCACGAAAATTAAAAAAAATTGTGGAATAATCACATGCTTGTTAAAGAAGTTACGGAGGCAAAATCATGTAGACCATGTTTTATTGTGCGGGATTTTTTTCCCGTGTGATTTGTGTATTTCTGCAAGTTGTGCAATTTTCCACGTTCCCTGTTCCTCAAAGAAAAATTTTCCTTGTCCTTCGTCAGGAAACTCATGAAATGGCGCCCCTGTAAGTAAAACTTCGAAAGGGACTAGAAAAAAGCTCCATTTAAACAGTTTTCCGTCTTAGCAAGTATAATTGTATGATGTTTTTTTAACGAAATTTGATTTTTTCCCCTTCTGAAAAGAAATCTGTTATAGACAGGTTTCGTTTTCGCAAGTTTTACACTAATGTATCTCATTTCAGAGCTATACTATAGAGCGGATAGTTGAACAGTCAGTGAGGATACCTGTAAAAATGAAGCCCGTTTATAATAGAATCCTGTCTAAAAAGAAAAAAAATCATGTCCAATATATTAAAATTTTACCTTCTAAGACGGAAACCTGTCTAAAACGAAATACTTCATTGGTTCTGAGTTTCTGTATTCGAAGTTTTTACTGTTATTGTAAGCATAAGTCAGTAAACGTTTCTCATACGGGGGAGGGGGTTAGACCCCCCCGGATCCTACCCTTAGCTATATAGCATCCCTCAAAAAATGTTTGCCCCCCCCCCCCCCCCCCAAGAAAGTTCTGAAATGGCGCCCCTGTATATATAAAGTATTACAAATTATCATCTATATTAAATATAAATTATAAATTAAGTTTTAAGACACGATTCAAGTATTATGAATTTTAAAATTGGAACAATAAATTATTAAATGAACTGATTATAAATGAAGATTTAAGAAAAGATCCAAACATTTATGTGAAGTACGGAGACAGTTGGAAAACTAATCACATTTAATGTAAAATCTTGGCTATATGATAAGTTACAGTGACAATGAGCAATGCTTTAAAGCCTATTTCTCTCATTTCCCAATTAACCGTATCCAATAGATATACAGTGGTGGACAAAACTTAAGGACGAGTCACAAAATGCCAATTTTCATTCACGCGAATACTCAAAAGGACGTAATACAATTCGAATTATTACTATCCCTGCAGAACAGCTAGTCCATATAACATCTCATTCAGGTCACACATGGTCACAAGAGTCACAGGCCCCACCAGTGGCCGAGAGGTTCTGCTCTCGAAGCTGGTAGACGGGAAGTGCTGGGTTCGATCCCAATCGCGCCCGTCGGCCTAATCGTTCGGAGTTTTCGTGGTTTTCTTCGGACCTTGGACTTCCAAGCGTTAATACGGGTTAGGTTCCCTTAGAAAGACCCCCACAAAGGGCACTACCCCCCTTAGGGCCTATATCCCTCATGTTGATAATTGGCCGTCATAAACACAACCAACCAACCACAAGAGTCACAGTCACTACGGCAAAACAAAAAATAGGAAATACCATACGTCTCTTTTATGAGTCTCAAATGACTACTATATGTGACTTCACTGACAGGTCACTGTGACCTGCTTTGTGGCGAGTCACCAGGTGACTTTACTTTACAATGTCGTTTCATTGAGCCTCTCGTGTGACTCTCATCTGGAGACTCAATTTCAAAGTCATTGTGAACGTTGCATTATGATAAATCACCAAATAATGTCACATTAAAGTCACATGGTGACTTTCTGTCACATGACTTTGTCAAATGGTGACAGAGACGCTACTGTGAAGTCACCACTGTGAAAAGTGGTGAAAAGTCACCATGTGACTTTAATGTGACATTATTTGGTGATTTATCATAATGCGACGTTCACAATGACTTTGAAATTGAGTCTCCAGATGAAAGTCACACGAGAATCTCAATGAAACGACATTGTAAAATCACCTGGTGACTCGCCACAAAGCAGCAGTCACAGTGACCTGTCAGTGGAGTTACATGTAGTAGTTATTTGAGACTCATAAAAGAGACGCATGGAATTTTCTATTTTTTGTTTCGCCCTAGTGACTGTGACTCTTGTGACCATGTGTGACCTGTATGAGATGTTATATGAACTAGCTGTTCTGCAGGGATAGTAATTATTTGAATTATATTATTTCCTTTTGAGTATAGAGCAGTTCACATCACGTGACTTTTACTGTAGAACAATGTAAAAAGCTGTAGGACACTCAAATAGAAAAAACATTGATAAAGGTAGCGATAGCTGTCCTACAGCAGCCGCAAAAACCTGTTCGTGACGTCACTTTGCACAGCTCAATTCGTGTGAATGAAAATTGGCATTTTGTGACTCGTCCTTAAGTTTTGTCCACCAGTGTATATATATATAAGGAAATGGCATGTTTACAAACAAACACTTCCGTCAACCAATCTACTACTACATTTTTATCATAGCGATCATTGCAGGAATCACACTTGGCGACGTAGGCCAATCATATCATAGATCTGTTAAATCAATCTATTAAAGACCAATCAAATTCCCGGAGTTCATGTGTATAGTAGGAGTAATAAGGAATGAACAGGTTTTTCTTGCTGACCAACAGTAATTCGACCAATAGTGACGTCAGCTACCCTTTCCTTATATATATATATATATATATATATACATAAAGAAGAAGAATTATAGTAATGGCTGTTATTTATGTAAAAATCTTCTACTATACATACATATTGCAAATTGGAATTTCATTCCTGCTTATAACTTGGGATGAATGGATTTTGACGGGCCTTGCTCTGTTAATTAGATAGTTTTTCAGGGTAGATTTTAGTATATAATATATCGTTCTACTTTGCTTAGTTATAGACTTATGCGGAAAAATTCTATAATCAGATGAATACGATTATAAAAATTTAGTCTTTTTAAAAGATTCTGCTGAAGGGATTTTGATGAAACTTGCACTGTTAATTAGATAATATTACAAGAAAAGTTTTAGTATATAACATATCCTTCTACGTTGCCTAGTCATATCGTTCTGGAGGAAAGTTCTATAGTCAGGTGAACCCGATTATTAAAGATTAACCTTTTTAAAAAAATCTACAGGACAGATTTTGATGAAACTTGCATTGTTAGTTAGATAATTTTTCAGGAAAGGTTGTAACATATGTGAGGACGTGCATTTAAAAAATCGCCTTACCCAAAATTTAAAAATTCGAGTTTTTTCTATCAATCTATTCTATTGGTGAGCATGCATCGAAAAAAATGCTACAATCTGAAAAAAAAAAAAAAAAAAAAAAAAAAAAACTAGTTTTATCGTGTATTTCTGCCATTGTAAAATCTTGGTTTATAAGGAAAACCAATGGACGCAGTCAGCAGTTTTTCGCGATTTCACATTTTTTTTTTTTTTTTTTGATAAGACGAGTTTAGAAACTCACGTCCTCATATCATATCATTTTACATTGCTTACTTAAAAAAATTATGTGGGAAAGTTCTATAATCAGGTGGATCCAATTATGAATGATTAGCTTTTTTAAAAGATTTTACTGAATGGATATCGATGGAACTTGCACTGTTAGTTAGGTAATTTTTCAGAAATGATTTTAGTATATAACTTATCGTTTTACGTGGCTTACTTATAGAATTATGTGGGAAAGTTCCGTGATCAGGTGAACCCGATTAGGAAGGATTAGCCTTTAAAAAAAGTTTTACTAGGCGGATTTTGTTGAGACTTGCCTTGTTAGTTAGATAATTTTTCAGGAGTGGTTTTAGTATATTGCATATTACTTTATTGTTCTTTAGCAAAACCTACTGAAAATGATCAACTAAAAGAGTTGATCCTTAACAGCCCAAATTTTGTCTGACACATTAGAAAATATAATAGACTAATGGCGTTCGTATTGTTTTCAGCAATGCAGAAGATCATTCCAGGTAAAGGTCCATATTGTTTTATAATACAATGCCAAATATACCTATATATTTCGTTTGATTCAAAGTTCCTTCAAAAAGACTGACCAGCGTAGCGGGTGAAGGTCGTTAGTTTGTTATATAAATATGTAAAAAAATATTTTTGTAGCTTCATATTTTAATATTATAATATTTTAATGTATATTTTTTAACAGATTTAAAACAGGGGCGCCATTTCAGAACTTTCTTGGGGGTGGGGCAAAGATTTCTTCATGGAAGTTACATAGCTAAATGGTAGGATCCGGGGGTCTAACGCCCCCTCCCCCCGAACGAGAAGCGTAAACGAAATCCTGTTTACAAAAACAATAAAAACCATGAATACGGAAACTCATGAATCAATGAAATATTCCATTTTAAGCAGGTTTCCGTCTTAGCAGGTAAAATTTCAATAGTATTGAATATGAAATTTTTTCTGTTTGGACAGGATTCTATTATTGACAGTTTCCATTTTTGCAGGTATCCTCGAAGACTGTTAAACCAGCCACTCTATGGAATAGTTCTGAAAAGAGATGTATTACCGTAAAAGTTATAAAAACTAAGCCTGTCTATAACAGAATTTCTCAAAGGGGGAAAAAAATCAAATTTCCATGAAAAAACATCATACAATTACACTTGCTAAGACAGAGAACTGCCTAAAAAGAAAAACTTTTCTAGTCCCTTTTTTTTTAGGTTTTACCACAGGGACGCTATTTCAAGAGTTTCCTGGCGAAGGACAAGGAAAAATTTTCTTTGAGGAACAGGGAACGTACAAATTGCACAACGTGCAGAACTGCACAAATCACACAGAAAATAGGAAAATCCCGCACAATAAAAAAAGCTCTGCCTGATTTTTGTCTTATTAACTTCTGTCACAGGCATGTGATTATTCCGCGATTTTTTTTTTCTTTCGAATTCCGAAAAATAAATTCGTCAATGGATTGCAAAAGAAAATCGAGAATTTTGCATAAAAACGAGAATTTTGAAAAAAAAAAAAAAAAAAAACCCTCCCCAAACTGTCGCGGAAAAAATCGGTAATTTCTTTAAACGACCGTGGAAAATATAGCTAATTCATCAGAGATCGCGAAAAGAAATATGATTGCACAAACTAAAATTTCGAATTTTGTAAAAGGAATGCGAAAAAAATCGCAAATTTTGTCAAAGGATTGAGCAAAACATCACGAAACTTCAGTCAAATAATCGCGTAATAAAATCGAGGAGAATTTCGTCAAACGATCGCTAAATAAGATCCAAAATATCGTCTAACTATCGCGCAAAATATCACAAATATTATTAGTCGGTGGTTAAAAAACAAAACAAAATCACGAATTTTAACAAATGGTCGTGAAAGAGAATTGCGAATTTTGTCGCGGAAACAAATATAGAATTTCGCCTGTTGGTCGCGTAAAAAGATTGGGAATTTCGACAAGTGGTCGCGAGAAAAAAATGAATTTCGTATAACGGTTGAAGAGAAAAAAATCGTGAATTCCGCGAAACGATCTCAGAAAAAATCGCAAATTTTGTCAAATGATCCGGAAAATCAAATCATGACATTCAATCAGTCATGAGATAATCACCCCACGAACGTCATGAATAGGTCACGAAATTTTCAACTTTCGTGATCTTATAGCGATAATAAAATTTTCATTAGTGATTTTCTGCAAGTAAAATTAAGGTAAAGCGTTAATTGTTTCGGATTGTGCTTTCACTATTTTGATGTGAGTTCGTGTTAATCCGATTTTTCAAAGAAATCCTGAATATTTTCCTGATGAAAAAGCTACACATTTGCACATTAATGAATACTATATACAGGGTGTTTTTAAATTTTATGTCAGAAATGTAAAAGCAGGTAGAGGGGACCAAAATAAGATTTCTTATAGGAATGTGGGTGCGGAAATTCAGCGTAGAGGGCGAAGTTGAGATCTGCGGATGAAAGCGCTTTGCTAGTTTGAAGCGTCATTCCCCGCACGGATTTCTAGCAACATGCATCGTTACACCAATCCGGAGCTTGCTACCGTGCATTTCATGTATGGGACTGCGGAAGGAAGTTGAGCGGCTGCTCAAAGTATGTACATAGAATGATTCCCGGGTAGGAATCCACCGGATTGCTGAACATTAGAGAGTCTTCATCGGAAGTTGCTCGCGAAAGGATCGTTTTATTCTTCCAGGCATGATATGGGCACTGGAAGACAACGCAGAATTTCTTCAGTGGAAGAAGCAGTATTATGCACAGAGGAGGACAGTCCTTTGACAAGCTGGAAAGCTGCTAGACATGCATTGGATGTGAGCCATTTTCTTGCGCAGCCTTGTACATGAAATGCATGTCGGCAAGCTCCGCATTGCTGTAACGATGCATATTGCTTGAAATCCGTGCGAGGAATGACAATTCAAGCCAGGGAAATGCTTCCAATCGCCGATCTCAGCAGCGCCCTCTACCGCCTCAACTCTGCATTTCTGCATCCACATTCCTATACAAAATCCGCTTATTATGTCCCCTCAACGATTTGCCTTTAATTTTCTGACATATAACTTGAAACACCCTGTATATATATTTTTTCATTTATCTACATAAAAGGTAAAATATATAGATTTATATTAAATATAATATGGGTTTATTTTAAAGGTATAATTGTACGTTTCTTTTACAGTAATTGTATTAAAATATGGATTAATTTTCTTTTATTTCGGGTTGGATTCCCTTTCAATGGAAATCTTTTCAGCGGTTTTCATATATATGTTACCGCTAAAGTGTAAAATTCAGTTATTTCATAAAATACCTAGTTATTTCATAAAATACCTAGTTATTTCATAAAATGCCTAGTTATTTCATGAAATAACTAGCCAAGTCCGTTAAAGTGTGTAAAATTATAGGATTATATGGTTTAACTAGTTATTTTATAGAATAACGATTGCATAACCGTTAAAGTGTAAAATAATCATTTTGACATTAAAACAAATCCGTTGTTTTGGAAATTAACTGATGATAAATAGTTAAAGTCACTCGAATACTACATTTCAAATTATTAATAGATGAACTGATAAGTAATATATAAAAACGGAATATATAATATAATAATATTTTTATATTAGTAAAACAGTAATAAGAACATAACAGAATGCAGTGTGACAATAGTTATATTTAAATTTTTATAAATTATAATTACGTTATTATTAGGTATTTTGTGCTATTGGCAAAAACATGTACACTTTTTAAAACATATTACATAGATTTTATCCAAAACGCAAAATATAAATAATTCTTACAAAAGAAACAACAACAACAACAATAATAATAATGATAATTTTGAATATTATTAAAAAATGACATGCTGGCAGGAATAATTATGTTATTTAATAGCAACACTTCATAAACTTTTCTTTTTAAATTAATAATGCAAGAGCATTTAAATTTAAAATTTATGAAATACTTTCATTTTATTTTCCATTATTTATAAGAGATGTGATGATCGCTGTGATGACACTTAGATTTGCATTGCATATTATTTTTGATACAGGCACACTTTTTATTATAGCGCTTACTTCTGCAATCGAATTCAATATTTCTTTCACGAGTAAGTATAGCACTGATTTTCTTTGTTTCACACTTTTCTAACAAGGATTCCAACCGCTCTTGCATTAAGTTTTTCTTATTTGCCGATTGATCTTTCATACCTGTAGAACTCATTGTTTTAAAAAAAGATTGCAAAAATCTTCGAGAATAATCCCAAATGAAAAACTCTAACATAAATCCACCGCTTACAAATTTATGCAAGTTCAATACACATATGGACAAAACATGCACTCCGAAAGACATTTAGCAACGAAGAAGAGGTCTAAGAGGAGATCTAAGAAGAGATCTAAGAAAAAACTGACTAAAACCTCCTATAATCGGTTCAAACGGCTTTCGTGTGCCGTATTTAGTACTTTAACGGTTTGACAATCGTTATTCTATAAAATAACTAGTTAAATCGTAAAATTCAGCATTTTTATGCACTTTAACGGACTTGGTTAGTTATTTCATAAAATAACTAGGTATTTTATGAAATAACGGATTATACGCTTTAACGGTAACATATACATGAAAGTACAGTCCTGCGTCAGGATATGTTGACGTAATTTCTTCGTTGCAGGTGATGTAGACTAAGTTTTTCGGAATTTTGCTTTATCTCTTTCAGTCGAAATCGGGATGGCCTGGTTTTTCAAAAGGAAGTCCTGAATATTTTTCAAGTGAAAAAAAACTATATATTTGACTATTAATGGATGTACGAGTACATACATGTGTTTTTGTACATAAGAGATAAGATTATACACTACTTTGTTATAAATGTGTTAAAATATAATTTCCTTTTACTTTGGTTTTTGGTGGAAGTCTGTCGGTTTATGATTTGAAGAAATATTTTTGTCGGACTCCAGTCCTAGGTGTTGAAGAATTTTGAGAGTGTACCGTATGTAATATGGTTTAATAAAGCAAATAATTAAATAATTTGATAACATTGCAATGATTGCAGTAAATATAATGTGACACTAATAATCATAAAAGTAAAATAAGTTGGATAATTAAGAACTTGAATTATACCAGCCCCTTAACCCCCCCCCCCAAAAAAAAAAAAAAACTATCTGAAAAAAACACTGCCACCTGGATTTCTAGCCCTGTAGGGGACAAGTTTTCCTATGATCAAACTGACACAGCTGAGAAGCAATTGATAAAAAAATTTCTCATATTTTTTAAATTAGCCAAAGTACTCATTAACGATATGTCTCACCTTAAAAAGGTTCGAATAGTAAGGCTTTAGGAATATTTTTTATTATGATTTATTAATTTATATACATAAAGCATTTATTTAATGCATATGTTTTTATATCAATGAAATTTGATAAATTGTTTTTGCGTTTGAGCAGTTTTTTAATTTTTGTTTGTGACTGATATTTCATGGTTGATAAATTTTCTGAAGAAAAGAAGAAGTATCAAATTCTTTGGAGGGGGGATCCCCCCAACCCCACTCAAATAGCGCCCCTGATTTAAAATAAAAAATAAATAGATTTGTCAATTCTGCAATATCTATCTACATTATAAAGGACAAACATATCTGTGCGTAACGCATACGTCATTCTGCGAATGGCAACACTTTGAAATTGGAAATGAAATTTCAGTTTTTAAATTTTGCTGTAGCGAAAATTGCAATTTCTAAACATCGCACAGTTTCAATTTTTGCACCGTCGTATAGGGGAGAAAATGTACTTTTAAATGCAATTTGTTTGAAAGCTCTATGTCAATTTATTTTTGAGATATTAATTTTTTTATAGTTTTTAGTACCAATTTTGTAATTGTGGCAACTGAAGTACTCCATTTCTATTAAAAGTAAGGGGAAAATAGTCATGGTTTATTTATTCTTATTGATTATATCCTTATTGATGCCATTTTCACATTACAAATAAAAGTAACTTTTTTTCTAATTTTTGAACAAAAAATGACGTCAACCATTAAAAAAACACGCATTCTTCTGCATAAACAAAAGATTGAAGAAGATATTTCAATATTTTTACATTACGCTGATACTGAGTTTGAGACGCTAGGCAAAATGATTCAGTGAGTAAAAATGATGTCATATTTAAAACAAAACGATCATTTTCTTTGATTAAACTAAATATTTGATCAATACTAAATGACCATTACTATGGCAACTAAAGGCAAATTTCTGAATTTTTTATTCGCGGGTACTGAGATTAGAAGTTTGTGAGAATGTTCACATGCAAAGTTGCATCGAACAAACGTGACTTTAAGTTTGGAAATACATTCATTAATAATGTATTGCGCGTTAAAACACTTTTAAATTGTGAATTTGAGTGGTGCGTATGTAAATTTTGGGAATGTGAAAATAACGTGCAGTTTAGATTTTATGAGGGAAATTTTATAATCTGACAAAGCGAAATCCTTTTTACTGATTTTTCATCCCGTAAAAACAAACATAAGAGCCTCAATCGATAACTTCAACATAATTACTCATCTTGGTTACGTATTCTAATAGTTTAATTTTTCAATAATTTAAGCAGTTGAAGTTTGTGGAAATAATATTTTGGTAATTTTAGGTTAAAAACATAATTTGTTTTAAGAGTTAGACAACCAATGCAAGATGAATTTTTTATTGTAATTATTTTTGTAGGTTTATTATAAATTCCATCTAACAATTCCATTCTAAACATTTTAATTCGTCGAATTTCGACGGGTTCCAACTTGTATTAATAAAAGAAAGTTTTGCTCTGTCTGTGTGTGTGTGTCAATGTGTCTGCGATGACTAAGAAAATCTAGTGCGCAAGTCTGAAAATTTTGGGTGAGGGTAGTCCATGACAGCTCTTAATGAATCTGCGGCTCAGATTTTTATTTCTTATTTCTTATTTTTTTTCTTTATAATTACACCGTGTATTAATTAAAAACTCATCAAATGACCCAAGAAAAAAAGGTATTTTTCCCAAAACCGCAAACTGAATAGATTCAGACCAGTGGTGTAGTCGTAAAAAAAGACAGAGGGTATACGTTCTAAGCAGAGGGTATATATACCCTAGTGCAGTGGTTCCCAAACTTTTTGACTCGCGGAGCCCTTTTTAGAATGAATTTCTACGGCGGAGCCCCTGAAGCCTATCGTCCCTTATTTGACAAGGTAAAGTTTTTTAAGTGCATTGCTACCGAGCACAAGAAGTAGGATTGAATAGTAATCTAAACAAGTGTGTATTGTCCCAGAGATAAAATTATATTTTGAAACTTATACCAATACACTGAATTTATTTTCAATTACGATCAATACAGATGGAATTGTCAAAAGTTTACATACTTAAAAAACCTCCAAAACTCAAAAAATCATAACACTTTACGTTATTAGAGTGGCGAAAAATAACGCATAAACTTTTAATGTGATTGGATTGTTTTGCACAAATGTCTGAATTCGACTCCTTTGATAGCAATGGCAGGCGAATGTTTGGTTCTGCATTTAAAAGACTTTTGTTTTTCGTTTTGGTTTTAAAGTAAGAGCTTTAACACTAAATGCACCAATAATTTTATTCAAGTTTTATAAAAAATATTTCAGACCAGAATTTTTATTAAAATTATTTACTTTTCTATGTAACTTATTTCTGTCTCATATATATTTTAGTTATTTTATAAAAAAATATCTGGTTCGAACCGAAATATTTTTATTTGGTATAACTGAATAACCAGTTGTTGTATATTCGGTTTTAACTTCCTATGAAATACCAAATCAACGAGGACTTCGTGTTTCACTGAAATTAAGCTGGATGTTTTTTTTTCATCGCCGAACACATTCAATACACATTTGGAGTCGTTCAAAGCCTTTTCTATTCAGCTGTTGAAAATGTTGCTTAAACGAATTTTTCAAAACTGTAGGATGTACCTGAATATTTATTTGTATTTTTTTTTTTAATCTGGTGTTGTTTGCGTTCCTTTTTAACAAGAGGGATGCAGTTTGGCAATTGCATCGGAAATTGTGACAGATTATCATTGCAATGATAGATATATTTATTTCAATTTTCTAAACATATTGGACAAAAATTCAATTAGCATTCACAATCTTCATTGAATAAAAGTTTTGCCAGTTTAGAGTTGGTTCTTCTAATATTACTTCTGCAGTTCCAACAATCGTGTAAACGCTATTCCTGGGCAATACCATATTACTTTCTTTCTTTCTAACCGATGGCCAGGCCCCTACCTGCCAGGTTGCCCCAGCTTAACGGGTTTAGTACCTGACATCGGGGCGAGTGACCGCCTAATCGCCGCGAAGCGACAATAAACCTGGCATCGTTGCCTCGATCGTCATCCTATTTGCAGCGCCTACTGCTCGTTTGTGTAAACTTTGTTTTGCCGGTTACTTAACGTTATATCCTGTCGTTTGGCACCTGCACATTGCTACTTAAGTTGGTCTCGTAATTTAGAACCTTGATCAGATGACGAGACCTTCACCTGGCAAGGTACCTCCAGAGGTATAATTCACAGGTAACTTGGAGGACTTTGCATCCACGACGGATTTTACATGCACCAGGTGCCATTAGCGTACATGACGGAATTTTTGCCGGCAGATAGCCTGGGTCCTGCGACCACGAGTATAATGCTCGTCCTACGGTAGCCTGGGTCCTACGAGTATAATGCTCTACCAGCTTAGCCACCGCTGCCCAATCTAATTGGGATAGCTTGGAATTTTTGAAGCCTAATTGTTGATGCATACTTGTCAAATGAAAATAATAATTATTATTATTTTATTTATAAAAAAAAAAATACTATATTACTTCGGTATGCAGTAGGAGGGGCGGTTGCTGGCTTCTATTAATATCACGCATAAGCTGAAAATGTTTGCTTTTAAGAGTTCGTGATTTTATATAGTTTCTTATTTTAAGGCATCATTCAACCTTTTCATAAATTCAAGAGACGTTTTCTTGGGGATACAGTGTATCTAGTATAAAGAGCGCAACAGATGGTGCTATAGTGATTTGCTATTTGTTCAATTTTTCCAATGATTCTAGCATTGTGACTCATCATTGCTTTCGCATCAACAGTGAATTCATGTTCATATATCACTATGCATTCATCCAAAAAATATTTCGTCCCTTAGTGTTTTGGTTTGTAGTGATCTACAAACAATATGATCCTGATAGCTTTGTGAAACCTCTTTTAGACTATCGTTAGTAAGGCACTTAATTTTAATCGAGTTAATGTTCTCAAACGCTGTAGAAATAGAGAAGTCAAGTCTAGTAGCGGGTGCCCGTTTCAAAAAAGTAAGTTAAGACTTTTAACTGGCCTGGTCTGCACGGGATAATAGTTAGTATATGTAACTAAAAAATATAATCAAAACTGCTAATGCAGTGACGTCAGTAGATTCATACATTTGCATTGCAAATTTAGTACATCTGAAGAGGCTGTTAAGTGTTTTTTTTTATGTCAACAGTCGTATAGTTCATTTAAAAAAAGAAATTATGTTATTTGACAAGGGAATATTGGACACTAAATTGATAACTTTTACATAATGCAATTTCTTGACAATATCAATTTTACAAGGTTTATTAAGTGTCTTTGCAATTATATGACCTTCACGAATTCAAGCGACTTATTAAACTATCAGGTAGGCACCATGGGTATCAGGTAGGTGGCATCACAAGCGCCGGCTTAACGGGGGCGATGGGGTCGAACCAGGCAAACTTCCATCACTAATTTTAGAACATTATTTTTATCCTAATTAATTACGATGATTCAACCGGACAAAAAGAAAAATTTTAATTAGTGGTAGAAATATATCTTATTGCCTATTTCGTCCCAGTGAAGTCTGGAATATGTCCAGGACATTTCATATTTGTTTTAACAAGTGTTGTGATTGTTTCTTTTGAAGCATGTATACATTACTATGCCCTTCATATTGAAAAAACAAAGGCGGTGTATCTTTCAAATCAGAATGGTGTATTTCGTGATGATGACGCAGCTAAGCATTAAATGTGGAATTATTGGATAACACTACAACTCAAGTCACACTGAAAGGAGAATTTTCAGAAATTCAAATATTCAAATTTTCCTTCAGTATACAATTTCTTGCTTTCTTTCATTAAATCTATACATTTTTCTCCCCATTTATCGCATTTTTTGATTGGAAAACGTAAAAATAGAGTGCTAGTAGAAATTAATATTTGCACCGGATTTTTTTTTAAAGACAAGGGGGCTCGGCCCCCTACGAGCTACGTTCACCAACCTACGTTCAGACACCGGAGTTTCTAAAAGCACGCTAATTTAATCGGCTTTAAAAAGATTTTGAAAGATTGAATTACAATTTAAAAAACAGTGGCGATCTCCCTATAAACGGGTTTCTATTCATTTCTCTTTGATTGGGTAATTTTAAGGAAAAATCAGCTGCTGTTAAAAGATACTATGGCTGTTTTCCTCTTTGATTAAATAAAACCAGTTAAACATTTCAAAATAAGCTAATATAAAATGAATTAAGTAAACAGAGTCTTTGTCTTCCGGTATTTTTTAACAAAGCGAAAAGAAAGTTCTTTTAAAAAAGAATTTTAAGCGGGCTCTCATGTCAAGCACACAAGTCGTATGTTTGTTGTTCAATAAATAAATAAATAAATGAAAGACATTTTAAATGTATCGTTTTTAATCGCACGCAATTTTGACCAAACTTTTGTTTTTCTTTTTAATATTCAAGTCAAAATACTTTTGTTAGAAATGAAATATTATTTGCGCTGTCCCAACAAAAATAGTTGAAAAGTTCATCTCGAAATATCAAATAAATGTCTTGCGCAATTTTTAAATTTAAACTGTTTTGCAATATTATTTTTTGTTCATTTTACGTAATAAGTGTAATGTGACGTAATTTCTCCTATTTAAGACTTCTAACGCATGTTAATGAATTTATTATTTTACAATATCCTTTCTCTGTTAAAATTCACGTGTAAATATAGTTTTTATGAAGTAATTTTCAATAAGTTCCTGCTTTTTATACGTAATTATTTAATTCTAATTTGAAAGTTTTTTTTTCTGTTTATAATAGTCACGTATAGATAAATTTTTAATTTGAAGCAAACATTATTGTTTGCGCTGTTTATACAGTTGGCAACAGGTTAAATTAGTACAATTTTCTAAAATAAGTAAAAAATATCTCTCGAAATGCTGAAAATTTGAATTTAAAATAGAAATAAAAGCTCAAAAAATGAGTCAAATTTAAAAAATAAATGCATTCTGCACACCGGGAAATTATGACGTATAAAATGATCTAAAAATGATTAAATTCCGATGTATAGTTTTTGCTCCTATAAAACTTTTTAAATGGAACGACTTTGTCCAACTTTAGCATTAAATATCTCTTCGATTTGAAAGCTGTCTGCATCAGCGTGTTTATCAAACATTTCTCTATAATACCGCCGATTTTCCTATTTTTGTATGCAATATTTTTCTTAATATTAACGGAGAAAAACCTCCGGTCACAAAAAATTCAAAACCGGCGACGGCGGTGACAGAGTAAGTTATTATTATTTTTTAGAATAGAGAGAAAATAGAATTTAGTTTATTAAAAGAGTTCAGCTAGTTGAAGATCAATGTATAAATATCTGAAAACCGGATTTTAGTGGTTGGCTGATAGGTTTACCTATGGATTTTCCTGCTTCCAGTCCTTCATGTTTTCAAACCTTTGGGTGAATGAAAGCAGAATGGTAAACCTGCCGATCAACCCATAAAATTGTGTCTGCAGTTGGTTTCTACCAAGATATAACTTGACAGACCAGTTGCATTTTAATAAAATAATCGAGTTCTGTCTAATCCTGGAATTTCAGGCGTCAACTCGATGAGGTGATGGTCTGTGCAGCCGCCCGCCTCCCGGTCTATATGTTTTTCTAAATATATAGACTTCAGTTAACACCATTTTTGAACATTAACGGCGCATTTTTTTCTCGGGTTCAATGGGCCCGATTTCAACACTCTAAAACTGGGAGGAGTGAAAAGGTCACTCTTTGAAAGAGTGACAGGCGTTTTCACTCTTTTTGAGGTGAATTTTGTAAAAATACACTCCTTAAAGAGTGGAATTTTCCACTCTCTAGAAAGGAGTGCAATATCTCACTCCGTTATCGAGAGTGAAGTTGTCACTCCCGAAAGAGCGACTTGCATGCATTGCGTATTAGCCAATCAGAACAGCAAGGCGATAGCGCCCTCGTAAGATAAGAAAAATAATCACATTTTCATCCTCTATTTTAGGATTAACAGATTAGGATATCATTAAAATTATTCTTAATGGAATACATAAAATCTGGGAGCACGGCAGTGCGTCCGCCAAGTTCGCACAAGCCGTAAGCTACCTTTTCCTGAACCATTTCGGCATAATTTTCACCCCTTCATAACGTCGTTTTAGGGAGAGATATAGAAATTTTTCTTTTATACACATGTTCATATGGTCAAACTGAACTAAGGTTCCACGATTTCATGTTTCTATATTTAGTAGTTTTCGAAATATTAAATTCCGAAAAAGCGCTTTTTTGTCACTGACTCACTTCGCATCATCAAATAACTAAGGTACTTCTAAAAGTCGTAGAATCATGAAATTTCACAAGTCGGGTTTGTAGTACAATTAACCAGAAAAATCTGAAAACACAGAATTTCCGCCTCTAAACCTTTCAAACAGGGCGTGTTCATTTGGCCGTAAACAGCTCCTTAACACATTCAATTGTGCCAATGTTGGTCGCCAAAACTCGATTACAGAGTTTTGAAGGGGGTCACGTGATTTCAAGCAGAATAACATTTTATATATATGCTTTTCCAAAGATGTTTGTTAAATAGAAAAAATGAATATACCTAAAAATTTTAATCAGTCTTGGTTATGATATATTTACGATATTAAAACAATAAAACATTTAACAAAATATAACCGCAATTCGGTACGTTTCCGATATAGTAGCCTTGGCGAAATACAGAAAATAGCCTTGGGGAGAAAAGAAATTTGATAATAACGTATTTTCTGGCAGCCTATTTACTGTGTCATATACACAAGCAATTTTTTCCATATGTATACAATTTATTTAATAGAAGGAACCCGTTTATTTATTTTTATATACCAACATAAATAATTTGTATATAAAAAATAATATTTTATACATATGTAAATAAAATGTTTATATGTATATAAATACATATATAAATAACATAAAAGTTCATCAGGTTTGTTTTCATAGTTGTTTACATCATTTGGCAACATATCTCAGTTTCTGAAGTCCGAATTGCGCCAAAATTTAAAAAAAATGCCAAGGTTCCTATAGTGGAAAAATATCCTAATTCCATATGAAAGTTTAAAAATCTCCTTTTAATTAAATGAAATGTGTAACTAATAAACTGTCTTTAACGATGTGCGATAAATGCGGCGTCCGAAGTTAGAGTGGAACTTGGCGCTTTTTTTTTTTTTTTTTTTTTTTTACCGAAAACTTTTTGTTGGGATAAAGGTAAGTCTTATTTAATTTTAACCATTTATTCGTGTAGATATGTTAAGATTATGCGCTGAATAGTTGTATGTTGTATAGAAAAAGATTGATCAAGGACTATTCTCCTGATTTCTAGATTTGAGATTTCTAGATTCTAGAAGAGATTGTCTATTATGTTTCTTCATGTAGCGGTTTGAAATATACGAGTAATAATATAATTGTTTTAACAATTGAAAAACACGCAAATGCTTAGCAAAAGATAATCAAAACTTCATTAATTCGGCCAATGTGAGTAACAATAAATTAATAGAAATATTTTATTCTTCCCATTCAATTTTCCCAATTCCTTTCGAACTTTATAGCCAACGATCGAAAAAAAAAGTTTTATCTGTTTCGTTTGTAAAGCTGAGTGACTCAGAAGACATCTGGATTTTCTTTCAATAATGCCTAGCAGATGAGCAGGGCCCGACTAATGCAGGGGCATGCGGGGCAGCTGCCCCAGGGCCCCCGATTTGAGGGGTCCCCCATTGGCAGATATAAGTTTTAGTTAAAGAAGAGCCAAATGATAAAAATATCCAAAAGTGACCAGATTCTAATTTAAAGTATTTTTAATTTTGTGATATTTAATTTCTTCCTTACTGATTTCATAAAATTTTTTAAGTACATAATTTTAATTAAAATATTACAGTAATATCACACATCTGCTATCTGTTGCTTTCTGTTTTCATATTATGAAACTTTGTACCAAAGTACTTTATGGCACCACGGGGAATGCAGTAACAACATAAGAAGTATTGAAATTTGTTGCTATTATTATTAAATGCATGCCACCACTTGCCTTTCTATATGATGGAATCACCCAAATGCATGTGGATTGAATACATAGATTAAGTTAAATAGAAAAGTATTAACACAAACAGCCAACAATACCTGAGAGAACTGTATTTACATTTTAACGGCTCACATTTATCCTTATATTCCTATAACAACAACAACAACAAAAATGTATGCTATAGTTTCTTAAAGTTATTTTTCTTGTACTATACTGTATACAGATGTGAATAGTACTTGGTATGAAATTTAAGTCTACATACAATAGGTATGAAGTTTAGTTTTAGTCATTTCAAAATAATTCACGAAAAATTTCAAAAGATCGAAGGGGGTCCCCCCGAATAATGTTTGCCCCAGGGCCCCCCATCGTCTAAGTCGGTCCCTGCAGATGATATGTATTAATTTGCTGTTCTGTGAGATTATTTTTTTTTTTTTTACGTTTATTACTGATTTCGTATTTCACACACTTAGAGTATTTATCATCATTATTATTGTTTCGGAGTTAAATATGATGTTTGATGATTATGATATTACGAAAAGGTTGGAACTAGAGGTCTGCACGGACCGAAATTTCCAGGCCCGGGCCCGTCCCGGTAAAAAACTTAAAAGTCCGGCCCGAGCTCGGCCCTGCCCGAATGAATTTCTACAAAACATTGACTTTTACGTCGATATTGTTAAAAATTTGCCTCGGGCCGGCCCGTGCAGATCTCTAGTTGGTACATTAATTTTTTAAAACTGTATGTAAGCTTTTTCTGCGGTTTATGATTTTAAAATTTCGAGACTGAGTAATATAAAAAAAAATTAATTAATATATATAAATAGTCTAAAATAAATTATAGACATTCTGCATCAGTTATTAAATTTCCTTCAATTTAAACGCATTTTCTACGTTTTTGATGCACATAATTTTTGGCACTAAAAAATAAAACATGATATTTAAGCATTGAAATAAAATGTTTTATATTCCTGTTTTGAAGTTTATCGATAAGACAGCTTTAGTATATTTTTTAAAATGTTCATATTTTCTTACATAATTTAGGACTGAATATATTTTTTAAGAGATTAATAACTACTTTTTTTTACATTAAAATGTTTTTCAAACAGTAAGAACTTTTCATATGCAGTCATTTACTTTAATATTTATTAAAATTCACACAGATACAAATAAATGTAATGTGTTTATTTTTATATATATTTTTTTTCTATTTCTTAGGTCAATCTTTTTCTATAAAACATATCAAATCTATTTTGCTCATATTCCCAAAATACAATATCTACGGGAATAAAAAAATTAAATTAAATATGACTTACCGTGTCGTTTCATTAATAAGTATTGTTTTCAACAATAATGGAGGAAAATTGGAAATCATGATTAAGTTAAGGAATATGTTTAAAAGAAATATATATACATATTCTAGAGACCTTAAAATTTAGACTACATGATCATATTAAATAAAACAAAAGCAAATCAACGCGGATAGAAAATACACATTCTTAATATTTAAATCATACTTAGAACTCATTTAAAAAATATATGCAAGTTTATAATAAGCATTGTTTTTAAGTAAAAAAATGAAAAATATTTTAGAACAATAGGACTTTACAAAAATAGCAATAATTTACGGAAAAAGTACGGTAAAAAGATAGGAACACTACAGTCGGACCTCTATTTAACGAAGTCGCTAAATCCAGAAAAAAAGTTCGTTATATGGAAAATTCGTTAAATAGAGAGTCACCCTTTAAAATACTTTAAACTACGTAAAACACATTTTAAGTCCATAAACACTAAATATAATTAAAAAAAGTAATTAGCTACACTTTTTTTTATAAATTATATCTATTTGTTTTACTTATTTTATCCATCAAAAAGAAATCTGCAAGGGAAATAAGAATGAAACAAAACATTGTCTGGAAATACATTGTATTTTCAGTTTAAAAAATAGTTTACATTAAAATCACGATTTTTTATTATGGTTGATAATCTGTTTGGAGGAATACCAAATTTTAAAGCAGTATTCTTTTTCTTCATGCCTTTATCCACCTCATCAAGAATTTTTTTTTTCTTTGATATTCAAGCACTTTCGCTTTGACATTTTCGAGCTACAAGAACCAAAATTACCAACACAATTGATCATGATCAACAATCTAGAAAACGAGAAACTAAAGTTTAAGGACACGGGGCAGCTCAATTGAGGGTTAATAGGGGGTATTGAAAGTTTCCTCTTCTTGGATGGAAAGCAAAGAATTACAACGATTTTACTACTCTCGGTGAGTTAGGTGCCTGGTAAGACCTGTTAATGGTCATTGATGATCATAAAATGTGTTAAAAGAAAGTATAAGTTTGAAAAGTCCAGTAATATTTTAAGAAATAGGGAGAAAAAAAATTTAGATCCCAAGGAAAAGTTCGTTAAATAGAGAATACACTTCGCTATTTGGAGGTTATTTTACGAAGAAATTTGCAAAATGTTCTTGGTTCCAAGTAAAAGTTCGCAAAATAGAGAAATTCGCAAAATAGAGGTTCGTTAAATAGAGGTCCGACTGTATTTAAAACCAAAAATTAAAATCACATCAAACATTGTTAAACATATAACATCCACCTATTAAAAAGTTATTAATAAAACTTTAAAAGTAATATTTTTATAGGGCATGCAATAAAAGCAAACACAAAGGATAAGATTGGAATAAAATATATCAGTTTATTTCTGTCAGTAATCTAAATTAAATTCATATGTAACTTTAACTGATTTTTTCCTTAAAAGTTCAATTAGTGTTACAAACTATGAATTATATAAATATTGCTAATAAAGTATTTTATTTCAATCTTTACCACGCTTGTATCTATTTTCATTGCATGCTGTAAAAGATGTGATTCTTTTAAAATGCCCATAAAAGTAAAATAAAAAAAGGATTGACTCCATAAAAAATGAACATTCACTTCTATGAAAGAGTGACTATTCACTCCTACCAGGGGTGAAAAACCGCACTCCTTTAGCAAGAGTGAATAGTCACTCCTCCGAAAGAGTGATTATCCACCCCTGTTTAGAGTGAATATTCACTTCCCAGGAGTGACTATTCACTCTTTCAGAGAGTCAAAAATTTCACTTTTGCTCAGAGTGAGTAGTCATTCTAAAGAGGTTGGACATATTTTGACTCTGCGATAGAGTGACTATTCACTTCTCTGGAGTGAATAGTCACTCCTTTTTATTTAGAGTGAACGGAAATTGATTCATTCAACTTAGTTTAGGATTCTCTTACGGTTTTTAGTTCCACCTTTGACCGCCAGGGGGCGCGTTCTTATTTCGAGTTCTATGGGCGCGATTTCAACAGGGTTTGACTCATTCAACTTTCTTTCCGAATGTTTTACAGTTTTTAGTTCCACCTTCCACTGCCAGGGGGTCATTCTTATCTCGGGTTTAATGGGTCCGGTTTAATTGGAATTTCTTTTTTTTCTACTCAACTTACGATTCGCTTCATATTTTTCAACGCGTGCACTGCACAGCCCTCCTGTGCCGTAGGCAGCTGGGATCCGTGCCGGAGGTTCGTTTGGAAAGAGGTTTGTTTGAGAACAAACGTGCGATACTGACTCATCCCGGAGATTCATTTTGAAAGAGATACGTTTGAATAGAGGGTTCTATTGGCTAAAGATGCATCTACGCTGCCGAGGGTAGCGGAGACTCATCCCAGAGGTTCGTTTAGGGAGATTCATTTTTTTGAAAATTTTAATATGAATCGAGGTTTTTATCAATCGCGGCTCGTTTTAAAAAAATCGACGGGCCGGGCGGATCAGTTGGTAGTTAAATATAATATATTTATTCAACAATGAATATTATGCATAAATATATTCGAAAGTTATCTGTGTCTGTTCACAAAATATTGATTTTCTTTTCTTTTCTTTCTTTTTTTTTTTTTTTCTTGAGAGGGCTCGTTTTTATGGTATTCATTTTTATTAAGATAAATGAATGATTTATCTTTCTATTTGTTTTACCTATCATTTCCTGCCGTAACCTTTGTCAAAATAGGCCAACTGTCGTAAATGTTTAATATTTTGTTAAGATTAGCAACAGCCTTTTAAAAATAATCATCGTCTCCTACTTTTTTTTTTTTTTTTTTCTGCGAGCGCGGGTCAAAATTTCCAGTTACGGAAATTCGATAGCTTTTGAACTTTTTTTAATGATCAGGATTAGTAAATATCATATTTTTGAAAATATCAAATATATCGGATATTTTGATATATATCCGATATTTTCAAAATAGTCAACTCACTACTGACAATAAATATTTTCAAGCATAATATAACTTAGAAACTAAAATATGTTACACTTAACATTAAAACTTAAACAATATTCTAAAAACTAACCTCTTTACTTTTTATTTATTTTTTTTTCACTTAGAATAAAACTGAAGATCAAATACTTGAAAGCAGATACAATTTGCTTTAAACACTTATTTAAAAAAAAAAAATGCATTTTAATAGATTACAACGACCATTTGGAATTTTTTTTTTTTTTTTTGAAGCAGTTCCACTGAATCATTCACAGATTGCGCTAAATTACCTACGTTGAGCTCAACTTTTTCCGGTTAGAATCGACCGATTGTAAAACGCTGTGGCTAGTGCATTGGAGCCCCTCGAGACATGGCCTTTTACTATCAATCGATTAAACATTAGATTGTTTCCTTTTTCGCGTTCGCCTTTTATTCTGTGATCGATTTTCATGGGCTACAGAATCAGTTGAAGACCTCGGTGTTCATGGGCTACGTAATCAGTTGAAGACCTCGATTTTCATGGCCTACATAATGAGTTGAAGACCTCTATTTTTGTTTTGCAAGACGATTTTCATTTCGGCGTCGCTCTTTGGCTTTGGATTTCTCCATATCTGAAAATTTGCGCCTACTCATTTTGTAACTTTTTCAATTTTTACCGATGTTATGCCTTTCGATTACCTATTCAAACAATTTTTAACGATTTTATGCCTTTCTATTACCTATTCAAATAAAAATTCTTCTAAAAGTAAAGAACATCATTGAATTTTGTTAAAAAAAATAAAATGCAAGCATCATTTGGCCCCATCCTCGTTCGAAAACAACAACCATTTCCAAATGGTTAATTAAAAGAACTATAGGATTCAGTATAAAGAAATCAAAAATTTGTGCATAAAAAATGTTAATACAAAATAGTTTTTTTTTTTTTAATTGAAGAATTTTAATATAAATGTAAGCTTGTCTTATTTTTTCTTTATTCCCTAACATGTTGTACAGTTTAGACTCAATTAAATCAAAATCAGAAAACATATTTTCTAATGAAGTTGTATTTAACTGATTATCTAAATTAGACAGTTTGTCTTTCAATGGGTTGTGAATTAATTGTCTCATACAATTATTAGTTCTACATTTAAAAATAAAAGCTTCAAACATAAAGCTTGAAAAATATATCTGTTTTCTTCTTTGGCTAAAAAAGTCACTGTCACAGACGAAAGTTCTTTATCTACAGAATGACACAGTCAATAGCAGTTGAAAAATTCATTTATACTTGTTTTGACTGACAGTATCAAACATCTTGATATTTTGAAAATAAATATCAGGTGTATGAAAATATCGAAAATATAAAAAATCTTCATATTTAAAAAATAAATACTGTCGAATATATCAGGGATCTTTTTATTAGGAAACTTAATTTCGGAACTGGTTTCGAAAGTGAAAGTATCCTCATTAAAAAAAAAAAAAAAAAAAAAAAAAAAAAAAAATACAAACAAAATCGAAAAAGTAAAAAACGTCCTTTGTATAGATCGACCTCAGCTATTCAATTCAAAAAGAATCATTTATAAATATTGAAATGCAAACGAGATTTTCCATAGGATTAATATTAGAGAGTGGTTGTTTTGAAGAGAGTGAAGTAGCTCAATTGCGTGCAAAATGCTCGTTTTAATCGTGTCCTCATTTTAGCTGCGCTCGTATTAAACGAGTTCAACTGTATAGGTATATTTAAGTATTGCTTATTTATTTCTAGTGTCACTTCTCAATGTTAATTTAACATAGAAAAGCCTATGGAGATCATAACTTTTTCATTTTTACTTCCCACCTTTTTGTCCCTGATGCCACTCATTTTTTATTCTTTACTAATTCTAATAATATTATACATTCAAAGTGTAAAAACATTTGCCAGACGTCATAATCAAAACGGATCATAAAATGCCTTTGCATATAGGTGGATTATAATCTAGAGCAGGGTCGGCGAACCTTTTTCCATCCGCGTGCCAATATTTTCCAAAAAAATATACAACTGAATATGGCGTGCCAATAACGCCCCCCCCCCCACCCCCCAACGTCTCATTCCCGCAAAAAAATTGCAAATTAATTGAATAGTGAATTATAAGTTAGTTTAATTCTAATAATAATAAATAATAGTGTCAAAACTATATATCATTATTAGATTATTATAAATACGAGGTGGAACCCGTCGAATTTCGACGAAAGAAAATGTTTCCAATGGAACTGTTCCATCAAATTTATAATACATCGACAACAGTAATTACAATAAAAAATCCATCTTACACTTGTTAGTTTAACTCTCCAAAGACATATTTTAACCCAAGATACTTTTTTCATAAACTTCAACTATTAAAATTATTGAAAAATTAAACTTTATTCATATACGTAATCAGTAACATATAATCAAGATAAGTAATTTTTATTAAGTTATCAATTGTTGCTTGGTATTACGGAATGAAAAATCAGCAAAAATGATTTCACCATGACATAATGATAGAATCCCCCGCCCCCTTTAAATCTAAACCGAATCAAGTCATTTTCCACGTTTCACATCCATATTAACCATTTAAAACATTTTAACGCGCAATAGGTTATTAATAAATATATTTTCAAGCTTGAAGTCCGTTTGTCAACTATAACAACTTTCCATGTTAAAATTCCCACTCCTGATTCGAGGTCTTAGTATAATCTCTGTACCTGCGTGCAAAAATTCCAGAAATTTATAAGTTTTAGACGTATTCAAGGGGAAATATCTGGTTTTATCAAATAAAATTATCGTTTTCTTTTAAATATGACGTTATTTTAAGTCGCTGAAATATTTTTCCTATTGTCTTAAACTCAATATCAGCGAAATGAAAAAATAGTGAAATATAACAGCATCATCTGGGAAATTGCGTCTTTTTTAAAGCGTAACATCATTTTCTGTTCAAAAATTTTAAAAAGATATTTTTAATTGTAATGAGAAAATGGCATCAGTAAGAATATAATCAACTAGCAAACCCCGCGGCTTTGCTCGCGTAATATTTCAAATATGCCAAGTGATATTTATATGTCTAATTTTTATTAAAAAGTACTAACTAAATTTTTATTTTATTAAAAGGTAATATTTTATTTTATTAAAAGGGGTTTTTTTATTATTAAAAGGTACATATTACTTTTAGGAATAATTCAAAAATTACTATTTAAAACACAGTTTGACTAAACATCATTATTACACTGCATTAGGCAGAAATGAGACTTAAATTAATAAAACTAAATAAAACTAAATAAATGATAATTTAGAAAATATTTTGAAACTTTTATGCTCAATTAATACGCTCATTTTAGTATTCATTTGAAGTTTTGAATTTTTTAGAAACCATCTTCTTACATCTTAAAATTAACCATCATGTCAAACTTCAAGTCCTACCACCTCGCTCAACATAAAGGGCTATGTTGAAATAGGAACTGTCACGATTAATTTGCCAACATTAATCTTGAAATCGGTTTGTTATTTCCTAATATTCCACAGAAACGTAATTTAAAAAGCTTTTAAAGGCCTTTTTTAGAACGTTTGTTATTCCTGTGAACCCCAGGTGGTAGAATCGCCGGCATAAAATATAGCCTGTGTAGGATCAGAGACTGTTACCATTGATTCGCAACTATTACTTTTATAATCGGTTTATATTCCCTGAAATTGCATAGAATCGTAATTTAGAACTTTTTTCGAATGCTTTTCGCACCTCCGCTTCGCTTCACCCTTTTTTAATTCGAATTTATTTTCGACGTTCCTTCGAGGGCATTTATATTTTAGAAGTAACTACCATTCCATATTTAAAGTTTCTAGCCTTTTCCGTATCACAGAAATCGCAATTTAGAAAGTTTTTAGCTCCTGCAACCCTGTGGTGGTAGTGGAACAGACATAAAATATAGCTTATGTTTGAGCAGGTTCTATCACCAACAATTTGTCATCATTATTTTTTTAATCGGTTTGGTAATTTATAAGTTTGCTTAAAAATTGTAATTTATAACGCTTTTCACTCACTTCATCTTTTTAAGTTTGGAATTTTCTTTCGACTGTTCTTAGAAAGCAGTTGCATCTTGTAAGTAAATACCATTCCATACTTCAAAGTGTTAGACCCTTCAGTTGTGCAAAAAACGCAAATTAAAACATGTTTTCCTTTTGCAACCCTCAGATGGTAGTGACAGCAACATAAAATATAACCTATGTTATAGCAGGGACTGTCACCATTGATTTGCAACCATTACTTTTGAAATAGCTTTGGTATTTCCTTAGATTGAGTAGAAATCGCAATTTAGAACGTTTTTAGGACGCTTTTCGCGCATTTTCACCCCTTTTTAAATTTCTAATTTTTTCGAAACTGTTCTTAAAGATCATTTATATCTAATAAATATGTATCTTGCCTAATTTTAAGTTGCTAGCCCCTACCGATCACAAAAATCGAAATTTAGAACACTTTTTTGCTCCTGCAACGTCTTGGTGATAGTAATACCGACATAAAATAGTGTCTATGTTAGAGCAGAGGCTGTCAGCATCAATTTTCTACCATTACGTTTGAAATCAGGTTCATTCTTCCTGAGATATTGCCGACAAATCGGCATTTAGAACGTTTTTAGAACGCTTTTTGCGCATTTTGCTCCTGCATTTCCTCTGGGGTAGTGGAAGCAGATATAAAATATAGCCTATCTTGGAGCAAGATCTGTCACCATCATATTTGAAATCGGTTCAGTACTTCCTAAGATTACATAGAAATCGCAATTTAGAACGTTTTTTACAACGCTTTTTGCGCATTTACCCCTTTTTAAATTTCGATTTTTTTAAGGAAATGTCCTTAGAGATCATTGATATCTTATAACTAACTACCATTCCAAATTTCACGATTCTAGGCCCTTCCGTAACGCAAAAAAAAGCAATTTAGAACTATTTTCTCCTGAACCCCCTTTGGTGTAGTGGCACCGACATAAAACATCGCCTATGTTGGAGCAAGGGTTGTCACCATCTTTTTGACCCCATTATTTTTTAGATCGGTTTGGTATTTCCTGAGATTGTATAGAAACCACCATTAGAACGTTTTTTAGAACGCTTTTCGCGCATTTTCACCCCTTTCAAATTTCGAATTGTTTAAGAACTGTTCTTAGAAATCCTTTATATCTAATAAGTAACTAATATTTCAAATTTCTAGGACCTTCGGTAACGCAAAAATCGCATTTTTAGAACGTTTTTTGCTCCTGCACCCGCTTTCGGGTAGTGGCACCGACATAAAACATAGCCTATGTTGGAGCAAGGGTTGTCACCGTCATTTTGACACCCTTATTTTGACACCATTATTTTTTAAATCGGTTTGGTATTTCCTGAGATTGTGTAGAAACCACCATTTAGAACGTTTTTAGAACGATTTTCGCGCATTTTCACCCCTTTTAAATTTCGAATTGTTTAAGAACTGTTCTTAGAAATCCTTTATATCTAATAAGTAGCTAATATTTCAAATTTCATATTTCTAGGCCCTTCAGTAACACATAAATCGCATTTTTAGAACGTTTTTAGCTCCTGCACCCCTTTGGGGTAGTGACATCGACATAAAACATAGCCTATCTTGGAGCAAGCGTTGTCACCATCATTTTACACTAATATTTTTTTAATCGGTTTGGTATTTCCTGAGATTGTGTAGAAACTACCATTTAGAACGTTTTTTAGAACGCTTTTCGCAAATTTTCACCCCTTTTAAATTTCGAATTGTTTAAGAACTGTTCTTAGACATCATTTATATCTTATTAGTAGCTAATATTCAAAATTTCATATTTCTAGGACCTTCAGTAACGCTAAAATTGCATCTTTAGAACGTTTTTTGCTCCTACACCACCTTTGGGGTAGTGACATCGACATAAAACATAGCCTATCTTGGAGCAAGCGTTGTCACCATCATTTTGACACGAATATTTTTTAAATCGGTTTGGTATTTCCCGAGATGTGTAGAAACTACCATTTAGAACGTTTTTTAGAACGCTTTTTGTGCATTTTCACCCCTTTTAAATTTCGAATTGTTTAAGAACTGTTCTTAGACATCATTTATATCTTATAAGTAACTAATATTCAAAATTTCATATTTCTAGGCCCTTCAGTAACGCTAAAATTGCATTTTTAGAACGTTTTTTGCTCCTAGACCCCCTTTGGGGTAGTGGCATCGACATAAGATATAGTCTATGTTCTAAGTTGGACCAACACCATCATTTTGATACCATTACTTTTGGAATCGGTTCGGTAGTTCCAGAGCTTACCTCCGACAAATAAACAATTTTTTCCTCTTTATAATAGGAGTATAGATAAAGATAACTAAACCACTTTTAATGGAAATGAAGTACTTCAGTTGCCACGATTAGAAAATTGGTATTAAAAACTATAAAAAAATTAATATCTCAAAAATAAATTGAGATACACCTTTCAAAAAAATTGCATTTAAAAGTGCATTTTTTTTTTTTTTTTTTTTTTTTTTTTGCATACGGCAGTGTAAACATTTAAAATGCGGGATGTTTAGAAGTTTAAAATTTTGCAGTAGTGAAAATTGCAAAACCGAAATTTCATTTCAAATTTCAATGTGTTTCCATTTGTAGAATGACGTATGCGTTACGCACAGATATGTTTGTCCTTTATAATATAGATAGATAGTTATATACCTGCAGGTAACACCAACATACGTATTATAGAAATAATTATAGAAAAATATGATTAAAGTTATTATTTCATTTTACAAATGTTTTAGCAATCGAATTATTTTTTTCATAACTTATGAAAAAGTCATGCTTTATTAGTTTTATTAATACTTTTGCCATTTTAACAAATTAAAGATCAATTATCGAATTCTAGCAATAGTTAAAGCCTCATGGGCAGGTCAAAACGCGTTAAATTATGCAGAAATATTACAGCAAAGAATAATTTGATTTGCTAGATTTCTCTCTTTCTATACGAATCATAGGAGCCATCATAACGAAATCGAGGAAATGGGGAATTGGGAAGGGTAAAATATTTCTAAGCGGGAAGTTCAGTGATACAAAAAGCACACAAGTACCTATTGTAGAAAATAAAAGCTATTTTTAATGAAGCTCGTGTATTAATAAAAAAAAAGAATAAAGAGGTGCAGAATTTTAGGAAATTGACTGAATTATGATTTAGAACTTCAATAAACGGCGTGCCAAAAATGTCTTCCCGCGTGCCAGTTACGGCACGCGTGCCATAGGTTCGCCAGCCCTGATCTAGAGGGGTGGGGGGCTAATTTTTATTTACATTATTGAAATATTTTTCTTAATTCCAAATTTCGCTTTTTTCATTGAGAATCAACGGACATTTTCTAATAAAATTTAACATTTTTCCTTATTGTTGTAAATAATTCAAAAGCCGTAATAATAATTTGCCTATTTTTAGTTGAATGATTTTCACGTGAAACATGAAACTGAAAAAACTGAAATAGTTTTTTTTTTTTTTTTTTTTTTTTTTTTTAAGAATTAAAAAGAAGATGAATATGACGTCATAGTGGGAAAAAATGACATTTTCAAGCAGATTTTTCAATTCCTACTATTAGTTCACACTCTCCCTATATTTATTTATTTATTTATACTAGGGGGGCACCGCCCCCCTGCTCGCTACGCTCACCAAACCCCGCGTAATCGCTTAACTATTCCATTCGGTATAGCGAAGCAATTCCTATTTTCTAGCCAACCCCAGATTATTGTTTGTGCTTAAAAATAATGTAAATAGTTCAATTAAGCTCTATTCATAAGCTAATATTAGTTTTTGTTGCATTGAAATATCTCAATTTGTTGATTTCCTGCATGCAAGTAAACCCTATTGTATTTCAATGGGAGTCTATGGAAATTTGGCGAAATACTGGAAATAACGCTAAGTTGGCGTCACTTTTGGTGACAGAGAGATGGATCTCCCCTTGGTAACCTCCCTTATAGCGTCATAAAGCTCTGACCAATCAGTTGCATTCCACGGTATCTACGCAGATTTTCATTGTTCCATTTCCAAAGCATTACTTTTTGCAAGGCATACTTAGATACTACTACCGGCAGACCGATTTGCGTTTAATGTATGAAGTTGCTCGCCAGAGGACTCTGATACGCTACCCAAAACAGAAATTTGACTCTGACCGTAACTTCAATGACGAGAACCAATCAAACCGCTCTGGCCAGGGTTCAGAGAATTCCAATGTGTTTACATTTTTTTTTTCCCGTATAGATATGATTCAAAAGAGTTTAATAAAAATATTAACTCTAATCATTTGAAAAAAATTATCATTTTAACAATTATCGGAATAAAAAATGGTGCGACCGGAGAATACTTCCAAGGTTGCTACTTAATACCAAGTTAATACTAAATACCAATGTTGCCACTTTGGCGCATTTATCGTCAGGTTGGGGAAAAGTAGAGTATTCTACGATTCACCCCAATAAATAAAAACATGCATAGTCTAAAAACATTAATGTCACAAATTTATTTGCTATCTTCACTGCTGAAACAATAAAACTAATGGAATTTCTTTTAAATATATTAAAGTACTCATAAAATTCCTTGTAATAATTAATAAATATAATTTATTAAGTAACAAATACACTTACATGATTTAATCAAAATTGATCGGATAACATAAAATATTGCAACGATATTTAAATCTGCGATCACCATTTGTTTCTATGATTAAAAATAAGAATATTTAATGTTTAAGGAAGATCGGCTTTTTTTTTTTTACTATTATTATTATTATTTAGTTCGGACGATATCAAACAAACATTTAACGGGTAGCAATAAATTCGTCAAAAATAACTGCTTCAAGCCAGTTATGAGAACTGTAGTTTGATAAAAACCAAATTTTAATTTTAAAACGTGTATATGAAACACAAGCTATTTTTATGTAAATACGGGACATTCAAAAAAGAATAACAGAATGAACCAAACTATCAAGTAAACAATAAGTAATTTAACTAATCTTAAAAGTATGTGAACACTAAAATACTAGAAGCTGTGTAAAATATCCTTTTAAATCGAAGGAAATTGAAGAATATAAGTATTTAATTTATTATTCTGAAAATACGATCAATGATTCTGAAACTTCGACGATGAGAAACAAGCCGCTATCTGGGCAGGGTATAAATGTAAACAAAAAAGAGCACGTTGTGATGTTTTGGTTCAGAGTTTGAAGGTGAATCCGACTTCACTTTTTCGACGGTTTTCGGCGAAATGCGTGGGCCGTATATATCGTAGTAGGCTATGCTTTTTGGGGTACAGATGTCATATTGACGCGATTTTTTTCGGTTGCCAATTTGGCAAAAACATCAACAGCATAAACAAGATAATCCGGGTTACCACATCAAGCAAAATAACGACACTTTGGCGCAAGTTAAGTACCCGTTGCCTATATGATATTGGCGACAGAAAAAAATCGCGCCAATATGGGGCGAATATGACATCTGTACCCTTTTTGGTACTTTTCCGTTATACGGACAGCATTGTCGCCAAGCGCAATAGTTGGCGCAAAATGAAAATCACGTGAATTGAAACATTTGAAAAATAAAAGAAAAACATTGTCGATAGTAAAGTGAGCATTTTAAAAATATAACATTTCAAAATTACAGAATTTTACGAACTATTTTATTAAATCACAAATATATAATTAAAATAAGTGAACAAATAACTGTTATACAATAAAGTAATAAAATAAAAAAATCATATTAAACTGCTGCCATAAAATTACAAATCTCTTTGGCACAGATGTCATATTCGCCCCATATTGGCGCGAATTGTTTTCGGTTGCCAATTTGGCGAAAACATCAACAGCATAAACAACATAGGTACAGATGTCATATACGCCCCGCCCCATATTGGCGCGATTTTTTTCGGACGCCAATGTCATATACGCAACGGGTATTTTACTGGCGCCAAAGTGTCGTTATTTTGCTTGATATGGTAACCCGGATGTTGCTGTTTATGCTGTTGATATTTTCGCCAAATCGGCATCGGAAAAAAATCGCGCCAATATGGGGCGTATATGACATCTGTGCCACAACATAATCCGGGTTACCACATCAAGCAAAATAACGACACTTTGGCGCCAGTTAGGTACCCGTTGCGTATATGACATTGGCGTCCGGAAAAAATCGCGCCAATATGGGGCGAATATGACATCTGTGCCATATCTTTTAGCATTGCAGTAAACATTTCATTTTTTGAATAAAGACGTCGCCACATAAACTCTATGAGATACGACTCTAAATGATGACGAACTGTTCCCCGATGTCTTTTGTTGCGCCATTTTGCGATGCCCCATAATCTCTCAACATTTTGAATATGACATCCAGTATTAGGGTCGACTAAATTGTATTTGTGATTCACTGTGAAATGATCATAACCAGCACTTCGCAGTTTATCTGTTTTATATCCTTTCCAGTAATCTGTATAAATAATACATCCATCAGCTACATTGTTTTCTATTGCCGCCATTAAAGTTTCATCTGTGCGATCGGAAATAGGAGTAAGGAAACATCCCCGTGTTTCACAGCATAAACCATCTAACACCCATTGAGGAGGAAGAACACGCCCTACTTGCTTTTTCTTCTGGTAAAAAGACTTTCATCTACTTCTATAATTTTATTAGGTCCACCGATTTTTCTATTTGGTCGTGAACATAAAGCATTTGCACAAACTTCTCTAAAATAGCTATTCCAGTCCACTGTTGTGTTGTGGTTCATATCAAGTTGCAGCTCACAAAGCTCAATCGATGTCAACTCTTGGCACCTTAAATATATAAACCTCAAAGCATTAAGAAAAGACAACCGCGATCCTTCAAACCATGTTTTTTGTCGTATTCCTACGCTTTCTTCGCATGATCGTAAGCTACATCTCCATTTCGGATTTCCAGAACTCATCCATAATTTCATTTCATGGTTGTTTGAACACAACCTTTTAATGCAGAATTCCAACTTCCTGAAACAGTTTTATCGCAACTTTCTCATCATCTGGTAATTGACAAATAGTAAAATCCATCTCAGCGTCAGCAGTAAAAGTAAATTATAATTTTATAAAAAAAAAAAAAGCATTTTTATTTCGAATAACAGCAAATTAAAAAGCTTTCCAAGGTTAAGGTTAAATAATAAACATTCACGTAATTCACGTTTCATAAATAACAAATCACAATGTTTCGCATGGTTTACAAGAAAAATCCTTTTCACGATGAGGGCTGAAATAATTGGCGCATTAGCATACATTTTGGCATGCTGTCCGTATAACGGAAAAGTACCCTTAATTTTGGCGAAATACTGGAAATAGTGCCAAGTTGGCGACAGAGAGACGGGTCCCCCATTGGTAACCTCCCTTATAGCGTCATAAAGCTCTGACCAATCAGATGCCTTTCACGGTATCTACGCAGATTTTTTATTGGTCCATTTCCAAATCAAAACTTTTTTTTATATATAGAAGGATATTTATCTTGTTCAAATTTTCAATCATTAATAAAACGAGGTGGAACCCGTCGAATTTCGACGAAAGAAAATGTTTACAAAGCTGTTGCATCAAATTTATAATACATCGAAAACAATAATTACAATAAAAAAGCGATTTTACACTTGTTAGTTTAACTCTTCAAAGACATATTTTAACCTAAGATTAACAAAATACTTTTTTTCTAAACTTCAACTGTTAAAATTATTAAAAAATTAAACTTTATTCATATACGTAATCAGTAACATATAATCAAGATAAGTAATTTTGATTAAGTTATCAATTGATGCTTGGTATTGCGGAATAAAAAATCATCAATAATGATTTCACCATGACATAATCATAGAATCCCCCCCTCCCCCCCCCACCCTTTAGATCTAAACCTAATCAAAGAATTTTCCAAGTTTCACATACATATTAACCATTTAAAAACATTTTAACGCGCAATAGGTTATTAATAAACATATTTTCAAGCTTGAAGTCACGTTTGTCAACTATTACAACTTTCCATGTTAAAATTCCCACTCGTGATTTGATGTATTAGTATAGTCTCTGTACCTGCGCGTAAAAATTCCAGATATTTAAAACTTTAGACATATTCAAGGTGAAATATCTCGTTTTGTCTAATAAAATTTCTTTTAAATATGACGTCATTTTCAGTCGCTGAAATATTTTGCCTATTGTCTCAAACTCAATATCAGCAAAATGAAAAAAATAGTGAAATATAACAGCATCATCAGGGAAAATGTGTCTTTTTTAAAGCGTAACGTCATTTTCTGTTCAAATTTAAAAAAAAAAAAAAAGATATTTTTAATTGTAATGAGAAAATGGCATCAGTAAGAGTATAATCAATAAAGATAACTAAACCACTTTTAATAGAAATGAAGAACTTCAGTTGCCACGATTAGAAAATTGATATTAAAAACTATAAAAAAATTAATATCTCAAAAATAAATTGAGATACAGCTTTCAAACAAATTGTATTTAAAAGTGATTTTTTTCTGCATACGACGGTGTAAACATTTAAAATGTGGTATGTTTAGAAGTTTAAAAATTTGCAGTAGCGAAAATTTCAAAACCAAAATTTCATTTCAAATTTCAAAGTGTGCCATTCGCAGAATGACGTATGCGTTACGCACAGATACGTTTGTCCTTTATAATATAGATACTCATTATTCATCCTATCAAGTTGAAATAAATTTTTTTGAACTTGTACTGGATGACAATTGATGTTAATACAGTTTTTTCAAATATTAATTAATTAATTAAATTTTAATTAATTAATTTTAGTTTTGCATATTTTTATATTACTTGTTTTAAGTTCAGATTGTAATTTTTTGACCAAACTACAACAACCTGCATTGCTGCACTGGTGAAACATTTTGAATTATACAGGTAAATTGCATCACATATTGTGATGCGATATCGTACAAATCAAAGCCTGATGATGATACCCTCCATTAATTTTGAAATGTGTTTGTCTGAATGCAGTAGTTATTAAAAAACTTGACATATTAAACAAAAACCTAATTTGCAGAACAAATTAAAAAAACAAAATTTATTTCCTAAATTGTTTAAGCCCGAGAAAGGGCAGATATTAAGATATTTCATTCAATTCGTTTTACATTCAATGTTAAATTTTTGTAACAAATAAGCTAAACCAATTGAACATTAAAAAATAAAAATGAAATTCATACAGTATAATGCTTTAAACACTTATATACTTAGATTCCGTTCAAATAAAATTGAAATAAATCTTAGACTTTTTCCATTTTTAAGTTGTAAATATTTGTACTACAGATTTTGCATTATGTTTATGACGATTGTACACATATGATAAGGTACATGCAAAATACAAAACTTTAAAAAAAGTCTAAGATTTATATCGATTCTATTTGAACGGAATCTAAGTATAAAGGTGTTTAAAGCATTATATTATATGAATTTCATTTTTATTTTTTAATATTTAATTGGTTTAGCTTATTTGTTACAAAAATTTAACATTGAATGTAGAACGAATTGAATGAAATATCTTAATATCTGCCCTTTCTCGGGCTTAAACAATTTAGGAAATAAATTTTGTTTTTTTAATTTGTTCTGCAAATTAGGTTTTTGTTTAATATATATATATGTGTGTGTGTATGTATACATAAATGTACAAAGATAAATCAAAATATAGATTAGAATAAAATGATAATAAATGGTATAATAAAACTGTTAATAAAATAAAGTATTGTGTTGCATATTGAATCATTTTTAGAAATATATTATGTTATGTAGAGCGTAAACATATATTGTTAGATTTACGAAAAGAAAAAAGAAAGAGAAAATATAATAATGATATAAAAATCCCATAAATAAAATGCACATGATTTTTAAAAATAAATATTTTAAAAATTTTCAGCGGTACACAATTCACTCTTCATAATAGTATTTCAAGTTTATGTATTTTCTTCGCGACATTTTTTATTTTTTTTTATAATAATTTTTTGCATATTTGAAAAAATTCACTTTCATTTATGTATGATTTTATTGATACATTTTACTGCTATCTTTGAACTTTTTTTCAGCATTCTTATATTCTCCTTCTATAATGTTATTTTATATTTTTATATAATAATTGTGCAAGGGGTAATGCAAAGTTAATATTTTATCCAGAATGTTGATAACAAATCTGTTGATACAAAAGAATGTAGATAGCTATAATGACGTTCAGTTTGTTTTAAGTTATTGAAGTTTAGATTTTGATATTGGGTAGAATATAAACATTAAATTAAGTTGTAATAATTGAGAAGAATGTTTCTATAAACTAAACCATCTAGACAGGATTTGAAGTTGGCAAATTTAATTATATTGAATGGGAAAATACATTTATTACAGATATTGAAAGTTTATTTATTATTCATTTGAATAACAGTGTTAATATCCAGAAAATTAATTATCGAATTAGCTAAATTCTACTGTTAAGTTCTAAATAATAGAATATTCTACTGGTGAGGAAACAGATGAAGTATTCTTCGAAAAAAATTAGAATTATATGATCTATGCATCTATAAAGTAAAATATTATTATTAATGAAAGATCTTCCATAATAATAAAGATACAAATCCGTTAGAATTTAAGAAGCAACAGCACCTTGTCACATGCCTTGTGTTTGTTGTTTAAAAATAGAATTATTTTGACAAATGTAATTATTATACAACCCAAAAATACTTAAAATACTTTTTTCAGAACTTCCATTTTCATTTATACGTATTCTTTTACAGAAGATAAAATAAATAACAACAAATTCAGATAATACGTTTATTAAAGAACACAAGGAACATTTTATAATATCACAATTGTTTTAGCACATCAGACACACACATAAAATGAAGTGAAATCTGTTATTACAATGCTACACCTGTCTACTACTAATAAAAATATAACGAATGCTTTTTTGTGCGTATGCCTCTGTTCAATATTCATCTTCTTAGTTTACCTTTGAATTTAAGACCTGTTCTTCAAACACCGTATCTAGTACATTTTGGAGGCATCCCTAAAATAGAAATAAAAATAGAGTTCAGTACTTTGAAATTATATAATGATTACAATAACAACAATCATAGCTTTACAGAATAGGGCGTCCCGTTCAAAAGGCCTTATTTGAATGAGTCAATATAAGAACTACACAGGCGGGAAAAGTTAAAATAACATTTTTAAAAAGGTACTTTATGTTATTTTTATTAGAGGAAGTCCAATGAAAGGTACAAGGTTAGTAGATCAAGTTCAACTTTATTACATAGCCCATTGGACTATGTAACGTCACGTCAAATGCGACTATATTGAAGTAAACACCATCAATAGGCCTGAAGTATATTTTAATAGTGCTTCCCTGTCGCCCAAGAAACAGTCTTTTCCGAAAGGTATATACCCGCAGAGGCGTGGCTGTTGCTACTCGTCGGCAAAGTCCATGGCATTCACCTTAGCTACACAATAATATGGAAACTCGAGAAAATTATGCATGTGGAAGGTGGAACATTTCATTGAGGATGTTTTTGACTGTGAGAAATGACGCTTAATTGGGAGAATGGAAGAAAGGCACTAAGCTTGTAAAACTGTAAAGCTGGTATTACGGTCAGGAGTGTCCACGCACCTTATAATTCTTTTTATATGTATCTCCAAAAAGTTGTAATATGTAACACAAACTTTTCCTTACCCCACTTTATATCACATTTGCTATATAACTATCATTATATCATTGCATTATATCATTATCCTGGTAAAACTTATAAGTTTGTGTAAGACCCAATTTACCTGCACTTTGTTGCAAATTTTCTTTGAGTATATCAATGTATGAGTACTTGATCATGGTACCTTTTATTACAACTAAATTTCCGACACTCGAAGCTCCCATAAATACCCCTAGCAATGCTATTTAAAACGTTCAAAAAAGGATGTTATTTTAACAACCCAGCTTTCAGAATATAGTGCGGACGCCAATTATGAACTTATGAACTTAAAATGTACATAAAGAAGTCAATTAACCTCTTAAAACACAAATAATTTATTTACCGGTAAAGCTTTTTACCTTCTTCCATAAAAATATTCAAAGCATAAAAAATTGAATTTCTGATTCACTTTACATCATATATAAAAAGTATCACGAGAATAAAATCTTTATCATTCTACCAGATCTCGTCTTTTTAATTTGTGACTCGGTTTTTGGAGGCTCAACCTGATTTTCATTCAAAGTTGGTTTAGGAAAAATGTTTTCGGTAAAATCCACTGATGACACTTCCAGAGGGTAAATTCTTTGAATAGGCCGAATCATCTGCGAATGAGACGTTTGTAACTTCAAAAGACGAACTTTTCCATTTTTGCCCCGAATGAGCTCTGTAACTCGTCCTAATGGTCAACTGATCCTTTTCTTGTTATCTGCTCCCACCAAGACTATATCTCCTACAGCAATTGAACGTTACAATCGTCTCCCATTTGGTCGTTGGATAAGGAGACCCAAATATTCTGATCTAAATCGATTTCTGAGCTCTTTTTGCAGTTCTTGCCTATATTTAAGTCTTCTAGTGAGAGAACATTCCTGTCTCATCAACCTGTGACATCAACGTCTGGTAAACCACATTCATGAATACCTTTCAGAAACATGTCCGGTGATATGGGTTTGATGGACTCTTTCTCAGACATGTAAGTTAGTGGTCGCGAATTTATAATGCTTTCGCAGTCAGCCAATACAGTTATCATATCTTCGTAGTTCAAACAGGCTTGTCCTAAGACCTTTTTTAATAGATCTTTCATCAATCTGATGAGCCTCTCTCACCATCCGCCCCACCAAGCAGCAGACGGAGGGTTGAATTTTCATTTGATAGAATTTATTGCTCCATACTTCTGTATGCGATTTCAATTCAATCTTTTTAAAAAATTGGATGCACCATCAAAATTGGAACCGTTGTCGCAATATATAACAGAACATCTTCCTCTACGAGATACAAATCTTCACAAAGCCATTAAAAATGACTCTGTAGAAGCTGAAGTCACAAGCTCCAAATGCACAGCTCTGTAGATGGCACATGTAAATAAGATAACTCAACTCTTTTGTTTATTTTTAAGAAACAGAGGGCCAGCCAGATCAATGCCGATAATCTGAAATACTGCTGCATCTTTCACTCGATTTTCCGGCAGAGAAAATGGAGGAGATTCTAAATTCTTCGAATTAAATCTTTTACAAATGGTACATTTTGATAGAACAGAGCTCACAGTTCTCCTTCCATTAAAAATCCAGTATTTTTTTCAAAGCAAATTTAGAAGAATCTGAGGACTTGCATGACAATTTTTGCACTGGTAATGTAAAATTAATCGCTTGACAACTTCATGGTTTGAAGGAACAACCATAGGTGTGAGGAAATCCATATTATCTTGTCTACACGTAATCTTAGTCTTTACACGTATTATGTCTTGTTCATCCTTAAACGTCTCCAGAGTTTTCAATCTCCCCTCACTTTCAAGGGAAAAACATTCCTCTTGTATCATCCAAATTATCTTCGTTTCTGCTCTCTTAAATTCAAGACTGGTCAATTACCCTTTGATATGTTCCTTTGGATTAGAAGAATTATATCTGAAACGAAGTATCCAAACAACAAGACGTACGATTTTCTCATAATTGGAAAAATACTGGTAGTACCAGTTTTTCTCTGGACTTTCATCAGCATTTACCAGTAATTTTGTAGACTTCAATTTTTCTTTTCAATTTCTTCTTCGTTTATATCTTGGCACTTGAAATCCATATACTTATAATATTCTTTAGGATCTCTAAATCAAGATGGACCCTCCCACCATTTGAGAGATACCAGCTAACTTGCTTTACACCCTCTAGATGGCAGATCTGCTGGATTCATTTCACCAGATATATGTTTCCATAAAACAGGATCACTCAATTTTTTTTATTTCTTGAACTCTGTTTCTAACAAAAACAGACACGTTTTCTTTCCTCGATATCCATGCAAGCACTGTTGTGGAATCGCTCCAAAAATATCTTTCCATATCTTCCCAGCCCATAGCGTCAGTTACTGATTTAGCCAATTTAGCACCAATCAAAGCAGCTAAAAGTTCCATTCTAGGTATAGTTCCACATTTTAGAGGACCTACGCGGGATTTCGCAGCAAGAAGGAATAACTCTACATCACGGTGGTGTAGTCGTAAAAAAAACAGAGGGTAAACGCTCTAAGCAGAGAATGTACGCTCAAGGTAGAGCGTATACCCTTAGAGTGTATATACTATAACTTTCTTGAGAAATAGAGGGTATACGGTGTTCCTTAAAAAAATCCAGAAGGTATACGGCGTATACCCTCCACTACATCCCTGACTCTACACGATCTTTAGTTGCTATCCTCAAATATATAACAGCAGCATACGAATACTGACTTGCATCACAAAATGTGTGAAGTGTACAACCTTTTAAATTATCTGGGGTGAACTGAATATATCTAAGAATCTGAATTTCTTGTAAAATATATAATTCAAGAAACCATTCAATAAATTCATTTTTTATATCACTAGTAACTTCTTCATCCCAGGTGATTCCTTCTTTCCATGTTTTCTGTAGCATCATCTTGGGACATATCATAACTGGAGAAGTAAAACCAATTGGATCAAAAACTTTATGTGCAACTGATAGCATGATTCGTTTTGTTAATTTGTCTATATTTATATCTTTCGTCCAGCTTACGTTAACTTTTAAAACGTCTAGAATCTGTTCCATTGTAATCCCAGTATAGCAGTATCTTCGCTATTTTCGATATCGTTTCTTTCTTCTGTCTGTTCCCATACTCTCAAATGTTTCAAAGAACTTATGAACTTAAAATGTACATAAAGAAGTCAATTAACATCTTAAAACACAAATAATTCATTTACCGGTAAAACTTTTTACCTTTTTTCATAAAAATATTCAAAACATAAAAAATACAATTTCTGATTCACGTTGCATCATCTATATCTATATCTATACTAATATTATAAAGAGGTAAAAATTGTTTATTTGTAGGAGGTAAGCTCTGGAATTACCAAACCGATTCCAAAAGTAATGGTATCAAAATGATGGTGTTAGTCCAACTTAGAACATAAGGCTATGTTTTATGTCGGTGCCACTACCCCAAAGGGGGCGAAGGAGCAAAAAACGATCTAAATTGTGTTTTTTGTAATACTGCAAGGGCCTGTAACTTGAAACTAGGCATGGTAGTTACTTATAAGATATAAATGATCTCTAAGAACTTTTCCTAAATAATTCGAAATTTAAAAGGGGTAAAAATGGACGAAAAACGTTGTAAATTGCGATTTCTGCGCAATCTCAGAAAGTACCCAACCAATTTCAAAAGTAATGGTTGGAAATTGATGATGACAGCTCTTGCTCCAATATAGGATCCATTTCATGTCGGCGTCACTACCACCTTGCGGTTGCATTAAAAATAAACTTTCTAAATTGTGATTTTTGTGATACTGAAGGGACTAGCAACTTTCAAATTTGGCATGGTAATTACTTATGTGATGTAAATACTCTCTGAGAAGAGTTTCTTAAAAATTTGAAATTTAAAAAGGGATGAAAATGAACGAAATGCATTTTAAAAACGTTCTAAATAGCGATTTCTACGCATTCTCAGGAAATATAAACCGATTTCAGAAGTAATGGTTTCAAATTGATGGTGACAGTCCCCACTCCAACATAGCCTATATTTTACGTTGTTTGGACTACTACCCGGGAGTTACAGGAGCAAAAAATGTTCTAAATTGCGTTTTTGTGTTACTGAGGGGGTCTAACATTTTTAATTTTTAATGGTAATTACTTCAAAGATGCAAATGCTTTCTAAGAATTGTAAGAAAGAAAATTCCGAATTTTAAAGGATTAAGTGAGCGAAAAGCGTTCCATAAGTGTTCTAAATTGCGATTTTTATGCAATCGTATGAAATACAAACCGATTTTAAACATAATGGTTGCAAATTGATGGTGACAGAACCTGCTCAAACATAAGCTATATTTTATGTCGAGGCTTACAAGAGCAAAAAACTTTCTAAATTGCGATTTCTGCGGTACTGAAGAGGCTAGAAACTTTAAACATAGCACGGTACTTGCTTATAAAATATAAATGTCCTCTAAGAAAAGTCGAAAATAAATTCGAAATTAAAAAGGGGTGAAGCGAAGGAAAGGAGCGAAAAGCATTCTAAAATAGTCCTAAATTACGATTTCTATGGAATCTCATGAAATAATAAAACGATTACAGAAGATATAGGTTGCAAATCAAGAGTGATAGTATCCGATACGGGCTATATTTTATGCCGGTGTCACTACCACCTGGTTGGCAGGAACAACAAAAAAGCCTTTAAAAGCATCTAAATTCCATTTTCTATAGAATATTAGGAAATACCAGCCGATTTCAAGGTTAATGTTAGCAAATTAATGGTGACAGTCTATGTTTTAACATTTTTCAAGATATTCTATTGGTGCCACTAACACCAGAAAGGTGGTAGACTGTTAGACAAGAAGCTTGGAATTTGACATGATGGTTAATTTTAAGATGTAAATGTGTTAAGATGGTTTCTAAAAAATTCAAAACTTCAAATGAATACTGAAATGAGCGTATGAAATGAGCATAAAAGTCTCAAAATACTCTCTAAATTATCATTTAATTGGAATTAGATTTAGTTCTTCTTATTAATTAAAATCTCATTTCTGTCTATTGCACTTTTATTATGAAGTTTAGTCAAACTGGCTTAATTTGTAATTTTTGAATTATTTCAAAAAGTGTTCTTCTAATAAACAAGTAATATAAAAAAAAAAATAAGTCAATTCGTACTTAGGTCAATAAGAGAATTTTTTTTCACCCATTCTTCTTTCCTCCTGAATGGCGCTTAAAATGCCTTGATCAAGAAGAGAGCTCTCTCGGTCTTAAAATGCCTTGATCAAGAAGACGGCTCTCTCGATTATTGAAAATCAATTAATTTAATTTAATTAACGAATTAATATTTGAAAAAAACTGGATTAACATCAATTGTCATCCACTACAAGTTTTAAAAAAATTTGTACTTGATTGGATGAATAATGAGTATTTTATGCTAGTCTATACTCCTATTATAAAGAGGAAAAAATTGTTTATTTGTCGGAGGTAAGCTCTGGAACTACCGAACCGATTTCAAAGGTAATGGTATCAAAATGATGGTGTTAGTCCAACTTAGAACATAGGCTATATCTTATATCGGTGCCACTACCCCAAAGGGGGTGTAGGAGCAAAAAACGTTCTAAAAATGCGATTTTAGCGTTACTGAAGGGCCTAGAAATATGAAATTTGGAATATTAGTTACTTATAAGATATAAATGGCGTCTAAAAACAGTTCTTAAAAAATTCGAAATTTAAAAAGTGTGAAAATGCACAAAAAGCGTTCTAAAAAACGTTCTAAATGGTAGTTTCTACACAATCTCAGGAAATACTAAACCGATTTAAAAAATATTGGTGTCATAATGATGGTGACAACGCTTGCTCCAAGATAGGCTATGTTTTATGTCGGTGTCACTACCCCAAAGGGGGTGTAGGAGCAAAAAACGTTCTAAAAATGCGATTTTAGCGTTACTGAAGGGCCTAGAATTATGAAATTTTGAATATTAGTTACTTATAAGATATAAATGATGTCTAAGAGCAGTTCTTAAACAATTCGAAATTTAAAAGGGGTGAAAATGCACAAAAAGCGTTCTAAAAAACGTTCTAAATGGTAGTTTCTACACAATCTCAGGAAATACCAAACCGATTTAAAAAATATTGGTGTCAAAATGATGGTGACAATGCTTGCTCTAAGATAGGCTATATTTTATGTCGGTGTCAGTACCCCAAAGGGGGTGTAGGAGCAAAAAACGTTCTTAAAATGCGATTTTAGCGTTACTGAAGGGTATAGAAATATGAAATTTTGAATATTAGTTACATATAAGATATAAATGATGTCTAAGAACAGTTCTTAAACAATTCGAAATTTGAAAGGGGTGAAAATGCGCAAAAAGCGTTCTAAAAAACGTTCTAAATGGTAGTTTCTACACAATCACAGGAATTACCAGACCGATCTAAAAAATATTGGTGTCAAAATTATGGTGACGACGCTTGCTCCAAGATAGGCTATGTTTTATGTCGGTGTCACTACCCCAAAGGGGGTGTAGGAGCAAAAAACGTTCTAAAAATGCGATTTTAGCGTTACTGAAGGGCCTAGAAATATGAAATTTTGAATATTAGTTACTTATAAGATATAAATGGTGTCTAAGAACAGTTCTTAAACAATTCGAAATTTGAAAGGGGTGAAAATGCGCAAAAAGCGTTCTAAAAAACGTTCTAAATGGTAGTTTCTACACAATCTCAGGAAATACCAAACCGATCTAAAAAATAATGGCGTCAAAATGATGGTGACAACGCTTGCTCCAAGATAGGCGATGTTTTATGTCGGTGCCACTACCCCAAAGGGGGTGCAGGAGAAAAACGTTCTAAATTGCGGCTTTAGCGTTACGGAAGGGCCTAGAATCGTGAAATTTGGAATGGTTGTTAGTTATGAGATATCAATGATCTCTAAGGACATTTCCTAAAAAAATCGAAATTTAAAAGGGGGTCAAAATGCGCAAAAAAGCGTTCTAAAAAATTCTAAATTGAGATTTGTATGCAATCTCTGAAAGTACTGAAACGATTTCAAATATAATGGTGTAAAAGTGATGGTGACAGATCTTGCTCCAAGATAGGCTATATTTTATATCTGTTTCCACTACCCCGGAGGAGATGCAGGAGCAAAATGCGCGAAAAGCGTTCTAAAAACGTTTTAAATGCCGATTTGTCGGCAATATCTCAGGAAGAATGAATCTTATTTCAAACGTAATGGTAGGAAATTGATGCTGACAGCCTCTGCTCTAACATAGACGCTATTTTGTGTCGGTATCACTATCACCAAGACGTTGCAGGAGCTAAAAAGCGTTCTAAATTTCGATTTTTGTGATTGGTAAGGGCTAGCAACTTAAAATTAGGCAAGGTGCATATTTATTAGGTATAAATGATTTTTAAGAACAGTTTCGAAAAAATTGGAAATTTAAAAAGGGGTGAAAATGCGCGAAAAGCGACCTAAATACGATCTAAATTGCGATTTCTACTCAATCTAAGGAAATACCAAAGCTATTTCAAAAATAATGGTTGCAAATCAATGGTGACAGTCCCTGCTATAACATAGATTAAATTTTATGTTGCTGTTACTACGATCTGAGGGTTGCAAAAGCAAAACATGTTCTAATTTGCGTTTTTTGCACAACTGAGGGGTCTAACACTTTGAAGTATGGCATGGTATTTACTTACAAGATGCAACAGCTTTCTAAGAACAGTCAAAAGTAAATTCCAAATTTAAAAAAAATGAAGTGAGTGAAAAGCGTTATAAACTACAATTTTTAAGCAAAGTTATAAATTACCAAACCGATTAAAAAAATAATGATGACAAATTTTGGTGATAGAACCTGCTCAAACATAAGCTATATTTTATGTCTGTTCCACTACCACCAGAGGGTTGCAGGAGCTAAAAACTTTCTAAATTGCGATTTCCGTGATACTGAAAAGGCTAGAAACTTTAAATATGACATGGAAGTTACTTATAAAATATAAATGCCCTCGAAGGAACGTCGAATATAAATTCGAATTAAAAAGGGGTGAAGCGGAGGGGAGGTGCGAAAAGCATTCTAAAAAAGTTCTAAATTACGATTCTATGCAATTTCAGGGAATATAAACCGATTATAAAAGTAATAGTTGCGAATCAGTTTTAACAGTCTCTGATCCTACACAGGCTTATTTTATGCCGGTAATTCTACCACCTGGTGTTCACAGGAATAACAAACTTTCTAAAAAGGGCTTTAAAAGCTTTTTAAATTACGTTTCTGTGGAATATTAGGAATTAACAAACCGATTTCAAAATTAATGTTGGCAAATTAATGGTGACAGTTCCTGTTTCAACATAGCCCTTTATGTCGAGAGAGGTGGTGGGACTTGGAATTTGACATGATGGTAAATTTTAAGATGTAAGAAGTTTCTAAAAAATTCAAAACTTCAAATGAATACTGAAATGATCATATTAATTGAGCATAAAAGTTTCAAAATATTTTCTAAATTATCATTTACTTAGTTTTATTTCATTTTATTAATTTAAGTCTCATTTCTGCCTAATGCATTGTAATAATGATGTTTAATCAAACTGTGTTTTAAATACTAATTTTTGAATTATTCCTAAAAGTAATAAGTACCTTTTAATAGAAAAAACTTATAAAGTAAAATATTACCTTTTAATAAAATAAAAATTTAGTTAGTACCTTTTAATAAAAATTAGACATATAAATATCACTTGGCCTATTTCAAATATTACGCGAGCAAAGCCGCGGGGTTTGCTAGTAATCTATATTCCTATTATAAAGAGGAAAAAATTGTTTATTTGTCGGAGATAAGCTCTGGAACTACCGAACCGATTCCAAAAGTAATGGTATCAAAATGATCGTGTTAGTCCAACTTAGAACATAGGCTATATCTTAATGTCGGTGCCACTACCCCAAAGGGGGTGTAGGAGCAAAAAACGTTCTAAAAATGCGATTTTAGCGTTGCTCAAGGGCTTAGAAATATCAAATTTTGAATATTAGTTACTTATAAGATATAAATGATGTCTAAGAACAGTTCTTAAACAATTCGAAATTTAAAAGGGTTGAAAATGCACAAAAAGTGTTCTAAAAAACGTTCTAAATGGTAGTTTCTAAACAATCTCAGGAAATACCAAACCGATTTAAAAAGTATTGGTGTCAAAATGACGGTGACAACGCTTGCTCCAAGATAGGCTATGTTTTATGTCGGTGCCACTAGCCCAAAGAAGGTGTAGGAGCAAAAAACGTTCTAAAAATGCGATTTTAGCGTTACTGAAGGGCCTAGAAATATGAAATATTGAATATTAGTTACTTATAAGATATAAATGATATCCAAGAACAGTTCTTAAACAATTCGAAATTTAAAAGGGGTGAAAATGCACAAAAAGCGTTCTAAAAAACGTTCTAAATGGTAGTTTCTACACAATCTCAGGAAATATAAACCGATTTAAAAAATATTGATGTCAAAATGATGGTGACAACGCTTGCTCCAAGATAGGCTATGTTTTATGTCGGTGTCACTACCCCAAAGGGGGTGCAGGAGCAAAAAACGTTCTAAAAATGCGATTTATGTGTTACTGAAGAGCCTAGAAATTTGAAATATTAGCTACTTATTAGATATAAAGGATTTCTAAGAACAGTTCTTAAGCAATTCGAAATTTGAAAGGGGTAAAAACGCGCGAAAATCGTTCTAAAAAACGTTCTAAATGGTGGTTTCTACACAATCTCAGGAAATACCAAACCGATTTAAAAAATAATGGTGTCAAAATAAGGGTGTCGAAATGACGGTGACAACCCTTGCTCCAACATAGGCTATGTTTTATGTCGGTGCCACTACCCCAAAGGGGGTGCAGGAGCAAAAAACGTTCTAAAAATCCAATTTTTGCGTTACCGAAGGGCCTAGAAATATGAAATATTAGCTACTTATTAGATATAAAGGATTTCAAAGAACAGTTCTTAAACAATTCGAAATTTAAAATGCGCGAAAAGCGTTCTAAAAAACGTTCTAATGGTGGTTTCTACACAATCTCAGGAAATATTAAACCGATCTAAAAAATAATGGCGTCAAAATGATGGTGAAAACCCTTGCTCCAACATAGGCGATGTTTTATGTCGGTGCCACTACCCCAAAGGGGTTGCAGGAGCAAAAAACGTTCTAAATTGCGGCTTTTGCGTTACGGAAGGGCCTAGAATCGTGAAATTTGGAATGGTAGTTAGTTATAAGATATCAATGATCTCTAAGGACATTTCCTAAAAAAATCAAAATTTAAAAGGGGGACAAAATGTGCAAAAAGCGCTATAAAAAACTTTCTAAATTGCGATTTCTATGCAATCTCAGGAAGTACTGAACCGATTTCAAATATAATGGTGTAAAAATGATGGTGACAGACCTTGCTCCAAGATAGGCTGTATTTTATATCTGTTTCCACTACCCCAGAGGAGATGCAGGAGCAAAATGCGCGAAAAGCGTTCTAAAAACGTTCTAGATGCCGATTTGTCGGCAATATCTCAGGAAGAATGAATATGATTTCAAACGTAATGGTAGGAAATTGATGCTGACAGCTCTAACATAGATGCTATTTTATGTCGGTATCACTATCACCAAGACGTTGCAGGAGCAAAAAAGCGTTCTAAATTTCGATTTTTGTTATCGGTTGGGGCTAGCAACTTAAAATTAGGCAAGGTACATATTTATTAGCTATAAATGATCTTTAAGAACAATTTCGAAAAAATTGGAAATTTAAAAAGCGGTGAAAATGCGCGAAAAGCGTCCTAAAAACGTTCTAAATTGCGATTTCTACTCAATCTAAGGAAATACCAAAGCTATTTCAAAAGTAATGGTTGCAAATCAATGGTGACAGTCCCTGCTATAACATAGGTTATATTTTATGTTGCTGTCACTACCATCTGAGGGTTGCAAAAGCAAAACATGTTCTAATTTGCATTTTTTGAACAACTGGGGGGTCTAACACTTTGAAGTATGGCATGGTATTTACTTACAAGATGCAACTGCTTTCTAAGAACAGTCGAAAGAAAATTCCAAATTTAAAAAAAATGAAGTGAGTGAAAAGCGTTATAAATTACAATTTTTAAGCAAACTTATAAATTACCAAACCGATTAAAAAAATAATGATGACAAATTGTTGGTGACAGATTCTGCTCAAACATAAGCTATATTTTATGTCTATGCCACTACCACCAGAGGATTGCAGGAGCAAAAAACTTTCTAAATTGCGATTTCTGTGATACTGAAAAGGCTAGAAACTTTAAATATGACATGGTAGTTACTTATAAAATATAAATGCCCTCGAAGGAACGTCGAAAATAAATTCGAATTAAAAAGGGGTGAAGCGAAGGGGAGGTGCGAAAAGCATTCTAAAAAAGTTCTAAATTACGATTCTATGAAATTTCGGGGAATATAAACCGATTATAAAAGTAATAGTTGCGAATCAGTGGTAACAGTCTCTGATCCTACACAGGCTATATTTTATACCAGTGATCCTACACAGGCTATATTTTATACCAGTGATTCTACCACCTGGGGTTCACAGGAACAACAAACGTTCTAAAAAAGGGCTTTAAAAGCTTTTAAATTACGTTTCTGTGGAATATTAGGAAATTACAAACCGATTTCAAAATTAATGTTGGCAAATTAATGGTGACAGTTCCTGTTTCAACATAGCCTTTTATGTTGAGAGAGGTTGTAGGACTTGGAATTCGTAATGATGGTTAATTTTAAGATATAAGAAGATGGTTTCTAAAAAATTCAAAACTTCAAATGAATACTGAAATGAGCGTATTAATTGAGCATAAAAGTTTCAAAATATTTTCTAAATTATCATTTATTTAGTTTTATTTCATTTTATTAATTTAAGTCTCATTTCTGCCTAATACAGTGTAATAATGATGTTTAGTCAAACTGTGTTTTAAATAGTAATTTTTGAATTATTTCTAAAAGTAACAAGTACCTTTTAATAAAATAAAAATTTAGTTAGTACCTTTTGAGACATATAAATATCACCTGGCATATTTCAAATATTACGCGAGCAAAGCCGCGAGGTTTGCTAGTAATATTATAAAGAGGAAAAAATTGTTTATTTGTCGGAGATAAGCCCTGGAACTACCGAACCGATTCCAAAAGTAATGGTATCAAAATGATGGTGTTAGTCCAACTTAGAACATAGGCTATATCTTATGTCCGTGCCACTGACCAAAAGGGGGTGCAGGAGCAAAAAACGTTCTAAAAATGCGATTTCTGTGTTAGTGAAGAAGGGCCTAGAAACATGAAATTTTGAATAGTAGTTACTTATAAGATACTAATGATCTCTAAGAACATTTCTTAAAAAAATCGAAATTAAAAAAGGGTGGAAGTGCGCGAAAAGCGTTCTAAAAAACGTTCTAAATGACGATTTTTACGCAATTTCATGAAGTACCAAACCGATTTAAAAAATAATGGTGTTAAAATGATGGTGACAACCCTTGCTCCAACATAGGCTACATTTTATGTCGGTGCCACTACCCCTAAAGGGGGTGCAGGAGCAAAAAAACGTTCGAAATTGCGATTTTTGTGTTACCGAAGGGTCCAGATACATGGAATTTGGCATGGTAGTTACTTATTAGATATAAATGATCTCTAAGAATATTCCTTAAAAAAATTCGAAATTTAAAAGGGGTGAAAATGCGCAAAAAGGGTTCTAAAAAACGTTCTAAATTGCGATTTCTACGCAATCTAAAGAAGTACCAAACCGATTTAAAAAATAATGGTGTTAAAATGATGGTGACAACCCTTGCTCCAATATAGGCTACAATTTATGCCTGTGCCTACCCCTAAAGGGGGTGCAGGAGCAAAAAAAGCTCGAAATTGCGATTTTTGTGTTACTGAAGGGCCCAGATACATGGAATTTTGAAAGGTAGTTACGTATAAGATATAAATTATCTCTAAGAACATTTCTTTAAAAATTCTAAATTTAAAAGGGGTGAAAATGCGCGAAAAGAGTTCTAAAAAACGTTCTAAATGGCGATTTCTACGCAATCTCAGAAAGTACCCAACCTATTTCAAAAGTGATGGTTGGTAATTGGTGATGAGAGCCCTTGCTCCAACATAGGCTCTATTTCATGTCGGTGTTACTACCACCTAGAGGTTTCAGAAGCAAAAAACTTTCTAAATTGCGATTTTTGTGTTACTGAAGGGCCTAGAATCCTGAAATTAGGCAGGGCAGTTATTTATAAGGTACAAATGATCTCTAAGAACGTTTCCAAAAAACTCGAAATTTAAAAGGGGTGAATATGACCAAAAAGCGTTCTAAAAAACATTCTAAATTGCGATTTCTACGCAATCTCAGGAAGTACCGAACCGATTTAAAAAATAATGGTGTGAAAATGATGGTGATAGCCCTCGATCCAATATAGGCTGTATTTCATGTCGGTGCCACTACCCCAAAGTGAGTGAAGGAGCAAAAAACGATCTAAATTGCGTTTTTTGTAATACTGCAGGGGCTAGCAACTTGAAACTAGGCATGGTAGTTACTTATAAGATATAAATGATCCCTAAGAACATTGCCTAAATAATTCGAAATTTTAAAAGGGTGAAAATGGACGAAATACGTTCTAAAAAACTTTCTAAATTGCGATTTCTACGCACCCAAACCGAAAGTACCCAACCGATTTCAAAAATAATGGTTGGAAATTGATGATGATAGCCCTTGCTTCAATATAGTATATATTTTATGTCGGCGTCACTACCACCTTGCGGTTGCATTTTAAAAAACATTCTAAATTGTGATTTTTGTGATACTGAAGGGGCTAGCAGCTTGAAATTTGGCATGGTAATTACTTATGAGATGTAAATACTCTCTGAGAAGAGTTTCTTAAAAATTTGAAATTTGAAAGGGGTGAAAATGAACGAAAAACGTTCTAAATAGCGTTTTCTACGCAATCTCAGGAAATATGAACCGATTTCAGAAGTAATGGTTTCAAATTGATGGTGACAGTCCCCACTCCAACATAGCCTATATTCTACGTTGTTGTCACTATCACCTGGTCGTTACAGGAGCAAAAAATGTTCTAAATTGCTTTTTTTGTGTTACTGAAGCGGTCTAACATTTTAAATTTAGAATGGTAATTACTTCATAGATGCAAATGCTTTCTATGAATTTTTGAAACAAAATTCCAAATTTAAAATGATGAAGTGAGCGAAAAGCGTTCTATAAGCGTTCTACATTACGATTTTTATGCAATCGTATGAAATACGAAACCGATTTCAAACATAATAGCTTGCAAATTGATGGTGATAGAACCTGCTCAAACATAAGCTTTATTTTATGTCGAGGGTTGTAGGAGCAAAAAACTTCCTAAATTGCGATTTCTGCGGTACTGAAGAGACTAGAAACTTTAAATATAGAACGGTAGTTACTTATAAAATATAAATGTCTCCTAAGAACAGTCGAAAATAAATTCGAAATTAAAAAGGAGTGAAGCGAAGGGAAGGAGCGAAAAGCATTCTAAAAGAGTCCTAAATTACGATTTCTATGGAATATCAGGAAATAATAAACCGATTACAGGAGTTATTGGTTGCGAATCAAGAGTGATAATCCCTGACCCTATACGGGCTATATTTTATGCTGGTGTCACTACCATACCTGGTTGGTAGGAACAACAAGAAAGCCTTTAAAAACATATAATTAAATTCCATTGATTTAAATTCCGTTTTCTATAGAATATTAGGAAATGCCAACCGATTTCAAGGTTAATGTTGGCAAATTAATGGTGACAGTTTCTCTTTCAACATTTTTGGAAACTTTCTATATCTATTCTGTTTCGGTATTAGGTAGCTTTCTTTACAAAAAAGCTACCTATTGCAGCCGTTCGGAGGAAAGCGATTTCAAAAAATTTTGGTATATTTTCATCGATCATGACCCCCAGACCCCGAAACCACCCTCCGTTCAAAATTGATATATATATATATATATATATATATATATATATATATATATATATATCTGACCTATGTCACACTGTAACTCCCGTAATTATAAACCGATTTCGATGTAATTCGGTGTGTACATAGTACATACCAATGTCTCGACCGAGTTCGTTGGCCAGCTTCATCCGCCGTTTTGTTTCAAAATGGCGGCCATTTAAAATTTAAAAAAAAATTTAAAACTTGAAATGTGGTACCAAAAAATTAAAAATGGAAAAATATTTTTTTCTTATGTATTTGACCTTTATACAAAGATTCCGGAGCAGTTTTTGTTTCGTCTATATCTTAAAAAATGGCTGAGTTATAGCATTTTGAATTTCTAGCGTGGCTGACATTTTGAAACGTCCTGAATTTTGTCACGCGATAAAAGGCGTATTTATGAACCGATTTGGATGTAATTCGGTGTGTACATAGTACATACCAATCTCTCGACCGAGTTCGTTGGCCAGCTTCATCCGCCATTTTGTTTCAAAATGGCGGCCATTTAAATTTTTTTTAAAATTTTAAAATTTGAAATGTGGTACCAAAAAATTGAAAATGGAAAAATATTTTTTTCTTATGTATTTGACCTTTATACAAAGATTTCGGAGCAGTTTTTGTTTCGTCTATATCTTAAAAAATGGCTGAGTTATAGCATTTTGAATTTCTAGCGTGGCTGACATTTTGAAACGTCCTGAATTTTGTCACGCGATGAAAGGCGTATTTATGAACCGATTTGGATGTAACTTCGTTTTTACATAGTACATACCAATGTCTCGACCGGGTTCGTTGGTCAGCTTCACCCGCCATCTTGTTTAAAAATGGCGGCCATTTAAATTTTTAAGAAAAATTTAAATTTGAAATGTGGTACCAAAAATTGAAAATTGAAAAAATATTTTCTTTTTATGTGTTTGACCTTGATAAAAAGATTCGGGAGCAGTTTTTGTTTCGTCTATATCTTAAGAAATGGCTGAGTTATAGCATTTTGAATTTCTAGCGTGGCTGACATTTTGAAACGTCCTGATTTTTCTCACGTAATAACAGGCGTATTTATGAACCGACTTGGATGTACCTTGGTGTGTACATAGTACATACAAATATCTCGACCGAGTTCATTGGCCAGCTTCATCCGCCATCTTGTTTCAAAATGGCGGCCATTTAAAAAAATTAAAAAATAAAAAAATTTAAATGAGATACCAAAAAATTGGAAAATGAAAAAGATTTTTTTTTGTATGTGTTTGACCTTAATACAAAGATTCCGGAACAGTTTTTCTTTCGTCTATATCTAAAAAAAAAAAATGGCTGAGTAATAGCATTTTGAATTTCTCTTGTGGCTGACATTTTAAAACGACCTGATTTTTGTCACGCGATAACAGGCGTATTTATGAACCTATTTGGATGTAACTTGGTCTGTACATAGTACATACCAATGTCTCGACCGAGTTCGTTGGCCAGCTCCATTCGCCATCTTGTTTCAAAAGGGTTGCCATTTAAAAAAAATTAAATTTAAAATTCAAAATGAGGTATTAAAAAATTGGAAAATGAAAAAGATTTTTTTTTATGTGTTTGGCCTTGATACAAAGATTCCGGAGCAGTTTTTGTTTCTGAAAATTTGTTCTTTTGTTGATATCTTAAAAAATGGTTGATTTATAGCACTTTGAATTTCTAGCATGGCTAACATTTTGAAACGATCTTGTATTTGTCACGCGATAACACACGTATTCGCCTATTTCGATGTAAGAAGGCATGTGGATAGTATACATCAACACCTCGACCAAGTTCGCTGGCCAGATTCATCAGCCATCTTGTTTCAAAATGGCGGCCATTAAATTAAAAAATATATACAGGGTGATTCATAAAAGATGGGCAGAACTTTAAGGGGTTATAGTACACTTAAAGACAAATAATATTAAATAGGGGACTAAGGGTCCCAGACGTATTCCCAAGGAGATAGGGGGCATTAAAGTTTAGGGTCCGAAATTTCAAATGATTATAAAACATGGAAAAATTGGTCGATTCGTTTGCGGTTTTGGCAAAAAATTTTCTTTATGCGAGTATTTTCTTGAAATAAAATTTTAAAGTTCAATTTCAAAAAATGCCGATAGGGGGCGCTTTAGACTTTGGAGTAACAAACAACTATTTTTTAACGTTATTTTTTGTATTTCTTTAAATGATTTCGAAAGCTTAGACTTAAACTTAAATTTTGATCTAAAAATCTGAGTCCTAACGAGTAGTTAAGTAGCGTAAACTGAAATTTGAAATTTGAAACCCTTCTCCCCCCAGAACAAAAATCAGTTATTCCCGATCTTTGTGTCGTAGATTAGGCTCTAACTACTGCCGCGTTTTGCTAAAATTATTCTTTATGTCAGTATTTTCTTGAAAATAAATTTTAAAGAAAATTTTCAAAAAATTCCGATAGAGGGCGCTTTAGACTTTGGAGTAACGAACAACTATTTTATACCGTTATTTTTTGTGTCTCATTAAATGCTTTCTAAAGCTTAGACTTAAATTTTCAGCCCAAAATCTGAATCGTTAGACGTGGTTAAGTTTCTGGGGAGAGGGGTTTGAAATTTCTACTCCTGAGCACAGTTCAGTTTACCATGTCCACACATTGTGTGCTGTGATACGAGGTAAAAAGACACAAATTAGGATTATGTTACCAAAGCATATTTATTAACATGTAATTACAATAAATGTTCAAAATTGTGACCACCAGAGGTTATGCAGGCAGAACAACGGCGAAGAATGGAACGGCGAACATTCGCGAAAACATCAGGCTTTTCGAGCACTTCCCCTACAGCGGCGGAAAGTCTGGCGACCAGTTCCTCGGGGGATTCAATGGGTGTCTCATACATAAGAGCCTTCAATCGTCCCCAAAAAAAGAAATCGAGGGGTGAAAGATCTGGCGAGCGAGCAGGCCAAGCAACAGGACCACCTCGACCAATCCATCTGTTCGGAAATGTGATGTCCAGATAGTTGCGGACGTCTCGTACGTAATGGGCTGGCGCTCCATCGTGCTGGAACCACATGACCCGCCGGATGCGTGGAGGAACAACGTTTAACAGGTCTGGCAGCACATGTTGCAGAAATGTGAGGTATGTTTTACCGTTGAGGCGTTCAGGAAGAAGGTACGGTCCGATTAGGTGGTCTCCGAGGATTCCTGCCCAAACATTGATGGAAAAGCGTCTCTGATGAGCATGTGGATACGTAGCATGTGGATTGACATCCGCCCATACATGTGCATTGTGTGTGTTAAATGTACCTTCACGTGTGAAGGTACATTCATCGGTGAAAAGCACAGTTCGTCCAAAATGTGGATTTAGCGCGTTCTGCTGCAGAAACCAGCGGGCGAATTCAATACGATTTGGATAATCCCCTGGAGACAGTTTCTGGACTCGTTGCACATGAAACGGGAGCAAATGTTCATCCTTCAGTACCCTCCAAGTCATGGACTGTGAGGTATCCACCTGCCTAGCCACTGTTCGTGTACTTGTACTTGGCTGCGCCGCTACTACATCCAGAATGGCTTCTGCAACAACTACTGATTCGTCCTTTTTTGCACGACCTGCATTCGACCGGGAAGCGAGAAATGATCCCGTCTCACACAACTGTCTGTGCAAGCGCTCGAAAATTTTGCGGTTAGGCAACCGCCTGTTGGGAAATCGCTCTCCGTACATTCGTTGTGCCTCTGCACCATTTCCATCTGCCGCTCCGTAAATTAAATGCATCTCAGCCTTTTCCTTATTCGTGAAGGGCTTCCGATTCATTACTACAGCGACTTACACTTGACTCACCGTTCAGTGGTTTTTATGCCTGAATCGTGTCGAAATTTTGCATACGTGTTCTTCTTCTTCCCCATTTGACATTTGCATACTTTCTGTTTCCTTCTTCACCCGGTGACTAGCGTCAGGAATGGAGCTTTAACGTTTGCATGAGCGACGTTTCCAACTGTGCCAGTGCCTTTATGAGTGAATTCCGACTATGCAGTCCTTGACGAAAGTTGTATTTTTGCCTCGTATCACAGCACAGAATCGTTGGGCATGGTTAAGTAGTGCAAACTGAACTATGTTCAGAAGTTGAAATTTGAACCCCCTACCCTCGCTACTGAACCACGCTCAGCGATTCAGATTTTGAGCTGAAAATTTAAGTTTAAGTCTAAGCTTTAGAAAGCATTTAATGAGACACAAAAAATAACGGTATAAAATAGTTGTTCGTTACTCCAAACTCTAAAGCGCCCTCTATCGGAATTTTTTGAAAATTTTCTTTAAAATTTATTTTCAAGAAAATACTGACATAAAGAATAATTTTAGCAAAACGCGGCAGTAGTTAGAGCCTAATCTACGACACAAAGATCGGGAATAACTGATTTTTGTTCTGGGGGGAGAAGGGTTTCAAATTTCAAATTTCAGTTTATGCTACTTAACTACTCGTTAGGACTCAGATTTTTAGATCAAAATTTAAGTTTAAGTCTAAGCTTTCGAAATCATTTAAAGAAATACAAAAAATAACGTTAAAAAATAGTTGTTTGTTACTCCAAAGTCTAAAGCGCCCCCTATCGGCATTTTTTGAAATTGAACTTTAAAATTTTATTTCAAGAAAATACTGGCATAAAGAAAATTTTTTGCAAAAACCGCAAACGAATCGACCAATTTTTCCATGTTTTATAATCATTTGAAATTTCGGAACCTAAACTTTAATGCCCCCTATCTCCTTGGGAATACGTCTGGGGCCCTTAGTCTCCTATTTAATATTATTTGTCTTTAAGTGTACTATAACCCCTTAAAGTTCTGCCCATCTTTTATGAATCACCCTGTATATATTTAAAGTGAGGTGCAAAAAAATTAGAAATTGAAAAAGGTTTCTTTCTTAAGTATTTGATCTTGATATAAGGATTCAGGAGCATTTTTTGTTTGTCTTTACCTTAAAAAATGGCTCAGATATAGCAGTTTCAATTTCTATTGTGGGTGACATTTTGAAAATCTGATTTTTTGCATGCGACAGCACTCCTATATATTAACCGATTCCGATGTGAGTGAGCATGTGCACAGCAATTACTAAGGTTTCGATCAAGTTCACTGCTTAGCCTCATCCACCATGTTGTCTTAAAATGACAGGCACTTTAAGAAATTGCCGAATTTGGCAGCCAAATATAAGTTACTTTAAAGAAAAGCAGCTTGGATAAAGCTGACTAATTTCGCGAAATTCTCATTCATTATATTGATAAAAATTAGTATTGAATCTCCTATATTCGGTTTCCACTAAATTGAGCTTCGTGTGTTTGCATGATATAAGTTGGCTTTTTTAAATAAGGATTATGAAAGCTACCTCTTCCTCCCGGCACTGGCCGGAAGGACTTTTTTTTGTTGGTGCCACTAACACTGCTAACACCAGAGCGGTGGTAGACTGTTAGATAAGAAGCTTGGAATTTGACATGATGGTTAATTTTAAGATGTAAATGTGTTAAGATGGTTTCTAAAAAATTCAAAACTTCAAATGAATACTGAAATGAACGTATGAAATGAGCATATTAAAAGTCTTAAAATACTTTCTAAATTATCATTTAATTGGAATTAGTTTTAGTTCTTCTTATTAATCAAAATCTCATTTCTGTGTATTGCACTTTTATAATGAAATTTAGTCGAACTGTAGCTTAATTTGTAATTTTTGACATATTTCAAAAAGTGATTCTTCTAATAAAAAATAGTCATGCAAATATCACTTGGAATATTTCAACTATTACGCGAGCAAAGCCGCAGGGTTTGCTAGTATATAATAAAAAGGAAATTGCCCAGTTAAAATGATGGCATTGAGCTCACAGGCTATTCCCACTAATTGTATATTATACTCTTATTTCAAAGAATAATGCCCCTCGAGAAAAAAATGAAGGGATTAGCCCCAGTTTCCCCCCTTTATACTTAACCAAAGAATCTCCAAATCTAATCAGGGAAGCTCCTTAACATAATAAACTGGTATACCAAATTTGAAGCAAATCAGATAATTCTGCATGAAAAAACATTTCGCTAAATTAAGGGGGTGTTAGCCCCCCCCCCCCCATTTCTCCCTTTATGCTGAACCAATGAACCTTCAAATCTAATCAGAAAAGCTCCTTATCAGAATGAACCTAGAAAAAAAATTAAACTAAATTAGATAATTCTGCATGAAAACCCATTTATCTAAATTAAGGGGAGGGGATACTTCCCCCCATTTCCCCCTTTTATACTTAACCAATGAACATCCAAATCAAATGAAGGAAGCCATATCGGAATAAACTGGTATATCAAATTTGAAGCAAATCGAATAATTCTGTATGAAAAACCGATTTATCTAAATTAAGGGGAGACTAGCCCCCGTCCCTCCTTTATACTTAACCAATAAATCTCCAAATCTAATCAAGGTAGCTCCTTAACATAATAAACCGGTATACGAAATTTGGAGCAAATCAAATAACTCTGCATGAAAAACCCATTTATCTAAATTAAGGGGGGGGGGTTCTAGCCACCCCCCTTTCCTCCCTTTATACTAAACTAATGAACCTTCAAATCTAATGAAGGCATCTCCTTAACATAATAAACCAGTATACGAAATTTGGAGCAAATCGAATATTCTTACATGAAAAACGCATTTCTCTTAATTAAGGAGGGTAGCCCTTTTCCCCCCTTTATACTTAAGTAGTGAGCTTCCAAATCTAATCAGGGAAACTCCTTAACATAATAAACCGGTACACCAAATTTGGAGCAAATCGAATATTTCTGCATGAAAAACCCATTTATCTAAATTAAAAGGGGGGAGCCCCCTTTCCTCCCTTTATACTAAACTAATGAACCTCCAAATCTAATGAAGGCATCTCCTTAACCTAATAAACCGGTATACCAAATGTGGAGCAAATCGAATGTTCCTACATGAAAAACGCATTTATCTTAATTAAGGGGAAGGGTAGCCCCTTTCCCCCCTTTATACATAATAATGATCTTCCAAATCTAATCAGGGAAACTGCTTAACATAACTAACCGGCATACCAAATTTGAAGCAAATCGAATAATCCTGCATGAAAAACCCATTTATCTAAATTAGGGGGGGGGGTCGCTCCCCTTTCACCCCTTTGTACTTAAGTAGTGAGCTTCCAAATCTAATCAGGGAAACTCCTTAACATAATAAATCGGTACACCAAATTTGAAGCAAATCGAATATTTCTGCATGAAAAACCCATTTATCTAAGTTAAGGGGGGGGGGGGGGGGACTACCGCCATCTAACCTTAACCAATGAACTCCAAAAACTAATCAGGGAAGTGCCTTATCAGAATGAACCTAGAAAAAAAAAAGTGAAGCAAATCGATTATTTCTGCATGAAAAACCCATTTATCTAAATTAAGGGGGTCGCCCCCTTTCTGCCCTTTATACTTAAGTAATGAGCTTCCAAATCTAATGAGGGAAGCTCCTTAACATAATAAACCGGTATACTAAATTTGAGCAAATCGAATATTTCTGCATGAAAACCCCATTTATCTAAATTAAGGGGGGGGACTAGCCCCCCCTTTCCCCTCATTATCCTTAATCAATGAACTCCAAAACTAATCAGGGAAGCGCCTTATCAGAATGAACCTAGAAAAATTTTGGAGCAAATTGGATATTTCTATCAAGAGTTATCGCGTTACGTACATACGTATGTACAAACAGAACCGGCGGGCACATAAGCTCTCAAGCTTTGATAGCTTGTGATCTAAAAAGTATCACGAGAATAAAAGATGAGAGGATAATAAAAAATAAATAGACATGGACAATAGATTTATCAAGAAGCACTCCCTCACCACCGTGCTTTGCTGTGGGCACCATATTCTTTCCCTCAAGCTCTGTATTTGGCTCTCTATCCACTAAAATTTTGCTAATGACATCCAAAAAGATTGAACGTCGATTCGTCTGCAAATAAACATCCATTCAGAAATTTGCAGGCTTATTAACGTTCGCTTTATAAAACTCTAGTCAAACCATCGTGCTTTTCTTGGAGATAAATGGCTTCTTCCGGGCAGATCTTTCATTAAAATTGTATTTTTTAAAAGTGTTTCGAATTGTTTGAGGAATAACACTAGTATTCACATAGTCTGATGCAATTTTTACTAATTTGGGCGCATTGACTCGAGGATCTTTTTTTAACTTCTCGCACAATCCATTTTTCATCAGCCTCAGCTTTTTAGGGGCGACCACTTCTAGGCTTATTTTTCACCGTTCCATCTGATTTATACTTTTTAATTACATGTTGTTCTGGGCTTTTGTACGATTTCAGCAATATCATTTTCTGTTTTTCTTTGAAGAAAATGGCGAGTTGTAATATTTTAGAGTTCAGTTGTTTTTTTCGCCCCATTTTTCACAAATTCTTAAACAAAATGCTTCAAAGAAACACAAATTAATCTTGTCAAACTACCTGTTTCTAATTTCCAAAACTTTAAAGGCTGATTTTTTTGCAAAGAGCCAGAAATTTCGGACAATATTACCGCTGTCGAATACTTTTTTGATTTCGTAATTATAAGTGTTAATGAATTAATTGCTATTTTTTGTTATTTCTTAAATTTCTTAAAATATTATTGATTGAAATAGAAAGCAGCTATTGGCAGCTAATGCACATCAACAAGAATCTAGAGGTTTTTCTCATTTAAAAATGTAAGAAAACATTGGAAACTTCATGCATGTCGAATATTTATTTTGACCCGTGTAGCTTTTTAGGTGCGTTCGTAATTATATAAATATATAGTACCTATAGTCGTCGTTCAGTCCGTCTGTCCCCATATAACAGAGCAAAAACTACCCAATCTAATGGTCTGAAATTTTAAATATATAATTGTTGCATAATTTTGTCGAGTAAAATTTTATGAAAATCGGATGTATAGTTTAATTACAGGGACAGTCAAAAGTTTTCCGTTACATTACAGCCAATGAGAATAAATTATTGCAAGTGCATTTTAATGATGTTACAGCCTACCGAATGCTCTGAAATTTTAAATATATAATTGTTGCAAAATTTTGTCGAGTAATTTCATATTTTATGAAAATCGGATGTATAGTTTAATGACAGGGACAGTCAAAAGTTTTCCGTTACATGACGGCCAATGGGAAAAAAATTAATTCAAGTGTATTTTAATGATATTACAGCCTTTCGAACAGAATGAAATAGATATGCACTTATTGAAGTGCACTAAAATATATATTCAGTACAACATGCTGTGCAAAAAATATTTATAAAACTAGTTATAGTACGAACGCATCTCATTTGCCACGTTTGACGAGCAATTTTCAACTTGTTTATTACATCGAACTTCTGACATGCTATTAAACTAGGGTCCGCTTGAAGGATACATTAACGGCAATAAAACTTAAGGACTGTGAATAAAATTATTTACGGAGCATTTCAAAATTTACTCACCTTCAGATAAAAAAAAAATACGTATTTTGAAATTAATAATAATAATAAAAAAATTAATTAAAATCTATATGCATTTTTTAACAGAAAACTATCTTTAGAAGCTTTAAATGTGCCAATCCAAAATTACAGCTGATTCCACCAAGTAGTTTTTGAGTTACGCTTAACAGCATTGCAATCTGTTTTGAAACTATAAAAAATGAATTTAACATTGGAAGATTTAAACTTTAAACCTGCATAATTCCCAACGTACTTAACAGAATGAGTTTCCGTTAGGTGACCAACGACAAAATTTATGGCAGAATCCACATATCGCTGAACCGTAAGAAAAAGACACAAACAAAAGAAGTTTTATAAGTGTAGTTATACGGAAAACCAATTTATCACACTATATGTCCATTCGGGACCGCAGAAAGATGTTGTATTGAGTGTGGAGGTAAAATGACTCAACCCTCCAAACCTCATCTACGTCTTCATTCTTAAGGGTTTTACGCTTTTATGCACGCTTTTACTCCTGCATACAGAGCTAAGCCCTATAATTTCAAGTTACAGTAAAATCATGCAAATTTTCTTTTGCCTTTCCTGTGACATTAACTTTAGCGGAGATGTGTCACTTTTCTTGTGGATGAGCAATATGAAGTCAAAATTAAGTGTTAGTATTGAAAATTGTAAAGTTTTTTTTTATACTTTTTATATGTAGACGACCCTTTAAGCAAAATTTTATGGCATTAAGTCTTTTATTAGCCGTTATTGCTTTTTACACGATAATTTGCGGTAGAGTTAGTATTGTATTGTTTACTTTTTTTTTCTACAACTGTACACGATAATTTAGTTTTGAATTGCGGGAAACGCGAATACAAATTTCTGAAATTTTAAATTGGATGCCCCCCCCACACACACACTCGAAAAGTAGAGTATATTTAAATTAAAATATTTAGTGCTTAAAATTCCGGTAATTTTTTTAATTTCCTGCTCCCTTTCAAGTAAGGCCTTTAAAAATCTTTTTCCCTTATACCATTTAAAGTGCATTTGTTTTGTAATTGAAGATAAACAAAAAAATCAGAAAAATTTGTGTATAAAAATCTTAAAACTTTGTGTTCTAAAATAAAAATTTATTCACTGTTTGTTACCTAATATCAGATTTATGCATTTATGTGACTTTTTCTCTCACATATTCAGCAGAAAAAAGTGATTCTGAAATATTGAGATATCGACAGAATTCTCAATATTTACATTAGATTTTTGTGCAATTTAACGCAGTCTAAACTTTCAGGGCAAAATAGATCTGCGAGTACATTCGAGCACATTTTTTTGGGAATAGCTATTTTGCCAAATAATATCTTTCGATAAAGCGTGCCATTTATCATCTGGCTAATAAATGCCAAAAAGTATAGCTATTGTTAGTAATTTTATTTCACAATGACATTCCTATGTTTCTTCTTTTCTGGTTTTTCTCTCTGAAATAGACGGCTAATAATGAAATAAAATAAATATAGTAAAATAAATGAAAAAATTGAGGACATCGATGCTGACAACAACAAAATTTTCCAACGTCCATCTTCAACCGTTATTCATAAATTTAATATTATTCAAAATACTTACTTGGAACCTGTTTATGTCTCTCTTTTCAGCAAATTCTTTAGAACTATCCTGTAACAATCAAATATAACAATTAAAGTTCATACTAATAATAGTAATATATATTACATATATATCTATAATAATAAAGAAAGAAGTTTGTGTGTGAGTGTGTCGACGGTGTTCGGAAGAGACCCCTGCACGTACAGTTACAAAATTTTGGGGGGAAAGTCCCTCTATATATGAAGTTTTGCACATCGAAGCCCGAGTTCCAGTTTTTGATTAGATTTTTTTAATTTAATTTTTTATGCGATTTTTAGCGCTTTTTTAAGTTTCGGGGAGATTTTTCCACATTTGTGAAAAGAATACGGTGTGGAAACTTAGCCTTTTCACAGTTTCCACATATAAAAACCCTCATAAATGCTACAGAATCACGGCCTATGGAAACTCTATGTATTCGGGAGTGACACTAGAAAATTCGTCTAAGTCTCAGAGTTTGCCGGTAACTTAAAAGTAAATAACTTCAGTGCGATCGATCTTACGAAGATGACACTTTGGAACATAGTACATAAAAGGATGACCCCTTGGTTCCCACTTTGTAGCACCGAAATATGCCGTTAAGTGCTTTTTGACATTGCATACTTTGACAGGAGAGTTTCGTGTGCAAAAAGAAGCAAGGGCTCCCGACCAGCCACTAGAAGGTCAGCTGTCAAAAGGATCTTGACAGGCGAACCAATGACAGCGGAGGTTGGAAACTCGCATTGTTTTCCGAGAGAAAAATTAAGGATATATACGAGATCTCTGAGGAGATCTAGAGATGAGATGACTTTTAGAAGAGCTTAGCAGAAGCTAAACGGGAAAAGAGGTTCTTCAACCTGAGGGAGAGAAAAGTTTCTCTCTAGGCTTTTCACGGGATTATCTTTCGGAGGTCACTCCGAGGAGGGAGGAGATTTGTTTCTCTCGACGGCAACAATAGCCGATCAGCTGAGCTACAGCTGGGAGCATCAGCGGGAAAGCTGAACGCACGGAGTACTGCTAGTCCGCACCTTTAACGGACATTTATTTACTTAGAAGGGACCATAGTGTTTCCCAGAGACTCTTGAATTAACTAATCTGGACTATGATTTGTTATCCGGTCAAGGACTTTTATTAGATATTCCTACCTTACAAAAACTTTATTTCATCAAACTAACTTCTTAAGTAATTTGTTGTGTTAGTGTAGACATTGTATTTAGCCAAGATTTCTTGTTGTTTTTACGAGAATAAAACCTTTAATTTTCATTTTAACTAAAACCTTTGTCATCACGCCTCTGAGGAGATTACGTCACGCTACCGCCCTCATCTGAGGCCCCACAACGGTTTCTTTCTTTTAACTCAATATAGTAAATTTTGTTCTCTTTTCAAAAAAGTTTTTCGGAACTCGTACAGCGATTTTTGAATGTTTAGCGAATTTTTTATGCGATTATTGAACAGCATTTAATGCATCTCAGTACCTATAAGGGAGTTACCATAGGTGGGGACACAGTTCTGTCGCCAAATTCTGCCAAGCTTGTCGCCAACTTGACGATATATCGCCTGATTTGGCGACCAAAATTAGTCGCAAAAGTGGCGCCAATTCGGCGATATCTCTAATATTTCACCAAATTCCCATAGACTTCCATTGTAAACCAATAGGGATTACTTGCTTACAGAAAATCAACAAACAGAGATATTTTAATGCAACAAAAACTAATATTAACTTAGGGATTATATTAATTATATTTAAGGGAATCCAAGTAAATTAAATTATGAATAAAAATAAGATGATACGATGGTTAGCATGCTTTCCCAAACATAAATTTTAAGAGAGACCGCAGGTCAAAGGAATTAGATTTGAAACTTTTATCCAATTATACTACATTTCGATTTTCGTGATTTTTGAACTTTTTGTGATTTTTAATTCGATTTCTACGTTTCTTTGCGATCTGCTGCAATTTTTTGACATTGCATTTTTGACCTATAATACTAAAGTAATTTCTGCCCTCATTTCAATAAAGTTTATTCGGATTTCGTATAGCAATTTTCGAATTTTGTATGTGATTTTTAGTGTATTTTAGCGATTTGCTGCCATTTTTCCACATTAGTGAAAGGAATCAACTTTCAATCTTCGAACACAATATATAAGTTTTTTTCTCTTTTCGAAATTTGTGCACCGATTTAAAATTTTTTCGCGATACCTTATTGGGATTTTTAGAGCTTTTTCGCAATTCGTGCTGTTTTCTGCGGTACCCGGGCAAAGCCGGGCAAGTTAGCTAATTTTTATATATTTCAACACAGCGGTTGCAAAGTTTCAGGCGAGATAGAGTACACCTAGACGATGGTAAATTACACAGCAATGCATGGTCGGAAAAGCTTTCCTGGCGCGGTAGTGACGACATAAAACTCAAGAGAGGAAGGACACGAACAGGGTGAGAAAACATGTTAATTATTCTTAGTAAAAAAACCCCTAAGAAATAGGAACAAAACAGAGACAACGATCGTCATCAAAGAAAATGTTCGAAATTACGACCCCAGACCGTGATGTAGGCCTCACATCTCCGGCGCATTGAAGATATGGTATTTTTGCTAATTTTCTCGAAAATACCGGGCTTGTCCCGGACTTCCTCAGTAGCTGCCACGATGTGCGCAAAAGTTCCTCAGCACTGTCCTAGCATTTTTGTAGTACTAAGAATAATAAACATGTTTTTCCACCCTGTTCCTGTCCTTCCTTTCTTGTCTTTTGTGTCGTCACTACCGCGACAGGAAAGCGTTTCCGACCATGCATTGCTGTGTGATTTCCCATCGTCTAGGTGTACTCTATTTCTCCTGAAACTATGTAACCGCTGTGCTGAAACACCCTGTATATAGGAGTGTATATAGGAGGATATATGATGGTATACTCCGTTTATCCTCTGGATTAAAGAGCTCCGTACAATCTCTGTTACGCTAGTACAGCTACAGCGTATACCAACTTTTTTTTTACTATTATCCTGCATTATATATAGTACAATTACATACTCTACGATTGCATTATATATGTTCAGTAAAACCTCCGTAACTAACTCTCCCGAGTGACCTCTGTTTAGCAAACATTTTTTCAATCCCCAACACGAATATTTTTGTGTTTTATTTGCCTCAAATAGTGGATAAATTCTGCCGATATATATTTACGTATACATGGATCAATCAAATAGAACGGTCCGCTAACTTTTAAATCGATTTACGTCACAAAATAAAAGTAAACGGGGGCGGAGTAAGGTAGATAATGATGATGATATATTGTTATTTGATATTTTCAGTCAATCAAATTTCGCTTTTCTTCTAAAAATATAAAATAAGCAAAATATTCGCCAGTTCTAAAAACAGCTTACAATTTTATTTAAACAATTTTTGCTGATTAATTTACTAATAAATGGATAGAGAAGTACATAGATATTTAGTGAAATTTTCTAAAAAGAAAAAAAAAACCTCGAGAAAAATACGCACTCTGAAGGCGCTACAATATGTGCAACTCGTATAAAAATACAAATGTATTATTATGAAAAAATTAACGTGCAGATATTTTTAACTTAGCTCGAAAAATTTGGTACATTTTTTCTCATTCATTTAATAAATTAATTGTTTTATCTATTATGCAGTTGCACGGGTAATGTACTTTAAAATAAATAAAAAACAAAGGTTGATGGATCTTTAATTTGGGCTAGACTACATTTACAATTAATATTTTTTGGATAGAAATCAGCGCTCTCCCTTCAATACTTACCCGGGTTTTTGTTATAACTTTATAATGCAGATATTTGAAAGAGATTTTCAATAGATTTATCTCCAGTTGTGTGAAATATAATAATATTACGAAAAGTCCTGGAAGTGCATAGTAATTTAGTCATTGATATTGCATGTGATGTCATTTACGTTCCAAAATATGCAGCATCTACTTCAAAGATGTTTGATCGTGACGACTTAAAATATTTCTCGTGATAGAGTTAATTAATTAGAGTTTGATAGTAAAATTCAAACAAAGAAAAGTAAGTCGTCCGAAAATTTCCTTAAAATGTGTTCATTACAATTACAGCTGCAAATTTCCTGTCAAATTTTCCTTGCCGATTACGAGAACAAGATTTCATGAACTTTAAAAAAAGAAAGGATAGTTCCCTTTTCCTATCACTTTGCGTTTTATCTATCCCCCCCCCCCCCCACACTCACTCTCCTCCAATTATGTGTAAAACGTGCCGCAAAGTGTGTCGCCTATACCTTACTGTGGCCAGAATGATTACAAATATTACAGATATTTGACACCAAAAAGCTTTTAAGTGGATTGAATACCCTATAAAAAGCAAAGGTCACGCAGGGTTTTTTTTTTTTTCTTGTGACTCTTTTTGTGAAAAGTAAAAGTTATTTTTATGAAATTGACTATATTTTAGTCAAAAATAATATTTTCTAACGCATGATGAAATCCAGTTACTCAAATTCAAACATAGTATTTATTAATAATAACTTCTTTAAGTCCTTCTTCTAAAGTTCATCTTTCTGGTGAACTTGTTTTTATAAATTACACATTTAAAACTTAACAAAATAAAAATAATGTTTTTTTTATGAGATAATGTAAATAAAAATAATGTATGTTTTTATGGAATGAAATTTCATGAATGGGCCTATTCTTTAAGAAGAATTTTGTGAGCGTTCTATTTTATTAAACGAAATTTTGTAAAGGGCCTGTTTTATCAAAAGGGATTTTGTGAAGGGAGCTGTTTTATTAAAAGGAATTTTGTAAAGGGACTTGTTTTATTAAAAGGAATTTTGTGAAGGGACCTGTTTTATTAAAAGGCATTTTGTGAAGGGAGCTGTTTTATTAAAAGGAATTTTGTAAAGGGACTTGTTTTATTAAAAGGAATTTTGTGAAGGGGCCTGTTTTATTAAAATGAATTTTGTGAAGGAACCTGTTTTATTAAAAGGAATTTTGTGAAAGGGCCTGTTTTATTAAATGGATTTTTCTAAGGGGCGCTAAATAGGGCTCAAATTATGCTTGGATCGACCCCTGAAAAGTTATGTCTGATCGTTCTGTAAAAGAAAATAAGCCAATTGTAAAAATTTGAGAACTGCACTGTGACTAATCCATGTTTTTCGTTTATTGCACCTTTTAGTCATTCGTTTGAAAATTATACTGTTCAAATAGTGTCCTAAACATTCTTAAACTTCCCTAATAGATAACTATTGAAGTTATTCTTGCAAAGAAGTCGGAAGAAGTTGGAAGTTTATTTTCAACACTTCCTTCATTTAGTTTCAAATATCGCCGATAGACGGTGCTTTGCTGTGTCAAATTATTAGAATGCTCAAATTAACGTGCAAAGATTAATTACAATACATTCTGTTTTTACCTTTCATTCTGTCCTGCTATAGATATGCCAAAAAATGATCTGCATTTTAAAATTGCACAGGTTTTTCTTTTCTTTTTCTTTTTTTTTTTTTTTTTTTTACATTATTACAGTCTGAGGCAGTACGTTGCCATCTATCAGTGATATTTGGTACGAACTGGACGAAGGGAACATAGTAAACAAAGAAATTCACGACTTCACTCATTACTGTCTTGCAAAAATAAATTCAGTTGCTTTCTCGCGTTTATTTTTTATTAACACTTTCCAACAAAGTTGAAAAGTGTTTATGCATTCGGTATGTCTGTCCGTCTGTCAGTATGGCCATCTGTCCATGCTCTAACTCCCGTAAATATACTCGGATTTTCATGCAATTGATAGTCCATATTTAGGTTCACCTAACCATGTTTGGTATTGCATATGAAGTATGTGAGATTAATATTTCATTTACAGGGCTACCCAAAAGAATTCCATCACATTATGGTATATGGTATTTTAATGACATTATGCTGCTTCAAATGTATTGAAACCGATATAAATCACTGAATTTCGCTACAAGATTATTACGACAGAATAGGGTATTCATAGCACTTGTCGTTCATTTACAGGGACGCACAAAAGAAATCGGTTACAATACTGTCTTTGAGTAATAATTGCTGAAGCGCGTATTCAATTTTAGTTTGCGCTTTTAAATTTAACTTTTTTAATCATATACAGGGCTGTTCAAAGTATTCGGATAATTTTCCGATTGTAGATGGGAACAGCTGAAATTGGGTTTTCGAATGTGTTATGAGTTTCCATATGGTTGAATTAGACATAATATTTTAACTTATTCAACGGTGCAGTTTTATTACATTATTCTGAATGTGTTTCATAATCTATGCTTGAAGCATGATTTTTCTTTCTTGTTGAATTTTAAAAACTTTCTGTTTATTTTAAGACACCCTGTATTTCAGCGTCGTTACGTAAATAATAAACAACGATTTCTGATTATTTGTATAATAACCAAATCTTGCCTAATGTATATTAAATTTATAAGTAGACAAATTTCATAATCCCAATATTTTCTTCTTCTCTATGAGGAATAAAAAAACGGTATTTTTCGGTTAGCCGGGCGCCAGTGTGATATATACATATATATGTATATATACATATATTGTTACATATATATATATATATGTGTGTGTGTATATATACAATATGTGTATATATACAATATGTGTATATGTATATATATGTATAATTACAAATATGTATGTATATAAATATGTATATATAACACTGGCGTCCGGCTAACCGAAAAGTACCAAAAAAACTAAATTACTTTATTGCTAAATTAAGCATTATTTAAGAAATTCCAGTTTCAGTAGAAATTTGGTTTCAGAGATCGACCGAAAATTCGGCTTCGTTTTCGGCCCAAAACCTGGGTTCCGCCGAAAATAAGGCTGAAAATTAGACTGGACTGGACTGGAACTGTATGCATTCCAAAAATATCGTTTATTCCTTCGAAAATTTTTAACATTACTCATTGATTTGAGCTGAATCGGTTCAAATGAAACTCTTTATTTATTGCTATGAACTTCACTGTTTATAATTATCAGTCATGACTGACTCAAGACGTGAAGGCAAATTATAAAGCAATCAATACATATATGTAAACTTTGAAGACGCTTCTCAAGTACTCATTCAAAGTTGCAGAGTTATCAGTGATCGAAATTTTTTTGTTTGAAACCGCAGAAATTTTTCGAATACTCTTTGAGAAAGTTCTAGTATAACAGATGATCCCTTACAAAAATCATTATAAAAGATAAATCGACGTATGTATACCTAGAACATTTAGATGAACTTGGTGTAATTAGAAAATCCTTCTGTGTCGAAGGCGAATTTACATTTCGTTTTATATGAAATAAAAAGTTTTGCTCAGTGGCACAGAGAGCCAACTTGAGCCACACTTATAATTACACGTATAATTAATTCATAATTCTGTATATTTATGTGTGTATTAATTACTTTAAAACATTTTTTGGACATTTTCGTTTTCTTTTTCGGCCGAAAATAGGAAGATTACCGAAATTCGGTTTCGGTCTTAAAAACCTGTTTCGGTCGGACCTTAATATCTATAATAACCAAATCTTGCCTAACGTATATTAAATTTATAAGTATCAAATTTCATAATCCCAATATTTTCGCCTCATGTATGTATAAAAAATTTAAAAATATTGTTTAGGAAATTCGAGTTTCAGGAGAAACTTGTTTTGATTTACTGCAATATGCCCTTATCAACTACCATGAATCGACAATAATGATTCACGACTGTTGCATTAGAAAAAAGGAATTTCTACAATTTACAATCTATTTCGCGAAGGCTGATTACCAAGAAATAAGAGATAAAAAGTTTTATCTAATGTTAATTTCGCAATAAATGACGTACGCGGAAACAATTAAACGTGATGCAAGATAATAATACATATGTAAATCACAAAGATTATTTTTTCATTATTTACACATAACGTCATTGAATTTTGATAGGCATTCAAATTTTAAATGTAAAACAAATACAATAAACTGTGTCTATGATGGAATCAATTGGGACCAAGAAAATATTTATGCTATAGGCCAGGGATGGCGAACCTTTTCACATCCAAGTGTCAAATTTTTCCAAACATTTATTTTACGTGGTCATGATGTGCCAACAATAAAAACAATTTAATGGATCAAATAATAATAATGAATCAAAATTACTTGAAATTTTGCTTTTAGTAAAAAAATGTGGGTAATATTTGATGTAATACTTTATAAATTTATTTTTGAAATATTATTTCTGTTGTCTCATCTTAGATATCAAATCGTTTATATCAGCTTCGTGCTTAGTTATTTTTAAGAGAATGCAAATTGAATTGCACTCATTTGACAAGATGTTTTTACTTGAATTTTTCATATTATTTATTTTACTTGGTCATGATGTGCCAACAATAAAAACAATTTAATGGATCAAATAATAATAATGAATCAAAATTACTTGAAATTTTGCTTTTAGTAAAAAAATGTGGGTAATATTTGATGTAATACTTTATAAATTTATTTTTGAAATATTATTTCTGTTGTCTCATCTTAGATATCAAATCATTTATATCAGCTTCGTGCTTAGTTATTTTTAAGAGAATGCAAGTTGAATTGCACTCATTTGACAAAATGTTTTTACTTGAATTTTTCATATTATTTATTTCTGAAAAGAACGTTTCGCAGAAAAAATTGTCGCAATAGTAAGCGCCAAAATCTACAGCTTTTAGTGTCTGGAATTGAATTCCAAGTTGTTATAATTTTACCATCGTCATTTTTGCTTATAATGTCTTTTAACCTCTTTTTTTTTTTTCCTATAATCTCCCAATTCTCTCTTATTCTTAAAATTATGTGAGCCAATATTGAGTTAAATTGGGATACATTAAGTTCTATTTCAGTTTCTTCAATCCGTATGAGAATGACAACCAACCGAACTAACCGAATTCAGATAAACAGAGACAACATCCAGATTAATTAATGCATTTTGCGAAATTCTACTCTATTTTGATGTAGAACCTGGATTTTTGCCGTGCCAAAAATAATCTGCAGCGTGCCATAGGTTCGCCGTCCCTGCAAGCTGTATTGAAAGTCATTCTGAGGAATTTTAAAATCTACCCTCGTTTGGAATTTCGTCTTACACAGATTTTACTGAAGTTTGCAAAATTTTTAAGCCCAGTGAAGTGACTACGGTTACTATAATAAGCGATTCGTGGCGCTGCTGCACCCAACATAAACATCACAAGATCATTTCGATTTACTTTCATTTTTTTACTATAGATGGCAGCATCAAGTGTCATTGGTTATTTTACTATTTTCATTATTACCATTAAAGATTCTGCGTGATCAATAAACATGAATAAAAATAAGAAAAAACTGCTGGTTGACAAAGATATAGATTTTTTTTTTTTTTTAGTTCACAGCAAAACACATAAAGTTCTATCAAAATATCTACATTTTCTGGTAACATTTAATCATGAAAAATTTACACTAAAAATATTTTTCTGACGAAACGAAAAAAAAAAAAAAAAAAAGAAAGAAACCCATGATGTATCATTTTATGACTTTTGCATTTTGCTAATCAAAAAAGTATTATTCTTTGGTTTTTGATGACTACAACAAAAATATGAAAAATATAAAAATCATATTTTAAATATTTTAAATATTACATCATGAACAGGAAAAGGTTAAAATTAATTTGCATTTGTAACTAATAGGGTGACTGCTCCACTAGTTGATACCCCTGCAGTAGTTGATCAAATTTTTGAAATATTGCACCATTTCAGGCGGAAATGATTTTTACACCTGGCACTACACATAATGTTTTTGTTTCAATGTTGGAGTACCTGTTGTCCCATTGTTGTCAGCTGCCTGCTGTAACAGAAGCCATTTTATGAATTTTTTTTTTTTATCATAAAATGCAAAAATTTAGTTTTTGATTAGTAGGAGACCATTACGCTAAGTTAAAATTGGGGATGCAACGGATATCTGGCAAATATCCGATATCCGGCACATCCGGCTGATTTTTCAATATCCGAAATACCGTCGGATATCCGAATCACAATCACCGGATATCCGACTTCTCTGCCGGATATCCGGCAATGCGTAACAAAGCAAATATATAAGGATAAGAGAAATCGTTTGACCCAAACAATGCCGAACGGCTTTTGTTTATAATGCAAAATATGAAAGTAAGTCCACTATTTATGAGTAAAAGGTAATTCCCAAAAGTTTAAAGAATTACCAGCTTTCCTAACATTGGTATTTGAACTCTCTATAATAAATTTAAGAATTTATGTTTACATCTTTTAGAAAATTGTACCTTTACTTTCAGAATGTGAAACAAAATCTGAAGTTGTTTATTAAAGTATGACTTTATTAATTTTCTTTCTCTCTTTTAAGTTTAACAATTAAACAGGCCTATTTTTACTTTCTTCTATCTTCAATATGAGAAAGTATTGTAACTGAGATTTTTTTCGATTTCTGGTTTTCGGTGGGCTTAGATGTTTTAGGGCTCAGAGATCCCAAAACATGCTTATACAAAATGTCTGTCTGTCTGTCATCATACCATCAAAAAGTGTATGAAGTTATGCATAGAATTGAACCAAATTTTTTGTGAATGTTTTTGGCTATAGCCAGCTTACCCTTCTTCAGTATTGGAACATTCCACTGGAAGGGTGCGCTGTAATCGTGATTTTTGTGCCATCAAAAAGTGTATGAAGTTATGCATAGAATTGAACCAAATTTTTGGCTATAGCCAGCTGGCCCTTCAATATTGAACGTTCCACTGGAAGGGAGCGCTGTAATCGTGATTTTTGTGCCATCAAAAAGATTATGAAGTTATGCATAGAATTGAACCAAACTTTTGTGAATGTTTTTGGTTATAGCCAGCTGGCCCTTCTTCAATATTGGAACATTCCACTGGAAGGGGGCACTGTAATCGTGATTTTTGTGCCATCAAAAAGTGTATGAAGTTATGCATAGAATTGAACCAAATTTTTGTGTATGTTTTTGGCTGTGGCCAGCAGGTCCTTCTTCAATATGGAAGCATTCTGTCAGAAAGGAGTGCTGCTGTAATTGCGATTTTTGTGCCATTTTCATTATTGTACTGTCGAAAAGTGTCTGTTAAATATGTAATAAGTTATCCATGTAATCGAACAAAATTTTTTGTGTATGTTTTTGGCTATGCCCAGCAGGTTCTCCTTTAAATTAGAAATATTCCACCAGAAGGGTGCGCTGTAACAGTGATTTTTGTGCCATTTTCATTCTTGTATGTACCATCGAAAATTGTATGAAGTTATGCATAGAATTGAACCAATTTTTAGGGGTATGTTTTTGGCTATGGCCAACTGGTCCTCCTTGAATTTGAAAATAGTCAGCTGGAAGAGGGCGCTATGATAATGATTTTTGTGTTATTTCCATTATTTTACCATCGAAAAGTGTATGAAAGCATAGAATTGAACCAATTTTTTGTAGATATTTTTGGCTATGGCCATCAGTTTTTCCTTGAATTTAGAAATATTCCGCCAGAAGGTGTCACTGTGACAGCATTTTTTGTAAAATTTTCTCAATTTTTTGCAGTTTTTGTACCGTATATTGGTGGCTTGTGAAGTCATGGGAACTTCGCATCCTGCTAAGCTGTCTATTCACAATCAGTTGATGTACAACAGAATAACGGAAAAAATTATTGATTTTAATAAATATCATGAGTGAGGTTAACTTATTCTTATTTTGATTAATTGACGAGCAGAAATCTTAGATCAAAATCAAAGTTGGTATAATATTGAACTAATAATATCGAAGTATTAACATTTAAAACTACTTTTAGAAATATTAAGACATATGAGATAGAAGAAAGTTTCGGGATTGGCACATCCAATTAGTTATATTTGTAACCAGAGTTGTATAATATAGACGCACTCCCGCATGCCGTGTGCGGAAAATTTTCCGCAAAATTCGGAACTTTGCGAAAAATTTCTTAGAAAAGAAAAGTAGTTTTTGTTCTTGTATTTTTTTTTAAATACCGAAAAATTAAAAATGTTCTCCAATTTTATGTACGATTTATTTATTGTTTGATAGGGGTGATTCTGTTCCGAATTTTCCAAAAATTTAAGGCATTCGGTTCCGAAAATTTAAAAAAACAATCGCCCATCAGTCCGAAAATTCAGACACAAAAAAAATCACTGAAATATATTGCGGATTTCAACAAATGATCGCCGAAAATAAACTAATTCCGTCAATCGTTCGCAGAAAAAATATCCAATTTTGTCAAAGCATCACGGGAAAAAATGAAAATTTCGTTAAAGGACCGCGGAAAAATGCTAATTTCTTTAAAGAATAATCGTGGACAAAAAAAAAAAAATTCTTGTCAAAGAATAGCAGAAAAAACGCAAATTACGTCAAAGAAGTGCAGGAAAAAAATGAATTTCGTAAAACATAGTGGAAAAAACGCAAATTTTGTCAAAGGATCGTGAAAAAAATCCCGCAAATTTCGTAAAAGAATCGCGGAAAAAAACTAATTTCGTTAAAGGATCGCGAAAGAAACACAAATTTGGTAAAAGGGTCGCGGAAAAAGCACGCATTTAGTCAAGGGATCGCGAAAAAAAAAATGAATTTTCTTAAAAGGCCACAAAAAAAAACACGAATATCGTCAAAGGATTGCGAAAAAAAAGCGAATTTCATCAAAGAATCGCATTAAAAAGCAAATTTTGTGTAAAAGCGCAGGAAAAAAACTAATTTCGTACAAGCATAGCGGAAAAAGCACGAATTTTGTCAAAAGATCATGAAAAAAATGAAAATTTCGACAAAGAACCGCGGAAAAAAACAATTTCATCGAAAGATTGCGAATTTCGTCAAAACGCCGTGAAAAAAAGCTTGAATTTCGTCAAAAGATCGCGAAAAAATGCAAATTTCGTCTAAGGATAGGAGAAAAAAAGCGCATTTTGTCAAAGGATCTCTAAAAAAGCGCGAATTTTGTCAAAAAATGCAAATGTCGTCAAAATATCGCAAAAAAACGGAAATTTCGCCAAATGATCGCAGAAAAAATGAGAATTTCGTCAAAGGACTGCAATAAAAACTCATCGGTCTCTTTAATGATGATACCTAAAAATGGGCCTCTCCTTACAAAATGTGATTCCGTTGTTTCAGAAGCAATGTCCATTATTGCATTTTGTGAGAAGAGGTCACAATATTAAGGATTGGGCTGTTTCTAAATGCATTGACAAAATAACTGATAAGAATTCACCCCTTCATATCATGGATTTTTAGTTTTATTATTTTTTTAGCCAACATAATTATTCTGTAATTAATATTAATTTTTAAATTAAACGGTAATTATTTTAAAACTACTATTTAAAATTCATACAGTCAAAGTAATATAACACGTCATTTTATTAAACATTAAATTTGCAGAAAGTTTTTGACCCAATATTTATGTGCGCAGAAAGTTTTTGGTTTTATGCGAGTCTGTTTGTAATTTCATTATAAATAAAATATTTAAAATTAAAAGTAATTTTCTTTTTACTTATAAATATCACAGTAATTTAACTTAAAATAAAACTAAATGTGATTCAAAGCAAAACACTGTTAAATAATTAAAACAGAAAAAAAGGCATCAACTAAACCTTTATTTGGAGAAAATCACTCTTAATCATGGGTACATTAGTAGATATTTTATGTTTAAATTATAAAAAGAATGTATGTATTTCTTTGTGAAAATACTCTACAATTATAGGCATATTTAATTGGTTAAAATTTGTTACACAAATTATCAGCATTTCATTGTACAAATTAATTATTAGCAATTATCAATATACTCATTATTAGCAATTATCAATATACTCATTATTAGCAATTATCAATATACTCAATCCCATATCCAAATCCAGTAGCAATTATCAGCATTTCATTGTACAAATAAACAGAATATTTTAATGTTTAAATAACATTTTTTATACAACATTATTAATATACATTACATGGCTTGAATGGCAGATACATGTCTTGAATTTCGAGATGGGATGGTAGGATTCATGCCCTAAAGAATATTGGGGGCGGGAGACTCCTGTTTCCAAAAAAATCATTTTCTGAAAATGTTTCTTTGTAAAACGACGATGAAGTCTCAGGACCGGCTGACAAACTTCGTGATATTTTCCACTATCAATTGGCAGATTTCACAGTTTCTTCTTACAACAAATTGACAAAATTCATGTTTGTTTTTCTGCATCTGACAAAAAAATTTTGCGATTTTTCTCCGCGACCGACTATAGGAATTTCTTGATTTTTTTCTGGAGACAGATTGGTGAATTTCATAATTTTTTTTTCGCAATCAATTGACAAATTTAGAAATTTTATTCTGTGACCGATTGGCAAATTTACCTGTTTGTTCTTGTGACATACTGATGAAAGTAACGATTGTTTTTCTGCATCCGATTGAAAAATTTTGCATTTTTTTTCTGCGACCAGCTGAGGAATTTCACAGTATTTGCTCGTGGCGGACTGGTAAATTTCACGATAGTTTTCCATGATTGATTGATGAATTTTGTGATATTTTCCCACTGTCGATTTCCCATGAACTTCAGTTTTTTCTCGCAACCAATCGACAAATTATTTTATTTATTTTCACCATGATTGACGAAATCAGCAATGTTTTTCCTATGACCGTTTTACGTATTTTGCGATGTTTTACCTGTCTGCCCAAAATAGGAAATAACTAAAAGGGCAGCAACGGCCACTGGAGACTAAGCTCTATTAAATTGGCCAATAGTCAGCACTAAACAAAATGAGATTACACTTGTGATGCACATGAAAAAAAAAAAACTTTGATGAACTTAAAAAAAAACATAATTAGAAACAACAAACTAGTTGTTTCTCGCAATTAACAGAATTTAGTACATGACTTTTAGGTAGCTTTCATTACAAAAAGCTACCTATTGCAGCCGTTCGGAGGAAAGCGATTTCAAAAAATTTTGGTATATTTTCATCGATCATGACCCACAGACCCCGAAACCACCCTCCGTTCAAAATTTATATATATATATATATATATATATATATATATATATATATATACATACATATATATATATCTGACCGATGCCACACTGTAACTCTCGTAATTATGAACCGATTTCGATGTACATAGTACATACCAATGTCTCGACCGAGTTCGTTGGCCAGCTTCATCCGCCGTTTTGTTTCAAATTTACGGCTATTTAAAATTTTTTAAAAAATTTAAAATTTAAAATGTGGTACCAAAAAATTAAAAATGGAAAAATGTTTTTTTCTTATGTATTTGACCTTTATACAAAGATTCCAGAGCAGTTTTTGTTTCGTCTATATCTTAAAAAATGGCTGAGTTATAGCATTTTGAATTTCTAGCATGGCTGACATTTTGAAACGTCCTGAAATTTGTCACGCAATAAAAGGCGTATTTATGAACCGATTTCGATGTAATTCGGTGTGTACATAGTACATACCAATGTCTCGACCGAGTTCGTTGGCCAGCTTCATCCGCCATTTTGTTTCAAAATGGCGGCCATTTAAAATTTTAAAATGGAAAAATATTTTTTTCTTATGTATTTGACCTTTATACAAAGATTTTGGAGCAGTTTTTGTTTCGTCTATATCTTAAAAAATGGCTGAGTTGCAGCATTTTGAATTTCTAGCGTGGCTGACATTTTGAAACGTCCTTAATTTTGTCACGCGATAAAAGGCGTATTTATGAACCAATTTGGATTTAACTTCGTTTATTCATAGTACATACCAATGTCTAGACCGAGTTCGTTGGCCAGCTTCATCCGCCATCTTGTTTAAAAATGGCGGCCATTTAAATTTTTAAGAAAAATTTAAATTTGAAATGTGGTACCAAAAAATTGAAAATTGGAAAAATATTTTCTTCTTACGTGTTTGACCTTGATAAAAAAATTTGGGAGCAGTTTTTGTTTCGTCTATATCTTAAGAAATGGCTGAGTTATAGCATTTTGAATTTCTAGCGTGGCTGGCATTTTGAAACGTCCTGATTTTTGTTACGTAATAACAGGCGTATTTATGAACCGATTTGGATGTACCTTGGTGTGTACATAGTACATACAAATATCTCGACCGAGTTCGTTGGCCAGATTCATCCGCCATCTTGTTTCAAAATGGCGGCCATTTAAAAAAATTTTAAAAATAAAAAAATTAAAATGAGATACCAAAAATTTTGAAAATGAAAAAAATTTTTTTCGTATGTGTTTGACCGTAATACAAAGATTCTGGAAAAGTTTTTGTTTCGTCTATATCTAAAAAAATGGCTGAGTAATAGCATTTTGAATTTCTATTGTGGCTGACAATTTAAAACGACCTGATTTTTGTCACGCGATAACAGGCGTATTTATGAACTGATTTGGATGTAACTTGGTCTGTACATAGTACATACCAATGTCTCGACCGAGTTTGTTGGCCAGCTTCATTCACCATCTTGTTTCAAAAGGGTTGCCTTTTAAAAAAAATTAAATTTAAAATTTAAAATGAGGTATTAAAAAATTGGAAAATGAAAAAGATTTTTTTTATGTGTTTGGCCTTGATACGAAGATTCCGGAGCAGTTTTTGTTTCTAAAAATTTGTTCTTTTGTTTATATCTTAAAAAATGGTTGAATTATAGCACTTTGAATTTCTAGCATGGCTAACATTTTTAAACGATCTTGCATTTGTCACGCGATAACACACGTATTCGCCTATTTCGGTGTAAGAAGGCATGTGGATAGTGTACATCAATACCTCGACCAATTTCGCTGGCCAGATTCATCAGCCATCTTGTTTCCAAATGGCGGCCAATAAATTAAAAAATATATATATATTTAAATTGAGGTGCAAAAAAATTAGAAATTGAAAAAGGCTTCTTTCTTAAGTATTTGACCTTAATATGAGGATTCAGGAGCATTTTTTGTTTGTCTTTACCTTAAAAAATGGCTCAGGTATAGCAGTTTCCATTTCTATTGTGGGTGACATTTTGAAAAATTTGATTTTTTGCATGCGACAGCACTCGTATATATCAACCGATTCCGATGTGTGTGAGCATGTGCACAGCAATTACTAAGGTCTCGACCATGTTCACTGCTTAGCCTCATCCACTATGTTGTCTTAAAATGGCACGCACTTTAAGAAATCGCCGAATTTGGTAGCCAAATATAAGTTACTTTAAAGAAAAGCAGCTTGGATAAAGCTGACTAATTTCGCGAAATTCTCATTTATAATGATTTAGTATTGATAAAAATTAATATTGAATCTCCTATATTCGGTTTCCACTAAATTGAGCTTCGTGTGTTTGAATGATATAAGTTGGCTTTTTTTAAAATAAGGAATATGAAAGCTACCTCTTCCTCCCGGCACTGGCCGGAAGGACTTTTTGAAATCAACCTTTTCTCGTGTAATAGAAGAAATCAATTGACTATTCCCTTTTCAAACTTTGGATATTGATTTCATAGCGTAGATTCCAATGCGTAGAACATAGTTCAATTAACGAAAATACCAGGGATTACAGTTTTGACTATAATTCCATTAAGGATATAATAAAAAAATTTGTTCAGATGTGACATACCATCACAGATGTGCATTATTCATGTAAGTTAAAAATTAATGCACATCAGATTTTACAAAGTTTTCTAAAACTTTTTAAGAGAGCATAACCATGTGTTTCCGATAATTTCTAAAGTTATAAAATCGCTCTGTACTGTTTGTCAAAAGTGTAACTTCTGAAAGAGGCTAAAGTATGCAAAATGGAATAAAATCTAAATTAAGAAATTCATTTAGCAACCCGATTGTTAATTGCCCATAACATTGGGTGAAAATTGAAAAATAGACATGGTATATATAAAGCTTGATTCTGTTCCTTTGTTTTAATAAAATAAAAATTTTGAATAATTATCTGGAGTTGTTAATTTAAATTGTTTCAATGGCATTTTGTCATGTCTGTATAAATGTAATTCTTTAAGTAGCACATAAAAAATAACGGGGTGTAAAGATTTTTTTTTTCCCTTTCTAACAGTTCAACTCCCCTGCATTTATAAATTTTGGGTGTACGAAACTCCCCTCCTGGGAAAACTTGAATTCAAGCCATGATATTCAAAGAGATATAGTTTTTGTAAATTATATTTCAATACATTTAAAATGTTTCAATGATGTGTGAAACATGTTTGTAATTTATTGTTTTGAAATGACATTATATAGAGAAATAATTAAATATATAACTAAAAACATATCTAGGGCCGGATATCCGATCGGATATCCGGCCGGATATCCGAATCCGGGAGACGAAGGAGCTTCGGATATTCGGTATCCGATATCCGGCAAAATCAATATCCGGTGCATCCCTAGTTAAAATAATTCACTTCCATCTTGCTTATTTCAAATAATAATTTTATATGAATTATTGTTAATAACAGCTTAAGCATGATATTTCAAAGATTAATTTTTATAAGCATGATATTTTAAAGATTAATTTTTAAATTTTCGACTGATTTCTTCGATTGATCAACTACTGGGTAAATGGCAATTCAAGAAACTATTTACTTATAATTTTGTTGCTATTTAATTTCTGCAGATTTAATTTTTGCCCATTATAGGACATTTATTAAGGGTTGTAGCAATCCTGTTAGTTTACTTCTACAATTTAAAAGGAAGGAAATATTATAAAAAACCTCGTAGCACCGACCTTATTTGATCAACTACTGGCTCAGTCACCCTATATATATATTATAGGAAAAAATACGTTTAATTCTACAAAACTTGTTATAAAGTATTTTTACATATGCATGTAACTGCGTACAAGACAATCTATATATATTATTCTTTAACCAATATTAATTTTGTGACTTACAAATTATTTTACTACTCAGAAACTAATTTTGAATTATTCTGTAATACATTAAACAGCAAATTTTTTAATGATTTTAATCCACATCATTTCTCAAAGTAAATTCCAACTATTAATTTCATTAATATGACTAATTTATTTTTTTCGCTGCAAACTTACTATGTTAAAATTCAAAATTTTAACTGCATTGATATAATAAAATATGTTGTACCACGGTATTATACATTACTTATGTTTTAATTACAATAAAAATTGAAAAGAAATATTCATTTTATTTGCAATGGCTTCCAAGCTGATAAAATGCATAAAAAAAGTATAATTCCAACAGAAAGTTTCTTTATTTATGTTAATTGCTGACAGATGGCACCAAAAGAATTTTTTTGCAACGAAGGAAATCGGAAAATGATTAACATTTAATAAAAAATAATAAACGAATGAATAAAGCACTATTCATTTCAGTACTTTTAATAGAATTATTTATTATTTACTGAAAAAAGTAAAGTATATTAAGGTGGACTTCATAACAAAGTTATGTTTATTACAAATTATATAAAATTCAAAATTAACACTAACTAATGAAATTGAAAGCTAAATAAATAAATACCGCATATACACGTGTATAAGTCGAAGAATTTTAGACAAAATTTGGGAGGTGAAAATGGGGGGTCGACTTATACACAAGGTAATAATAATAATAATAAAAAAACGCCGATAATCGGCGAACGGGCATGTCTTTCAAGTAGTCACATAAGAGATAAAAGCGGACAATGGTCATTTCCCTGTAATTGACAAAAGAAAAAAAAAGAAAAAGAAAGAAAAGAAAAACTCAATAATAATGTCTCTTCAATTGTTCTTCACCCATTTTCGATAGAATTCTATTCGATACAGGGGCATTCCTTTCAACATTTTAATCACCTTAAAAAAAAAAAAAAAAATCAACTTGAGAATGCTTCTAGATATCTCTCCTAAAAGTCCTACAATACAAAGAAGTACTATATTTTAGCAGTCTAAGAAATTGTTTACCCTTCTAAATGAGGTTTGAATAGATATTTGAAAGAATCTTTTTCTTTTTAAGTATCACTGAATTGATGTGAATAGGTTTCAAAATAGTTTAAGCTTTTTCGGTTTTACATAATTATACAGTTTTAAAACGTCGAATTAAAAAAAAAAGTCTGATTAGAAACGTAAAAAAATTTACTAATTTAACGACAATTTATTAATTTTTTTTTATCCTCGATTACAAATCATTTTTCAACATACTACCAGAAATGTGGTTCGACTTATACACGAAAATTCAATTTCCTTCAAAATTTTGCTTAAGAATAGGGGGGGGGGGGGGGGGTCGACTTATACACGAGTAGATACAGTAAGTAGCTAATGAAATGAATGAATGACCAATTTAAAAATATTTAATAAAGTAAATATTATTTATTAAATTCAGTAGAACGTATGAGAATGGAGCCTGTCTATAACGGAATTTAATATTGAAAAGAAAATGGTTCCACTTAAAAGAAAAAAAAGGAATAAATGAGTAGCAAATGTGCTATTAAAAGACTATCATTTACTATAAATACTTATTATTTGTAAAATACAATAAAACCAGTAAATATGGGACGTGTTTATTAATGCATTGATTCTTCTTTATATCCTACGTGAACGAAGCCACTGTAACAGCTAGTAAATAATATTTATTTGTTTTAATTATAAATGTTTAAATTAGTCATTTACAGTAAAACCTCCCTAAATCGACCACGTTCCGTTCCAATAGAAATTAGTCGCTTCGAGAGGTGGTCTCTTAATGGAGGTCATGCTTAAATCTAGATTTTAATTGTTGAAAAAAGGTAACAATTAATGTTACTAAAATTTATTTTTCACTTTAGGGGAAAATATGACAATTTAAGTATGAAAACAAAAGTTAATTACATAATTTAATGACTGCAGAGTTTAAAAAATCAATACATTGACGTTTGCTTTGATTTTACGGTTTTATCTTTCATAACTTTTATTTCCAAGTCCTTTCGAAGTTAAGTAAATAAATGCAATTTTTTGGGGGAATGGGAACAAAAAATGACGTTTTCATTAATTTATCTATTTCTATGAGAGTTTCCTGACAGAATAGGGTAGGGGAGTTTATTGACTGTCATCCTTAATTTGTCGTCAGAGTTAAATTCATTGTCGAAAAAGGCACAAAAGGGTTTACACCCTTAAAAGTTACCGGAATAATAACAATAATAAAAAAAAAGTTTAGAACTAGAAGAAAAGTTTAGAACTTTAGAAGAAAAGTTTAGAACTTAGAAAGTTCTAAACTTAGTTTAGAAGTTTGATGAATAATGCGCTCTCCGGAATTATTTTTCTAATAAAACCTTCTTTAAGCGACCAGGAAAAAATGGCATTTGTTTCATTTTCTTCAAAGAAATTGGTCGCTCAAGGAAGGAGTTCAACTGGGATGGTCTCTGAATGGAGGTAAAATTAGTATTGAGCCTATGGGAATAAATTTTGTTCCATGAAAAAATGGCCGTTCAGGGAGGTGACCGCACAGCGAGGTTTCATTGTATTGGATGACGTATACGTATACTCTTATTGAACAAATGTTTTTGTCTCCAGAGAGGTGGCGGAGACAAATTTAAAATATGTTTTTTACAGAATATTATATTGTCAGCGGAAATACGTCAAAAAATTAGGTCAATTGTAGCAGCAAAAGAAGTGTTTTAAAATTGGAATGAAAGACTTGAGCCGAATGGACAGACAACCCAAGTTAAATAAAAGCTTGTAATGAAAATATCTTAAAATACAACAAAAGCTATCAAAACATTTTTTATGAAAAAGTTCCAGATCTTCAAATTCTGAATACCGACGCTTTACACTATGATAGAATAGGAGGCTCACGGGAACACACCTAAAATTAACATCTTTTTAACGTAAACATGCCTAAAACGGAAAATTATTAACATTTAATAAAAAATAATAGACGAATGAATAAAGCACTATTCATTTCAGTACTTTTAATGGAATTAGTTATCATTTACTGCAAAAAGCAAAGCATATTAAGGTGGACTTCATAACAAAATTATGTTTATTATAAATTATACAAAATTCAAAATTAAGAATAACTAAATAAAGTTGAAAGCTAAATAAATAAGTAGCTAATAAAATGAATGAATGAGCAATTTAAAAATATTTAATAAAATAAATATTATTTATTAAATTCAGTAGAACGTGTGAGAATGGAACCTCTATAACGGAATTTAATTTTAAAATAAAATGGTTCCACTTAAAAAAAATGAATAAATGAGTAGCAAATGTGCTATTAAAAGACTATCATTTACTATAAATTCTTATTATTTGTTAAATATAGGTTTATTACAAATGAATCATCGGGTTTTGATACGTTACTACGTGCGAACTAGGAAACGTATATGTTTCCATGACAACTCAAACGAGAGGGCGTTAACAATTTCGCGCTGCGTATGTGACATGCGCGTGTGGTTGCCATGGTTGCTGCGCGAACGTCATATTCAAAATGGCGACTGGACGGCAGAAAGCGTTTTGTGTACCAGAATTTTCAAAGTGTAAATTGCTTATAACCGTTCAGACTCAAAGAGTATCCCGTAAGGCATACAAATGCAAACCACCAATCCAACAAAACATTCTGCGCTGGTATCGACAGTTCAAAGAAACCGGTTGTTTATTTAAAGGCAAAAGTTCCGGCCGACCAAGCGTTACTGAAGAAACAGTGAACCTAGTTAGAGAGAGTTTCATCCGTAGTAGTCCCAAGAAATCAACAAATTGAGCTATTTGCGAACTTTCCATTCCACAGCCAACTGTGTGGAAAATTTCTGCTACCCAGTCGCCATTTTTAATATGACGTTCGCGCAGCAACCATGGCAATCACACGCACGCGACACATATGCAGTGCGAAACTGTAGTTAACGTCCTCTCGTTTGAGTTGTCATGGAAACATATACGTTTCCTAGTTTGCACGTAGTAACGTATCAAAACCCGATGATTCATTTGTAATAACGCTGTATAATAAAACCGGTAAATATGGGACGTGTCTTATGCCTGTTAATGCATTGATTTTTCTTTATATGCTACGTGAACGAAGCCACTGGCATAACAGATAGTAAATAATATTTATTTCCTTCTATATATAAAAAAATGTTTTGATTTGGAAATGGACCAATGAAAATCTGCTTAGATATTCCCGGTAGATCGGCATCCAATTTGAATGCTTAAGCATGGTCTTTCTTCGTTAATATAAAAAAAAAAAAAAACTGATGCATACAAAAATATGAAAATCGGTGGTATTATAGAGAAATGTTTGATAAGTATGCTGATGCAGACAGTTTTCAAATCGAATAATTATTTTAAGATATAATTAATGTTAAAGTTGGTCAAAGTCGTTCCATTAAAAAAGTTTTATAGGAGCAAAAACTATACATAGAAATTTAATCATTCTTAGATCATTTTATACATGAGAAGTTCTCGGTGTGCAGACTGCACTTATCTTTTTTATTTGATTCATTTTTTGAGGATTTATTTCCATTTTAAAATCAAATTTTCAGCATTTCCAGAGATATTTTTTACAAATTTTAGAAAAGGATATTATTTTAAATTTTTGCCAATTTTTAAAACAGTGCAAAGAATAATATTTCCTTCAAATTAAAATTTATTTACACGTGGCTATTATAAACAGAAAAAAAAACTTTAAAATTAGAATTAAACGATTACATGTTAAAAGAAGGAAAATTACGTCATAAGAACCATATTTACACTTGAATTTTAAAAGAGAAACAAAATGTTAAAATAAAAAAAATCATTATTATGCGTTAAAACTTGTAAATGGAGGAAATTACGTCATATTTAAAATGGCCAAAAACCATGGCAAAACAATTTAAATTAAAAAATATATTTGCTCGAGACATTTATTTGATATTTTGAGATGATCTTTTCAACTATTACCGTGAATTCGAAGACAGCGCAAATAATATTTCCTTTTAACAACAAAAGTATTTTCACGTGAATATTAATAAGAGAAATAAAACTTTGGTGTAAATTACGTCAGATTTAAAACGATACATTTAAAATGAATTATTTAAAAGAACTATCTTATAGCGCTGTTAAAAAATACCGGGAGACAATGACACTGTTTACTTAATACATTTTACATTAGTTTATTTTCAAATGTTTAACTAATTTTTTTAATTCAATACGAAAACAGCCATTGTATCTCTTAACAGCAGCAGATTTGGTCTTAAAAATCCCCAATCCAAGGAAAACGAATGGAAACCCGTTTACAGAGAGATAGCTACTATTTTTTTTTTTTTTTTTTTTTTTTTTTTTTTTAAATTCAATATTTTTAAAGCCGATCAAATTAGTGTGCTTTTTGGATTTTGATGTGCCTGAACGGGGGCTGGCGAGCGTAGCTCGTAGGGGGCACAGCTCCCTAGTGTTTTAAATATAAATGTTTAAATTAGTCATTTATTCATTTATGCATTTACTTATCGTTCAAAATTTTTATTACGCATTTAACGTTATAGGCAGGATGCCGTTATAGAAAGGTCCATGCTGACATATTTTACTATTTTCTGTTTAAATAATCAGTGCTCATTTAAATGACGTTTTATTAATTTATTTATTGTTTATTTTGTTGTTAATCATCTTCTGTTTTAGGTAGTTTTGCAGTATAAAGAGATTAATTTTAGGAATGTGTCCGTGAACTTCCTATTCAAACAGTGCGTAAAGTGTGTGTACACTTGGAAAAAAAAAAAAAAAAAAAAAAAAAAAGACATTTTTACAGTACATAGTACTGCGCATTTCGCGCTCAATCTCGATCACAATCGAATGTGCTGTAGCTTTCTTTGGTTTCTTCACTATATAAACATGAAAAATACAGTAGTTGCGTAAAATTAACAGTACAATGTGCTGGCAAATCTACAATGGTTTTTTTTTTTTTTTTTTTTTTTTACAGTGTATGAATTATATTCAACTTTCCAAAATCTACTACAGCTTTCGTATGATCAATCTTTTGATAGTTTTTGTTATTTTTAAGATATTTTTCTTTTAATAGCAAAACACATAGTTTCTGACTGTAAATATTACAAGACAAAAATATAAATATTATAAGACGAACTGAATTCACAAATACTTTTCAACTTTGTTGGAAAATGTTAAAAATTTGAAAACATACGTGCAAAATTTCAACATTAATTTGATTGACACTAGCCTCAATGCGTCACCGACGAAGACTTAAAAAGGGATTATAATTACCTATGAAAGTACCTTACATTTTCTTTTGTAATTGTATTAAATTGAATTATTTGAATTCACAATAAAGCTCAATAAACCCCACGAACACTTGCCTCTATTCAGTTAGTAAAAAACAAATAAAAAATAAGACAAGAATAAAATTTTCGGCCCCAACGGCCCTCCGAAATATTTTTCTAGCTACGGTCTTGTCTGAATATAAAAGCATATCTTAGACATATAAATTAACAAAATATATTAAAATTACAATTTTAAAATTCAATTAATTCCTGCCAAAATTCTTAATACCACATGAACACATACTATTTTGATAATATATTATTAACTCAATATTCAAAATGCATATAACTGTGCATTTGCATTAATAAATATATATAAATAAATATAAATGCATTTCGAGGCGTTCAAAGGCGAGATCACAAAATTCATAAATAACATTTAACTAGTTGGATGTGCCAATCCCAAAACTCTCTTCTATCTCATACGTCTTAATATTTCAAACAGTTGTGACAAATGTTAATACTTCAATATTATTAATTAAATACTATACCAACTTTGATTTTCATCTTAAATTTCTGCTTCAGTCATTAAATCGGAGTAAAAAGGAGTTAATCTCCATCATGAAACTTATTAAAAGGAATAGTTTTCCGTTATTCTATTGTACAGTAGCCGGAAAAAACAAAACAAAACAAAACACCCCTTACTAACTCTGCAAAAAATTATTGTAGAAGAAAGTTACTGATACCACACGATTGGTAATAAAGTCTACTTTTAAATGATGTATATAAAATTTGCTTAGGGAGGCATCTACATATTAAAACGAACCATAAACTTTGTTTTGTTTTTTCAATAGCAGTACACGATTCTGGCAGCATAAATGAACTCGACACCCTTTAATTAGCCTAAAAAAATTTTTTTATGCAATTCGCACTATAAGTTTCCGAGAAATTAATTATTTTAAAACGTATTTTAGGGGCTGTATCTAAATTGAAGTTCGGTACTCGATTGTTGACCGAGAGAGTCCCTTCTTAAGGCATCTCAAGCGCCACTCAAGCAGTCATTGAACACTGCTAGATCACAGGATAGCATAAGAAATTTCAAAATATCTAGTCCCTTCTAACACATATGGCCCCTTAAACCATCATGTTGTATTTTATTTAAGCATAATTTGAAAACTACCTGGAAGAATAATGTGAAATTTTGGATTTTCATAAAGCAGGACTTGATAAATCTAAATCCATCATAAAAATTGTATGTTGCAATTCATAATTTTTTCGAATATTAATTCCATAATTCATATCATAAAATTAGAAAAAATGCAAATTCAACGTATTTACGTTCGGGTATTTTAGCATTATTGCTACACAAAAAATTAGCACATTAGGAGTATAATTTCAGGAGATATAAATAAAAATATGAAAATGTAATTTAACAATAGAAGCATTAAATTTTGAATGTTTATAATTCAAAAACTTGTCATTCAAATGACTTGACATTTGGTGGCAAGATTTGAAAGATTTGGTGACAAGATATGAACCGAAGATTTGAAATATCTTGTTAAAATTGGGCATTGCTATTGAAAAAAAATGAAGTTTGGGTTCGTTTTAATATGTAGATGGCCCCTTAAGCAAATTTTACATACATCAATTATTAGTCTACACTTTATTTCCAACCATTCGGTATCAGTAACTATCTTCTAGGATAATTTGTTGAGAAGTTAGTAGGGGGTATTTTTTTTTCCAAGACTGTACATGTACATCAGCTGTTAGCGAATAGCCGGCTTAGCAGGATGCGATATCCCCATCGCTGAAAGAGGCACCGATGTACAATAGAACTACGTAAAATCGAGAAAATTTTACAAAAATCGCTATTACAGTGCCCCCTTCCGGCGAAATATTTCCACATTCAACGAGGACCTGCTTGTCACAGCCAAAAACATACACAAAAAGTTTGATTCAATTCTATGCATAACTTCACACACTTTTCGATGGTAAAATAATGAAAATTGCACAAAAATTGCTAATACAGCGTCCCCTTCCGGCGGAATTTTTCAAAATTCAAGGGAGACCTGCTTGCCATAGCCAAAAACACACGCAAAAAAATTGGCTCAATTCCATGCATAACTGCATACACTTTTCGATGGTCCAATGGTGACACACGGACAGACATACATTTTGCATAAACATGTTTTTTGGGGATCTCTGATCCCATAAAACGTGTAAATCCGTCGAAAACCGGAAGTCAAAAAAAAAAAATTCTATTACAATACTTTCTTCTATTGAAGATAGAAGAGAGCAGAAATATTAATGTGTCTTTTATTATTGTTATTATTTTTCGTGATATTATGTTGGAAGTTTACATGTATGGATCCCTTACACAGCATCATTACATGCTTATAAATTCAAAATGAAATGCAATACATGTTTTATGTTATTTTATGTTACAGGAATGCTCCTATGAAGAAGCTTACAGTACGCATTGTACAATTTAACAATAGCCCCAATACTAACAAAAAAGTTTGAAATATTTTCATGGCTAAAATTATTAAAAAATCTTTTCATAAACCGAACACAAATTGAAAATTAAAACTTTTTGATATTGACAACAATTGTACTAAGAATAATGAAAAATAAATAAATTATATTGTAAAAATAAATAAATAAATAATTAAAAATAAGTTTATATGAATAAATAAAAATCTGAAAGGGAAAATCTGTTACACAAAAACGAGTTGAAGTTGAAAAAATACTTACAAAAAGTTGAGTCAAATCACCTTCCCAACATCTAAATAACTGTAATAAAATATGGAATGAAATAATTAATATCAACTTTAAAATTTATGTAAAAATATCATACATTAAAAATGAAGGAAAAATTAGCTACAAGAAATATTTAAGTGGTCATACAACTATTAAATCTCCCAAACATTCGATTAAAAAAAAAAAAAAAAATCTGCGGAAATGAGACCCCTAAGGAGAGGGAAAATTACCCGCTTCAAACAGGTCTATCTTGGTAGATTAATTGTGTTGCATTCTTCAAGTCAGGACAATGAAATTTTTCCGTTTAAGACAAGATTACTTTATAGGCAATATTTTCTTAGCATTCAAAAAAATGCATACAAAATTCCTATAATTAAGTATGATTCAAAATGTATTTTTTTTTTTTTTAATAGCGCTCAAGAGATCTCTTGTACTACTTAATCTATCTATATTATAAAGTAAAAACATATCCGTTAATAGCGCTGACGTCATATGGATGGTGGCAATGACCTAATCAATAAAATTAGCTTTTACTGAACACTTTTTTAACTTCTAACCATCCTATAATTTCCATTTTGCACCATAGAATAGAAAAAAAAAGTACTTTTAAATACTATTTGTTTGAAAACTATCTCCATTTACTGAAATTTTTTTGTATGCGTTTTAAAATAATTTTTAAACATGAGTTTTTTATATCTGCGTGCAACACAATTACGGAAGATTAACGCGTTTGCACTTAAAAAATGTAATTAAATCAGCATTTGTTTGTTTCCGTGTAATATATATATATAAACTCGGTTTATGGCGTCAGATCCCGCCATCCGAAGAATCTACAACAGTCCTTTTCCATTTTTTCCGGTTAAGGGTCCATTCCTTCTCCAAACGTCTATTCCTCATTGCCTTTCCAATAACATCCACCCAGTTCTTTCGTGGTCTTCCACGTTTCCTTTTTTTATTTGTTTTATCCTCCTGAGAAACTGGCATCGATTTAAATGGATGATTTGCTTTCTCCTTCTATTGCGTTAAATTTCATTGTAGCAATCTAAAACCAGTTGGTTTTGGTAATGTATGAATCAAAAATCAACATTCAGCTTTTGGATTTTGGCAACGGTAACTACTTTGTTCACAAAATGGCGTAATAAATGAGTCAAGTTGGAATTCTACATTCTGCTGGTAATTTTCGTTTTTATATTATTTTAATTTGTTTAAACTATTTTTATTTTGCAATTTTAAATCAGATGTTAATACTTGCCTTATGTTCTTTATAATAAACTAGCAGAACTACCCGGCTTCGCCCGTGTCAATTATAAGGAGCCTTCCAGTAAAATAAATTAAAATGAAGGCTTAGATGTTATATATTCCCGCAGCCGCCATCTTGAATTTCTCGGCGATGTTTCGTTGACGTTTATCGATAAGGCAACCCCGACGAGTGACGTGTTCTGGCAACCCCGTTAAGCCTAACATGCGCATAAATCTGCTTGGCGACATTTACTTGACGGGAAAGGGGTTTTCACGCCAACAAAAAATCCAAGATGACGGCCGCGGGAATATACAACATCTGTTCCAAAATGAAATAATACCGCTATCACAACAACTGAAATTTGTGCATTCCCATCCACAAATCAGTAAAAAGGCAATCAGAAAATATGACGTTATTGTCTCGGAACCGCAGTAAATTCCCTGATCTTTAATAACAGAATGCGCGTTTTCTTTGGCGGGTGTAAGAGAAAAATATATGATTTTCCTGACAGTACGAAAAAAAAAATAAATAAAAATAAATAAATAAAAATTCACCAAATCGCGCAGCATTTAGTGAAATTCTCGTTTGTGCGGCATATATCTATATTATAAAGAAAAGACGCTGGCATCATACTGATGATGGCAACCACTTAACACATAAATTGTGCCTTTATTGCAATTTTTCTAACTTCCAAACATCACACAATTTCATTTTTTACAATGTCAAATAGAAAAAAGTTCTTTCAAATGAAATTTGTTTGAAAATTGCATCTCAATTTTCTGATTTTAACTCATTAAAGCCAGTTGGCAAGAAATCTTGCTATGTAAGACAAACAAAACTTTTAAATTTGAATACCAGTGTTTTAGTTTATAAATTTTTACATTATCTAATCTCAGATTTTGAGCGATTAAATAAATCAAAATTACAATGTGGTGTCGAAGAATTAAAAGAAATGTAAAAGAGGCTCGTGCTTAATGTGTTAATGGATTTTAAAATAATTTTCAAGCTTGGATATTTTTAAAGGTACGTGCAACCCGATTACGAAAGATGTGAACCTGTTTATTCTCAACTAGCAAACATCGCGGCTTTGCTCGCGTAATAATTGAAATATGCCAAGTGATATTTGCATGACGATTTTTTATTAGAAGAGCACTTTTCGAAATAATTCAAAAATTACAAATTAAGCCACAGTTTGACTAAACTTCATTATAAAAGTGCAATAGACAGAAATGTGATTTTAACTAATAAGAAGAACTAAAAATAATTCCAATTAAATGATAATTTCGAAAGTATTTTGAGACTTTTATGCTTACTTCATACTCTCATTTCAGTATTCATTTGAAGTTTTGCATTTTTTAGAAACCATCTTAACACATTTACATCTTAAAATTAAACATCCTGTCAAATTCCAAGCTTCTTGTCTAACACTCTACCACCTCTCTGGTGTTAGGGGCACCAACATAAAAAGCCGAAACAGAGTTGAAATAGAATGTCTCGAAAAATGTTGAAACAGAGACTGTCACCATTAACTTGCCAAAGCGGTTGGTATTTCCTAATATTCTATAGAAAACGGAATTTAGATGTTTTTAAAGGCTTTCTTGTTGTTCCTGCCAACCAGGTGGTAGTGACACCCGCATAAAATATAGGCCGTATGGGATCAGGTACTATCACTCTTGATTTGAAACCAATAACTTCTGTAATCGGTTTACTATTGATTCCATAGAAATCGCAATTTAGGACTCTTTTAGAATGCTTTTCGCTCCTTCCCTTCGCTTCACCCCTTTTTAATTTAGAATTTATTTTCCAATGTTCTTAGAGGACATTTATATTTTATAACTAACTACCGTGGTATAAGATTTACCGTTTAAAGATTCTAGCCTCGTCATTACAGCAAAAAACGCAATTTAGAAAGTTTTTTGCTCCTGCAACCCTCGACATAAAATATAGCTTATGTTTGAGCAGGTTCTATCCCCATCAATTTGAAACCATTATGTTTGAAATCGGTTTCGTATTTCATACGATTGCATAAAAATCGTAATTTAGAACGCTTATAAAACTCTTTTCGCTCACTTCATCCTTTTAAATTTGGAAATTTCTTTCGACAATTCTTAGAAAGCATTTGCATCTTTGAAGTAATTACCATTGCAAATTTAAAATGTTAGACCCCCTCAGTACCACAAAAACGCAATTTAGAAAATTATTTGCTTCTGTAATCCCCAGGTGGTAGGGACAACAACGTAAAATATAGGGTATGTTGGAGCGGGACTTTCACCATAAATTTGAAACCATTACTTCTGAAATAGGTTTATATTTCCTGAGATTGCGTAGAAATCGCTATTTAGAACGTTTTTAGAACGCTTTTCGGTCATTTTCACCCTTTTTAAATTTCAAATTTTTAAGGAACTCTTCTCAGAGAGTATTTACATCTCATAAGTATTTACCATGCCAAATTTCAAGTTGCCAGCCCTTTCAGTACCACAAAAATCACAATTTAGAACATTTTTTAAAATGCAACCGGAAGGTGGTAGTGACGCCGACATGAAATAGATCCTATATTGGAGCAAGGGCTGTCATCATCAATTTCCATCTATTACTTTTGAAATCGGTTGGGTATTTTCTGAGATTGCGTAGAAATCGCAATTTAGAAAGTTTTTTAGAACGCTTTTCGCTCATTTTCACCCCTTTTAAATTTCAATTTTTTAGGAAATGTTCTTAGAGATCATTTGTATCTTATAAATAACTGTCCTGCCTAATTTCAGGATTCCAAGCCCTTCAGTAACACAAAAATCGCAATTTTGAACGTTTTTTGCTTCTGCAACCCCTAGGTGGTGACACCGACATGAAATAGAGCTTATGTTGGAGCAAGGGCTGTCATCATCAATTTCCAACCATTACTTTTGAAATAGGTTGGGTACTTTCTGAGATTGCGTAGAAATTGCCATTTAGAACGTTTTTTACAAATCTTTTCGTGCATTTTCACCCCTTTTTAAATTTCGAATTTTTTAAGAAATGTTCTTAGAGATCATTTATATCTAATAAGTAACTACCATTCAAATTCCATGTATCTTGACCCTTCAGTAACACAAAAATCGCAATTTCGAACATTTTTTGCTCCTGTACCCCCTTTAAGGGTAGTGGCACCGACATAAACTGTAGTCTATGTTGGAGCAAGTGTTGTAACCATCATTTTGACATCATTATTTTTGAAATCGGTTTGATACTTCCTGAAATTGCGTAAAAATCGCCATTTAGAACATTTTTTAGAAAGCTTTTCGCGCATTTTCACCCCTTTTTAATTTCGATTTTTTTACGAAATGTCCTTAGAGATCATTAGTATCTTATAAGTAACTACCATTCCAAATTTCATATTTCTAGGCCCTTCAGTAACGTAAAAATCTCATTTTTAGAACGTTTTTTGCTCCTGCACCCCCTTTGGGGTAGTGGCACCGACATAAGATATAGCCTATGTTCTAAGTTGGACTAACACCATCATTTTGATACCATTACTTTTGGAATCGGTTCGGTAGTTCCTGAGCTTACTTCCTACAAATAAACAATTTTTTCCTCTTTATAATAGGAGTATAGATGTAACAGTATAAAGAAAAGACATGTATATGAGTAACGCTGGCATCATATTTTCGGTAGCAACAACCTAACACAACAATAAATTTTCCTTTTACTGCAATTTAACCTCTAAACATCGCACATTCGATTGTTCCAACGTCTTATAGAAAACAAAAAAGTAATATTTGTTTGTGATGTTCATCTCAATTTACCAATTTTTTATGGATTTTAAAGTAATATTCAAGCGTGAATATTTTTTAAGTATGCTTGCACCCCAATTACAAAGCATTAACTCAATTTTTCAAAAACATTGTAAATAATTCAGAATTTGTTTGTTTTCGTGTAATATTCAATAGCTAAATTGGCAAACGAAACTAAAACGCCAAAAATAAAATAAAATAAAACACGAATTTAACAGATATCAAATCAAACTACTCAAAATAATCTAATAAGTAGATAAAACGCAAATGGGAATTTCGTTTCGGGTGCATATAACTTGAGTTCTTCTGAACGTATTTCCATGCCATTACTGTTAGATGCCACTATTAGTTTTTCAGGAAAGGTTTTAGTGCGTAACATATTGTTTTACGTTGCTTAATCATAGAATTATAGGGGAAAGTTATATAATCATGTGAACCTAACTATGAAAGATTAGTCTTATCATCTGAATTAAAAATGCAGAACTATTTTTATCTCTTTAAGTGTTGACGGGTTAATCTTCAGTAATCGGGCTGTGCGCTAGTTGGTGTATTCGTATTTTAATGCGTGTGCCTCACACCTATTATGGCAAGCACTTTTGTTTAAAACAATATAGCATCACTTATGTTTTAAGCGGATATTTGGCATGCAACTCGATTTCAAAATACTAACCTGCAATAATGCTTAAGGTGGTTCTCCAGTTCCCTGTTCAACAACGCGACACTTTCTGACACATTTTCTGACTCGTTAAACGTAAAGGTTTAAAATTTGTAGGCCTGACTATCGAAGCGATTTGGAATTGAACATCTTTTGATAAATAAATTACTTATTGAGTTATGAGCAATTGTGATCACGTGACGACAGATTTTTTTCCTTTATCGCGATGTTGCGTCCGAAATTCAGTTCAAAACACCAACTGAAAGATCTTATGCCTTTGTAGGTTACTGTTTCTCAGAAGGTTTATTGCGTGAGTTCTTTAAATGCTAATATTCAAATCTAATAATTTAAATAATATCTAACACTTTTAAACTACTACTACATTTTACTAATTTAAATAATATTTAATAACATTTACTAATTTAATATCAGAAAGCTTTTATTGACATTTTGCGTCGAACGCTAAATAAAAATATCTTTTTACAACTTCTTTTCTGTTGCCAAATGCATGACACTATGTTTGTTGCTGATAATATTTTGATTATTTACACCTACATTATTCCCCTACCAGTAACGAAGTTACGTTACTTTGAAAACATGGTAGGATGTAATAGTATTAATATATACTGATGCAATTATACATAGAAATACAAATTATATACAAAATAAATAAACAGAAAACATAGCGAAATTCTTGAGTAAATATTAAACAATAATTAAAAAATATAATAATAAAGTAATATAATATATTAAATAGATCAGGAACAGCCAACAACGTCATTAAAACGAACTGGAAGTTTCACTTGTCTTCCACAGCGTGTCCGTTTCTCAGAAGGTTTATTGCGTGAGTTCTTTAAATGCTAATATTCAAATCTATTAATTTAAATAATATCTAACACTTTTAAACTACTACTACATTTTACTAATTTAAATAATATTTAATAACATTTACTAATCTAATATCAGAAAGCTTTTATTGACATTTTGCGTCGAACGCTAAATAAAAATATCTTTTTACAACTTCTTTTCTGTTGCCAGATGCATGACACTATGTTTGTTGCTGATAATATTTTGATTATTTACAACTACACCTTCACCAAAAAATGGAAGCTGTCTTTCGAATACATAGTTTTGTAAATAAGAACTCTTACTAATTTCATGCGTTTCGGAACAAAAATGAAGTAAAATATATGTCAGAAAGTAGCTCCTTTGGATTTGAGAACAGCCTTAACTTGATGTTTATGAAAAAACTCACATTTTTAATTTTAATTTTGGAACTCACGAAATTTAAATTCAGGAAAATGAATGTTCTTTTAACACAATTGTGGTAATTTTTTTCAACTTTTAAAATTAAAATACATGTTTTCTATGGCGCGCGTATCAGAAGTATACGATTTCTCATAATACGGTGAAAAATACAATAAATGCATCCAAATGAGGTAGCAGTTAATGAAATTTTATTTGGAAAATTTTAAATTTTATTTGCTTAAAACTAAAACCTTCACTTTACGCGTAATTATAAGCTTTAATTAAAGTATTAGATCAAGATGGTTTCCACTCTAAATAAAACATCACTCTTAAACGTAAATTTTTCATTAATAGAAATTAAATCTACAATGATTAGATGAAATGATGTCATTTTCTATAAATTTTAAATCGTGACAATCAGTAAAGATTTTTTTTGAAAAGGGAAATAACTTTTCTCTTTTTACTATAAATCATAGAAAATATTACCACTGAATCTAAACCAATACAACACTTATCTATAACGCATAACTAACTATAAGATATGTCTGTAGTATACCATCGAAGTAGTAAACAAAATATAGCAGCCATTTATTGAGTTTGACTACACGTTGAAAAGATTTGATAGAATGTGACGTCATATCTAGCCTTTTTTTCCTTTTCCGAATTTGACTGTCTGTATTAAAGTAAATGTTTTAATTTTAAAGAAATTTCAAATTAAGGTGCTACGTCATTTTACCGCTCTTATAGTTAAAAGTTTTTATTTTATATACATACAAAAAATGTGCATCTTCTGTTTAGAATGACGTCAATTTCGAAAATGCAAAAATATAGCAAGAAAATCTGAATTTTTAATTTAAAACAAAATACATGCGTTATCATTATTTTTTTTTTCACATTATTGTGTCATTTTTAGGGTGTGGCAACAGGAAAGAAACGTTTGAACTAGAAAATTTAAAAAGAGATATTTCTATAATGTTAAATTATGGAAGGTGGTAGAAAAAAGGGATAAATAGTTGTCTCATCATTTTTTAAAGTAGACAGCGATCTTTTCCATGTTCTAAAACGTATGTACACCAAGTTTTGTGCAAATCGGCCAAAAATTGAAGATTTGTATAAAGGACATACATACATAGAACGGATTTTACATATATAGGTTGTATAAAGGACATACATACAGAGAACGGCTTTTATATATATAGATTCTATTCTTTCCCATACTTCTCGCCTTTTTTTAATTACTTTAAAGCGAGTTATGTCCTGAACATCCATTTAGATGGAAGTGCTGTAAAACAGAATTAAAAAATCGAAATTTATTAATTTCTTTAAAAACGTCATTTTTTATGCCTAGTTGTTGAAAATACTCATATTTAAAAAAATTTATGCATTACATTCTGCTTGGGTCTCAGGAGGTTATAACTGAATGTGATTTTGGGTAGTCTTTCATCATTCATTCTTTTAACATGACCATACCAAATTAATTGCTTTTTTTTAAATATCATCTAGCATGGTTCCCTTTATTTTTATCATTTCTTTGATTCTTTCATTTCTTATCCCTTCTATTCTTGATACCCTGCATGATCTTCTTAGGACATCCATTTCTACTGCTGCTAATTTCTTTCTTTCTGTCTCCATAATTCTCCATCCTTCTGCTCCATATAACAATATGCTCTTTACAATAGAGTTGTATATATTATACTTTCTTTTCCTAGAAATCTCCTTACTCCGCCAAATATAATTTAATAATTTTACAGCCTTTCTTCCCAGACAAATTCTGTATTTAATTTTCTGTGAGTCTATTCCTTCTCTGTTAATGTCTACACATAGATATCTATAATCCGTGTAATATTCCATAACTAAATTGACAAATAAAATTTAAACTTCATGACTAAGCTAAATAAATGAAATAACAAATTTAACAGATATGTAACCGAGATACACGCTTTAACCCATTAAGGACCGCACTTTCTTATACTTGACACAAATGAAATAAAATTTTCCTTTATACATATTAATGACTAATTAAGAGAAAAAAAAAAGCTATAATATAAATTTAATTTATATTTTTATATGAGATATGAGATGTTGCGATAACTCAGCGTTAGTACAAATCAACTACATTTTTGTCATATACAAATCTTTGAAGCATTTACTATGTAACGGTATATTACATTTACTACACATAGTTACAGTTTGACTGCTACAATATCTGCATCTTGAATTGCTGAATTTTATTTCATTCGCATCTATGAGCATAATACAAAATTTATCAATAAAATTTTCAAAACATTCCGTTCTATAAAATTACATAAATGATACAATACTTAAAAGATGATTAAACAATTAAAAAGACGTTAAAAATCGAGCACTTTCGGCTAATACTAAGCCATCATCAGGTTGGCTTAGTATCAGCCGAAAGTGCTCATTTTAAACATCTTTTTAATTGTTTAATCATCTTTTAAGTATTGTATCATTTATGTAATTTTATATTATATAATTAAGATGAATTTTAGCATTCTGAACTAGTTTATTTTATTCCGTACTATTTCATTCATTTTTCGTACTATTTCATTGAAAATTTTACATCCCGAAACAATTAACATTTTTTTTCTTAAAAATAAAACTCATATAGGGTAATTCTGGGATTTATGCCGCACATTTTTTTGAATTTGTGTATAAAGTCCCATGGTGGACATAAAATTAAAAAAATCATGCTGTGCTATTTAATGTTAAATATACAACGCGTGTACTGCGACAAAAAAAAAAAAAAAAAAAAAAAATTCCAAACAAATTATAAATATTTTTTAACAATGTTTTTCTAAAACTTTACACTGCGACACGTCACCCGTACATTCAGGCTGAGACGCCGCACTTGTCCGGTAGTTATGCCGCGCTTGCAATAAGAACAGAATGAAATTATAAATAAAAATATTTAAAAAAATTCATATCTGGACTATAATTAAATATGTAATAACAAAATGAAACTAAATGAGTACAATGAAACGTATTATTAGATTCAAACTAGGACTTCCCTCAGAGGGATTAGTCTGAGCGATATTACTGAGAACATAGATTAAATAATAACATGTGGAAGCAAAGAAAATGAGATGTTATCTTTAATTGTCCGTATACTGCGAAAAATTGAAATGATGAAAATAAACGAGTTGTAGAATTACAAAATCTTATATATAAATTCGTATACACTGTTTAAAAAAATGGGAAATCAAACCATTCAAGACAGCCATGCATGGATATAAAATTGAAAGTACGCAATATATTAAAAGTAAAATAGAAAATGAAACACTAATTTACTTATATCGGAATTTTAACTGTATAAAATGATGTCAAGAGCATAATCAGACGCTCCGCACCAATTTGAGTAACATTAAATGACAAATATATATGTTTAAAAAGAATGGACTATACTTTATATGGTGTGTGCTCCCCCGAAATAGTTAATATTGTACAATATCTGTTTTCCACGGATGCAATGAGGTTGTCGATAACATTTAAGGAATTCTCTTCTCAAAATCTAATATAGTATCAAAGTACCGAATACATCAAAAGTGGCATGCAATGCTTCGTTAGAGTGTGTTTTAGATATGCTCGATCGGATTTAAATGATGAGTGTATGCTGGCCACTACATACGCTGTATTGTTTTGTTTTCAAACATATTCTGCACAAGTTGAGCTGTATTTATCATGTATTAAATAAAAGAAATCAGCAATGATTACAACATAAAGTATGACACAAGATCTGAATATATCGTCTGCATAACTTTTGAGCTGTCAAAGTGTCATTTGAAGTAATTTACAAATCCATACATATTTATTCAGCAAATCATGCAAGCTAACATACGCCAATATGAACCCGATTACAAAATTTCACCAGAATAAGTTAATATATAAAAAATCTACTAATGATAATTGAGAATATGACCTTATGATAAAATGTCTAGAAAAATGAATCGGATAAAAAATTCATATCACATTTAAAACAGCACTTCCCTTTGTTAGTGGCCTTGGCGAGAGAGAGAAAAGCCTAGAGAAGGAACACTTTAACAAGTACTTTCGGGCAACCTACTCACTGTTTCATACAGGTCTTTATTCAATATTTACACAATTTATTTAATGCTAGATGGGTATCTATCAGTTTTGTTGCATTTAAATCGCATGTTTTGCGGAGGAAATGCAGCATTATGAAAAATTTAAAGTTGCTGTACCTTATAATTCCAAATTAATGGTAATTGAGATCGCTTTCCGTTAATTTCATCTTTTTAAATTTTAAATTTTTTAGAAGCCATTCATAGAGACAATTGTATATTTTAAAACTAACCCGAAGCAAAATTTCAAGATTCTGGGCTCAGCAGTAACAGAGAAATAGAAATTTTTTGTTTCTGCACTGTTTTATATAGCGACATTTTTAGAAATTGTTCTATTGCGAGAATTTACGTCATGATAAATACAGCCATGTCAATTTTCATGTTTATATTTCTAACAGTTCCATGTTCTTCGTTACTTAGATCATCTTTAGATCTTTTTCCGCTTTGTTTAGTCTTTCTATTTTTTAGAATTCGTTCTACAACGAGCATTTACATCTTATTAATTACTACCATGCCAAAGTTCTAGTTTCTAACCCCAACAGTATCCCAAAAATTTCAGTATTCCAAATAAATCATAGTTTAGAAACTTTCTAGAAATTTTTACGTTTATCCGTCAAATTGAACCTTTTAGAGAGCGTTCATTACGAGTATTCACATCTTAAAAGTAACTACCGCAACAAATTTAAAGTTTCTAACCCAATCAATATCGCAGAAATCACAATTTTAGAACTTTTTTGCTCCTGCAGCGATGTAGGTTCTTGCACTGACATAAAATAGTATTTTTTTTTGGAGCAGAGATGGCCACCAACATTTTTTTAAGTTGGCTATGTAGTTTCAGAGATAACACCTCACAAACGTGCAAGCATTAATAATATTATATACTTTATAATATTATAACGCTTTATAATATTAGCATTAGATGTACAGATACAAAAGCCATTTATCTGTTACAAACTAAAGTGCCGGCGTTGCCCAGAATTTGAAGGATGTTTGTTCTGAAAAATCAATTTCAAAATTTAACATACAACACAAAACAAACATTGAAAAAAGCAGTCGAAATGTTGTTGAATGAATCATATGAAAACGCTATATAAAAATGTATAAATGTATATAACAGACGCAAAAGAATACAGCTATAAATGAACTTATTTCAATTTATAATTGGAGCAATAATGTTAAAATACGCCAATATTTCCCTAATCGGGTTTTTATCATGCTTCAATACATTTTTCACACTCATATGACGCTATACTATATCCACCATGTCCTTTATATTTCCAATATGACATAATATTTTCCTCTTTCACGTGGAAACCTTGAAATAGAAAAGTTATGAAGTTATATTCACTTTCATTTAAATTCGTCAAACCATTTGTTTCATTTTCATATTTCACGTGAATATCTTGCAATAGAAAAGTTATGACGTAATATTCACCTTTTTTTAAATTTCGGCAAACTATTTATTTCATTTTCATTTTTCACGTGGAAATCTTGCAGTAGAAAATTAATTGTTGTAGTAATAATTTTATTGTGTTTTTTAATTGTTGGCAACTGCTATAACGAAAAATGTTTAAATTTGATAAGAAATTGCTGTTAAATTGGTGTTTTTTTATTAATTAAAAATTAACTATAAGTTATTTCGATTCCGGATTACTTTAGTTGTCTCGGCCATGTTTTAATACACATGTACGTATCTCTTCACAATTTCGGCTTCCAAATTGTGGATTTTTTATAGAATTACAAACAGACAGATAGACAAGTTTTAATTTTTATATATCTCTTTATTCTATAAAAAGTAACTAACGCTGTCACCGCCGCCGCTGGTTTTGAATTTTTTGTGACCGGAGTTCTTTCTTCGTTAATATTAAGAAAACTATTGCATACAAATATATGAAAATCGGTGGTATTATAGCGAAATGTTTGATCAACACACTAATGCATACAGTTTTCAAATCGAAGAATTATTTTAAGAGATATTTAATGCTAAAGTTGGACAAAATCGTTCCATTAAAAAAAATTATAAGAGCAAAAGCTATACATGGGAATTTAATCATTTTTAGATCATTTTATTCAATAGAAGATCCCGGTCTGCAGATTTCATTAATTTTTTTTAATTTGACTCAGTTTTTGAGGTTTTATTTCTATTTTAAATTCAAATATTCAGCATTTTGACAGATATTTTTTACATATTTTAGAAAATGGTATTAAATTAAACTGTTGCCAACTATATAAACAGCGCAAACAATAATGTTTTCTTCAAATAAAAAAAAAAATATTTACACGTTACTATTATAAACAGAAAAAAACCTTCAAATTGGAATTAAATAATTAGGTATAAAAAGCAGGCACTTTTCAAAATTTTATTATTTGTCGTTTGATGTGAGGTGTTCAGCTATAAGTATGCAAATTTTTGTTTCCAACATAATTAGGGCTGAGTTAGAAAAATTGCTTAAAATACACAAGTTAGAGCTCAGAGGGTTAAATATTAGACTTTTTCAAAATTTTATAATTTGCTGTTTGATGTGAGGTTTTCAGCTATAAGTATGCAAAATTTCATGTCTCCAACTTAATTAGGGGCTGAGTTAGAAAAATTGCTTAAAATACAGAAGTTAGAGACTGGAGGGTTAAATATGACTTTTTCAAAATTTTATGATTTATCGTGTTATCGCAAGTGTTCAACTATAAGTATGCAAACTTTCAAGTCTCCAACTTAGTTAGGGGATGAGTTACAAAAATTGCTTAAAATACGTAAGTTAGAGCCCAGAGGGTTAAATATCAGACATTTTTCAAAATTTTATTATTTGTCGTTTGATGTGAGGATTTCAGCTATAAGTATGCGAAATTTCATGTCTCCAACTTAATTAGGGGCTGAGTTAGAAAAATTGTTTAAAATATATAAGTTAGAGCCCAGAGGGTTAAATATTAGACTTTTTCAAAATTTTATTATTTGTCGTTGTATGTGAGGTGTTCAGCTATAAGTATGCAAAATGGCAAAATGCCATGTCTCCAACTTAATTAGGGGCTGAGTTAGAAAAATTGCTTAAAATACAGAAATTAGAGCCCAGAGGGTTAAATATCAGACATTTTTCAAAATTTTATTATTTGTCGTTTGATGTGAGGATTTCAGCTATAAGTATGCAAACTTTCATGCCTCCAACTTAATTAGGGGCTGAGTTAGAAAAATTGCTTTAAATACACAAGTTAGAGCTCAAAGGGTTAAATATTAAGCCTTTTTCGAAATTTTATTATTTGTCGTTTGATGTGAGATGTTCAGCTATAAGTATGCAAAATTTCATGTCTCCAACTTAATTAAATTAGGGGCTGAGTTAGAAAATTTGCTTAAAATACACAAGTTAGAGCCCAGAGGATTAAATATTAGACTTTTTCAAAATTTTATTATTTGCCGTTTGATGTGTGGTGTTCAGCTATAAGTATGCAAATTTTCAAGTCTCCGATATATATAGTTTCTGAGAACGGGCTCTGTGACAGACGGACAAATAGACAGACAAAGGAGTGAGACGGGTAGGGTTTCGTTAGATGAACGAAACTCTAAAAACATGCTGCGGATGACTGTAACAACATCCTAAAATTACATTGCCATCAGCGATCTACCAATCCCGAATTTAGTTTATATTCGTTTCATATATTCTTATTCTTTTGTGCGGCCCTGTAAAATAATTATCAATATTATATACAGTAAAATCTCTGAATAGCGGACACCCCGAGAATGCAGAATTTGTCCTTTATTTAGAGGTGACCGCTACTGAGAGTAAAACATGTACAGTTATTTAAGAGTTGGTAATCGAAAAAATGTCCGCTAAATAGAGGTATCCGCTAATCGGGTGTGTCCGTTACGGAGGTTTTACCAGTAAAACTTCTGAATAGCGAACACCTCGGGAGGGCAGAATTTGTCCTCTATTTGGAGGTGTCCGCTACTGAGAGTAAAAAAATGTACAGTTATTTAAGGGTTGGTAATCGAAAAAATGCCCGCTAAATAGAGGTGTCCACTAATCGGGTGTGTCCGTTATGGAGGTTTTACTGCATAATAATATCATCCTTTACAAGAAAATTGCATGCTGTATGATAGACAGACAGACATCCAGAGAAAGATAACCTCCCGGATCAATAAACACTCATGTCTTTTGTTTTAATCATTCACAATTGTATGTCATACAGCATGCCAGATTTTATACAACAGGCTAAAAACGGTCACCGTGGTACGGAATACTGTATTATTATTTGTTTGCCCACCAAAACTGGTTGCCACGGGTTGTTGCAAGGTTTGTGATCACGTGGTTGAAACTGATCTATTCAATATTACTGCGTGCGTATTTTTTCTTATTTGCTCCATGTGTTCAAACCAGTTGTCTACGAAAACATCAACCGGTGAAAGTGACGCACACCAAATTTCTGTGACGTATGCAGATAAATTGTGCTTTTTTTTATCAGTTTTTTTTTTTTATATAATTTTTAAACGGTTTGGAACTTATTTTTCATAGTATGTGCATTCAGTAGGCGACCCTCATAGGTACCTTCTGGTGCAATCAGAAACGAAATCCGACAAATATTTTTTGAGTTATGCTTGACGAAAGGTTTTTATTAGGCTTTTTTTTTAGTAGGACATGGCGTTAATATCCATCATAGTAGTAAAGTGTCCGGACAGTAATATTTCGCTGAGTATTAGCCTTCGCTTCGCTCAGACAATTAATAATTGTTGCCTACTTTCACTATTAAAATTATCGACTTATTTTTTTTTACATTAAATTTTATTTGTTATTTCAGCAACAACGTAACATCAATGCATTAGAAAGGGAAAAGAAAAAAGTAAAATTGTGTTTACATAATTTATTTGTTAACCCTTTTGGGACCGATACTTTTTATATAAATTTTATTTGGTTGGTACCACTTTTTTAAAAGAAGTTGCCTTTACTTAAATAATCATGAAAATGCTCTAATTAAACAAAAAGAAAATATTACTTTTCTTTTTTTACTGGTGCCAGAAACAAATTTTGTAATCTCTTTATAAAGGTGCTTACATGTACCTATGGTCCCGAATGGGTTAAGAGACCTGTTTTTTCGACTACAATCTACAGTAAAAGTGTCGAAAAAGGACAGTCTTTATGTAACTACATTTAAACACGTGATGCAACGAAGCCAATTACATTTCCTCTTTTTTTTTTTTTTTGGAGTAGTTTGCAAAGAATGTCTGCGTTACGCGTAATCCAATTTAACATTATTATCATCTTGACTTCTTGATTTTTCTTGCACTTCTTACTTTTTATTTTCCCCTTTTTCTCTTTTGGTTTTAGTAAACTTGATAACATGCCTAACATGGTTAGTCTGTGCAAAAAGAAAAGTAATTAGTTGTAATTAGTGTAGTAGTGTTTAGTAATTAGTGTAGGAAAAGTATTTAAACATAACGTGTTTAAAAGTTTGGCCAATGAAATCATGCACTTACGTCAAATTAAGGATTGTACTTCTACAAGTAAACATCGAAATGGGATTCATGCTATACACTGTTTAAAATAATCTCATTGCGCACCTATACTGTGTGTTTGATGACCATCTATCGTTAATTACAAGAAATACAAGGGATGCGGCATCTATCCCGTATGCGGCGACTCTCCCAGAGTTACTCTATACAATATGTGATAATAAATTTAGTTAAAAAAATATTCAAAATAAAATAAAATAAATTCACAAACATAATGCTGCGAAAACGCAACGCCATTACTTAATGGTTTAGTATTGAAATAATCAGAATTACAATGCTTGCTATTGAATAGTGAAAATTTTCACAATTGAACAAAAAAAATCCCTGCCGGCTCGACCTAGAGGCACAGGTAGGTTTCGAAGTTTTCTTTTATCTTGTTTTTCAGTTTCTTTTATCTCAATATAGTAAATTTTGTTCACTTACAAATAAAGTATAATTCGGGAATTCGTACAGCGATTTTTTTGTTTTTTAGTTTTTGCGATTTTTTTTTAAAGTTCGTGTTTTGCAGCCATTGTTTGACATTCGTAAAAAGAATCCGGTTTCAATCTTTTAGCCCAAATGCAGTTAATTTTATCCTTTGCGCTGTTTTAATTTTTATCATTTCTTTATGCAATTTTTAACGTTGTTTCCAAGTTCTGTGGCGATTTTTTACATTCGGAATAGGAATCCAATTTCAACCTTTCAGCCCAATGTAGTAATTTCTGACCAATGCTAATTTAGAATTTTCACAGATTTTTTTATGCAGCTTTCAGCGTCCTTTAGCGTGTCGTGGGGATTTTTATTTACCATTTGTAAAAAAAAAATCCGATTTCAATCTTTCAGGCTAATCTCTATATAATAAAAGGCAGTGTAACGCATCCGGGGCGAACCCATCAATCTTATTAGTCTCCGATAAGATGGAGCCACGTTAGGCTTAATTTTGATAATTTTGATGTATATGAGAAAACTTATCTGCCTAAATACAAATCTTTTCTACCTGAAATCCCTTCTGTTCAAAATAATTGTCTATAAAAGATTCAAAACTAACAAAATTTCAATGATTTACGCAGCCATTTCAGAAAACAAACGTAGCGCACTTCGTGCGTAAAACGTAAATAAGAAGCTGTGGTAGAGAGTCATTCCTTTTGTGATTCATTGAAAAAAATTTAAACCATGGAGCTTCCATGAAGATTAAAGGAGACTACATAAATGACATCACTTGAAGCTGTCCCACCACTGCTGCGTAACGTCAGCTGCGGGTAAACAGAAGAAAAACACCAATAGGCGTGAAGAACACTTTAACAATGCTTCCCCTTCGTTCTTTCGGATCAGGTTCAACCCAAGATACTTATTTATTAATCAATGTACATATAAAAAAAATTGGGAGGGGGGGGGGGTGGAAGGGGGGTGGTAAACGATAAAAATACAATTTCAAAGTGTTATTAAAAAAAATAGTATTATTTCAATAGTTGCAGCAGACTGTTTTAATTACGCAGTTTTATTGCATATTTGTTAAATTTTTGTTTTATTAAGAAATCTTAATTTTGTTATAGTATATTAGCCGGAAAACCTGGTTTACCCAGAAATATTGTAAATGCTAATTGTGTGTTTATTAGAACATAAACTAGCCGAACTTTGCTCATCTAAACGCTTCCATATTGTCAATTATTTTTTATCAGTTTTTCAAATTTCAAGTGAAAAACACAATTTTTACCCACCGTCCCAGGACGGGCATTTACACTAGTATAGTATATTTTGCAATGTGCAATTTTTGAATTTTTAGCTATTTTTAGAGCTTTCCGATGCGATTTTTTGATATCTGTAAAAGGATTTTGGTTTAAATTTCATAACTCATTGTAGTAATTTTTGTCCTTTGCTATTTTTGAATTTTTCGTGAATTTGTTATGTGATTGTTTAGCGTGTTTTCACGTTCTGTGGAGATTTCTTGACACTTTGTTTCTGAAACAGAAAAAAATGTCGGGTAAATTTTGATGCTGGCGTGGTCAAATTAAAATTGAAAGAATGTCAAATAGATTCTTATAGTTACGTGAACGACGACGCTGAAAATTCGAATTTAATCTGGGTCGGGGAAAAAAATCATAATTCAAGTTTCACTTGATTCGATATCGGAGTGGGCATACCCCGCACAAGTTGTACGTTGCCGAAAATAGTGGAGCTTAACATCAGTTCCGGTTGTCATAAACCGATTAGCGTGTTCTCAAAAATTTAAACTATTAAGGATTTTTAATCATTTTTAGTTTAAAAGAGTAAAAAATAACTCACCCAAAATTCCTAAAATTTATATCTGAACGATTAATAAGTGTTGAATTAAGGCCTTTTTTCTGACCGAAGTACGTCGTGGAGCTGTGGAGATTTTTTTCTCACAAGCTAATAATAAAAAATTCAAACTTTCCAAATCTTTGGACAAAAGAACGACTTTGTATATGAGCCATGGAACTTTATTTTAGTACTATATTTCCGATTTCTACATTTTAGGAAATTACATTGGGTAGTATGTCTCTATTTATAATATAAACGGAGGTGTCGACCGTAGCTCGTAGGAGGCAGAACCCTCATAGTAGGATAAAAAATGTATTGCCTGAAAAATACTATATGTTTAATACATATTAGAAGAAAAATTTAGGGGAAATTACTCCAATTTAACACCATCACAACAGCATTACTATGTTTTATTAATTTATATTCTCTATCTGTATATCTCTATCTCTATCTCTTTATCGTTAGCTCTCCTCTCTATCTCTATTTCTTTATCGCTAGCTCTCCTCTCTATCTCTATCTTTATCTCCCTATCGCTATCTCTGTATCTCTCTCTATCTGTCACTCTATTCTTATTTCTCTACCTCTCCTTCTCTCCCTACATTTCTTTATCTCAATATCGCTATAATTGCGCCCCCCCCCCCTTTTTTCTGTGTATATATCTCTACATTGACCTATTTATCAAAATGATATTACAAACCGCGAATTTAAATGTTTCATAAATTCTATTCATATATTCGTTTCATACATTCGAATTCATATATTAGCATTTGTCGTTTCATAAAATCGTTACACAAATTCCAAATTCATTTAATAAAATCGTTTCGTTAGGATTATACGTATATAGGTTGTTAGATGCATTTTAAGCAATATGCATGTTAAATTATTTATTTGTTTATTGTTATTATTACTATTATTACCAGAAGAAAGAATTCTCGCTTCGATAAATCGCAAATTGCAATAAGGCTTCCTTTTCCTCCTTATTCCTGTATACCGTAGCGAAAGAAGTGGCTCATATCGCGACCTCTAATGCTACTTTTAGGCTTAACATTACGTTTTTTATAACATAGCTTTTGTTTGTTTTTTTATTTAAAAAAAAAGCATAGGTTTTTTAAGTGTAAAAATTCTGCATTTATACTTACTGAATTCCTTTACCTAGGAGCAACATAGAAGACAAAGATACGAAACAATAGCCATTAATTATTCATTTAGATAATGAGGTCTAAATCATATTGGTCCACAAAGTAAATACATAATCTTTGATTAAAATTTTCAGACTATAAATAAATTGCGATTTACGATTCTTAAATATTTGTAAAGTCAAATTAATTTCTTTCAATACTTATTGATATGCTAAGAAGAGATAAACTTACGGTATCCCTGATATCTTCTCTGTCACAAAATGTTCCAGTAGCATATAGCATGTTGTCTCTAAAGTTACGCGTCAGGTTTCGAGTGCAGCCATAGATGACTTCTTTTCCCTGAAATAAATTAAAATGATTTTAAAATAACACAACAAAATTTTCTCATTTTCGTTCACCTGAATAAAAATAAAATAGTATAGTTGTAACATTACGTTCCCTGTGAGCAGAAAAAATTACAGGAGTAGCGATCTTGGCGGATCACCTGGCTTTCATGGTGATTGTGGTGATTTCCACGTTGTCGATGCTCTCTTGGATTGCGGGTCGTATAAAAAACACAATTTCTCGTCTCCAGTAACAATTCTGGCAAGTAGTGAATGATCTTTGTCAACAGCCGATATTAAGTCTCCTGCCATTTCCATTCGAATTGCCTTTTGGTCGTCGCTTAACATGCGGGGAACGATGTGTTGACAGGGCTGAGCAGTCATGAGTACTTTTGCATGACAACGCTCCTGCACACCGATCCATAGTCGTCGCTGACTTTCTTGAGAAAACGAAAACAACTGTTTTGCCACATCCTTCTTAGTCTCCTGATCTCTCACCCTGTGATTTCAGCCTGTTTCCTGAACTGGCACGTCGCCTGCAGGGTCGTCAATTTCAATCTTCAGATGAAGTTAAAAGTGCATCGCAGGCTGAATTAGGACATGGCTAAAAATGGATTCCAGAAGTGCTTCGATGACCTTTACAGCCGATGCCAAAAGTGTGTTGTTGCTCAAGGGTCTTATTTCGAAGGCAGATGTGTTTCAGCAATGTAATTGGTAATATTTTTACAGTTATAGTGTCACTCCGGGAACTTTTGAATCCTACCTCGTATTAGGCAGCAAATAAATCCATACTCCATGGATATCATATGATAGTGCATCGTTACAAGTTGTATCTTTATTAGCAATTATTTCAATTGATTCTCTGATGATGGCTTCCGGGTAATTATTTGTATGAAAGGTAATTTTTGATTTATTAAAATCTACTTTTATAGGTTCAGTTTGAGCAAATCTTGATAATGCAGTATGGGGTCTATTTAATCTGACATCTATCTGCTTCATGTTCTTTAATTCTATCACGAAATTTTCTCATCGTCGTACCAACATAAATATTTAGTATCTTTTTGGAAAGGTATAATATATACTCCAGATCTACTGATTGCTTGGACAGGATCAATTTTAGTATTTAGCAATCTTTTAACTTTGGGGGAGGGGCTGCGATTAATTTTACATCACATTTAAAAAGGGTATGTCTTATATTTTCAAAAATCCTTGGAATGTAGTTAACCTTACAAAATTTAAATATTTTATCTATAACTGCGCTTTATTACTGTTGATTTTACGGTTTATTATTCTTATTTAACGGCATAATTGTTGATTTTACAGTATTATACTGGCACCTCAGCTGCCAATAATACTGTAAAATCAACAATTTATTTTTTTCAGTGTAGAATATATACAAATCTATAGACCATATACAGAGCTGTACAAAAGAATTGGAGTACCTTTCCCGCTATGGGCCGTAATTCCTGAAGCCTGGTTTTCAAATGTGTTATAGGTTTTCTAAAATGTTTACTTATGTATCTTCTTTACCCTTTTAAATGGGGCGGAGTTTTGTGAAAATATAGTGGAAGTGTTGATAAGTGTTTCATAATTTATGCTTGATGCATGATTTTATTTTTTGTTATATTAAAATCTAATTTTTCAGAGAAATTTTACAACTAAACTTTAAAATTTTTAGTCTATTGTTAGCCTTTCCCAAATATAAAAAAAATCCCTGCCGGCCCGGCCTACAGGCGGAGGTAGATTTCGAAGTTAAGTATACTAATTTCACCAACAGAAACTAAATTATAATTAGAGGTAAACCCACTTTAAGAATTTTATCTTGCCGCTTTTGACGAGTTTTTATTTCATTTTTATATAATAGCTGTTTTTATCAGAATCATGTTAAGGCGGTATTAAAAAAAAAAAAAAAAAATCCCTGCCGGTTCGGCCTTCAGGCGGAGGTAGATTTCGAAGTTAAGTACTAAATTCACCAACAAAACTTAAATCCAGATTAGAGATAAACCCAGTTCATTTACTAAGAATGAGTTGTAGGGAGCTAAACTTTTTGTGAAAATTATAATATACACAAATACACACATGCATGTATATGAAATAGGTTTAAAAAATAGCTAAAGCAAATTCAGAGAACCTCAAAGTGTTAAAATAATTTAATATTTCCATAGTCGGGATTTTATCATGTTTTAATACGTTTCTTCAAACTCACATGACGTTACATATTCACCTGCTGTGGTCCATGTTATTTCCAATATGACGCAATATATATATTTTTTTTTAATTCGTCAAACTATTTATTTCATTTTGAGTTTTCAAGCGAAATTTTGCTCTATAAAACTTATGACGTAATATTCAATTTGTTTTCAATTCGTCAAACTATTTAATTCAATTTTCCACGTGAAAATACTGCAATAGCAAAGCAATTGTTGTGGTGAGAATTTTATTGCTTTTTTTTTTAATTGTTGGCAACTGCTATAACGAAAAATATTTATTTTTTCCTATCATTGTTGTGTAAAAGTTGGTTTTATCAGAATCATGTTAAGACGGTATTCAAAATTTTGAACTCTCCCCATTTCCATTCCCTTGGGCCGATTTTGCCCCATTTTCAAACCCCGCCGAGATATTAGCCATCTCAAAGTTGTTGACGAGTTTGAAGACGATCCGTGCACAATTGCGACTTTTATCGTGCGGACAAAATTTAGTACATACATACATATATATATATATATATATAAACTTTTTAGGTGAGGGTGGTTTTGGGTTCCTGGGGTCCTATAATGAAAAGTTATGAAGGAATTTTTCATAAGTCGCACCATGGTAACGACTGCAATAGGTAGTATTTCTTACGAAATCTACCTAAAAACGGAAATAGTACTGGCGTCTAGATTGCCAGTGGTATTTCCGTTTTTTAGTCCGGTTTTTTTTTTTTTGTTTTTTACAGTGATGCATTATTTGAAGCATAAAAAAAAGGAAAGCAAAACAAAAAGAAATAGTAAAAATCAGAACTTACCCTACGAGGTAAAAGCTCGCCACAATGTGCAATACTTTCAGCCGTTTTCGGTTCTGAAAAAGAAATTTACAAGCTAAAAATAAGCTGTTGTGAGATGAGCGTAGTAGTACGAGGTCCACTGACAGAAAAAAAGCAGGGTAGACAGACAGAAAAAGTGGGACGGCGGCTTTTAAATTGGAGCATAAAAATACAATAAATTCTATAGAAATGGAACCTGTCTATAACGGGTTCCGATATTAAACGATAATTTTCCTTAAAATTGGCGAAAAGAAAACCGCAAATTTTACTAGATCAGACGGAATCTTTCTCCAGTCACTTGAGATTCCATCTTAGTAAGGTTTTATTGCATTAAATAAACACAATAACCTATACATTAAAATCCGTGAAAACGTAATAGCTAGGGACACAAACAAAATTCCATTTTGGAGAAATTTCAGACTGAGCTGTTAGAATTGTTGTAAGGTAATCCTTTCCGTAAGGAACCATGAAATGTTTCTGTTTAAGACAAGATTCCGTTATAAATAGGCTCTATTTTCACAGTTTTTTAAAACTAAGTACAATAAAACTTGCAAAAACAGAATTGCTAGGGGGCAGGAAATTATGTCGTCTTAGACAGGTTTCCATCTTAATAAGTAAATTTATATGACACCTTTTTCAGTGGAATCATAAAAATTTTCCGTTATAGGCAGGTTATGTTTGACAGGTTTTAATGCATTAAGTTCCATTGGCTACAGAATAACGAATTTAAAGGATTTTGTGCATCATGAAAAAGCGGGACTTTAACTTTTGGCGTCCCGCGCAATCACTGCGCGGGACGGGTCTTGGAGTCCCTGGAAATCGGGAAACATGGCAATACTAGGCGAGAGCAGTGACGAAGTTATGTACGTAGGTTGTAAAATTATACCTTGATATCAATAATTGTTTGTTATGATGAATTAGTTATTATTTGCGAGGATGCATCTACACCATTTCTTATTCAAAAAGTATCATTTTTGTGGAGCATTTAATTTAGATATTTTTCCAAGAGGTTTCGCAGCTCCGGAGGAGAGGGAGCAGAATTCTCACTTCTAGATTTTTAATAAGCGTAAAATCTCAAATATTACGAGGGGGAACATTGAATTCATCGCTGTGTGGGAATTATCTCAAATGAATCTATTTGAGATTTACTTAAAAAATATAATATTGACAATTTTGCTTAAAATCCTACGTTATTCGCCAGGTTTATTTTATTACTATTATAGATTCTTTGTTGGCAATACAAAAAAAAAAAAAAAAAAAAAATCTATCATACTTGTAGTGTAGGTAATATATGAAGAATTACGAGCCACATATGTTATGGACATAAATGATATCGATTACACAAACGATATGATTTATGGATCACCTGATGGAGTACAATTAAGAAATAATTCTAACTTAGTCAGCACACTTTGACACTATTCTTTTATATTATGTAAAACCTATGAAAATGAAACCTATGCATAAAGGAATCCCGTGTTTCATGTTCCCAGCGAAAAGAATGCAATCTTCTCAAAACGGTACTTGTATATAGGGCGATTCCATGCGGAGAGTCACACACGTAACGCAGGCTTTAATTTGCATTTATTCAATTATTTATTATATTTTAATGTTAATTCTGATTTTAGGTGGTATGGTAAATAAGTTATTAACATATTTTTTAGTTTAAATGTGTGTAAGTAAAACTCACAGAAATATATCATTTAATTTCATACTCAAAATGTGCTTTTTTTCTGAAGTAGAAAAAAGCACATTTTGAGTAATGAAATTAAATGATATACTTCTGTGAGTTTTATTGCCACACATTTAAATTTAAAAATATGCTAATAACTTATTTACCATACCACTTAAATTCAGAATTAACATTAAAATTTAATAAATAATTGAATAAATGCAAATTAAAGCCTGCGTTACGTGTGTGACACTCTCCACGGAATCGCCCTATAACGGAATTATTGTCTTAAAAGAGAATTTTCCATGTTATCCGTAAAAAAGCAATGGTTTATTCATAAAAGAAGGTGCACATGCTAAACCGTGCACAAGTTACTGCAATGGAAATTTTCTTCGGTTTCTTGCAATTCTGTATTATCAGGTTTTTCTGTAGAAATCAAATTCTTGTGTATTTATATGACACGATGCTGACCACAGTTCCCCTTTCTTCATTTAATCAATAACCATGCTATTTTGTAGATTATTTTATTCATTTTCATAATTTTTCTGACATTTTCGTTATTATAAATAATTTATATTATTATAGAAATCATTATGTTATTTGAAATTAGATTATGTTGTTATGTTGTTGTAATTATATATCAAACAAGTTAAATAAACAAATTAGTTTTTAGAGTCATATTTATCTATTTTTAAATATAAAGGACCAAATCTTAAGACTAAAATTAATCAACGAAATTACTGCTGTTTTAGAATGTTAGAAACATTTGAGCTCTCTTAAAGCAAAATGTACGTGAATCATTTTTCCTTCACACGATCGAATGCGACAAATGAATGCAGCTTAAGTCATTTACGAAATGACGGCAAATGCGAATTTCCGACGAATTAAATGTCAACGCTGCTGTGTAGCATCATTTTGACGCTTAATATTCATCATACTTCTTATTTTTATGCCATTGTTCGTGGTGGGTTAACAAAGGTACGGGTAATTGCTGAAGATAAAAGAAAGCTGCTGCAGCAAATTTGATATTATAAATACGATATAGAAGAAAAAGCAGAAGAAATATAAGAAACTTGTCTTATTTTGTTTTACGTGCCATAGTGGCTGAAAGTTATTAATAATTACTTTTTTATTAGCCCCCGGTACGGTATGCTATTTCTTTCTTCCAGCTTATTTTGTGTATTCAAAAAAAAAAAAAAAAAAAAAAAAAAAAACGTTACCTTACAGAAGCCAGCCGTAAAACAAAGCAGTACAATTAAATATTCTATAAGCAATTTTTTTAACTTCTAAGCATCGCACATTTTCGAATTTTATACCGTCGTATTGGGGGAAAAAAAGTTCTTTTAAATGCATTTCGTTTGAAAACTGTATCTCCATTTTTTTCGGAATATTAATTTTTTTGTAGTTTTTAGAGCCATTTGCTTAGTATTGGCAACGAAAGTACTCCCTGTAGAAAGTAAAGGAAAAATAGTTCTAAAATAGTAATTATATATTTTTGTTGCCATTTTCTCATAACAACCGAAAGAAAATGTAATTAAAATATGTGCTATTTTGAAAAAATATATAAACAAATGATTTCTGTTAAAACAATGAAGCTATTATAAACTATATTTAATTTTAAGTATCTATGAATTATTAGATAGCCTTTTTTTTTTTTGTCGATTTTCTTGAATGACGGCATCTTTTTGCTGCATTTGTGCATTATTTCGCGGTAGTGATGTGCTGTGCATGCTTTACTGTAGATGTTTAAGAGTAAATCGTAAAAGTGGAAGTCTTAAGCAGATGCGAATGATATCATTTTACATAAAATAAAACGTCTGCTTTAAGTCTTAAAATTGAAATATGTTTTGTACTGCAGTAGAGTCCCGCTTAACCCAGTTATTTTCTTCGCATAGACTGGTGGCTTCTATTATTATGAAACAGCCATTATAAATTATGTGTTAGGTGAAGATGAAAGAGCAGCCGTAAAAAGTTAGAATTCTGATTTTCTGGTCAGAATGGGGGGGGGGGGGGATGGCCATAACTTTTTGGCTGCTCTTTCATCTTCACCTAACGCTTCATTTATAATGGCTGTTTCGTAATAATAGAAGCCACCAGTCCATCAGAAGAAAATGAAGTAATAGAAATGCCGGGGGCGACACTGAATTCTGAAAAAGCAGAATTCCTGTTCTCTAGTTTATTTATATATATTTTTTTAAACTATATATTTTGCTTTTATACTTGTGTGGTAATAAAATCTGCGGATAAGCACAGTTGAATGTTTTCAATTAGCAGCCTGTTTGCAATTTTCATGCAGCGTTTTTCTTCCTCCCCTTTCGAAAATAAAGGTGACTATCTCTTTCATGACCAAGATTCCTTTCTGTCCTTTGGAGTGGCATGCAAAAATCTTTTACAATGATAGCAAGAACGAAAAATCATTCGACCAGAATAGATTATGTATCACTTTCCAACACATTCTGAATATACTGTAACAAAACTTCGCAGTTCATTTATTTTGAAGATGATGTCTAAATAAATAATTTGGAAAACGCATAACAGATTTGAAAACACAATTTTTGCAATTAGTCGAAAAAATATCTAATTTTTTTGCCCTGTACACGAACTTATAGATTTGTATGTATACGGCATAGTATGCTAACATTTAGCATAAACACATCATAAACATAATTGAAAACCCCCCTTCAAAAATCTTCTCCAATAATTGAGATCTCTCGTGGAACTCTACATATCGCTCACCCGCAAGAAAAGTCGAATCTTGACAAAAGTAAATTTCACAGGAGAAGCAAAAGAAAATGTGCATTATTTTACTGTAACATGAAATTATATCATTTAGCTCTGCATGCAGGAATAAAAACGTGCATAAAAGCATAAAATCCTTAACAATAAAGACGTAGGATGAGGTTTGAAAGTTGGGTAATTTTACCTCCCCACACAATCCACCCCTCTTCTTTGGTCACAACTGGACATATAGCATAATAAAGTGATTTTCCGTATAATTACACTTATGAAACTGTTTGTGTAGTAAGACGCACCTATGACAGACCTATTAGTGGAATAAAACGCAAAATGAATTTTCGGAAGCTGTGTCACTTTTCTTGCGAGTGATCGATATGATGCATAGAATTTATACACACCAAAATATGCAAAAAATAGTTACATTTAAAAACGCATGCCGCAACTGAAAACGCACTTCCCACAATCATTGTTCATAAGCAGTACTGTTACTTTAGCCAAATTCTTTTGCTTGTACCAATAAATAAATGATAAATTCTATAGATACCATATTCTAAAGTTAGCGTTTTGGAGTGTACTTCAGTGATGTATCAACTTCAATATGTTAAAAATGGTGTAACATCATTCAAATAGTCTGAAAACAGATTTTCCTTGTATATAACCGAACTCTTGTGTGTAACCGTGTAAATTAATGACAAATGCTTTGTATGCCATATTTTAGAGAAAACATTTTTTAGTGTGCCTTTGAAATTCATATGAATTTCATTATGTTTGTAACATAGTAACATCATTTAAATAAACCACAAAAGATCCCGCCTTCCTCCCCTCGTAGACCATATTATTACGGAATTCTTTCGAGTGACCCTGTAATCGAACTGTAAGTGTCAAACATAACATATTCTATAGTAGCTATCATTGTAATACCCCTCAGTTATATATATATATATAAATAAACCACAAAAGATCCCGCCTTCCTCCCCTCGTAGACCATATTATTACGGAATTCTTTCGAGTGACCCTGTAATCGAACTGTAAGTGTCAAACATAACATATTCTATAGTAGCTATCATTGTAATATTCCTCAGTTATATATATATATATATATATATATATATATATATATATATATATATATATATTTCAATATGTTTAAAAAAGTGTAACATCATTAAAATACACTGCAAACGATTTTTTCCTGTAGACCGCAATGTATCGGAATTCTTTTGGGTGACCCTGTAAACGAACCATAAATGCTACACACTTAAATTTAAATATTGAGCATGCTATAGTAAACTCCAATAACATATATCAATTTCATGGCAATCTGGCTAATATTTAAGTGTTTTAGAACACGGAGAGACGGTAAACAGGCAGACAGACAAACCGAAATCATAAACACTTTTCAACTGTGTTGAAAAATGTCAAAAACAAAAAATTAATGTAACGTAATTGAAAAAAAATTGTATATCTTTAATGAAAAACACATTTTATTCAAATTTTTAAATTGTTACTAATGGATTTTTTTTTATTCTAGTCATTTAAAACTTAATTAAACAAAAACATAATTTGAAGAACAAATTAAAAAAACAAAATTTATTTCCTACATTGTTTAAGCCCGAGAAGGAACAGATATTAAGATATTTCATTCAATTACTTCTACATTTAATGTTAAATTTTTGTGACAAATTAGTTAAGCCAGTTGAAGATTAAAAAAATGAAAATAAAATTCATAAAATATAATACTTAAAACACACTAAAAAATTAGATTCCGTTCAAATGAAATCGAAATAAATTTTAGATTTTTTTATAAGTTTTGTATTTTGCATGTATCTTATCATTTTATGTACAATTGTCGTAAACATAATACAAAAACTGCAATGCAAATATTTCCAATTAAAAATGAAAGAAGTCTAAGATTTATTTCGATTTCATTTGAACGGAACCAAATTTTTTAGGGTGTTTTAAGTATCATATTGTATGAATTTTATTTTTATTTTTTAATCTTCAATTGGCTTAACTAATTTGTTACAAAAATTTAACATTAAATGTAGAACTAATTGAATGAAATATCATAATATTTATATATATAACCTATATTATATCATAATATATACCCTTCTTGGGCTTAAACAATGTATGAAATATTTTTTTTTTATTTGTTCTTCAAATTAGGTTTTAGTTTAATATGTCAAATTTTTTAATAACTACCGCATTCAGACGAACTCATTTCAAAATTAATAGAGGGTATCATCATCAGGCTTTGATGTATGCGGTATTGCATCACAATGTGTGATGCTGTTTAGCTATGTATTAAACAAAAACATAATTTGAAGAACAAATTAAAAAAACAAAATTTATTTCCTACATTGTTTAAGCCCGAGAAGGGGCAGATATTAAGTATTTCATTCAATTAGTTCTACATTTAATGTTAAATTTTTGTAACAAATTAGTTAAGCCAATTGAAGAGTAAAAAATAAAAATATAATTCATACAACATGATACTTAAAACACCCTAAAAAATTAGATTCCGTTCAAATGAAATCTAAATAAATCTTAGGCATTTTTTAAGTTTTGTATTTTGCATGCATCTTATCATTGTATGCACAATTGTCATAAACATAATACAAAATCTGCAATACAAATATTTTCAATTACAAATGGAAAAAGCATAAGATTTATTTCATTTGAACGGAATCTATTTTTTAGGGTATTTTAAGTATCATATTGTATGAATTTTATTTTTATTTTTTAATCTTCAATTGGCTTAACTAATTTGTTACAAAAATTTAACATTAAATGTAGAACTAATTGAATGAAATATCATAATATTTATATATATAACCTATATTATATCATAATATATACCCTTCTTGGGCTTAAACAATGTATGAAATATTTTTTTTTTATTTGTTCTTCAAATTAGGTTTTTGTTTAATATGTCAAGTTTTTTAATAACTACTGCATTCAGACGAACTCATTTCAAAATTAATAGAGGGTATCATCATCAGGCTTTGATGTATGCGGTATTGCATCACAATGTGTGATGCTGTTTAGCTATGTATTAAACAAAAACATAATTTGAAGAACACATAAAAAAAAAAAAAAAAAATATTTCCTACATTGTTTAAACCCGAGAAGGACAAATATTAAGTTATTTCATTCAATTAGTTCTACATTTAATGTTAAATTTTTGTAACAAATTAATTAAGCCAATTGAAGATTAAAAAATAAAAATAAAATTCATACAATATGATACTTAAAACACCCTAAAAAATTAGATTCCGTTCAAATCAAATCGAAATAAATCTTAGATTTCTTCTATTTTTAATTGAAAATATTTGTATTGCAGATTTTGTATTATGTTTATGACAATTGTGCATAAAACGATAAGATGCATGCAAAATACAAAACTTAAAAAAAAGGTCTAAGATTTATTTCGATTTCATTTGAACGGAATCTAATTTTTTAGGGTGTTTTAATCATATTGTATGAATTTTATTTTTATTTTTTAATCTTCAATTGGCTTAACTGATTTGTTACAAAAATTTAACATTAAATGTAGAGCTAATTGAATGAAATAACTTAATATCTGTCCCTTCTCGGCTTAAACAATGTAAGAAATAAATTTTGTTTTTTTAATTTGTTCTTCAAATTATGTTTTTGTTTAATATGTCAAGTTTTTTAATAATTACAGCACTCAGACCAACGCATTTCAAAATTAATAGAGAGTATCATCATCAGGATTTGATGTATGCGGTATTGCATCACAATGTGGGATGCAGTTTACCAATGTGTAATTCAAAATATTTCACCACTGTAGTAATGCAGGTTGCGGTAGTTTGGACAAAAACTTCAATCTGAACGTAAAAAATCTATAATCAAAACCATAAAAAAATAACTTCACTTAAATTTAGATACCCTATTTCCCACCCAGGAACGCTATGAATGTAAATGTAAATTGTGTTGAATCCTTACTGCTAATATTTAACAATTTCATAACTGTGATACAGTAAAAAAATAAAAAATAAAAGTTTTACTTAAATTTTTAAACCTTATTCTCTCCCAAGGGATGATGTAAACACATCAGAAAATTATTACCAAAGTTTAACTTGGCGTATAAATAGTTCTCATCTCGAAAAAAAAACACATTTTAAAATTTAAGTTATGTAATTCCCCACTAAGTTCGCTACCTGCGTAAAAATAGCTATCCATTAGAAACTTTTTGCTAAAATATAAACTTGACCAAAGCAAAAACTTATTCTGAAAATATCCTTTTTATTTCCACTATGACGCCATATTCACCTTTTTAATTTTTGAAAAAAAAAAAAAATCTAGCTCAATTTAATATTTCACGTGAAAATCTTTCAACTAAAAAGAAATAAATTATTATTACGGCTTTTGAAATTTTTGCAACAATGAAGTAAAAATGTTACATTTTCTATGAAAAATGTCCGTTGATTTTCAATGAAAAAAGCGAAAATTGGAATTATTAAGAAAAATATTTGAATAATGCAAAAACAATTGGCCCATGTTTCTCACTGGGTTATAATTCACCCATATGCAAAGGCATTTTACCATTTGTTTTGACCCTGACGTCAGGCAAACTTTTTTACACTTTAAATTTATAATATCATTATAATTAGTAAAGAATAAGAAATGAGTGGCATCAGGGACAAAAAGGTGGGAAGAAAAAAATTAAAAGTTATGATCTCCATAGGCTTTTCCATGTTAAATTAACATTGAGAAGTGACCCTGGAAATAAATAAGTATTGCGCTACCGCGCAATACTTAAATAATTCAAAATATTTCACCACTGTAGTAATGCAGGTTTGCTGTAGTTTGGAAAAAAACTTCTAATCTGAACGTGAAAAATTTATAATCAAAACATAAAAAATTAACTTAAATTTAGATACCCTATTTCTCACTCAGGAACCCTATGAATGCAAAAATAAATTGTGCTGAATTCTTACTGCTAATATTTAACAATACTATAGCAGTGATAAAATAAAAAATAAAAGTTTTACTTAAATTTTTTTACCTTATTCTCTCCAAAGGGGTGATGTAAACAAATCAGAATATTATTACCTAAGTTTAACTTGGGATATAAATAGTTCTCATCTCGGAAAAAAATACATTTTATAATTTAAGTTATGTAATTCCTCATCCTCACTAAGTTCGCTACCTGCGAAAAAATAGTTATTCATTTGAAATTTTTTACTAAAACATAAACTTGACCAAAGCAAAAATTTGTTCTGAAAATATTCCTTTTATTTCGACTATGACTCCATATTCACCTTTTTAATCCTTGAAAAAAGAAAAAAAACTACTTCAATTTAATATTTCACGTGGAAATCTTTCAACTAAAAAGAAATAAATTATTATTACGGTTTTTGAAATTTTTGCAACAATGAAGAAAAAATGTTACATTTTCCATGAAAAATGTCCGTTGATTCTCACTGAAAAAAGCGAAATTTGGAATTATTAAGAAAAATATTTGAAAAATGTAAAAAAAAAAAAAAAAATGGCCCATGTTTCTCACTGAGTTATAATTCACCCATATGCAAAGGCATTTTACCATTCGTTTTGACCCTGACGTCAGGCAAACGTTTTTACACTTTAAATTTGTAATATCATTAGAATTAGTAAAGAATAAAAAATGAGGGACATCAGAGACAAAAAGGTGGGAAGAAAAAATGAAAAAGTCATGATCTCCATAAGGCTTTTCTATGTTAAATTGACATTGAGAAGTGACACTAGAAATAAATAAGTATTGCGCAGCAGCGCAATACTTAAATAAATATACATTTAAATTATGGAATCTTACATAATCGCAATACTCTATAATCTTCGGTTATAATCAGGCCCGTACAGAGGATAATACGGCCGGTACAAGTTACCAGGGCCCGGCTCTTCTAAGGGAGCCGGCTTCGGTCCTGGTTTTAAAAAAATATACAGTGAATCCTCCCTGTGCGACCATCTCCCTGAACGACCATTTTTTCATGGAACGAAATTTATTCCCATAGGCTCAATACTAATTTTACCTCCATTCAGAGACCATTCCAGTTGAACTCCCTCCATGAGCGACCTATTTCTTTGAAGAAAAAGAAATTTCGTTTTTTCCTGGTCGCTTGAAGAAGGTTTTATTAAAAAAATAATTCCGGAAAGCGCATTATTCATCGAACTTCTAAACTAAGTTTAGAATTTTTTTTATTCCGGCAACTTTTAAGTGTTTCAACTATTTTGTGCCTTGTTAGGCAATGAATTTAACTCTTCTGGCAAATTAAGAATGATGACCAATAAACTCCCCTGCCCTATTCTCTCAGGAAACTCTCAAAGAAATAGATAAATTAATGAAATTGTCACTATTTGCTCCCGTCCAAAAAAAAAAATTGCATTTATTTACTGAACTTCGAAAGGACTTGGAAATAAAAGTTATAAAAGATAAAACCGTAAATTAAAAGCAAACGTCAATGTATTTATTTTTTAAACTCTATAGTAATTAACTTATGTAATTAAGTTTTGTTTTGATACTTAAATTTTCATATTTTTTCCTAATGTGAAAAATAAATTTTACTAACATTAACTGTTACCTTTTTTCAACAATTAAAATCTAGATTTAAACATGACCTTCATTAAGAGACCACCTCTCAGAGCGACCAATTTTTATTGGAACGGAATATGGTCGCCTTAGGCAGGTTTTACTGTATATACCAGAAAAAATAAACTCTTACTTTTTTACGTCAAAGTTTTCAATTAACTAATAAATAATAAAATTCAAAAGTCAGAATTTACTAAAATGGAGTGGGGCGGGCTCAGGCCCCGTACTTCTATGTATGTATCAAATATTTGAAAATTCATTTGATATCATGAAAGTTTTGAAATGACGCCCTTGTTTTAATGATGTGACTGATTTCAGACGTGTGAACAGGAATCAGGTGGAAAGTTGGGTGAAGTCACAGGTTAAGATTTCGCATTTTATTTCTTTCATACTTAAAACTGTTTCATTCAAAATTAATTGATGAATTCAATTAAGATTTAATTATATTTTTCTTATATTTCAAATCTATATATTTAAAAGAGATGGCGGATTTTTTAGTCATCTGACCTGAGCTTTCTACTGAACCGATTTTGATAATTATTTTTTATAATGAAAGCACTTTATTTGTAGATGTGCCCGCACTCGCTATTTTTTTTTTCAATAACCCATTTTTATTTTTATTTCAATTTTAAAAGTCTTTTCACATTGGTGGCAATCGGGTTATTTCCATTGTTAAAGAGAGAAGGAGGAAAATGGGAATTACCTCATTACCTTCCATTGGAATTACCATATTATTATGGAAGTCATTTTCACAATTAAAAATAGCTATTTGAAAACTTTTGAGCAGAAAATGACGTCACGATTAAAAAAAACACATTTCCACTAATAAAGCTGTTACATTTCATTTCGCTGATATTGAAGCGAGACGCTAAGCTTTGAGGGCTTCAGTGAGTGAAAATGAAGTCATTGTAATAAAAATGAAATTAGTATTTTCTTTGATAAAATGAAGTATTTTACTACGAATGCGTCTAAAAGTAAATTTCTAGGTTTCGCCGGCACTCCGCCCGACACTTTTTATAAATTCAGTAATTAAGTTCTTTTAAACATTTTCATTCGTCGAATTCGATGGTTTTCGACTCTTTTTAGGTGCGTTCGTAATTATATAAATACGTAGCACCTATAGTCGTCGTTCAGTCCGTCTGTCTGTCCGTCCCTCTGTCCGTCCGTCTGTCCGTCCGTCTGTCCGTCCGTCTGTCCGTCCGTCTGTCCGTCCGTCTGTCTGTCCGTCCGCATATAACAGAGCAAAAACTACCCGACCGAATGATCTGAAATTTTTAATATATAATTGCTGCAAAATTTTGTCGAGCCATTTCCAATCTTATGAAAATCGGATGTATAGTTTAATTACAGGGACAGTCAAAAGTTTTTCTTTACATTACGGCCAATGGGAAAAATTATTGCAAGTGAATTTTAATGATGTTACAGACTTCCGAATGGTCTGAAATTTGTAATATATAATTGCTGCAAAATTTTGTCGAGCCATTTCCAATTTTATGAAAATCGGATGTATAGTTTAATTACAGGGACAGTCAAAAGTTTTTCTTTACATTACGGCCAATGGGAAAAATTATTGCAAGTGAATTTTAATGCTGTTACATACTTCCGAATGGTCTGAAATTTTTAATATATAATTGCTGCAAAATTTTGTCGAGCCATTTCCAATTTTACGAAAATCGGATGTATAGTTTAATTACAGGGACACCCAAAAGTTTTCCGTTACATTACGGCCAATGGGAAAAAATTATAGCAAATGCATTTTAATGATTTTACAGCCTTCCGAATGGTCTGAAATTTTTAATATATAATTGCTGCAAGATTTTGTCGAGCCATTTCCAATTTTATGAAAATCGGATGTATAGTTTAATTACAGGGACAGTCAAAAGTTTTTCTTTACATTACGGCCAATGGGAAAAATTATTGCAAGTGAATTTTAATGCTGTTACATACTTCCGAATGGTCTGAAATTTTTAATATATAATTGCTGCAAAATTTTGTCGAGCCATTTCCAATTTTACGAAAATCGGATATATAGTTTAATTACAGGGACACCCAAAAGTTTTCCGTTACATTACGGCCAATGGGAAAAAATTATAGCAAATGCATTTTAATGATTTTACAGCCTTCCGAATGGTCTGAAATTTTTAATATATAATTGCTGCAAAATTTTGTTGAGCCATTTCCAATTTTATGAAAATCGGATGTATAGTTTAATTACAGGGACACCCAAAATTTTCCCGTTACATTATGGCCAATGGGAAAAAATTATTGTAAATGCATTTTAATGATTTTACAGCCTTCCGAATGGTCTGAAATTTTAAATATATAATTGCTGCAAAATTTTGTCGAGCCATTTCAAATTTTATGAAAATCGAATGTATAGTTTAATTACAGGGACAGTCAAAAGTTTTCCGTTACATTACGGGGAATGGGGAAAAAATTATTGTAAGTGCATTTTAATGATGTTGCAGACTATGCACTTATGAAGCGCAAAAAAATATACATTCAGTACAATATGGGGTGCAAAAAAAAAATTATAAAACTAGTTATAATACGAACGCACCTCATTTGCCACGTTTGACGAGCAATTCCCAACTTGTTTTATTTAAAATCGTTAGATGAAAAAATGCTCCAAATGCATCAGAAACTGTAATATTGTAAAAAGACAATAATAAAATTATGAAAATATATTACATAGATTTTTAAAATGGTACTATCTAGCAAAATTATTTTCTAATATATTAAAGCCTGTTTATAACGGAATCTTAATATGAACAGAAAAAAATCATGTTCTACCCCCCCCCCCCAATATACTTTCTAAGATGAAAACAACCTACATAAAACGGAATTTTTCACCGGTCGTTTACGCTTCCGTCTAAGCAGGTTTCACTTTATCATACTTATGGTAGGGGACCCGTATTGGAATTATTACTGGTGCCTGCGGTTTTTGTGCGGCCATGGTAATAATGCTTTTTTTTCAACAACGAAAATTATATCCCCTCTGGCGTCATACACCGTAAAAAGATTATACAACGTTACTCCATAAGATTGGTGGCAGCTACGCTACCTCCATTTTATTGAGGAATTTAACCGATATAACTGGTGTTACGTTACACTAATGTGTAATATTACACCAGTTATATTAGTTTAAATCACACCATTATATAAGTTAAATTACACTATAATTCTTTTACAGTATAATAACAAACAGTATCATTAGAGTCATTTACCATTTTTGTATTAAAAAAAATTGGGGGGGGGGGGTGTAAACGATAAAATACAATTTCAAAGTGTTATTAAGAAAAATAGTATTATTTCAATAGTTGCATCAGACTGTTTTAATTACGCACTTTTATTGCATATTTATTAAATTTTTGTTTTATTAAGAAATCTTAATTTTGTTATAGTATATTAGCCGGAAAACCTGGTTTACCCAGAAATATTGTAAATACTAATTGTGTGTTTATTAGAACATAAACTAGCCGAACTTTGCTCATCTAAACGCTTCCATATTGTCAATTATTTTTTTTATCAGTTTTTCAAATTTTTTAGTGAAAAACACAATTTTTACCCACAGTCCTAGGACGGGCATTTACACTAGTAAATTAAATATTTAAAGGATTGTATTGTTTTTTCATTTCATGCCATTTGATAGTGTTCTGTTTTCATCTTGAAACTATTCTTTTGATCATATTGGTTGTTCGGGTACAGGAGAAAAAAATGTTTCAGCTTTTAGCTTTTTTCTCACAGAAAACAACCGATTTGCTTATATCATTGAATTCTGTACTCTTGAAAACGCAATTCAATACATAAGTTTTTCAATTTTTTTTTTCGGTATCCATATTCTTTTTTTCTTCCATATTAATTCTTGTAATTATGTATAAGGCGCTTTATTTTATACATACAGTTCTATATTATAGGTTTGTGGTATCCATTTTTATTGTCATTTCACAATATTGCAGTTTTTGATGATGGTCGGTAATGTTTAATTAATGGTTATATATATATATATATATATATATATATATGAGGACGTGAGTTTCAAAACTCGCCTTATTTAAAATTGAAAAAATCGTGTTTTCTCTATCGATCTATTATATTGGTAAACCTGCACCGAAAAAACACTACAATTAAAAAAATAAAAACTACTTTTATCATGTATTTCTGGCATTGTAAAAACTTGGTTTTTAATGAAAACCAATGGACACAATTAAACGTTTTTTGAGATTTCTCAAAATTTAACTTTTTGGATAAGGTGAGTTTTGAAACTACCAGGTTCTCATATATTTAAAATATACAATCTTTATTTTTTGTTTATATTTTCTATTTTTTAGTTTGAAATTTTGTCTTTGTAATTTCACAGCCAGATAGTATACTTTGGAGAGCATGGTTTGGCGCATAATTCATTCAAATGCTTTGTAACTCGTATACAGAAGTAACCTTTAAAAATATTTGGCGATTTATCACCTAACGAAAAAAGGCATTATAATTAATTTGTTAATTTATAATTAATTTCTAAAAATATTAAAGTGTTGTTTTATCATCAGAAACACACCTGCGTACATAATTTTTATAATTATAACCTATCAGGAATGAGGGAAAATCAATACAAAAAACTAGTATGTTGTGGCCATCACAAAACTTTCTTCTATATAAATCACATAAACAGCATTAATTGATATCAAGGTATACCTGAATCTGAAAATTCGTGCATTAGTTCTTGAGATAGAGCTATAGCGGAAATTCTGAAAAATGCAACATAGTAGTGCCACCTGTTGAGCGATTAACACCAAAACATAAACAGCAGTAACGCATATCAAGCTATACCTGAATCTGAAGTTTGTTTAAAATCCAAGCATTAGTTCTTGAGATATAGAGCTATTGCGTAAATCACAAAAAATGCAGCATAGCAGCGCCACCTGTTGAGCGATTTACACCAAAATGCATAAAACGTCAATTCATCTCAAGGACTAACTGAATCTGAAGTTTGATGATAATCCGTGCATTAGTTCTGAAGATTGAGCTATTGCGGAAATCGTGAAAAATGCTGCATAGCAGCGCCACTTGTTGAGTGATTTACAACAAAAACTAATCAGCACCAATTTATACCAGGGACTAACTGAATCTGAAGTTTGATGAAAATCCGTGCATTAGTTCTGGAGAGTGATCTATTACGGAAATCGTGAAAAATGCTGCATAGCAGCGCCACCTGTAGAGCAGTTTACACTAAAAACTAATCAGCACCAATTTATATCAGGAACTAACTGAATATAAATTTTTATTAAATTCCGTGCATTAGTTCTTGAGATAGAGCGCCCAAAAAATTTGTGTCACATACAGACAGACAGACGTTTTGTAAAAACATGTTTTTCGAAATCTCTGACCACTAAAACGTGTAAATCCGTCAAAAAACGAAAGTCGAAAATTTTCACGAATCCAATACTTTCTTCTTGTAAAGATGGAAGAAAGTAACAAGTTAAATAAAAAAACTTAAAAACTAACTGTCAAAAAGTATATGAAATTATTTAATTTCAGATCGTTGAATAAAAAGAACATATACTTCATTAACATAACAATAATAATTAGAGATCGAGAGAAAATTCATTTTCGTTTTCGGCCCAAAACCAGAGTTTTGCCGAAAATGCTGTCGAAAATTCGACCGGAATTAAACCCGACCGAAACTATCTGCATTCCAAACATCTCTATTCTGTTTTTGGAAATTTTCAATATTACTCATTGATTTGAGCTGCATCGGCCCCAATGAAACACACTTTATTTATTGCTATGAACTTTACTGTTTATAATTATCAGTCATGAAAGACTCAAGACGTGACTGCACATTATAAATCAGGCAATGCCTATAGGACTAAACTTGGAATGCTCTTTTCACGTGCTCATTAAAAGCTGCAAAATTAACAGTAATAGACAATTTTTAGTTTAAAACCGCAGAAGTGTTTTGCATGCTCTTTGAGAAAATTCTATTATAATAAAATGTCATTTACAAAGATCTTCATAAAACATAAATCGAAGTACAGTAAACTCCCGACTATCCGGCCCAATGTAGCGGAAGAGTAGGCCGGATAACAAAAAAGCTGGATAGGCCGGAGTTCTATAAATATTTACTCACTTCCTGCACCCTTCTTATATTAAAAACACATTTTACACATTTTAAGATAATTTTTATATATACAGTAACCATAATACAGTTTCAAAATAAGCAAAACATTAACGTAAAACGTAAGCCTAATAGGTAAAAAAATGAGGGAATCTTATTTTACTGTTTATTATTAAAGGATTGCACGAATATGAAAAGTTATACATAAGATTAAAGAGTCAAAAGTTAGTTTTTAGTTTTTGAAAAAATAGTTGATATATGACTGCTTCACGCTGTTAGCCCTCTTCTGCGATGCAATATACCTCCATTTACGCAAGCAGATAATATCAGCTGGCGTCGCTTCCTCCTGCTGACTCGTAGTTTCTCCTCCATAGTCTTTACAACCTTCTTTCAATTAACATTCATTTTGTTAATCTTCCATAAATAAACACGAAACACACCAAAAGACTATGCAAAAGTAACCAGGATAAGCGGAAAATAAGTCTGCATATGTTGACATCCGTTGCACAACTGAAGAAACAGGTTATCAAGCTTTACCTCCCCCCCTCCCTTCCTGTCTGTCTCTGCTATTGTATTCTGTAACCCCTTCTTGCTCCTTTTTGTCGTGCGTTAGTACTTTCCTACGGACAAGAACCTGCCTGTCTTGGCCGCTTGCAACATTCCTCATTTTTTTTTTACTAGGCCGGATAGTACGGAGGGCCGGATAGTCGGGAGTTTACTGTACCTTTTTTAATTAGAGGCTATGCATATATAACGTTATCCCTTTAGGGCGGGGGTTGGGAGTCTGGCACATGATATCGTAAGATATCTCTAGGGGGAGAGGGGTTGTCTTTTGATATCGTAAGATATCTCTAGGGGGAGGGGGTTGTCTTTTGATATCGTTATCATTTTTGATCCAACCAAAATTTTCTCTTTTTATTTGTAACTTGTTCTTTACATGAAAATAATCTGCAATCTTTTTTAAGCCTGTTATCTATTTTTATGAAAATACAAAGTTATTATTAAAATCATTAAATGATTATAAAATTATTTAATTCCAAAATATGGAATAGCTCAACGATTGGCATTCGTATTGGCATTCTTCTGTCATATGCGTATGCATATATAATCCGCTGCTCGAGAACCCAGGTGCGAAGTATGTTTGAAATGATACTTGTGTTTACCAGTAAATGAAAGAGAAAGAATGTTGTCCACCTGTTTTGTTGATAAAAAGTTCTGCCTGCCCTCCTTTTCTCCCTCCCCATGCCGATGCAAGCGCAAGAAGGCATTATTACTGCTCAATGCATTATGTAACAAAAATCTATTATTAAATACTTTTACATAGGAGCTATTTCTTTTAAGTGTTATTTGATATAAAGTTATTCCATAGATAATGGTGATATTTTATTGATTTCTCTTCATTTGAATCAATAAAGTATGCAAATAATAAATGTATAGCCATATCTGTATATCATTGCTGTGCCGTGTCCTAAGAAGGCGGTAGCGATGGTCGAGGTTGTTAATCTTCGAAGGCTTAGCAATTTATATTCTCTTAGAAAATGTTAACATGAAATTTATTTTATAACACGATCAAAGATATTCTGGAGTAATAATAATTTGCTATGTACACAACAATGTAAAATTTGTTGAACAAAGTTTATGTAACAGAAATAGTGTCTATGAGAAGGTGGCAGTTAATCTATTAAGTCCACAGGCATTGCATCACTTGAACGGAAAGCGCTGGTCTCCGAGATAAAGATCTCCCTTTTCCGCGACGGCACCCTGGTGCCCTGTCGCCGCTGATTCGAGTCTAATTCCCCGGTATTAGGGATCGTAAAGTCCGGCCCTTTCGGCCTTCAAAATCTTCCACTCCAAAAGTCGCTCTTCCAACCCCAGCCGAAATCTACTCTCTCCTCCGCATCCTCTCGTATATATCCCTCAATTATCTTCCTCTCAAAAACAATAGTGGGTTTCTCAGCCACTAACTGTCCGTTCTTTTTAAGAACCTCCCAGGGGCCTTTACTCTTGTCTCCTGAGTGGACATATTAAGAAACTCCTCTTTTGCACGTGGATCCTGCGATCATATGCTCTCGTGAGAACGTATGTGAGTTCTCTTCCCACGCTCAAAGATCAAACAAAGTGCCGGCTGCTCTTTAGCATTAGCAAACTGTCACCGATTGTCAAATGTCCAAGAGCGATGGTGACTGAGTAGTATCTTTCATCTTGCCGTGCGTCTTACTGGACTTTAACATATTTTTACACTATTTTAGAAAAGCATTAGTTCTTTCTATATGGCGAATCTGATATAGTTCAGATCTTTACATTGCAAACAAAAGGAAAAAATTGCAAAAATCATAATTAGAAAATTATTCTGTGTCATAAATGAATTAATTAGATTTTATTTTATATGAAAATAAAAAGTTTTGGTCAGAGGAACAGAGAGCCAACTTGGGCCACATGTATAATTGCATGTATACACTGTAAAAAAACACTGTAAATTTGCCAAAACAAACTCGATCACAGTGAATGTGCTGTATCTTTCTTTGGTTTCCTGACTATATAAACATGGAAAATATAGTAATTGCGTAAAATTAACAGCACAATGTGCTGGCAATTTGGACGCCAGCACAAACTGCTGGCGTCCGAATTGCCAGCACATTGTGCTGTTAATTTTACGCAACTACTGTATTTTTTATGTTTATATAGTCAGGAAACCAAAGAAATACAGCACATTCACCGTGATCGAGTTTCTGCACGAGATGAACAGTGCTTTGTACTGTAAAAATGTCGTTTTCTTTTACAGTGTAATTAATTAATAATTCTGTATATATATATATATATATACCGGGTGTCCTAAAAAGGACTGACTGATTTTAAAATTCAATAACTTGCAAACGGCGACAGATATTTTAAAAAATTCTTGCAGGAGGGTTATGCATGAGGTCAAAAGTTTTTTTACAGTAATTTTCGATTTTAGTTCGAATTATAAACAATAGATGGCGCTGCGATCAATATACGCTAAATTCAGGCTCGATTTTTGGTACTTCGGGACCCACTCAATACATTTTAATTTCCCTTTTCCGCATGGAGGAAGAGAAAGGCCAAAAAAATCGAGCCTGTATTTAGCGCCTGTTGCTTACAGCGCCACCTATTGTTTATAATTCGAACTAAAATCGAAAATCACTGTAAAAATACTTTTGACCTCATGCATAACCCTCCTACAAGAATTTTTTAAATATCTGTCACCGTTTGCAAGTTATTGAATTTTAAAATCAGTCAGTCCTTTTTAGGACACCCGGTATATATATATGTATTAATTACTTTAAAAAAATTCGACATTTTCATTTCGTTTTCGGCCGAAAATAGGCAGATTACCAAAAGTCGGTTTCGGTCTTCAAAACCTGTTTCAGTCTGTCCTTAGTAATAATGTTACTTTAATGCTAGTAAATGAATAAATTAATAATATAGCTTTCTTTATTTAACTATTTACATAGGCAATTGAAAGACTTTTAGCAGGAAATGAATAAAATGTAGATCTTCTCGTGTTTATTTCATAGAAGTAAAACCCTGTTCCTTTTTTCCCCTTTCAATGGAATGCTTGTGTCTGGCACGCGGTGATTTATCTGCCTGTAAATTGTGTTTTTTTACATGGATATGCTCAACGCTGGGAAAATTAGGTTCACTTTACGCAGGGATCCAAGCGCTGCGCCACAAATGGCTGATTTTCACCACTAAGTTTTAATAGTATTCTTCGCCTTATTAAATCTCAGAAATTCTGTCATTAAATAAGGAGAGGAATACTATAAAAATTTAATGGTAGAAATCAGCCATTTGTGGCGCAGTGCTTGCATCCCTGCTTTACATCAACTGATTACAGACACAATATGCAGTCATACTCAACCTTTTTTCTCGCGAGAAGCAAAGATATATGTGCTATGTTAGGCGGGACGCAGCATACTATATTTATATAATAAAGTTTTTAAAAGGGGGTAATTAAAATTGTAAGACAAGAAAAACAGTATGAGGAAAGGATTCCGTTGACCTAATTTTTAATTACCAGAATTTCTGAAGGAATTTTTTTTTGCGTTAGGCTTTTACAACATTTGCATCAAAAATTACGTTACTCTATAAAATTTATATAAAAGAAAATCTCATAAGAAGATTTTTTTTAAAAAAAAAAGCGGTATTGAAAAAGCGGATTGGGTGGGAGGCTTGAGACAAAATTAATATAATCAGTAATTAGCTGTATAATAAATACGAAAGGTAATAATATAATAATGCAGATATTCCAAGATCTAACGATAAAAAATAAGCCAATTTTCTTTAAGAAATCGAATTTTAGCTGAATGCACAAACCTTTTATATTTTTAAAATGAAAAATATGCAATACAAGTTTATTTTAATTTTAAATAATGTTTAATTAGTGTTGAAGATTTAAAAATATACACACCACTTTAGCGCAAATAAGAGTGTATGAAAATAGAACTATTGTCACAGTAAATGACATTTAGGATGTTTTAACAAATTCTTAAATTAATTATATGCAAAATGACAGATTTTGTCTTCACACAATATATAAAACGATAGTGATTAATACACAAATATCTAAAAAAATTAAATATATAAAAGATAAATATATACAAAAAAATATATAAAAAATTATAGAATAGAAAAATATATAAAAGAATAAATAAATAATAGATAGGAATAAGATAAGAATAAAGAGTAAATAAGAAGGGATAAGAATAGATTAAAAAAAAATAAGAATAAATAGAAACAAATAAGAATATATAAGAATAAATAATGTATACGAATATAACATACGTATAGATAAGAATAAATACATAATAGATTAATATATAAGTAGTGATAAATATATAAAACAACAGTGATGGTCATAAATATTTTTATGCGCATCCGAAATCTTTATAAATATAGATTGTGTGTCTCGGGCCGCATTCAGAAGATCGTCGGGCCACATGCGGCCCGCGTGCCGCAGGTTCAATATGTCTACACCAGAGGATTCAAAGAACATTCTGCCCAGTGTCAGAACATACGTAAAACCATTTTTTTTTTTTTTTTTTTACTTGAATAGAATTTTTACTTTTACTATACAGGCAGTAATAGGACAGTGTAGCAGCATAGAATCAACTGACACCGCAAAATTTTATTAGTATTCTTCATTTAACTTCAGGACAGAATTTCTGAGATTTTTGAAGGCGAAGAATACTATAAAAAATTAGTGGTGACGCAATTGCTGCGCCACTGTTCCATCACTGTATAGGAAATATTAAAGATCCTATATATTTTAGACTGCCTACTAACAACGTCGATATTTCGTATTAGCCGTATGTCAGATGTTACTAACCGAAGAAATCGCTAAAGATTTCGTTACATATAGCAGTCTTTTTTTATTATGATTATTTCAGTATTTAAGCATGTTAGTTACCTATCTGTTAAATTTGTGTTTTATTTACATTATTTTATTTATTTATTTATTGATGAAGTAGTAGCTTTATTACGGAATATTATCCGTAAGCAAATGATGAACTATGTTTATATTGTTTTAAATGCAAGCGTGTTAATCTTCCGTGTACGCTATAGAGTTTTTTTTTTTTTAAGTCATGCTTGAAAACAATTTTTTTAAACCAACTATGCAAAATCAGTTAATTGAGATACAGTTTTCAAAGAAATCCCTATTCGATGATGTAAACACTAAAACTGTGCAATATTTAAAATTTAAAAAAAATGCCGTTAAATAAAGTAAAATAAAATATGGCGAGCAGTTGCCATCGTCAGTATGACGTCAGGGTTATTCAGAGACATGTTTTTGGTTTATAATAGAGATTTTAACCAAGGACTAGTACGCTGTAGCCATTGCAAAACTTTCTTATATATTATTCTAATGCAAATAACTTTCTACACAATAAACTCCGGCTAAAGTAGACTCTGTAAAAGACAGAAATCTGTCTAACTTGGAAAGACTTTCAAGTCCCAATGAATTCATAGAAATGCTATAAGCTCAGTATAAGGCAGTGGGTCCCAGCCTTTTATTTGCCCTGCCCTACGAAATCATCTGTAAAATCACCATCCCCTCTCCCCTCCCCAACCTCACTTTGAAAATTATGCACCTTATTATTTCAAAAGTGAACTCTATTCATACGGTGGAAGTGTAGTCTTAACAATAATTATTTAGTTCGTGTTTTCAATTTATCAAAGAGGTGAATCTCCTGCCACAAATGTGTGTTTAATATACGAGGGTGAATCAAATATAAACCGGAATTTTTGTTTTTTAATTTATTGGTACAAGATACAAAACAGAAAGTTACATATTATTTTTCTATATAATCTCCTGAGTTCAAAACACATTTTTCCCAACGGGTCGGAAGTTTTTTGATGTCGTCATCATAGAAAGAACAGGGGTGTGTCTCCAGCCAATTGCGCAAGAAGGCTTCAACAGCAGTGCCATCGCCTAATCATTCACTTCCTAAAGCTTCTTTCAAAGGCCCAAACATGTGATAATCACAGGGGGACTATAGGGAGGGTGTTCAAAGGCCCAAACATGTGATAATCACAGGGGGACTATAGGGAGGGTGTTCCAGTGATGATCAATGCATTTCCTCCAACTTTTCGCGAGTCAGGTTGGCTGTATGGGGACGGGCACTGTCATGAAGCAAAATCCCTTCTCTGGTCGGAAATTCACGTCTTTTCCGCCGATATGCATGCTTTGTTTCACCCAACAGCTGACAGTAGTAGGCAGCACCCGTGTAGCAGCACAGAATGTCCCGAATGGCGCTAATGTTTTCCTCAGTCAAACTTGTTCGAGGGGAGGGGGGGGCGTGAGGGGATGTTTTCAACTTCTGTTCATCCTTCCACAAACTTTCTGTCCAGTCATACACTTGGGATTTCTGCAGGCACGTCTCCTCAAACTGTGCTTGAAGTCTTCGTAAGATTTCAGCCGGTCTTACGCCTTCATTTGTGAGACAATTAACGATAATGCGTTGCGCAACGTTGCGGTGAACATCTCCTTTATTCATCCTGATGCCGACTGAGGAACGGAGAGGGTAGCACATATCGGCGCATAAATAGTCATATGACACCCCCACCTGCCATGCGCAGAGGTTTGAGCGCCCTCGCGATGACCTTTAGGCCTCCTGGCAGAAATTCCGGTTAATATTTGATTCACCCTCGTAATTCTATGAATGCAATGAGGCTATACTTCATTTTTATACATCTTCGCCTTTGTACCAAAAAGTGTTTTGTTGTACTTTTCCAACTTCCCTAATGTTAAATAAAAGCGTTATACGGTCTGCATTTTTCTCTTCAAAAAATATCTTGAAGAGAGGCTTATATTTATCATTAAAATTCATAACATTCAGGGCCCGACTTAGGCTACGGGAGGGGGGGGGCAAGAATCGTTCTGGGGGACCCCCTTCTATCTATCTATAGAATTTTTTTGTGAATAATACGAGCGTGGCTAGTACTAAACTTCATACATATTGTATGTATGTGTAAATTTTGAGTTCCCAGTACTGTTCATATCTGTATACACGGTATAACAAAAAGACGGTCACAACTTAAAAAAAAATACTAGTAGGGTAATAGTAGAAAAAAATGATAGACTGGTTGATACGAGTATTTCTTTGCAAATTTTTACTTTGTTTATCTACGTATGTTATAATTTGTCCAAAAGAAAATGTCCCAAATTGGTCATAATTAATGGTTTTAACTTGCCTCGTTACAAGGAAAATGTTAATAAAGAATTTCTCTTCAAAACAAAAGAATACTAAGTTGTTATAATAAAATTCCAGTCATTAGTTTTCTAATGATATAATTTGATTTTCGCATAGGTGGAGGGGGTACTGGAAGCAGAGAGGGGAAGGGGAACCGCACACCCTTCCTTAATGTTTGGAAATATATGAATTTTGGTCACTTTTGGCTAATTTTAGTCATTTGACTCCTTTTAATGAAAATCCTAATTACTCTTATGGGGGCCCCCTAAAGAGAGGGGCCCGGGGCAGGTGCCCCGCATGTCCCTGCATAAGTCGGACCCTGATAACATTCACATATTTTATAACTCACGAAGAATTAGTGGAAAACTTTTGGACACTAAATTTTCTTTTTATGGCTAACATACACAAAAGGGATTTCAATATTCTCATCTTTATCAATTTTAAGAAGGCATTATTCACAACCCCATCACAACACATTTTCTTTGTTTCTCCTTTCCCACTGTTATTAATTGTCAGTGACTGTGTTATTGTTAATTGTCTTCCATGTATTATCAGTTTTGAAATTTAAAATATATAGTCATCATGTATTATCAGTTTTGAAATTTAAAATATATAGTCATCATGTAAATTTACTTACTGTATAGGAGGCCTGCAGTAAAGCCATAGATCTTTTTTACCTACCCATTTCCTTATCTAATGCTATTTAATGTTTATAAGGTTGATAATACCACATTTAGATATTTCATATATTTTTTAGGTTGAATATGTTAAAGAAAGTCATATTTATGCATACTTTTAAATAGTTTCACGTGTAAAAGATTCTTCGTGTGATAACTAGCAGAGTGAATAGAAGTAGTAAAGCTCATTAAAAAATTAATCAAGAGCATTACGAAAAATTATAAATACAAAAGTACCAGAAAAATTATGCAGATTTTTAATACTGTAAAATGATGTCAAGATATTTAAAAGATACTCGTATAATTATTCTGGTCTCTATCTATTTTAAACTTTTGATTGACATTTTTACTTTCTTCTATCATTACAAGAAGGATTCGTGAAAATTTTCGACATCCAGTTTTCGACGGATTTATATATTTTAGAATGTCCTGAACACGATTTGATGTTTTTTAGAAAATGTCTGTCTGTCACTCTGTCACTCTGTGAGTTTGTATGTGACAAAAAATTTGTGGGCGCTCTATCTCAAGAACTACTGCACGGAATTTCACAAAACTTTAGATTCAGTTAGACCTTAATATAAACTGGATCTGATTAGTTTTGGGTGAAAATCGCCCAACAGGTGGCGCTGCTAAGCGGTATTTTTCCCGATTTCAGCAATAGCTATGTCTCAAGAACTACTGCACGGATTTTCATGAAGCTTCAGATTCAGTTAGTCCAGGATATAGTTAGTTGCTGATTAGTTTTTGGTGAAAATCTCCCAACAGGTGGCGCTGCTATGATGCATTATTCATGACTATCGCAATAGCTCTAACTCAAGAAAAAATGGACGATTTTTCATCAAACTTCAGATTTAAATAGTCTCTGATATAAATTAATGCTGTTTAATTGTTGGTGTAAATCGCCCAATAGGTGGTGCTGCTGTGCTTCATTTTTCACGATTTCCGCTATAGCCGTATCTCAAGAACAAATGCATGAATTTTCATCAAGCTTCATATTCAGTAAGTCCCTAATATAAACAGGTGCTAATTAGTTTTTGGTGTAAATCGCTCGACTGGTGGTGCTACTATGTGGAATTTTTTACGATTTCCGCAATAGCTCTATCTTAAAAACTAATGAACGGATTTTCATCAAACTTCAGATTCAGTTAGACGTTAACACAAGTTGTTGATTATTAGATTTTGGTGTAAATCCACCTATCCGGTTGCGCTGATATGCTGCATTTTGCATGATTTACAAGATTTTAGCGATAGTCCTACCTCAAGAACTAATGCACGGAATTTCATGTCTTTAGAATTCTCATAATGGGCATAGATTGCCATTTAATTTTGGTACTGTACTAGAGAATTTTGAAGTATTAACATGTATGAGATAGAAGAAAGTTTTGGGATTGGCATATCCGACTAGTTTTTAATTGAATAAAAAACTAATTTTTTGCATTTTGCTTGTATTCAGTTTATTTTTAGTCTGCAACATTTCTTTCCTTCCAACTAAAAGAAACTGACAACGAATGAGTGAGTAACAAATTTGGAATCGCCCCCCTAAAAGGTGAAATTAAAAACAACAAACATATTTATCCAAAAATGTATTTATATATTCATATCTGTACTTTATGACATAGAAAATGTTTTTTTTTTTTTTTTTTTTTTTTGACCGTATAAGAAGGAAGTCCCCGAATAAATACCAGATTCTGCTCTTCTGTTTAGCTTGATCGGGTCCTGGCTTTGAAAAAAAAATTTAGTATAAGAATTTTCATTTATATCCGAGTGTGTCAAGCTCTCTTGAACAAAAAATAAATTTCAAACTACCAAACCGTTAACACATTGATGAAATCAGAAATGCGATAATAAAATATTGACACAATTATGGATTTGCCAAAAATGCAGAACCATTTGAATGCACTACGCTACACAGCATTAGTTCTTAAACTTCTTTGTTCTACGCAATGTAAAAAAATTATGTAACGCTACTCCATAAGCCTCCATTTTATTGAGTAATTTAACAGATATATCTGGTATTACGTTACACTAATATGTAATATTACACTATTACACCTGACTATCACAGGGGCCCTGGGCACGAAATTTCTGAGGGGCGCAAAATTTTTCATAATTTCATCTAAACTTTCATTAAAAAATCATAATTGTAAAAAAATGTGATATTTGAGATATTAATAAGATAGAAGGACAAAAATATATCTCATTCTATGGTTAAAAGCACATTTCAATAAATAATAGAAAAACATTTTATTTTTATTCCTGGAAACGTTTTTCAATTTTCCAGAAAACAACTTTTTGAGTTGGCACTTTTCAAAAAAGTGTGTAATATGTAAAAAAAAAAAAAAAAAACCTACTATCATTAAATCAACCAATCTAAGGGGGTACAAAAAATTGAAAGTGCCCCGGGCACAGAAACTTACTAGTCGGGACCTGATTACACCAGTTATATCAGTTTAAATTGCTCCATAAAATTGGAGGCAGAATGTTGCCACAAATTTTATGGAGTAACGCTACATAATTTTTTTACAGTGCGGCTCTCTTTACGAATCAAAACAAAGCCACGGAACCCTTTACTGATCTATGACACCCTAAATAAATACAAGGAGCTTATCTTTTCGCACTCAAACTCACGGAAACACAGAAATCTCTATATACGGACCACCAAGGGGCTCACGGACCCCAACTTAAGGGGGCACAGGACCTTTAAATTTATGATTTTTTAAACTTTGGAAAAATCCGTTTTCGGATTTTGTTTTACTCTGAATTTTTTTTAAAAATCTCAACAATATGCAAAAAACTCTATTCGAAAATCTGCATTATTTCTTGAGTTATAATCATTTATAGACGGCGAGTACTATTGAAAGACCGTTCATATTGAAACTTTAAAATGCGTTTTCTCAGATTGGTAAATTTTGGAGTTTGTGGACACTGTTACTTTCAAACTATATAAGCTACAGCTTTAAAAAAATTTAACTAAATATGCGTTTCTTTTTAGTCTTCATGCTAAAACCAAAAAAAAAATTCTTATATTTTGGTTATTTAGTTTTTTGCACTTGAAAAACTCGAACATTTTTTATTTTTAAATTTTGCATTTTTTTTTTTGTATTTTTTGTATATATATATATTTTTAACCATTTGGAAAAATGGTTGTTGTCCTCTGTCAGGGTAGAAAATCAAAAACATATCTGAAGCGTTTTATTGGTTGAATCCGCATTTTATTCGTTTTATGATTGGTCTATACAGTAATCTGTATTTCCCTTTACTTTCAACAGAGATGGATACTTCTGTTGCCACTATGACAAAAAAGTAATAAAAACTACAAAAAAAAATTAATTACAAAAGTAAAAAGAAATATTGTAAAAAAAAAAAAAAAAAAAATGTAAAAAGTAATATTGTAGGATGTTTAGAAGTTTAAGAATGAAATTTCATTTAAAATTGGTCCAGGAATATTAATGTTTAATCCATGGCGTACGTAATGAATGACCAGCTCAGTAAAAGTTTAAAAATTTACAGTATCGAAAAATGTAATCCATGGCGTACGTAATGTATGACCAACTCCGTGCGATTTATTATGTCTTACATTTTAATCTTTGAAAAAATCATTTTTTAAATGGTCGTTGTAATTTGATAAATTGTATTTTTTTTTTTTTTTATGTGTGTGTGTGTGCTAAAATTAAATTTTAAACAAAACATTTTGTATATATTTTGGTTTCAATTTAGAAGTAGGTGTGTTATGATTCTATTTTGTTCACAAAATGTTTTCTATATGTATAATTTAGAGTTTTTATCTTGCGCGCAGCACTTAATGTTTTTAATTCACTCATGAGTGAGATGAATATTTAAATTTAAAATTTAAATATTGATTTTGTAAAATAAACATTTATTTTTCTGGAAAATATAGCTCAGAATATATTCTTTAGTAGGCAGAAAGGAAAAAAAAGATCTTAATTGCATATTATTTGTGTTTTGGTACATTGAATAAGAAGACTATGTTTTTGATCGTTTCGACAAACTCAAAGGTCCTGTGCCCCCTTAAGATATCATGCTACGTGGCCATGTCTTACTATATTTTTACTTTCAGAACTTTAAATCAAAATGAAAATCCCTTATGACTGTACATCTTGTTTTAAAATCCCATCTTTCAAAGTGTTCAATATCACTTTTCAAACCGAACTTTCACTGCTTTAGATATTAGAATCTATTTAGAACATATTAATCCAATGAATTACATGCTGCTTTCGGCCTTTCGTAATGAACACAAGAAGAAAAACGAAAAACTCGAGAAGTCATTACTTGGAGAAAAAATCACGAATGCAGCCCACTCACATATAAAAAGTGAGAGTATAAAAAAAAAAAGAAAAGAAAAAGAAGAGCTCATCAAATTCTACTTACTGCATAAAGCTTCAATGAATTGATCCACTTCTTCCTCCTCGGGCATTTGACAGTGGACAGCCGCTATCCACAGGCAAAACGTAAATAATGCTACGTACTTCATAACCGCAACTGGCAAACGCCAAAACAAAACTAGTGACAGAAGTCAGGTGCGATAGAAAAAGTGATGTGTAAAAAAATAGGCGTGTAGTATCCGAAACACCTTCTCTTATACGCACGCGATCCACAAATAAAATTTTATCCAGGGCAAAAACAATCCCGCCTCAGCATACAGATGAAAGTGTGTCAATGAACTGCGAACATGTCGGATTTTCACTAAAACAGTTTTCTTTTCAACCGAAGTGCCCGCGGTCAAGAGAACAATTGATATCCGTAGGATGCGCTAACAGTTATCTATCCAGTTAATTACCGTATCCATACCATAGACTAGTCGAGAACCAAGTGCTAAAAATAAAAGTTGCGTCCGTAAAACATACACGTTGTGGAACAAATTAATTGCAATATTCTGGAAGTTAGACAAGTGGCGAAATTTTCCCAAGAGCAACTGCGTGAATATTATGAATGGAGATTAATATAGCTAGGTTGATGACATTTTGCTTCCTGTTTGTAAATTTTAATTAATTTTAAATTTTCTTCTAAAATAGAATAGTTACAAAACAGTTTAAATTCACGATGGGAAGATGTCAGCAATAATCACTAGAAGTAAGATATGTTATTAGGAAATGGTTTTAGAAATTAAAAAAAAAAAAAAAAAAAACTTCACCAAAAATTATGTGTGGTATCTGATCGCAAAGTGTCAGATGTATGTGTGAAAATCAATAACTATCCTTAAATTATAAAAGTAATTTCCTTCGGCAACAATAGATCTTCTGACCACAACGTGGAATCTATCAAACGTTGTTCTATTTATCAGTTTCTAAACTCCAAACAAAAGCAGTGAAATATAATGTAGTTGCAAAATTAATTTTTTAAGCTCTCGTGATAAAATGTTAAAATTATGCCTAATTAAAAGGATGTTACACAAATTATTGTAATTTTACTTGGAGGATCTATTGTCAATAAGTGGGATAGTGGGATCCAGAGGGACTCTTGCCCCGGACGCAAAATTTTTAGGGGTGCCAAAATATTCTTGAATTAAAAATTGTAGCATAGAACTCTTGTAGCCACTAACAATGAAGATCTCCATAAGCGCATATTAAAAAAAAATTTTGAAAAAAAAAGATAAAGAAAAAAAATGCAATTTAACAAATTACAACGACCATTTGGAAAATGATTTTTTCAAAGACTAAAATTTAAGGCATAAAAAATCGCACGGAGTTGATCATACATTACGTACGCCATGGATTACATTTTTCGGTACTGTAAATTTTTAAACTTCTACGGAGCTGGTCATGCATTACGTACGCCATGGATTAAACATTAATATTCCTGGACCAATTTTAAATGATATTTCATTCTTAAATTTCTAAACATCCCACAATATTATTTTTTACACCGTCATATATAGAAAAAAAATGTACTTTTAAATGCAATTTGTTTGAAAGCTGTATCTCAATTTGTTTCTGAGTAATTATTTTTTTTTGTAGTTTTTATTACTTTTTTGTCATAGTGGCAACAGAAGTATCCATCTCTGTTGAAAGTAAAGGGAAAATACAGATTACTGTATAGGCCAATCAGAAAATGAATAAAATGCGGGATTCAACTAATAAAACGCATCAGATATGTTTTTGATTTCCTACCCTGACCGAGGACAATAACCATTTTTCCAAATGGTTAAAAATTACAGAATATTCATGTCATGAGGATATATATATGTATATAAAAAATTTCCTGCGAAACCTCGATATAGTGGACGTAAAAAAAAAATAATGAAAATTAAAAATTTTCTTGGCGATTTATCATTGGTTGGCGGCACAATAAATTTTCAAAAAATACTCTTTTAAGACAAATACGATTTAAGGAAAAACAGTTTCTACTCTTCATTCTAAACTAGTTTTCTAAGTTTGACTTAAATAAATACACTTTTATAACTACAGTTTTGTCATGTATATCTATTTATATGTATATATGAGAGCGTGAATTTCAAAACTCGCCTTATCCAAAAATTTTTTAAATCGTGATTTCTCTATCAGTCTATTATTGGTAAATCTGCAACGAAAAAACCCAATTGTCTGCCAAAAGAAGAAAAAAAAAAACAGATTTTATCCTGTATTTCTGACATTGTAAAATCTTCGTTTACCAATGGACGCAGTTGGAGGTTTTTCGCGATTTTCCAAAATTTGATTTTCTGGATAACGCGAGTTTTGAAACTCACGATCATGATCATAAAATTGATTCAAGCAACAAAATTAAGGTTCGATTCTGAGCACTGTCTATTCGGTTTGGATATTGTTATGCAGGAGACCACAAGAGAATAGTATTGTTGTCATGGAAACGATTACTTATTCAATACTTAATTTATAACGACAGCTTTCTTAATCACAGACTTTAAAAATATACTTAAAACTTCTCCAGCCAGTGAAACTGTGTAAAATTAAATTAATGCAGCAACACATATATATTATGCTAGATTATATATACAATAATAAACTATTTCATAATTTAAGTTTAAATTCATTAAATGCTGCGCATTTAAACACCCATTTAACAAGGAGTTTCCGAATGCATTGAAACAGGTGAAGGAAAAGTGCCAAAGCTCGCCAAATCGTGTCTTTTCGCGCCAAAATACTCGAAAGTATTTTTTTTTTTTACAGATTTTCTACTGGAATTCCGCAGCTAAATTTGACTGATCCTGTGTAATGAAAATCAGTACTTTTATAAGCATTTTTTTTCACAATATTTTGAATATGCTTTTTAAGAAGACCTTCCTTGTAAGTGAGAGTGAAATATTTTGATTAACCCCGGAAGCTCAAAACTCACACTACACCACGCCATTTCCACAATATTACTCTATAGTCTATAACATCCTATAAGTTTGCCTCCTTCATTGTGTTCCTCGACATGGTATTCCAGGCAAAATAAATTAATAAAACATCTCACTATGACAAAAGTAAGACAGATTTGTATGACATAATTAATATAATAATCATCAACAACCGTTTTCAATCCACTGCTGGATGTAGGTCTCCCCCAGATTTTCCCAATGTTTCCTGTCTAGTGTTTTAGTCATCCAATTAACACCAGCCAATTTTCTGATTTCGCCACTCCATCTTACTTGAGGTCGTCTTCTTGGTCATTTTACATCTCTGGGATACCATTGTAGGGTATTTGTGCTCCATCTATTGTCTTGTCTTCTTGCAATGTGCCCAACCCATTTCTATTTTAGCCATTTAATTCTTTCAATGATGTCAAAAACTTTCGTCTGACTTCTTATCCAAGTTATTTTCTTTCTGTCTCTTCTAGTTATGCCTAGTATACATCTTTCCACACTTCTCTGTGTTGTTTGTAATCTTTGTACCATCCGTTTTGTTAGCGTCCATGTTTCTGCTCCATAAGTTAGTGCAGGCAAAACACATTGGTTAAACACATTTCTTTTCAAACAAAGAGGCATGTTACTCTTCAGAATAATGTTGTTCTTCCCAAAAGCACGCCATCCATTTCTTATTCTTCTATTGATTTCATTCATGATACTATTATCCGATGATACTTCCTGTCCAAGGTACACATAACTTTGCACTTCTTTAATCTCAGTGTTGTTGTAGACAATTTTCTTTTTTGATGCAGATGAATTGAACATCACCTTAGTCTTTTCCAAATTTATTTTTAATCCCGCATTAATGCTAGCTTCTGCCAAATCTTTTAGCATATTTTCCAATTCTTCAGGGCTGTTACTGAAAATTAAAATGTTATCATCGAATCGGAGATGACTTAAATATTCCCCATTTATTCTAATCCCTTCGTTTTCCCAAATCCAGCTTCTTGAAAATATTTTCTAAGACAGCAGTAAAATCTTAGGTGAAATGGTGTTTTCTTGTCTTGCCCCTCTTCCAAGCTTGATCTTCGCTTTTCCTTTGTCCAAACGGATGGTTGATGTTGCTCTCTTGTAAATCTTTTTAATGATATTGATGTAAGGTTTGTCTATACTGATATCTTCCAGAGATTCTACTACTGCTGATGTGTAGATCGAATCAAATGCTTTTTCATAATCAATAAAGGCAAGGCAGAGAGGTAAATTATATTCCTTATGTTTTTCTATGAGTTCCCTTACTGTTTGGATATAATCCATTGTGCTGAATTCACTTCGGAATCCTGCTTGTTTTCTAGGTTGAGCTGAATCGACTCAGCTCAACCTAGAGAACAAGCAGGAATATGGCGAATATATGTATATATATATATATTCGCCATATTACAAATCTGTCATCAGACAATGGAATAGTTCTTTTCTAAACAATAGATATGGATGATAAAAAAAATGTGAAAGAAATTATGAGTTTGGGATGAGGCTTATTACAAAAATAAGTATAAAAGTTAAAATATTTTTTTAAAAACACTCCTTTATAAGCATTTAATGTTCATATTGAAAATGACTCTCAATTTTTCAACTACAATTCATGGTTTTTCCAAAATTTTCGTTACAATACATTCATTTGGCGTGTGCACCGAACTCTATTAGGAATAATTCATTGCTTTTTTACACTTGGTATAGAGCGAAAGCATGTGGAATTATTTAAAAAAGGGATAATTTTTGCTCTGTTTCTTTTTTTAAGATAGGACAACAGAAAAGAAAAAATCAAACATTATTTAAATAATCCTTTTAGGATTTCTAAATCGATTTCTCAACGTATAATCGCAAATTCCTTTATATTGAACTATTAATTGGTAAGATCGTATTTTTAAAAAAAATACACTCTTCATTTTTTATTTATAATTTTTCTACTTTTTAGTCTTTAAAATGTTTCATTGTTGTAGCCTGACAGCCATTTGGCCTATTACGGCGAGCGTTTATTGACGCATTATTAAATCCATAGTTGTTTAAATTCCCATACAGTACGAGTTGCAGAGGTTATTTGGCGATTTATCACTTGTGGTGGGCTAAAAATGCCTTACAATTAATGTGTTCATTTATAATTAAGTTCTAAAAATATTAAACTTTTTTATTGTCATCGGAAACACACCTGTGAAATGAATTTTTAGGTGCGTTCGTAATTATATAAATACCTATAGTCGTCGTATAGTCCGTCCGTCTGTCTGTCCGCATATAACAGAATAAAAAACTACCCAACCGAATGGTTTGAAATTTAATATATATAATCGTTGCAGAATTTTGGAGAGTTATTTCAAATTTTATGAAAACTGAATCAAAATTTAAAAAGATATTACTAAAAGTTTTCTTCATTCTATCAAATCCTATCACGTGTAATTAATTCAGTGATATCCCATGATATGTAATGATTCTAGGTTGCCATGGGGATGACGTCTTATTTAAGATGGAGTCCTATTATTTCCGTATTACTGAATTTAATATACAAAATCGTAATAAATTTTGTATTCATGCATAAGAGTGCAACAGCTATTGCACCAAGATCTGAATATTTATCAAACTAGTTAGAGTCATTTACCACATTTGACATACAATTTTCGACTTTTTATAGTTCTAGAATATCAGGAAGTAGGTTAAAATCGACTAGAAAATTCCATCTTTACATGCAAAAATCAGGTTAAGTGTAATAAAAGAGTGTAAAAAATCATGGGAGCTTACCTTTGAAAAATTTGAAAGGGCTCAGGATTTGATCAAAACAGGGGCTCTCGAATTGCACCTTCTCTTGCATGCGTAATTTTCTTTCTAATTATTAGTCCATTTATATTTAAACAAGAAAGAAATATTATGCGTGAAGCCTTCAATATGGAAATTTTAAAACATATCCAAGAATTCTGTAACGAAACTTCACAGTTAAGTAAGGTGAAAGAATATGCATCAGACTGTTTCCTTAATTCTATTTTGACTCAAATAACTGATAAACCGGGTTAGCTATAACCACGAACGTGATGTCTAGGTATAGTAAAACGAGTATGCGCAACATGATGTGGAAGAACCTGGCGGCGCTCCCTAGGGACATACTGTGGAGTTACGGTTTCTGTCTCGAAAAAATCTTCTCTATTTAGTTGACAAGAAGTCTTACATGTAAAAATACTCTATTAAAAGCTCCGAAATGTAATTTCTTTTACAGCTAATCACTAACTTAAATACCTGTACTATAAATACCTGTATATCACTAACTTAAAAACCCACACAGTCCTAATTCCGTGTACAACTATGGCATTTTAAGGCAGATGGGAAATTATAAAAGACAAGCTAGCAAGATACAATGTATTTTAATAAGAAAATTAAATTAAGTATGCTCAGAGCGTCCACCATCGAGGCACATGAAGAATGCATCATGTTGCATTGCTGCCGATGGTGGACACATTCAGCTTACTTAAGAGGACGGTGGATGTTATTTATTTATTATATTTTTTAAGTTTTCATCATAGAAATATAAAATTTTGTGCATATATACATTTCATCATAAGTATATAAAACACCTTAAAAGAAATTTCCAATCTTATTATAAGATTTTAAAAAAATAAAATTTTATAATGAAATTTTAAAATGCTCCGGTTGTCATAATTTTTGAGATATGTCCTTGCTTTTGCATTTTAATCACTTAAGACTCTATCACAAACAAATATAAGCATCGATATTTTTTACCCTCTTGTCTAGTTAATTTTTGAGAATTTTTTTTCTGAATTTCATATCGATTTTCATCAAAATTTTTCCTTTTAATACGTTAAAAATCAAATTTAATTATCTCAATGAAGTCGAATTTCAAAATGCATGTTTAGTTTCTTTGAAAGCAATATCGGGATTCTTCCTTATCAATTTCATGAAGCATTGCATTGCTCATGAAGCCTGGAGCATTGCAAATATCTGAAAACGTTGAAAAATCAGTTTTGAGAAAAACAGATTTAAAGTATATTAAGGGGGTAGGTTACCTTTGAACACGTCGAAAAAGTAAAAAATATCACTATGCTCCAAGCTTCAAAACTTGTGTAATAAGTCAAAAATAAAAACCAAACTTCATTTAAATATAAAGCTCATATTTATATTTATATTTAAAAATATATATATACTTGTAAATTCATAAATAAATATTGAAATGATAAGTTTAAAAATATATGATAATAAGAGAAAAAAAATGCAATTTAACAAATTACAACGCCCATTTGGAAAATGATTTTTTTAAAGACTAAAATTTAAGACATAAAAAATAGCACGGAGTTGATCATACATTACGTACGCCATGAATTAAACATTAATAGTGTTATTACACGTAAAAATAGCAAGCGACGGAAATCGCCTGCGACTCGTACGCATTATCCACCTGAAACTTATGTATTATCCAAGCATTTCATTGGCTGTTCGAGAAAAGGCTTTTCCATCGTCAGATTTCCAAGAAATCTGACGGCCCATTTTAAATGAAATTTCATTCTTAAACTTCTAAACATCCCACAATATTACTTTTTACACCGTCGTATAGAGAAAAAAAAATGTACTTTTAAATGCAATTTGTTTGAAAGCTGTACCTCAATTTGTTTCTGAGTTATTAATTTTTTTTGTAGTTTTTATTACTTTTTTGTCATAGTGGCAACAGATCTCTGTTGAAAGTAAAGGGAAATACATATTACTGCATAGACCAATCAGAAGACGAATAAAATGCGGATTAAACCAATAAAAACCTTCAGATATGCTTTTGATTTCCCATCCTGACGAGAACAATAACCATTTTTCCAAATGGTTAAAAAAATCTTGCGCGCATGATAAAATCTGAAAATATGCATATAAAGAGGAAAATTTTTGTGAAAATAAATACATAATAGTGTTACCTTACTAAAACCAGAATATTTGAAAAAAATATATTGACTAAATTAAAAAATTAACAGAAAATTAAAAATTTTCACTTTTTAAAAAATATTTTCAAAGTAAAAAAAACAGAAAAAATATTACATTTTTCTGGTTTTAAGTTGTAGATAATACAGAAATGAATATGTTTTGAAAGTTTCTTTTGATTGCCATGCATAGTTTTTTTAGTAACATTGCGCGCAGTATCAAAATTCATCATTTTGAATAAACGCAACGCAAACTTTAATTATCCTATGTAGTCTTAATATATAGTCTTAATAAAACGGCCATAGTTAGTAAACTAATGGGAATTTTTTAATGCGGTTTTTTGCATATTGTTCAGAAATGATTACGGAATCAAAATATGTATTAAAAAAAGTTCGAGAATTTTGTAGGTTTAAAGGTATCTTACCCCCTTAAAGGGCCGAGAAATTGTTTGAATACAAAATTCAAATGCTTGTAACTTTGTGAAAAATAATCGCATCCGCATGCGGTTTTTCGCAAATGGCTCGGAACGAACTGCAGAATAATAATATGCACAAAAATAATTTTCAATTTTTGGGTCCATTTCGGCTCGAATAAAGGTCAACGGCCCCTTTAACCTCTTGGGGACGAGCGTCTTTTACAGAATTTTTAATCTTTAATCACCGATTTTTTAAAAACAGAAATTTTTGCATAATTGAATCGGGAAAATGCTCGGATTAAATAAGGCAAAATTTACAATAAAAATTTACTGGTGAGAATAATCCCCGATTCTGAGCTATAGCACAAAATTAGCACTTGCCACTCTCCAACAGTCGAGTAACACTTAAAACGTGGCGATTAACTTTATTGTCCTCACTGGCCAAATTCAATGGGTACTAGGCCTGGGCCTTAAATCGATTGAAAGCTTACATCGGAAATTCGATTTAACCATTGGTCTTAAATCGATTTAAGCTAACATCGAAAATCGGGATTTAGCCAATATCTTAAATCGCGATTTACCCATTGTCTTACATCGCGATGTAAAGCAAACGTCGAAAATCCGATTTAACCATCGGTCTTATATCGATTTAAAGATAACATCAGAAAAAAATGAAGCTGGTGTTAAATCGATTTAGCAGTATCCGATTTAAGAAAACATCGCAAGTTCCAATGCTTTCCGATTTAAGAAAAATGTGGCAAGCTGGTGTTAAATCGATTTAGAAGGATCCAATTTAAGCAAACACCTAGGCCTCAATGCTCTCCGAAGTAAGGAAAAAGCGATTTAAGAAAATGATTTAAGTAAAAATTGATATTCATTTATTTATTTTATAAACGAAATTCAGAGTTTAGGAGATTGGAATGTGTACTTTTTAGAAATTAAGTACTTAAATGGTTGAAAGTTGAAAAGAAAAAGTAAAGTTTAATTCTTAAAATCCAAATTAATCGAATTTCAGTTTATATGCCAATGCAACCTTTAGATGAAAAATTAAGTTCTCACATATTTGAGTAATATTTTAATATGTATTTTTTATTTTCTATTATTCTGTAATTAATTAAAATACTTTAAAGTAGAATCCAGCATCAAGATTTTTTTTTTCTGAAATTGAGTATTAATGGTTGAAAAAAAAAAAAGAATAAAGTTTCATATTTAAAATACAAATTCATCGAACCTCAGTTTTTATTTTTTGCTTTCTTTTAACGAAAAACACATGTTTCATATGTTTGGGTAATATTTTAATATACTTTTTTTATTTCCTATTGTTCTGTAACATTAACTAAAATACTTTAAAATAGCTATGCATAGAGTTTGACATCCGATTTCAACGCCAGCCATGTGGATTTATCTTGCTGAAATTGATTCACTATTTATGTCTTGAAAAAAAAAAAGTCATGGTTAAAATCCAAATTCATCTAATTTTTGCTTATATTTTTATGCATTGTTTTGGTGAAAAATTAATTTCCATACATTTGGGTAATATTGGAATATTTTAGTTTTAAATTATTATTATTTTGTAATTCATTCAAAATATTTTAATAATGAGTCGAATAATATTTTAATAATCCTTCTCCATTCTCTATATGAATGTTAGCATTGATGTTAAACAAATTCTATTATAATCTAAAAGTTAAAAAGAAATAAAATTTCACCTTATTTCTCATATAGGGTAACTCCGGGAGAGTCGCCGCATACGGGATAGATGCCGCACCCCTTGTATTTCTTGTAATTATCTATTGATGGTCGTCAAACGCAAAGTATAGGTGCGCAATGAGGTTATTTTAACCAGTGTATAGCGTGAATCCCATTTCGATGTTTACTTGTAGAAGTACAATCCTTAATTTGACGTAAATGCATGATTTCATTGTCCAAACTTTTAAACACGTTATGTTTAAATACTTTTCATGCACTAATTACTAAATGCATGCATGATTTCGAAGTCAAAACTAAGTGTAGCGTTTGTATAGAGTACTGTGTGTATGGTTACGCCATTCCCCTTAGCGATGGCAGGTAACTGTGATGGCCGACGTCTGCACCATGCAAAATGGGGTACATGCTGCACTGCTATTCCGGTATGCGTGCCGCAGTTTCTTTTGTGCGGGATGATTAAGTGTTATTAATTTTCCTTTTTCTTTTTGCACAGACTAACCACGTTAGGCATGTTATCAAGTTTACTAAAAAAAGGAGAAAAAGGGGAAAATAAAAAGTAAGAAGGGCAAGAAAGATGCAAGTCAGGATGATAATAATGAAAAATTGGATTACGCGTTACGCAGACGTTCTTTGCACACTACTTCAAAAAAGAGGAAGTGTCGTTGCATTATGTGTTTAAATGTAGTTACATAAAGACTGCTCTTTCGACGCTTTTTCTGTAGATTGTAGTCGAAAAAACAGGTCTCTTAACCCATTCGGGACCATAGGTGCATATAAGCACCTTCATAAAGAGCTTACAAAATTTGTTTCTGGCACCAGTAAAAAAGAGAAGTAATATTTGCTTTGTTTAATTAGAGAATTTGCATGATTATTTAAGTAAAGGTAACTTCTTTTAAGAAAGTGCTACCAACCGAATAAAATTTGTGTAAAAGCCACCGGTCCCGAAAGGGTTAACGAATAAGTTATGTAAACACAATTTTACTTTTTTCTTTTCCCTTTCTAATACATTGATGTTACGTTGTTGCTGAAATAACAATTAAAATTTAATGTAAAAAAAATAAGTCGATAATTTTAATAGTGAAAGTGGGCAACAATTGTTAATTTGAATCTAATAATACGTTTCATCGTACTCATTTAGTTTCATTTTGTTATTACATCGTTAATTATATTCCAGATATGAATATTTTTTTTAAATATTTTTATTTATAATTTCATTCTGTTCTTATTACAAGCGCGGCATAACTGCCGCACCAGTGCGGCGTCTCAGCCTGAATATACGGGTGACACGCCGCAGTGTAATGTTTTAGAAAAAAATTGTTAAAAAATAATAATTTCTTTTGAATTTTTTTGTCGCCCTACACGCGTTGTATATTTAAGATTAAATAGCACAGCATGATTTTTTTTTATTTTATGTCTACCATGGGACTTTATACACAAATTCAAAAAATGTGCGCCATAAATCCCGGAATTACCCTATATATCTCCTTCCCCCCCCTCTTTTTTTTTAAGCTCACAGGCTATCAAAACCTGAGATCTAATGTGCCCGCAGGTTCTGTATGTGACTCTTGATAGAAATATCCGATTTGCTTTAAAAAAATTTCTAGGTTCATTCTAATAAGGCGCTTCCCTGATTAGATTTTGGGGTTCATTGGTTAAGTTTATACTTAACCAATGAACCCCAAAATCGGGGGGGGGGGACGCGGGCTAATCCACCCCTTAATTTAGACAAATAGGTTTTTCATGCAGAATTATACAATTTGCTTCACATTTTTTTTCCTAGGTTGATTCTGATAAGGCGCTGCCCTGATTAGTTTGGAGGTTCATTGGTTAAGTTTAAAAGGGCAACGGGGAGCTAATCCCCCTATTAATTCAGATAAATGTATTTTTCATGCAGAATTATCCGATTTGCGTTAAATTTTGTACACCAGTTTATTTTGATTAGGCGCTTCCCTGATTAGATTTGTAGGTTCACTGATTAAGTATAAAGGGGGGGGGGGCAGGGGCTAACCCTCCTCCCTTAATTTAGATAAATGCATTTTTCATGCAGAATTATCAGATTTGCTTCAATTTTTTTTTCTATGTTCATTCTGATAAGGCATTAACCTGATTACTTTTGGGAATTCCTAGGTTAAGTACAAAGGGGGGACGGGGGCTAACCCCCCATTAATTTAGATAAACGGACTTTATCTAAATGCAGAATTATCTGATTTGCTTCATTTTTTTAGGTACATTCTGATAAGGCGCTTCCCTGATTAGTTTTCGAGGTTCATTGGTTAAAGGGGGGGGGGGCGGATGGTTTACACCCCATTAATTTAGAAAAATGGGTTTTTCATGCAGAATTGTCGGATTTGCTTCAAATTTTGTATACAGTTTATTCGGATAACGTGTTTCCCTGATTAGATTTGGAGGTTCATTTGTTAAGTATAAATGGGGGAGGGGGACAGGGGCTTCCCCCTTAACTTAGATAAATGGGTTTTTCATGCAAAATTATACGATTTGCCTCAAATTTGCTATACCGTTTTATTATGATAAGGCGCTTCCATGATTAGATTTGGAGGACAGACGGTCAGACAAACCAAATGCATAAAACTCTTTTCAACTTTGTTGGAAAGTGTTAAAAAAGAAAGAAAGAAATCCTTTTCTTTTACATTATTTCTTAAAGAATGAGTGTGTAAAATGTATTAAAATAGTTCACTAATTTTTTTAATTAAAAAAAACCGGGTGTTTTGGGGCATTCAAACTTTTTTTATGTGTAAAATATGTACCTCTTTTCAAAAATATTTGAAAAATGAAAAGCTATGTATACAATATAATACAGGAGATGGGGTGCAGGGGGGTGCATAAAGACGTATTTTGTTACTAAAAATTAAAAAATAGTCTTCCACATTCAAAAAGGCAAAATCTGCTAAATCGCGATTTTAGATGGACGTTAAATCGATTTAAGAAACTCCTACATCGTCCGGTACTAATGGGCAGTACTCGCCAAACGCGATGTTTGAAACATCGATGACAGGGAGGAAAGGGGTGAAATTCGTTCAGAATTTACGGCGTCCAGATCGTCGATTCGCGAACGAAAGAAAAGAAAGTAGCAGGAACGATTCTGTTCCGAAAATTTAAGGTATTCGGTTCCGAAAACTAAAAAAAAATTGGTCATCAGTCCAAAACTTCGGACATAAAAATATCGCCAATTTCGATATGGTTGCCGAAAAAAATCAATTACGTCAATCGTTCTCAGAAAAAAATCACCAATTCCGTCAAAGAATAACGAAAAAACGTGAATTTCGCCCAAGGACCATGCAAAAGATGTGAATTTCGTCACAAAAATCGTGAAAAAAAAATGCAAATTTCGTCAAAGGATCGCAAAAAATAATCACAAAATTCTTCAAAGTATCGCGGAAAAACGCAAATTTCGTGAAAAAATCGCCGAAAAAACGAAATTTTCGTCAAAAAATCGTAGATAAAACGCAAATTTCGCGAAAAAAACGTGAATTTCGTCAAAAGATCGTGAAAAAAGTGAAATTCGTTAAATGGTCGTAAAAAATGCATAGTTAGTGCCGGGGGGGGGGGGGGTCCACCTCTGCTACAACCTTTCTTAAAATATGCTGTGAATTTATTTCATTGCAATTAATAGCAAAAATAAAATATTCAAGATTTTAATAACATAATTCTTAAAATATATCTTCAATTTTCTTGAGTCTTGTATACATTGCATTAAGTATGTCTAAAAATCTTCAAAAATGTGTTTGACTTTTATTGTGGAAGCAGTAATTTCTTGGTTATACGTTTTTGTTACATATTAATGCCTTTTTTTTTTTTTTTTTTTTTTTTTGTAATTATATCGAGTGGTAAGAAAAAGGTATTTATAAATTACAATGTTGATAGTTAGAAAAAATACAATTTTGTATGGAGCCATACCTTTGTTACTGGCCAGTGGTTAAAATAAACTGGCCAGTGAAAAAAATCAGTGTACTGGTCAGTGGCCAAAAATGTTAATGTTGACCTATATTCTGAGCACCTTACGCGGCACGAATACCGGTCGCTCGTCCCCAAGGGGTTAAGGTTGTTCTCAAATCCCTTGATCAACAACGCGAAACTTTTTGACATATTTTCTGACTCATTTTTAAGCGTAGACACATAAAATCGGCAGGCCTGACTACTGAAGCGATTTAGAATCTTAATGAGTTATTCATTTATTTTTTATAAATAAATTATTTATCGCGTTATAAGCAATTGTGGTCACTTGAAGACCCGTTTTTCTGCTTTGTGGCGGTATCGCGTCGGTAAATCCGATTCAAAACGCCCACTTTGACAGTATTTTCAAAGATCTTTTATCTTTACCAACAAACGTAAAAAATATTTCGATCGCATAGTTTTTGAATATGAACAACTGTCAATTTCATGGAAAATTGAATTAAAAAATATGTCAGAAAGTAGTTCCTTTGCATTAAAAAATTGAATTTGACAACTGTCTTAACTTGATTTTCATCTTAAAATATACTGTACCTTGCTTATAGGGGTTGGTTTTATTAGTAAATATGCACCCGCCTTATAATGCCACAATTCTTCATTCAAATAGTTGCGTATTTTTGCTGGTTATTGGACATAAAGAAATTACATTTTGGGACTTCTAATATAATTATTTTTATATGTAAGATATCATTTTATATTAAATCGAGGACGTTCTACGACTTTTTGCGGTATCTATTATCGTTTTCGAAATAGAAACGCTCACTCCGCAGGGTGCACTATCAGGTTCTTCATCGTGTTGCACATACCAGTTTTACTATATACGTAAGACATCATGTTCATGGTTATAGCCTAGCTAACTCGGGTTTTCAGTTATCTGGTGTAAAACGGAATAAAGGAAACAATCTCTATGTATGTAAACTGTTTAGTAAACACTTTACTTATTTAAAACCCAATTTCCGAAATTACTCACAATTACCATTCATACCATGAAAATCCGTGTATATTTACATTTACGGGAGTTTGAGCGTGGACAGACGGACAGACAAACCGAATGCATAAATACTTTTCAACTTTGTTGGAAAGTGTTAAAAATGTTAACTATTTTTTCACTTAAAGACGGAAAAAATTCAGTTACTGGCATAAAATATTGTAATGCTAATTTTAAAGTTTATTCTTATCTCAATTTTCTCTCTATTCTAAAAAAAAGTAACTACCGCTGTCACCGCCGCCGCCGCCGGTTTTGAATTTTTTGTGACCGGAGGTCTTTCTTCGTTAATATTAAAAAAACTGTTGCATACAAAAATATGAAAATCGGTAGTGTTATAGAAAAATGTTTGATAAACACGCTGATGCAGACAGTTGTCAAATCGAAGAATTATTTTAAGAGATATTTAATGCCAAAGTTGGACAAAATCGTTCCATTAAAAAAGTTTTATAGGAGCAAAAACTGTACGTAGGAATTTAATCATTTTTAGATCATTTTATGCGTCAGAATTTCCCGGTGTGCAGATTGCAGTTAGTTTTTTAATTTGAATAATTTTTCGAGGTTTTATTTCTATTTTAAATTCAAATTTTCAGCATTTCGAGAGATATTTTTTACAAATTTTAGAAAATTGTATTAATTTAAACTGTTGCCAACTGTATAATCAGCGAAAACAGTAATGTTTGCTTCAAATTAAAAATTTATTTTACACGTGACTATTATAAACAAAAAATATAAAAAGCAGGAACTCATTGAAAATTACGTCATAAAACTATAGTTACACGTGAATTTTAAATGAGAAAGAATATTGTAAAATAATAAATTCAGTAACATGCGTTAGAAGTCCTGAATAGGAGAATTTACGTCATATTACACTTATTACGTAAAATGAACAAAAAATAATATTGCAAAACAATTTTAATTTAAAAATTGCGCGAGACATTTACTTGACATTTTAAGATGATCCTAATATTTCATTTCTAACAAAAGTATTTTGACGTGAATATTAAAAAGAGAAAGAAAAGTTTGGTGAAAATTACGTCAGAATATAATTGTCAGATTCAAATTATAATTCAATCTTCCGAAATCTTTTTAAAGGCGATCAAATTAGCGTGCTGTTAGAGTCTGCGGTGTCTGAACGGGGGTTGACGAGCGTAGCTCGTAGGGGGCAGAGCCCCCTAGTTTTTTAAAAAAATCGAAACTTTGGCCGGGAAAATCCCTTGGATAATAGCTATCCCAAAATTAGTTTCGACCACTTCCGAAACTGTAAAACACATTAATTAAATTTGACGCGAGAAGGAAGAGAATATACAATTTCACTTACGAAATCGTTTTGCTCTTTCCCTTTTATAATCAATGCTGCGATAGAGGAAAAAGATCTCACATTGCACCATATAACTTTCCCTACTTCCATATCGATATCGAGGTTTCTTAACCTTAGGGTCATGATCTAATTTCGACCAGCTTTTCAATGACTCAGAGAAGAGTTCTTAGATGAAAAGGCCACTATTTTTATAAAGTCTTGCGCAAGGTAGTGAAGATTGCGTATTAGTTATACAAAGATAGTTTGCCAAAAATAGATTTTCACTGTCACCTGAGACGAAACGTGATGCATTGCTCAGTTACTTACAAGGAAACTTTTTAAAGTGGGAAATTGTTACTTATTTTGTAACATTTTACTTAAAAATTACGATAATTATTTCATAATAAAAACTACTGCTTTAAACACTAAAGACAAAAATTTTATTTGTGACAACCAGTGCTTAATTTGCACCGGAGCTCAGCTCCGGTACTTCTTTGCTTTGAGTGATTTTTAAATATGGGTCCGAATTCACCGGAGCTCATAAATACAGCACTCCGGAGGCCTGCGGAACTGCGCTTCCGAAATAACGAAGCCAAAATTATATTTTCCTGTTCCTCTCATCTCCAATCCTTAGCGGTAAACCCTACCAACTCTCTTACATATAAATTCGTGTGACGTAGTGTGTCACACACATAGCAGCATATTTCTATTTAGCGCTCGCAAATGTAGACTCAATGGTTTTTCTGCCTGAATGGCGACGAGGAATGTCAGAATTAACTGCAAATATGTGTGCTGTTTTTACTCGTGGTCGTGTAATGTTTACTCGCTGCTTTTTGTTTGTGTTTGTAAAATATTCTTATTGATCAATTTTTTAGCTCCACGCGGTGCTTAATTTGCACTGAAGCTCAAAGAAACGCAGCTTCATCAGTATTTCTTTATTTTTAGTGAATATTTAAATATTAGTCGGAAACCATCAGATTTTATAATCAATCATGTGTGTTGAGGTTTGCTAGATGATACAGAGAATCCTTGGTGAATAGGATTTTCTGAAAATTCCCCACTCCTGATTTTAATCTTTTTGCTCTGTTCATTTATTCGATTTCGTTATATATATAAATGAATATGGTTATAGTCAAAATATATTTTTAAAAATTGCAGAAAAAGAAATTGCTTTAAATTTCATTAATAATGTATGAAATATGCAGGTGGAAGGAACAGGAAGGGAGCGAATTGCACTAAGGTTCTTATTACTGCAGAAAATTAGAGCTCCGGTACTTTATTTTAGAAATTAAGTCCTGGTAACCTATCACTTTTAATAATAATAATTAAAAAAACCCCATATAAACCTCTTAGTAGAACATCTCGCGTTTAATCTTTAATAATCCTTTCAATAAAAATGAAATAAATATATGGAGTAAAGAAAAACATGTATAGCGACTATGTTTCAGTCGACCATTTACCTAGAAGACATCCATGCCTGCGAATTGATGTGAGATGTATCTGCGTAGATTGCTGCAAAAATTAATAGACTCACTATAAAACAAACAACTTATATTGAAACTTGAAGATTACAACGTGAACATTTTTCGCTTGCGACCAAGGCATCAGCTGCACAAAACTGACCGAAGGTACGGTTACAAGAGATCATCTATATGGCAAGTTGAGTTGATACACTGCTAGTACAAGACAAAAAGTCAGTTAAACTGGCAGTTAAAAAGTTTGCATCTAGGTTACAGTTCAAATGTAAATTCTTGTGTGTACACAGTTGCACAGTCATAGTTAAACCGATACAGTATTCCCCCCTCCAAGTACCACAGGTTGTGACAACATCACATATAGCGAGGATTAAACATCACAGTTCTTCCAGAACGGGTAGTTTTGGTGGTAGGCAATGATGGTGCAACCTCTGTAGATTTTGGATTACTAGACCGAGTTGGCAGGTTTTTTGAATTGGCAGCTGGAGCCGTAGATGTTGTGTCCTCCAGAATGAGGAAGGCAGGCTTGATGCGGTCAATACTTATTACCGCTTCTTTCCCTTTTATGAGCACAGTAAAACACTTAGCACTGCGTTTGATAATGAGAAAGGGACCATTATATGGCTATGTCAATGGTGCTTTTACCGTGTTATTGCGTACCAAGACATGTGTGCATGTCTCCAGTGAAAGATGCACAAAGGGAGTTTTCCTGTTATGAGCTGATATTGGGACCGGAGTTAACTGGGGCATAGTGTCACACAGGTGCTGGAGGAAAGTTTCAGGGTCGGTGGAAGACAGTTCTGTGGGATTGGAAGGTTGCACAAATTCAGCGGGTAAAGAAAGTGTTGTGCCATACAGCATCTCGGCGCAAGTACCCTTGAGGCCTTCCTTGAATGAGGAACGAATGCCTAGAAGTACAATGGGCAAGGACTCTGTTCATTGTGCGTGGTTATGGCATTTCAGGGCTTGCTTCAGAGTACGGTGGAACCGTTCCACAAGGCCATTACTAGCTGGGTGGTATGGAGACGTCCTGATGCGGTGAATTCCTAAAATCTTTCTTAGGGAAGAAAACAGGAGGGACTCAAATTGGCGTCCCTGGTCAGTGGTCAAAATTTTTGGAACACCAAACCTTGCAATCCAGTTGTTGACGAATGTTTTGGCAATGGTGCCGGCAGTAATGTCCTGTACTGGAATTGCTTCTGGCTAGCGAGAAAAACGGTCTACAAATGTAACTAGATAAGTATATCCATCTGATGGAGGTAACTGTCCCACTATATCAAGATGAACATGTTCAAATCGTCGAGAGGGTACACCGAACTGCTGCAAAGGACTGTGAGTGTGTCGAAAGACTTTGGATCTTTGACAACTAATGCAAGAACGTCCCCATTCAGCAATGTCCTTGAGCATGGAAGGCCAGACAAATCTGCTTTGAATCAGCTTTTTAGTAGCTCGGATACCAGGATTCGAAAGGTTGTGCAGTGAATTGAAGAAGGCGTCGAAAGTCAGCGGGAACGTAAGGCACAGTAACGGTACTGGTATCACAAATAATGTCTGTTGCTGAATTCCTTCGTAGAGTCTTTAAGTTTAAAGATGACGATGTGTTAGATAACAGATTCTGGAGTTCGACATCGTTGGTTTGTGCTCGAGCCATATCATCAAGGTTAAGTGCTGGAATGTGGATGTCATTGATGCGGGAGAGTGCATCAGCAACGATATTGTCTTTGCCAGATATATGTCTGATATCAGTGCTGAATTGTGAGATATAGTCGAGATGTAGAAGTTGCCTTGGAGAACAAGAATCTGAGATATTTGAAAAGGCTAAAATTAAGGGGCGGTGGTCAGTAAAATGATAAAGGTTTGACCTTCTAAATTATGACGAAAATGTTTAACTGAGGAGTATATTGCCAGCAGTTCCCTATCATAAGTACTATAATTTTTTTCAGGAGAAAACAGTTTTCCAGAAAAAAATGCGAGCGGTTTATAACCATCGGTAGTGATTGTATGTAATGCAGCTCCAATGGCTATGTCAAAAGCATCAACCATTAAGGCCAGCTGTTGGTTGGCTGCTTGAAAATTTAGAGTTGCTGCATTTGAGAGATCGATTTTACACTTTTCAAAGGAAGCAAGAGCAAGATCGTTCCATGGAATTTGACGATTATCTTTCTTCTTAGAATCTTTCAAAAACTCATGTAAGGGGGCCTGTATGGTTTCAGCTTTAGGAAGGAAACGGCGATAGAAATTTAACATTGCGAGGAAGCGCTTGAGTTCAGCTACAGTTTCCGGTTTGGGGAACTCTGCAATGGTTTGCACTTTTTTGGAAGGGGTTTTACACCTGCAGGAGTTATAAGGCATCCAAGGAAAGCAACAGATGATTCTCCAAGCACACACTTAGTGGGGTTGAGTTTCAAACCATGCTGAGCCAAGCGGCTAAAGACCTGCTGAAGGTGCTGCTTTTGCTCTTCAGCGTTGGTAGAAGCAACAAGCACGTCATCAAAATATGGCACACAAAAATCCAGGCCACATAAGACTTGATGGATATAGCGCTGAAATGTTTGACCCGAATTACGTAAGCCAAATGTCATAAAGACGTATTCAAAAAGGCCAAACGGGATCGTCACCGCAGTTTTTGGGATATCCTGTGGGTTAACTGGTATCTAAAGGTTGAGCCCTTGTTATATCAATGGTAGAAAATATTTTTTTAAACAAACCTAAGTACAGTCCTGTATGTGAGGAACAGGGTATCTGTCAGGAGTTCTGATTGCATTCAGGCGACGATAGTCGCCACAGGGACGCCAATCACCATTTGGTTTTTTGACCATATGGAGAGGGCTAGCCCATGGACTTTTTGAAGGTCGAATAATCTCTTGCGACATTAAAAAATCAAATTCTTGACGTGCAACATGAAGCAAATATGGGGATAAACGCGATTGGCTTGGAAAACACAGGAGGGCCACTAGTCTCGATGTGAAGGTGAATATGGGATAATTCTGAGCAATTAATTGGTTGAGAAGGATTAGTAAGTTCCGGAAACTCACCGAGAATTTTATCGAATTCAGAGTTACCAAGAAGTATAGATATGCCAGTCGAAATGTTACTGATGGCAGGCGGTTTTCCTTTAGATGAAAGTTTAGTTTTGTTGTTGATGAGGGAATTGTTTTTAACGTCAATGAGGAGATCAAAGTATTTAAGAAAATCGACACCGATAATTGGTTGAGAGACGTCAGCTATCACAAAAGACCAGGTAAACTCGCGACGCAAGTTAAGGTCAATTTTAAGAGTTTTGGTTCCAAAAGTGGATATTTTTGTTCCGTTTGCAGCGAAAAGAACTAGGTCCTCTTTAATAGTAGCGTTTTGAAATCGTGATTTTGGCAGGACAGAAATATCGGCACCAGTGTCGATTAAAAATTTAAAATTGGATGATGGATCGGCCAAAACAATACGATTTATGTGGCGACTGTGGGCATGGCTAGTAGACAATCGTCTCTCTAGTTTCCCGCTGATCCAAAAGAGCAGGGAAGTTTGCATTTTCGGGCATGCGCACCAAAATTAATTTGGTAAGAACATAAGTTGTTAGTTGGCTCTTTATAATTACGTTCTCGACCGCGAGAACGGCTACGCGGTCTGCCAGTTTGGTTGTTTGGTGAATGCTGAAAAAGACGTCGATGGACTAATAGGGATAGTTCATTCACTTGTTGGGTGAGTTGTGCTAATTGTTGTTCGAGAGGGTTAGGGGGGTAGATGAGGCGGCATTTATTCCATTATGGCTGTGGCTGGCTAGGTCATGAATTTTGTCTGCCACAGTAGTTAATTTACTCAAATCTTCATTTAATGCAGCAAGGACACTTTGAGTATTTGTAGGCAGTTGGGCAAGCCAAAGGGACTTAAGCAAAGGTTCACCAACGGAATTGCCAGCCAATGAACGCATCCGTGTGAGGAGTTCTGAAGGACGCTGGTCGCCTAATTCAAGTCACTGTAAAAGCGTTTGGATTTTTGAAGCTTCGCTTTCTGTATGAGCAGTAATAATTCTGTTTTTAAGGGTGTCGTATTGATCACTGCCTGGGGGATTCATTACCAGATCACTGACCGTATTAAGAATGTCGGACTCTATGGCTGCAACCACATGATTAAATTTAGTGGCGTCAACAGTAATGTTGGCAATCGAAAATTGTGCTTCTAACTGTCTAAACCATAGGGAAGGATTATTTTTCCAGAAGGGTGGTGGTTTGATAGATACCCTAGAAATTTGCATATCGCCAGGATCGGGTGGAAGCATGGCAGCTAAAAAATTCAGTGCAAGCTATTAAAAAAATGTGTGTGAAAAATTTAAATTATTAAAAACAAAAATAAATATGCACAAAAAATATGAATGATATATATATGTACAAGATAATAGCGAGAAATCGATACGAGACAATTGACTCGTTGTGTAAGATTCACTAAAAAATTGAATCGAGTAACTGAATCATGAAAACGGGTAGAATAAATATCAAATACGGTACGTTGGAGTGCAAATATAAATACAGACGGTACATATACAAAAAACACAAAAAGGTTGACGAACTACAATATGTTACACTCTGAAAAATATGGCGATGCACAAAGAATCGGAAATTGCATTGTGAATACGTAGCGATATTACGCTACGAAATACGAGAGGTTTGATTAAAAAAAACGAAAATATTAATTACATAATCAGTATACTTGCATTTACAATATTTCGGAACTGCCGGCAATACATTAGAGTGGGAAAGAGAAAAGTTACTTTTTTTTTATAACTTACCGAAAACGAAAAACCACGTGGACGTCACAACTTCGACATAACGAGTACACTGTCTTTCGAAATAGTAACGTTCAAAGTTGACATTACGAGCGTACTAAGCCGGCTATGAGTAACATCACTATAGACTAGAAACTGCGACGATATATTTTCATTGACCATGAAACGAGCGAGAAGCACATGGGAGGTACGTGTTCATATCATATAAGTGGGTCACCAGTTATAGCGACTACGTTTCAGTCGACCATTTACCTAGCAGACATCCATGCCTGCGAATTGATGTGAGATGTATCTGCGTAGATTGCTGTAAAAATTAATAGATTCACTATAAAACAAACAACTCATATTAAAACTTGAAGATTACAACGTGAACATTTTTCGCTTGCGACCAAGGCAGCGGCTACACAAAACTGACTGAAGGTACGGTTACAGGAGATCCTCTATATGACAAGTTGAGTTGATACACTACTACTACAAGACAAAAAGTCAGTTAAACTGGCAGTTAAAAAGTTTGCATCTAGGTTACAGTTCAAATGTAAATTCTTGTGTGTACACAGTTGCACAGTCATAGGTAACCCGCTACACATGTCTTGTCTATTCAAGAATTCACCTGTTAATGAAATTATTTATTGTCATGCGACTTTACTTTCATTCCCTCTTATTGCACGTCAGTAATCCTCAACATTTCTAAGACTTGTACGAATAATATGTTTACTGATTATATCATAACTCTAATTCTTAGTCATTTTATCTGCCTCCAGATGTACACTGCTCAAAAAAATTAGGAGAGCAAGCAAAAAAGTGGAGAGAACAGTGCAAGACAGCCATGTATGGGCATAAAATGAATAGTACACATGCATCAATGCGCAATACAGAAAAAAAGACGCTAAATTTTTTTATGGGAGTTTTTATTCTTTGAAAAGATGGAAAGAACATGAAAAGATGGTTTAAGGCAACAATTTGGTTACATGTAAATGATAAAAAAAAAAAGTATTGTTTAGAAATGATGCAAGATTTTCAATATGGTATGTGGTCTCCTCGAACAGCTAAGACTGCTGTACACGTGTTTTCCATGGATGCGATGATGTTATCGATAAGACATTGGGGAATACTGTCCCACTGCTCAAGAATTACAATCTCCAAGTCCCGGAAAATAAAAGGAGGCCTTGGTATCGCAGCAATGCATCGTCTGAGTATCTCCCAAACATGTTCGATCGGATTCAGGTCATGAGAACATGCTGGTCATTCCATACGCTGTATTGTTTCAGCTTCAAGCATGTTTTCCACATGACGAGCTGTATGAGATCTAACATTATCATGCATGGAAAAAAAGAAATCACTAATTGCTGCAACATAAAATACGACACGAGGTCTCAGTATCTCGTCTGTATAGCTTCGGACCGTCAAAGTGCCATTCCGAACGATATGCAGACCCGTATGCCCACCTATGCTGATCCCAGCCCATAGCATCAACCCACTTCGTCTGTAATGTGATCTTTCACGAACGAATAGGGGATTATTTTGAGTGCCTCTTTCTCTCCATGCCAAAACACATCAGATGGTACCTGCAGACTGAATCGGGACTCGTCTGTAAACAGAATTTGACTCCAACAGCATTGCCTCCAAATTCGATGTTCAGTTGCCTACCTTCTTTGAGCCGCACAGCTGTTTGAGATCAACGGAATATAGACCATTGACTTACGTGCATAGAGACCACCCTGATGAAGCCTATTTTGGGCTGTTTGGTGGGCATCCTTCGTCTTGTGGCCAAGAACAACTGTGTTTGTAGCAGAGTAACATTGCCCGTTCCGTCTCGACGAGCTGTTAACAGGATATATCGGTCATCAGTTTCTGTGGTAGCAAATGGCCAAACTTGCCCTTGTCAATGTCTACCATTCCATGTGTCTTGGAATCGATACCACAGCCTTGCATTGACACTTCTTGCGACGCCAACAGCGTCCCGCTACACTTCATTGTATTTCCACAGATTCAATTGTTCCGATAACACGCCAAACGATGGATTCCGTTAAATCACATTGTTGTGACATTTTCAAGTCACCTTTTCTCAAAACACAAGCTGAGCAATTGAATTTTACAACTGAGACAGTGAAACAGACGTTTCTGCAAAATTGCGATTTCTGCACTTATCTCCTTTTTCTAGTTTTTGATGCCATAAACTTTAATTTGCATGTGGAGTTTTTTTACCCATTTTCTACTCCACTTTCAATTATGGATGTTTTATTTTACTTTACTTATCGGTGTAAATATTTGCGTAATTTTGTTAAAACCATGTGCTCTTCTAATTGTTTTGAGCAGTGTATTTAAGTATCTGGTTTCAATCCCTTCTTTCGTTCTTTCATCTTTTACAAAATGATGTTTTCTGTATGCCCATAGCCAGGGAAGAGGTGTATGCCCTGGGTGCCCGGGCACTCCCTCCCCGCTCGCACACACACAAGCAGAAATATTTTTAAAAGATCAAAATCCAAAAAAAAAAAAAAAAAAAAAAAAAAAAAAAAAAAAATATAAGAAGGAGGAGGAGAAATGAAAGCAGAGTTAGTTTAATTATATTAAATGTAAATTTCCAACTGGGCGAAAAACGTCCGGACCAGGGTTCGAACCAGGGATCTCCTGGCTGAAGCCGCCAGTGCTCTACCATCTGAGCTATCCCGGACGAATCTGGTGGAACTTTTTCACCCAGCTAACCTTGATGATTATAGCATCACGTCTGAAACCTGGTTCAGCTCAACAGAATAAATCAAAGGCAATGAAACTCCAGAAAACGCTGGATACGTAATTAGAATAATTACGTATTAGAATAATTCTGTTAAATTTAATCTAGTGTTAGTTTAATTACTTTAGAAAGTTAGTTTAGTCCAGAAAAATGAAAAACACAAGTTTTGAGAAAAATGTGATAAAAGAAAACTTTGAAGAGACCAAATATTCTTTTCTTTTCGTTTTAAGATAATTATGTTATCGTCATCGTTTTTAGATCTAGAATATTTACTAGAATTTGTATTAGCAATGGTAGGTCAAAAAGTTGCATTTAAAATACCACTTTGCAGTCTTTTATTTTCGGGAGATTTTTTTGACAGCGTTCTTTCCTTTACATTTTTAGGCAAATTCATGAGAAAGTGTATCTTTGCTTTCGTGGTCTAAAGTCTCGAAAGAATCAGAAAAAATTGTCATGAAAAGGAATTAAGATGTGAAAAAATTTTGACCCATGCAATTAGCCAAGGGCAAGGAGTGCCCCTCCTCCTCCTCCTCCTCCTCCCCATTCATGCACACACATATGTAGAGTTATAAGATATCCCTATTTTAAAAAGTTTTACATGTTTCTGGCGGGATTTAGTTGTAATCTAACAAAGGCTATTTTAAATTGTAAATATGGAATTTGACATACGACATGATTTGAATTACCTTTTTAAACGAACAATCGCAACTTAATTACAATAATAAAAAATGAATTGGCAAACTAGTCACAGGCCACAGCGATGAAATATTATTCGATGCAGAATCAGAGTATAAACTTCTGATACGGATAACTTTTTTTTGTAGTTCGACCACCCTTGTCCCTCTGGAGGTGAGTGGGCTGCAAAAACAAATCTCTGACTCTTTCATGGCTTTAGATTTTAGAAGATAAATTTTTGGCAAGATAACTTTCTAAGGTTTTTAACTTTCTGTTCTTTTTAACATCAATCGGATATGTTTTTTAATTGCCTCCGTTCCTTTTTGAATGCGCTAAAATTTATAATCAGTTTTGATCCTATACTTATTATAATCAATAATTTTTAATTCTTAGGAAATAAGATTAAAGGCAAAAAAAAAAAAAAAAAAAAAACATATTTATCTAAATATGTATTCATACGATCAAATGAAAGACCGGACACATGGGGAAGGAAAGGATGGAATGCTCCAAGAAATTGAGAAATAAAATACCGCAGTATATCATGCGCAGCAATAATTATATACATATATAAAAAATAGTACAAAAAAGATAATGTGTGATGTCTCCGCACGCGTTTATTTTATATTTATGACTAAATAAAAAAGCAAAATCGAAATGCTTAACAGAATAGATATGACCGATCGACCGAAGCAGTGATATTTATGGGTGCAGTCTAAAATATATCCCTTATTATATTATATTTTATATGTATTCAATTTGTTTTTCTTTGTCCCATTTTTTTCCCGAAACGATGATATCATCCTATAAGGCAGTTGAAATATGATTGTTAATTTTTTCTCGCACTTGCCATTTGCTATCTTCGATCATTCAATACCGTAACTTTGATGGAATAAATGAGATGCTATTCTGGCTTGACTAATGCAGATATTTTTTTTATCGTTAATTTTTCTTTAAAAGTTTAAACCTGCATCTAAAAAATATTAGATTGATATGCGAAACTCTCGCGCGGTCCACTGATATATAATTTTATTTCAGATGTCAACTTCCCCTTTCTTATGTAGGGGAAAGTAGGGTAATGACGCTCAGAAGGGTAATCCCGCTCACCCAATATCTCTAAACAGAATAGAATTGAAAACGTGCGATCGGTACCGGCACCTTGGGAATTTCATCGTAAGTTCCCAGTAAAAATATAGTGACCGTCGGAAGGAAAGTATTTTTGTGTCCTCACGTTATTAGTTTGCAGTTGTTTTATTATAAAATTCTACAACAACTAACTTGAAGGTAATTGTACACACTTATTTTCAAATATTAATTTACTCATTATGTCTACAAAATATATACATTTAGCTGTACTTTCATGCTTTTATTTATTTTTGTAGAGCGTTGTTACGCCAATTATAATGCTTTAAAACCCAACATGGCGATAACGGGTAATAGAGCTCGCGTGGAATTCCAGAAGTGTTACCAGTGTGTAACTTTATTTAAATTTAAATTTATTGGTAAACACCACTTTTTTGAAATGGTAAAATTTCCGTATTTTCGACTTAATTAATATGTCATTAATCAAGGAGAATTTTACGATTTAAAAAAAATGGTGAAAATCAAAAAAACCTAAATTAAAAAAAAAAAAAAAAAGTAGCCCACTGTATGTGTATCACAATATGTGTGCACAATATGTGAAAGTGGTCACAAAAAGTCTGCAGTGGTGTGAACAGCCCACGCAACTACATATATGACTTATGATCTTACTTAAATGTTGTATTCAAACTCTGAGCGCAATTACCCTACCATGTCGGGCATTACCGCTCAATCGATGGTTATTTAAATAAAACGATAAAAAAAAATTCCTTAAACTTTTATGCAAATTAGTTTATTGCAAATTGTTCCTTATGCTTTGGAGTTATACTTCGTTAATAAAATATTGATTTTTTTGCCTAAATTTAACTAGATACTCATGTTTTTCCTTAAGTGAGCGCCATTCCCGTACTTTCCCCTACAGTCATGGGAAAATAAAGCAAACCCCTACTAGCTCTGCAACTAATTATAATAGAAAAAGTTACTGGAACCAAACGATTGGGTTGGGTTGGGTTGATTGTTGACGGCCAATTATCTACACGAGGGATATAGGCCCTAGGGGGAGTGCCTTCCGTGGAGGTCTTTCGAAGGGAACCTAATCCGTATTAACGCATGGAAATCCATGGTTCGAAGAAAACCACGAAAACTCCGAACGATTAGGCCGACGGGCGCGATTGGGTCCGAACCCAGCACTTCCCGTCTACCAGCTTCGAGAGCAGAACCTCTCAGCCACTGGTGGGGCTCCAAACGATTGGAAATAAAGTCTACTTTTAAATGATGTATATAAAATTTGCTTAGAGGGCCATCTACAAGTCAAAACCAGACCAAACTTTGTTTTTCTTTAATAACAACAAACCGATTTTGACAATATATTTTAAATCTTCGGTTAAAAATGGGCCTAGAAACGAAATTTCAAGTAATTTGGATGATAAGTTTTTGAATTATAAACATTCAAAATTTGGAGCTTCTAATGGGTCAATCCATTCCAAATCACCAAGGTGGTGTCGCTCGACATTTTTAATTTTCCCAATCTTTTAACCAAGTGTGCTTCATAGTTTTCTGAGTTTAAAAACATGTTTTTGTTTTTGTTTTTGCTTTTTTTTGATCATATAGTTTTTTGGAGGTGGCCAATTGTAACAAGCTACAGCCATTTTTGGGCGAAAAACATGTTTTACGGAAAATGCTGTAACTGCTTTATTTTTTCTACTTACTAAGATGAATTAAAAACTAAAATGTTTAGCATAAAATTGTCGACATTTTATGCAAGTATAAAATTTTCATTAGACTTAAGGATCTAGGCCAAAAACATGCTTAAAAACCGGGAAAAAAAGCTCAAACACCACAATTCGCTACCATTATTTTTTTATGAAGGAGATCAAACTTACCTTAAATATTTTTTTCTTACACAGACCTGTTGTAGGACTACTTATTTTTACGAATTTCAATCCTGAAAACCTTTTCTTTTTTTTGCACAGCTCATCAAAAACTGTGTTCTTTAGTTTCTTTTTGGTTATTTTCACTACTTAGGGGAAAGTAGGGTAATGCCACTCAACGGATAATCCCGCTCACTCAAATATCTCTAAACAGAATATAATTGAAAACGTGCTATCGGTATCAGCACATAGCGAAATTCATCGTAAGTTCCCAGTAAGGATATAGTAACCGTCGGAAGGGAAGTATTTTTGTGTCCTCACGTTATTAGTTTGCAGTTGTTTTATTATAAAACTAGCAAACCCCGCGGCTTTGCTCGCGTAATAGTTGAAATATGGCAAGTGATATTTGCATGACTATTTTTTATTAGAAGAACACTTTTGAAATAAATCAAAAATTACAAATTAAGCCACAGTTTGACTAAACTTCATTATAAAAGTGTAATAGGCAGAAATGAAATTTTAATTAATAAGAAGAACTAAAACTAATTCCAAATAAATGATAATTTTGAAAGTATTTTGAGACTTTTATGCTCATTTCATACGCTCATTTCAGTATTCATTTGAAGTTTTGAATTTTTTAGAAACCATCTTAACACATTTGCATCTTAAAATTAACCATCATGTCGAATTCCAAGCTTCTTATCTAACAGTCTACCATCTCTCTGGTGTTAGTGGCACCTACATAAAATGTCGAAATAGAGTTGAAATAGAATGTCTCGAAAAATATTGAAATAGAGACTGTCACCATTAATTTGCCAACATTAACCTAGAAATCGGTTGGTGTTTCCTAATATTCTATAGAAAACGGAATTTAGATGTTTTTAAAAGCTTTCTTGTTGTTCCTGCCAACCAGGTGGTAGTGACACTGGCATAAAATATAGCCCTTATAGGATCAGGGACTATCACTCTTGATTCGCACCAATAACTTCTGTAATCGGTTTATTATTTCCTGAGATTCCATGGAAATCGTAATTTAGGACTCTTTTAGAATGCTTTTCGCTCCTTCCCTTCGCTTCACCCCTTTTTAATATTGAATTTATTATCCACTATTCTTTGCGGACATTTATATTTCATAAGTAACTATCGTACTATATTTAAAGTTTCTAGCCTCTTCAGTACCGCAGAAATCGCAATTTAGAAAGTTTTTTTTTTGCTCCTGCAACCCTCGACATAAAATCTAGCTTATGTTTGAGCAGGTTCTATCACCATCAATTTGCAACCATTATGTTTGAAATCGGTTTCGTATTTCATACGATTGCGTAAAAACCGTAATTTAGAACGTTTATAGAACGCTTTTCGCTCACTTCATCCTTTTAAATTTGGAATTTTCTTACGACAATTCTTAGAAACCATTTGCATCTTTGAAATAATTACCATTCCAAATTTAAAATGTTAGAACCCCCTCAGTAACAAAAAAAAAAAAAAAAAAAAAAAAAAAAAACGCAATTTAGAACATTTTTTGCTCCTGTAACCCCCATGTGATACAGACAATAACGTAAAATATAGGCTATGATGGAGGGGGACTGTCACCATCAGTTTGAAACCATTACTTCTGAAACCGTTTTATATTTCCTGAGATTGCGTAGAAATCGTTATTTAGAACGTTTTTAGAACGCTTTTCGTTCGTTTTCACCCCTTTTAAATTTCAAAATTTTAAGGAACTTTTCTCAGAGAGTATTTACATCTCATAAGTAATTACCATGCCAAATTTGTAGTTGCTAGCCCCTTCAGTATCACAAAAATCACAATTTAGAACGTTTTTTAAAATGCATCAGCAAGGTGGTAGTGATGCCGACATGAAATAGATCCTATATTGGAGCTAGGGCTGTCATCATCAATTTCCAACAATTACTTTTGAAATAGGTTGGGTACTTTCTGAGATTGCGTAGAAATCGCCATTTAGAACGTTTTTTAGAACACTTTTCGCGCATTTTCACCCCTTTTAAATTCCGAATTTTTTAAGAAATGTTCTGGGAGATCATTTATATTTGATAAGTAACTACCATTCAAATTCCATGTATCTGGGCCTTTCGGTAACAAACAAATCGTAATTTCGAACGTTTTCTTGCTCCTGCACCCCTTTAGGGGTAGTGACACCGACATAAAATGTAGGCTATGTTGGAGCAAGGGTTGTCACCATCATTTTGACACGATTATTTTTTAAATCGGTTAGATACTTCCTGAAATTGCGTACAAATCGACATTTAGAACGTTTTTTTAGAACGCTTTCCGCGCATTTTCACCCCTTTTTAATTTCGATGTTTTTAAGAAATGTTCTTAGAGATCATTAGTATTTTATAAGTAATTACTATTCCAAATTTTATGTTTCTTGGCCCTTCAGTAACACAAAAATCGCAATTTCGAACGTTTTTTTTTTGCTCCTGCACCCTCTTTAGGGGTAATGGCACCGACATAAAATGTAGCCTATGTTGGAGCAAGGGTTGTCACCATCATTTTGACACCATTATTTTAAAAATCGGTTTGGTACTTTCTAAAATTGCGAAAAAACCGCAATTTAGAACGTTTTTTATAACGCTTTTCGCGCCTTTTCACTCCTTTTTAATTTCGATTTTTTTAAGAAATGTCCTTAAAGTTCATTAGTATCTTATAAGTAACTACCATTCTAAATTTCATGTTTCTAGGCCCTTCAGTAACCCAAAAATCGCATTTTTAGATCGTTTTTTGCTCCTGCACCTCCGTTTGGCCAGTAGCACGGACATAAGATATAGCCTATGTTCTAAGTCGGACTAACACCATCATTTTGATACCATTACTTTTGGAATCGGTTCGGTAGTTCCAGACTTACCTCCTACAAATGAACAATTTTTACCTCTTTATAATATGAGTACAGATGAGCACAGATTGTACAACATCTAACTTGAAGGTAAGTGTACATTCTTATTTTCGAATGTTAATTCACTCATTATGTCTACAAAATATATACATTTAGCTGTACGTTCATGCTTTTACTTATTTTTGTAGTGCGCTGTTACGCCAAATATAATGCATTAAAATCCAACATGGCTATGAAGGGTAATGGCGCTCACGCGGAATTCCAGAAGCAGTTTTTCCAGTGTGCTACTTTTTTTAAATTCTAATTTCTTGATTAACACCACTTTTTTATATGTCATTAAACAAGGCGAATTTTACGATTTCAAAAAATTGGGAATAATAAAAAAAAACACCTGAATTAAAAAAAAAAAGTAGCCCACTGGTAACACTGTCCAGAAGTGCTACAGGATGAAAACCACGAACAAATGCTTTGCTCTTTAACCCTTTCCGGCATGGTGGGTCGTAGTTTCGTTGCCCAATATGTGGAAAGTGGTCGCATAAAGTCTTGTGTTGTGTGAATAGCTCACACAACTACATACAGCACTTTTCTCGTAATTAAATGTTGTATTCAAATTTTGAGCGCCATTACTCTACCATGTCGGGCATTACAGCTCAATCAATGGTTAATTAAATAAAACGATTTTAAAAAATTTCCTAAAACTTTTATGCAAATTAGTTGATTGCAAACTGTTCCTATGCTTTGGACTTATACTGCGTTAATAAAATATGGATTTTTTTTTGTGTGTAAATTTGACTAGCTATCCATGCTTTCCCTTAAGTGAGCAGCATTACCCTACTTTCCCCTAATATCTCAAAAGGAACTGACTAAAAAATTCTGAAAACGTAGGTTAATAAACATCTTTGTAATAGAATGTTAAATTGTAAGCTTTATGTTTCAGACTTGACTGGTTTTGAATAACAGTTCAGTAAAAATGCACTCCCCCCCCCCCCTCATTTTCCTTTTTGTTTTGTTCCAGATACATGGCATTACGGATACTTTTTGCTTAAGTACGTTCAAATTGACTATAAAAACACATTTTACGCATGCTTAGTTAAATAAGACAGTCGCACCTTTTCAAAACTTTCTTGAAAGGGGAGAGGGGGGGGGGTGGTCTTTTGATTTTATTTCGCACAGCTGAGGAGCACCTGATACAGTTTTATTCTGACATGTTTTTGAAATTAGCCTAAGTACTCGCTAAGAGGTTTCATCGCTTCACGAGTCTCGCTAAAGAATTTTTTTTAAATATCTCGTTTGCATACGCCACTGCCCCTTGCCTTTTACGAGATATTTTATAAAATTTCTTTAGCGAGGAGTGTTTTATCTTGTGAAGTGAAGTAACCTCTTAGCCAGTACTTAGACTAATTTCAAAAACATGTCAGAATAAAACTGTATCAGCAGATGCTCCTCAGCTGTGCGAAATAAAATCAAAAGACCCCACCCCCCCTTTCAAGAAAGTTTTGGAAAGGTGTCACTGCCCTATTTAAATAAGCAATAATGCGTAAAATGTGTTTTTATAGTCAATTTGGACGTACCTAAACAAAAAGTACCTGTAATATGCTATGTATCTAGAACAAAACAAACAGGAAAATGAGGTGGGGGGGGAGGGGGGATCATTTTTAGTGAACTGTCATTCAAAAACCAGTCTAGTCTCAAACATAAAGTTTACAATTTAACTTTATATTGCAAAGACGTTTATTACCCTACGTTTTAAGAATTTTTTAGTCAGTCCCTTTTGAGATATTAAATAGTGAAAATTGCCAAAAAGAGACTTAACACAGTTTTTGATGAGCTGTACAAAAAAAGGAAAAGGTTTTCAGGATTGAAATTCGTGGAAATAAGTAGTCATATAACATGCCTGTGTAAGAAAAAAAATATTTAAGGTGAGTCTGATCTTCATAAAAAATAATAGCAGCGAAATGTGGCGTTTGACCTTTTTTTTCTCCGGTTTTTAAGCATGGTTTTGGTCTAGATCCTTAAGTCTAATGAAAATTTTATAATTGCATAAAATGTCGAAAATTTTATAATTGCATAAAATGTCGAAAATTTAATGCTAAACATTTTGGTTTCTGATTCATCTCGATAGGTAGAAAAAATAAAGCAGTTACAGCATTATCCGTAAAACACGTTTTTCGCCCAAAAATGGCTATGTAGCTTGTTAAAATTGGCCACCACAAAAAAATTTTATGAACAAAAATATTTTAATCATGTTTTGAAACTCAGAAAACTATGAACAACACTTAGGGAAGATTAAAAATGTCGAGCGACACCACCTTGGTGATTTGGAATGGATTGACCCTAATGTTAAATTACATTTTCATATTTTTATTAATATCTCCTGAAATTACTATTCTAATGTGATAGTTTTGTGTGGCTTATTTACACTACTAAAAAACAAAAACATTAATGCATTGAATTTGTAATTTTAAAAATTTTATAATATGAATTATGAAATTAATATTCGAAAAAAATATGAATTGCAACCTACAATTTTTTTTGATAGATTTGTACTTATTATGTCCTGCTTTATGCGCATTCTCAATTTCAAATTTTTCTTCTAAGTACATAGTTTGTTTTCGAATTATGATTTAAAAACGTCAAAATGGTAGTTTAAGGGGCCGTCTATGATGTGCAGAAAAGTATAATTTGGTAAAAATATATTTTACTCGCTTTATTGAAATATTTAGGTTGGGAATAGTCGAAACATACACTGACCTCGAAAAGTTAATGTACAGGGACTGGATGCTTTCGATTGCACACGTTTTGTCGAATATCTACCAACATTATTAGCGAATTGTTCTTGAACTCTAGGATGTAAAGAACATGTTTGATTTTATATTTCTCGGTGAAGATTTATTGGGGGGTACAATTAGGGGGCTAATAATAAATTTAATAATAAAACAATATTTGCGATCACCTATGTAACAGAAAAGGTTGGAAATGGTTTGTCACTGTGGTAAATGACTATTTGGGTCCTGTTCAACGTTTGTATGCATTTGTGTAAAGCATAGCACTCATATTCGTGAACATGTTAACGTTTTCGTGAAAAATTCAAAAGTTTTTTGTTTATAGCATGCAGAGTTTTCAACCCAAATTTAACACAACTTTCCAAACACTTACAAAGAACAGTAGCAACAGTATACTGCAATTAAAACATGAATATATTGAATATTTGATGAGATATGGGCATTTGTATGAAACAATTTTTAACTGCGCATGCGTGGAAGATCCTAAAATTTTTATTATATAATTTGGTAGCCAGCTATTTAGGTCAACTTATATAAAAAGTCCAGTCAAATATCGCGAAAATTCACAAAGATAGGGCCGATATAGTGAGTTGCTTCCTAAAAATAGCTTTATTATAAGAGATTTTCCACAACTTTTCAATCAGCTCACTTTATCTTTCTAAGTTTTCACAACATTTGACTGAACTTTTTATAGAAGTTGGCCCAAAATACTGAGTACCAAATTATGAAATAAAAATTTTGAAATCTTCCGCGTATGCGCAGTTAAAAATTATTTCATAAAAACGCCCATATCTCATCAAATATTCAAATATTCATGTTTTAATTGCAGTATACTGTTGCTACTATTCTTTGGCAAGTTTTCTGAAAGCTGTGTTAAATTTGGTTAAAAACTCTGTATGCTATACACAAAAAACTTTTGAATTTTTCACAAAAACGTTAACAAACATCTTCACGAATATGAGTGCTATGCTTACACAAATGTATACAAACGTTGAACAGGACCCAAATAGTCATTTACCACAGCAACAAACCATTTCCAGTTACATAGGTGATCGCAAATCTATATATATATAAGCCGTTCTCTGTGTGTATGTCCTTTATACAAATCTTTAATTTTTGACCGTTTTGCACGAAACTTGCTGTACATAGGCTTTAGAACGTGGAATAGATCCCTGTCACCTTTAAACAATCCTCAGACCAATATTTATCCCTTTTTTTCTATCATCTTTCATAATTTAACATTATAGAAATATCTCATTTTAAATTTTCAAATTCAATAGCTTCTTTCCTGTTGCCACACATCTAAAAAACTGCTCAATAATTAAAAAAAATTTGATAACTCGAGTACTTTGTTTTATTAGCCAATAAAAATTCAGACTCGACTGCTATATTTTTACATTTTTGAAATCGACGTCATTCTAATCAGAAAATGCACATTTTTCATATATTTATGTAAAAACTTTAACTAAGCATGTTTTAAAATGACCTTAGAAGTACTTTAGTTGAATGTTAAAAAATCTATTTTAATGAAGTTGTTTCAATATCAAGAATCAAATAAGGAAATGATAATAGTAAAAAAAAAAAATCGTTATAGCTAGATATGACGTCAATGTCATCAATATAATTTCAAACTGGCTCTAAAAACTGGATGCTACAATTTATTCCCTATTTCTTTGTAATCTTTAATTATATCATTTAGATAAATGTTTTAATACCTGAAATGCAGTGATAACATTCTACGATTTGTATCGAATAGGGTTTTATAAAATACGATTTTTGTACGATTTATATTAAATAGAAATTATAGCTACTATTTTTTAGGGTAATCTTTTTTTCTTTTTTAAACAAAATTTCATGACTGACAGACTTTTTTGTTAGACGTTGAAATAATGGGATGCATGATGTTTAGAGATCAAATTGCAGTAAAAGCGTAATTTATGGTACGGTTAGGTTGTTGCCACCAACAATATGGTGCTAGGCGTTACTCATAGATATGTCTTTTCTTCATAATATTGCATTAATAGCAAACGGATATATCTTTCTTAATTGGGTTACAGGTATATTTAAAAATATATCCGTGATTGAAAATTAATTAAAAATGGATAAACAATCCGTAAATTGAGATAAGCTTTTCAAAAAAAAATTACTGAAAGTACTTTTTGTATTCTATTAGATTTTGGAATAATCAAATGTGCGATGTTTAAAGGTCAAATTGCAGTAAAAGTTAAATTTATCGTTGGGTTAGGTTATTGCCACCAACAATATGATGCTAGAGTTACTCATAGTTCATCAATGTCTTTACTTTATAATATTGCATTAAGAGCAAACAGGTATATCTTTCGTAATTGGGCTGCATGTAGGGATGAGATTTCCACGTTTTTGCACACCGGTATATTCTTAAAGAAAATGTTGTTCTGTTAAATCAAGAGAGTGTCCCGATTAAATAAAATATCATTTACTCTAACAAAATACTGGTGTGAAAAAATGCGGAAATCTTATCCCTCGCTGCATGCAAATCAAAAATATCCATGATTGAAAATTACTTTAAAATCCATTCACATGAAAAAATTGAGATACAATTTTCAAATAAATTTCATTTGACAGAAGCTTTTTCTATTCGACAGTGTGAAAAACGAAATTGTATGATGATCATAAGTTTAAAAAATTTTAGTAAAGGCAAAATTTATGGGTTAGGTCATTGCCGTCATCAGTATAATGTCACAATTGGCATTGTGTTTGTAGTTTATATATATATATTCTGAAGATGACTCAATGAAAGAGTCGAAACATGTAAATTTTTAATATTTTTAATGTTTTTTATTATTTAAATGACGCTTTTTAAGCAAATAATTGTACTTTAATATATGTTATGACATTTGTTTGGAATATACATTATTATGGTATAGTTAATAGTAGACGCAATTAAAACTATTTTACTTATATTTCTTATCGGTCTTTTAACGATTCGTGGACGGTAATGCGCCAATCTCAGATATTGTCACTGCCGTATTATTTCATTTTAATGTATTTTACCCGGGTGGACCATTATTATTGACACGAGCGAAGCCGGGTAGATCTGCTAGTATTATTATATTATTAAATTTATTATTAGCTCCCTAATTGTACCCACCGATATATCTTCACCGAGAAATATAAAATCAAGCATGTTCTTTACATCCTAGAAGTTCAAGAACAATTCGCCAATAATGTTGGTAGATATTCGACAAAACGTGTGCAATCGAAAGCATCCAGTCCCTGTACCAACTTTTGGATGCTTTTGGAAGTTTGGATTAACTTTTGGATGGTGTATTAAGCGAGTAAAATGGTGCTATTGGTAAGAAATATTACATTAATAGAAGTGACATATAGTCATTCTATAGCATATCAACAATCGTGTAAAAAACTTCAATTTGGATCTAGCCACTAAAATAAGCTCATTTTAAAATAATTAATTTCTCTGAAACTAATGGTACGGATTTCATGAAAATTTGTTTTTAGGCTAATGCAGGGTATAGTATTTATATTTGGTGACAAACTTGGGTATTGTTATTGAAAAGAAGTTTGGATTCATTTTGATATGTAGATGCCCCCCCCCCCCTAAGCAAATTTTATGTAGGAGAGACCGGGGCATGACGCCACTCGGAGTTATGTCGCCACCCCGCCCAGTTTAAAAACTAACGGCAGCTTGAGATAGTGAATGCGTCTGCACTATAGCGGCCAACAACAGAAACAGTGCTTAGAGTGAGAGTGATTTTGTTGTACTTCATTCGTTTGTTCTAGTGAACAATTTAGTTTTCCTCTAGTTTCTTCTTATTTTGGAGCTTCAAATGAGTAGGGGTAAACCCCTTTTATTGTAACATTAGGTACTTAAGATAATTTTACCCGTAATCTACATGCATTCGTCGACATTTTGATGCAAAATATGTTGAACAAGTTCGGTTCTTCTTTCGGCTTTGCTGAGGGATTTCCGCTATATTATCCTCTCGGGGTAATGCCTCCACCATTCCAAAAGGTGACTTTTGCAATTTGAGTTAAATTGTAAGCTTAGTACATTAATAAATCTAGCCTAAGGAACATGGTAATTATTCATTATTCTACTAAATTACATTGCTTTCTAAATATTTTCAGTAGGTTATGTGTTTCCTAGTATCAATTTTATGTATTTACTAGGTCATTAAAGAGTGGCGTCATTACCCGGTACGTTGGCGGAATTACTCCAGTATCCTGGATAATCTCGCCACTGTACAGAGGTTGAAAGATTTTTTTTTTTTTTAATCTTTGCTTACTTTGCATTTATAATTACGGTTAAATTTATACAGATGCTAAAGATGATGATTCAACTTTAGAATTTTTATTATTAAAAAATAAACATTTTTTTGAGGTGAAAAAATTTAAATTTTCTTAAGGTGTCGCCATCCGCCCCTCTCCCCCCGTCTGCCCTATATCATTTAAAAGTAGGCTTTACTTCTAATCGTTTGGTACCAGTAACTTTCTCCTACAATAAATTTTTGCAGAATTAGTAGAGGGTGTTTACTTTTTCCCCCACGACTGTGCATACGAAACGTACAACGATGGTATCATAAGGCAAGTTTTTCAACAGTTTTTTGACATAGTACAGTCAAATTTCGTTAAAACACACTGCTTGATTTTTAAAAAAATGCTGTTAATTAAAAATTAATGAAAAAAGTATCAGCAGAAATTTTCAAGGATAGCACTGCGAATTCCTTATATGGGTCCACTGGTCTTATACTAGTTTTGTTTTGGTATTAGACATGTTAATAAAAATACAAAAACCACAAAAATCAAATCTTTATAACATACTTTATTAAATTAGCTATTAAAAGTGACTAGAAAATATTTGTGCTTACAAAATAGCCTTTGGTAATTGAAACATTGATACACATTAAAAAAAGGGAGACGGTGTGCACAAATACATTTACAAATATATTAAGTAAAATTTCCAACAGCAATTTTAAAATCATGTTTAGGATTCATGCTAAACGAAAAATCATGAGTGACAATTATAAAAATAAATCAGATATTTTAATATACTAGAGAACAGCAATGACAACAATAATATTCAGAAAATAAATCTGAAATTTTTAAAACTAGTATCATCTTTTTTTTTAAACCCTAAATACAGCAACAAACAGTCATTTGAATGGTACCAAATGAAAATATTTCGATTCGAACCAGAAATTTCTTCATATAATAAATAAAATATAAATCACACAGAAATAAGTTAAATAAAAATGTTAAATAGCTTTAAATAAATATTCCGGTGTGAAATATTTTTTACAGGGATGAGAGCGCTCCGACCCAAATGGCCGATTACTACAACTAAATTTTAATAGTATTTCAAGCATTATTCAAGCATTATTTAACATAATTTCTGAGATTTAATAAAGCAAAGAATGCCATTGAAATTTAGCGGTAATAATCGGTCATTTAGGTCGGAATCTCTCTCATGCCTGCTTTTATATAAAAGTTAAGTAAAATTCCCAGTATGTTTACTGTCAAACATACAACACAGGGCCTCTTTTTCACCTATTAAGAAAAGAAAATCATTCACTTATTACTATAGGATGCAGTAAATTGGAAAAATTCAGATTACAAAATCCAAAAATTACAAAAGTTCTTCAATAGTGGAACTATTTATTCTCTTGTTCAATCGGACAGAGCATTAAAATAACATTAATAATATGTATATTAAAATAATAAAACTTTGTATAAACCACCATAAAATCAGAACAATACGCAGGACGCTGGAAAATATAACACTCATCATCAGCAATGTCAACCTAATGCTGTTAATGTTTAAGTTAAAGAAAATTCAGAACTTTTGGAGATTTTTATAATGCAGAAATAAGGGTAAGTCGTTTTGAAAAGCCTACTTTAATCCAAGTAAGAAGAACAAACAGGTAATTCACATTACAATTATTTTTTTTAACAATACTAAAATATACTCTTGAGCCTCTTTTTTTTTTTTTTTTAATACGAAATCTTTTTTTCTAAGGCATCCTTTTTCCTGGACCTCTTTTGCTTCTTAAAACAAACACAGATTGTCACATACCAAAATGAATTAAGTTGGCAAAAGACATGTCCAAAAGTTACGAAAGTTCTTGAACACTAGGATTGTTCTCGTGTTAAAATGGACGGAGTTTTAAAGAAAAGTTACAAAAGTTCCTGAATAGTAGAACCGTTCTCGTGTGTTAGACGAAGATTTAAAGAAAAATAAACAATTGAGATATTTCTTTAATCTAATACTATAAAGGAATAGGTTAAATAAATTTCCGTATTACTGAGAATTACTGTAAATGAAAAAAAAGGATAAACATTGTTGAAAAGTCTACTATAAATTCAAGAATGATGATAAAAACAAGTAATTTATATTAATGATGTTATTTTTTCAACAGTAAGGAAATGTAGCCTTATTTAGTTTATTAAAACAAACCCCTCTTCACTCACTAGAATGCACTAAAGTGGCAAAAGGTATGGTTTAGAAATTGTAAAAGTTCTCGAAATATTTTCTTGTTCAAACGGACGAAGATAAACCAAAACTAAAAATAGCACTCTGAAAAGTTGCCTACTAAAAACTGAAACTAAAACATATTCTATGCTTAAATCAGTTCAACAATTTTCAATTTCTACAAAAATAATGGACATAGTGTTACAAAATTTGGAACACACGATTTTTACCGTTTTATCTTACTAATCTTGAAAATTGTGCCAAAATAGCTGTCTGATGATCGGCAGAGGATGCCAGAATTGATCTGGGAAAGATGTCTGATCAAAAGATGTTTGTTACCGTAATAAAAATATTTATGGCAGAGTTTCCTGATTTTTGCTTCTCCACCCTTATAATTATGACATCCAGTTACACTAAAGAAATACGATATAGGTATTCCCTAACTAAAATGGGGGTAAAATCAACAATTTTTGAAGTAAATTTAAAAAAAAAAAATAAATAAATATCTACCCTATATATATAAAATCCTAATGAAACGAATTTATGAAACGATTTCATGAACGACTGAAATGAAACGAATTTATGAAACGATTTCATGAAACGACTGAAATGAAACGAATTTATGAAACGACTGAATAAAAAACTGATTATGTTTCACGGCGATTTCTCCTAAAATATGGAATATTTTGCGATGTAATTAACACCAAAAATCCGTATTGATCCGCAGATCTCAAAACTGGTATTATCATTTTTAAATTCGAATTAGTTTTCGAAATATTAATTTTTTTTCTAATTTTAAATATTTTTCTCTAATGATGGCAACTCAAATTTTAATCATAACAGATATTCTTTTTCATATTTTAGAAAAGGTTATTATTTTAAATTAATTTAGCGACCAGTTTGGCTTCCCTTAAATGTATGCTAAGAAATGTATCATGTTATTTTTATTCATAATTCAATTTGTATTTCATTATCATTTTATTTAATACAAAACTTTCATTTAAAACTGAAACATTTAAAATAAATGGCTTTCACTTCTTTCTTTAAAAAAAAAAAAAAAAAAAAAAAAAAAAAAAACGAAACGAAAAGAAAAATATTAGGCACAGATGTCATATACGCAACAGGGTACCTAATTGGCGCCAAAATGGCGTTATTTTGCCTGACATGGTAACCCGGTTATTGTTGTTTATTTATTAATAAATGTTTATTTGAATTTATTTTCTTTTTATTTACAAAAAACGTTATAAATTGTTTTGTTCTATAAATTAAACTTTTTATTTATTTATTGTTATTTCATTTTAAAAATAATAGAAAATAATTTAAAAATACATATGTAACTTGTATTCGAAAACGAGGCTTTCGCCAAATTGTCGCAAAAAAAAAAAAAAAAAAAAAAAAAAAAAAAAAAATACACGCCAAACCCGATGCGTATATGACAATGCAACAAATCATGACATTTAATTTCAACTTCAAAGCAATGTTTTAATGGTACTACTTCTCCCGTCGACCAGTTTCACCAAATTATATAAATCGCCAAATTATACAAATTGACATAATTTTTATTTTAAATAATGAAAGAACAAATAAATTAGTATAACATTAATAGATACGGCGTAAACACGTGTAACTTCCTTAAAGTCAAGTAAATGTGACATTTACGATCAACCATTATTGGCATTTAATCTTATAGTTTGGCGACAGATTTTTGGTCGATGGCATAACCAAATAGCACCGTTTTAATTTACCACTCGAAAAATAAAAAAATGCTAAATGGAGAATTAAAAAAAAAAAAAAAAAAAAAAAGTTATTGACGAGATTTGCACCCGGCTAACATAAAAGTGCCGGAAATTCTTTGCGATCATGGCAACTTTTATGTAGTTTTATTAGAAAAAATAATTTTGATTCTTTAATCAAAATGGAAACCTTTGTTATGAAAAGCGAAGTGATCAACCCGTAATTGTTTATGGCAATTGCATGAATTGGACTATTATAATATAAGTGAAATAATGGCGATAGAATAATATTTAGCGACTTATCACACCTGTGGCTGGCTAACATTAAAGTACCAAAATGGCCGCCTGGAATATAAAAAGCGAAGGGATCAGCCCAGAACTGTTGATGATAGTCACATGACTTAGGCTATTATTATAGAGATTGTTTACAATTCTAAAAACAGCGCAAAGGATAATATTTCTTAACGATTAAAAATTTATTTATACGTGACTATTAAAAACAGAAAAAAAAAACCCTTTAAAATTACTGTTAAATGAGTACGTGTTAAAAGCAGGAAAATATTGAAAATTATGTCTTGAAAATTGTATTTACACGTGAATATTAAAACAGAAAGGAAACTTTAAAATAATAAATACATTAATATGCGTTTAACCCTTTCAGTAGCAAGGTACCTATTCGTAAAATCTTGAAAGCAGTGAATGGCACCAGAATTTACAAATAAATTTCGAAATACAAAAATGCTTTTGTTCACTTACTTAATGAAAAAGGAAAATTTTCATCCCAATATTCTGGTGCCAATGTGGCATTTAAGAATTAAAATTAAGTGGTCCAAAAATGAACCATCGCCCTTCAAGCAGTAAATTTTAGTAATTGTAGTAAATTGCATTATGTCAATCGTTTTATAACGTTGTTAAAAAATAACGGGAGGCAAAGACTTTGTTTACTTAATTCATTTTATTTTAGCTTCTTTTCAAATGTTTAACTGATCTTCTTTAACCAATCACGAAAACAACCATTGGATGTCTTAACAGCAACTGATTCTGCCTTAAATTTTTGCAATTAAAGGGAATTGAAGGGAGATCGCTACAGGTTTTTTCAGTATAATTCAATCTTCTCTAATCTTTTAAAACCCGATCAGATTAGCGTGCTTTTAGATTCTGCAGTGTCTGAACGGGGGTTGGCGAGCGTAGCTTGCAGGGGGCAGAGCCTCCTAGTATATATATAATAAGGAAATAAATTTATGTGTGTATGTGAATGTGTCTGTCCGCTCTATTTTGAATAGACCGCTGCACGTAGAGCTATAAGATTTAGCAGGAAAGTATACCTCTGTATCTTATTTATGGAACCTCAAAGCCCGAATAATAACACAATAAATAATAACACAAAACATTTTATGTAATTACTGCCCACAGATGGTAGTGTAATCGAATTTTTTTGTGCGCACCTGTAAAATAACTATCAGTGCTATACACAACACAACACACTAATTTCAAGAATAATCACAGTAGGAGATTATAACATACTAAAATTATATTATCATCAGCATTCTACGTTATTTAAGCGTTTTAAAAAACTCATTCATTTCATAAAATCATTTTATAAAAACGTTACATTAAAATTTTATATGTGTACGATAGATTATAAAAGTAAATGTGCTTTGAATTAAACCCATTTAAATGTAAAATTATAGCAACAAATAATTTTGTATATAAATTTAAAAACGATATTCTCAATATTCCTAAAAATATTTAATAAAAATACAGAGGAAATTCAGTAATAAATAAATTAAATTAAACAGAATTTATATAATCCTAAAACTTTGTTTAATAATAAATTTTAAAATAATGCAACAAAATAATTAATATGTTTTCTTTTCAGCTACTAAATAGAATTTCTTTTTCAAACAAAATAAATAAATATAGCAAACAATATACATTTAAAACAGAGCACCAAAAAACTGGCATCAGTTCGTTAAGTAAAAATTACGAACTATGAGAAGACACAATCTAATGTGAAAAAAACGACAATGGACTTCACACCGTCATCTTTCACCCCCCCCCCCCCCCCCAAAAAAAAGGCTTGTCCTTCATCAGATTGTGCAAAAAACACAAGTGGCTATTACAGTTTGTGTTTTCATGGAAACCCGATGAAAGGGCAAGTTATTATTTTAGTTCAAGACAATTTTTGACAGTTTTCCTCTTAGCTGTATGCAAACAATAAATCACCAAATATTGTTTCAGTTGATACTAATTTGTTACGAAATAGTTTCTGTTTATTGATGGAACAAATATTTACATTTTCGTATATTCAAAAGAAATTCCGTATGTCCATATGCAGTGGATTCTAAGTCAAGGGCTGAATCTGCCCTTGAATGGATGCATTTATATTTTGGAAACTTTTAATCAGATAGAGGCATATCGCAGACAAAGAACTGACATATTTATTCAAAATTGCGCTGAAACATGTAACAAATTACATTACTTGATCAAATTTTTTTTAAATATGCATTTCTCTTTTTAATTAAATTTTTTAGTTCATAAAATATACTGTGAATTTCAGGCGTATAACGTAAACTTTTGATACAAGAAGATTTATCAAATTTTTGCAAGTTCACATTAGTACGTCGGATATGAACAGGGCCTCACAAATGCAGTCACTAGGTCGCCACTGACGGCCAAGTTTTTTTAACTGGCGACCAAGTTATTTTATCCTGAGGTTTTTTCTTTCTTTTTTTTTGTACACTGTAATTTACAATGTAGAGCCAATAGCATATTTCCTTAAATAATGCCCCTAGACACATACTTCCAATCGCAAAGTTTCATTTAAAAAAAGTGCAAAAGTTGATGACACAAGTTACAACTCCCTGGGGTGGGGGGTGGAGGGGGCTATTTTAAAAAATACACAAATTAAAATTTTATACGACGCCCATAATAGAGCAAAATTTCCAATTAGGAAATTTTTCCTTATCCGTTCCAGAATGAAAAATAAAAGAAAAATCCATCTTGATATCTGCAAAACTCACACAAATATTAAAAGTCAAAATTCGTGATTTACACCTGTTAAGCATACCTGTGAGCGACGTGATATCGGTGCATTTGGAACGCAAGACATCACAAACTTATATATTATTATAAGGTGATTTAAGACATTTACAATATTTAAGAGGCTATTTCACTCACGCGAAAACACCCGTTCGTTAATGTCAATTATATGAAAGAATATTTTTAAGATTTTGCATTTCAATATTTTTAAAAGATTTTTTTTTTATTGGCTAGCTGAGATTGATCTATACAAATGTCGTTTTTTTACTTTTTCGATTTTGCTTGCAGGATTTTTTAATTAGGATACTTTTACTTTCGGAACCGGTTTCGAAAGTGGAAGTATTCTCATTAAAAAAAACCTGCAAAGAAAATTGAAAAAGCAAAAAAATGAGCTTTTTACAGATCGACCTTAGCTAGCAAATGAAAAAAAAAAATCGTTTAAAAATATGGAAATGCAAACGAGATATCTTAAAAATTTCTTCCATAGGATTAACGGTAGCGAACGGGTGTTTTCGCCTGAGTGAAGTAGCCCCTTAATTACACCTATTTGGTGAACAGAACATAATAGAATAATAGGACATAAATTGAGATAATAGAACAAATAGTGAGAGAATAGTACATAAATTGAGATTTTTTACAGTAATTGCTTAAAATGCTCCCCACCGACGCCAATGCATGACTGGCTTTTCCGGAATGATTTTTTAGATTAACATTATTTTTTTTAATTGCACGCATTTCAATTTATGTCTAATCCCTTACAACTCGACGAAGTTTTTGAACGGGCATATTTCTGTAACTTTTGCAGCTATCAAGATGTAATTTTTGGTGTTAGGGATAAGGAAACTTTTTCAAATTGGTAATTTTACCGTACGGAGACCGTATGAACATTTAATTTGTATATTCTCTCAAACAGAGGGGTGTCATTATGTCATTAAATTTTTGACCTTTTTTCATGAAATTTTGCAAATGGAAGTATGTGTCTAGGGGGAATATTTAAGGAAATAGGCTATTGTTTCGATCTGTATGAATCACCCTGTATAAAAATTAACCTAAGAAATGTGCACAAATGGCATCTTTTCTCTCTTCCACCCGTATTCATGCGCGGCAAGCAGTGATCTTCCTCTTCTCTCATACTTTTAATCGAAGAAACAAGTTTAAAAACATTTTTCATTTCATGCACACAAAACGCTATTCTACTCCAGCATCTAGCCAACTAACATGTCACGTCATTAGAACTTTTTTCTTTTTTTTGGGAGGGGGGAGGGTTAAATAAAAAACTACGAAATAGTGTCAATCCAACCTCTGTGGCATCTGACACCTAAAATTGGATATAGTGCTTAAAAATATTCAAGAATTTTGTAAGTTTCAAATCAGATTTTTATGTCCAGAATTAAAATTAATTTTTTCATATTTATTTTATAAGTGATTATAAGTAATTCATTTGAAATAAATCTATAAAATGTAATTAAAATTTCAAGAATAATTAATTTTAATAAAATTGAAGAATAATATGTATTTTTTTCTTCCTCGCTTAAAATGCTTGGTGTCTTTGACAGGGGATTGGGAAAGGAGAGTGTTAATATTTTTTATTGGCGACTGGAATTTTTTGCTGACTACCAGATTTTATCAAATTTGTAAATCGCTGCTCATTGTTATACTTTTCAACTAATTCATAAAATAATTTTGTTGGTTTTTGAAAAAGACATGGTTAAATAAAAAGTGGGCAAAACTGACAATGGTGGGGAGGAGGTAAATATTTTTTTCCTGGCGACCAGGAATTTTTGCTGAATACCAGATCTTTTTCCAATTTGTAGAGCCCCGAATATATAAATAAAAGATTGAAAATTAAGAAAAGAGAAGCATAAGAATTGAGATTTCTATATTAACCTTGTAGTGCTCGCATATTTTATAAAGCAATTTAAAAAGAAACATCCCTGGCGTCTGTGGGACGCCGCGCGAGCACTGCAGGGTTAATGAGCATTGTAGGTATAATGTTCGAGTTTTGGATTTGCTTTTTTTTATTATTATTTATTTGCTTTTTTGCGTATTAGTTTTTAGATTTTCAATGTTATTATTGTATTTTTTTTTTTCTGTGTATCTTATGACGCCCCCCCCCCCACCCCCTTTAAGTAAGGTATGCACGTAATACGGAGAATATACCTAAAAATAGAAAAATGTAGTCTCAAAGTTTAGGTGTGCGTTATATGCCGAAATATATGGTATTCCTGTTGTTATGTCTTGTTTATGATAAAGGTTAAAACATTTTTGACTTTTAAGACTAATATGCATCTAATAATTTTCATTTTAGAACATAAAATATTTTTTTTGTAATCTAATACATTTATCCAGTAGCAGAATTTTCGGTGTTTTTGCAGAAGTTTCTGCAGCAAACCAAAATTTATCTGCGACACACAAATGCTGAACCAAGCTACTATAATATCATAAATACTTTTAGTAAGCCATAAAATAAGCAAAAATTGTAATTTACAAAGAAAATGTAATAAAAAACACAATAACTTATAAAACAAAGTAAAATTTTTAAGCACAGTATTTATTTTTAAGCTGGTTGATTAATCTGCTAGGTCTAAAATAATCTGCAACACCGCTGCTGTGCTGCACAGTTTCTGCTGTGGTGATTTAAAACAATTCAATTTATTTTTTTAAAAAAAACCGCTTTTTGCTAATGCGAGATAAATATTTTTACTATAAACTTTTTTCTCGGTCCCTTACAGTTTAAATTAAAGTGTGTCTATGTCTACTGCATGTGGATATGTAGATACAAATATAACAAAGGCATAAAATACATGGGGAAGCATACATTCATATTTTCAATATCACTTGTTTGTTTATATCGGAAAGTTTCCGTTTTACTTATTTTTTACAACAAAAGGTATTTTGTTGAACCCCTTCAGGATTAATGATACATATATGCACCGTCAAAACATGCATGCAGAGTTTGTTTTTGGCACCATTAAAAAATAAAATAAATATTCGTCTTGTCTAATTAGAGCATTTTCGGTATTTTATAACTAATAACAACCATTTAAAAAAAAGTGGTGCCAATCGAATAAAATTTGTGTAAGGGATTCATGTCCTGAAAGCGTTAATGCACTGCAACATAAACAGTATCATTATGAATTTTATGCTTCACAATTACAAACTCTATATTGTTCGCTTGTTTTACTATAACCTGTTCATTGTAATTCAGTTTTACAACAATTCATTGAATGCAATATTATCATTTTTTTTTAAACTTTAGTTAATGGTTTCCATAGATGATGTGGTTTAAGATTGCAAAAATAAATAAAAATTGCTTTTGGTAATATTTGCACCTAAATGGAATGTATACAATTTTATTGCATATTATGCACTGTCTTAAATTATTGATGCTTATAAGCAGACATAACACATATTAGATAGTGATATTACATTAAACTGTATGCATAGTTGATAACAGCACAATTATAAAAATTAACATTTAAAATAACATAATAACATTTAAGTTTGATTTATATCAATGATCCTTTATCATTTGATAGATAATACATTAGGAAAGCACACATGGCAACCATTTTCGTAAAAATGAATAGTCAAATGGCAAGCAAATATTCAAATGACACACATAGAAAAATAAAATTAAAATTTTTAATAAATAACAAGCACACAAAAAAAAATCAGCCGAGTTTACATATAGTTAATTAATTTTTTATGTAAATTAAATGAAAAACAAAAGCTCTTTGGCATTTAATTGTTTGCATACATCTCTAATTGTATCACAAATTTGGATCAATACTATAACAATAAAAAAAGGTTTATAATAATATGGCATTTCGTATTTCAATATTAACATTTTAACTCAAACTAATGATAAAATAAAAAAATTTTGATAGCAAAATATTTCATTGATTTCTCTTTCAACAAATCATATTGATAACACATTTAAAACCTAAGATAAATCAAATTACAGTTATTTAAATACGTCTATAAAAATTATCATAATTACCATGGCATCAAAATACCATAATGGCATTGATATATAGGTATATACAGACTGTCCCAAAAACTAGTCAATAGATGGGACTGCAATGTCTCAATATCTATAAAAATGCTCAAACTAATTTCAAATGTGATTTTTTTTTTTTCAAATTCAATAGCTATTTAGATTAAAAAGTAGAAATTAACTGATTCAGTTACATACATTAATTTAAGCATTCTTGTAGATTCAGACAGCACAGATGTAAATTTGAATTACCTTAAATGTGTCACTTATTTTACCTTTATATTTATTATAGTCAATGAATTATTAAATTTTAAAGTGAGAGTGTTTTGGGGGTCCCCCTGTATATATATATATATATATATATATATATATATATATATACCATTAAATAAACATTACCGACCACCAACAAAAACTGTGAAATTATGAATAAAATGACATAAGAAATACAGTTTCCCCCAACACACTTAATATAGTATATAGGTTCATTTTATGAAAAGTGAAAGTTACTGTTATGAAATTTATTATATTTTTGCAAAAAACAACATTTTGTAATGCAAGATTAAACCATATTACTCAATTCAAACTAGCATTTATTACCAATAAATACTTTGCCTTTCTGGTAAACTTGCTTTGTTTTCAAATTACATATTTTAAGATCTAGCAAATAAAAACAATTATTGAAGTGTATGTTCTTATAGTATGTAATTTTGTGAAGGAGCCTGTTTTATCAAACAGATTTTTGTGAAGGAGTCCTAAATAGGCTCCAAGTTTTGTCTGGATCGACCCCTTATATACATATATATAAATGCACACACACACATCACATTAGTGCTATGTCATCATAATGATGCTGCATAAAATAGACGTTTAAAATAAAAATAACTACATAACATGAAATAAAATTTCAACAATTTTAAAAACTTTCCTGGTGATTGTACTGTAGAAGAAGCACAGAAAGTAAAGTCTGTCAAGTATTGTCCAAGCTCTATTTTAATTTCGCAAAGTAAAAAATAAAATAAAATATAAAACTTTAAAAAAAAGTGATAAATGAATTGTTTTTCCAATTAAATGAAGATGTATGGTGGCAGCACTAACACTGAATGGACTGGTTTAATATCTTTATCACATAGTTCAGCATACAAACATTCAAGAAAAAATCTTTGAAAGGTGCTGTATACTAGATTATTAAATAGATTTTTGATTTCTAAGATAACTTAACTTCAAACACAAATATTACCTGATAAAAATATTCCTTTTTGAATAGACATTACGTTTGTGCAGAAGTGTGTGCAATGCTCACATTATATATTTACACTTTTAATGGTGCTAATAAGTAAACATAAATATGTGCATATGAGTTTAGGCAAACACATATTTCAGGTTTTTGTTTGATAAAAGCACATAAACATACATAGTTCATGTATGTACAATAGAACTCCACTAATCCACAAACCTGTAATCATTACTGTATATGTGGATCTAAACAAAGAAATTTAATTCTTAAAAAATAATCCACCGATCACCAATGGCATTCCCACACCCTCCAATTTTAGTTTTATTTGAGTACATATTATATATCATTTAACAATCTTTTTTATAGCTTAAAATGATAGTATATACACAAATATTTTATTTATTTAATCATTTATGAAGATAAATTAAAAAAATTCTTTCATTTAAAAAATATACTCTTTTGAAATAGTATTTGTTTTAAGAAAGATGATTACTTACAATAATATAGATACTTAATATCTCTTCTAGAAATAATTATAATTTATAAAATTGAAAATAAAACCATTTATTCCAAAATCAAGCAAATCAATGTTAATAAATTCTATAAAAATCAATCAATTCTTATTTAATCATTACACATGTATTTACAATATATGACAAAAAACATTAAAATTTCTAAAAACAAAATTTTGTGGCTCAGTCAATAATTATGACTATTTATAGACTGCAAAATAACAATACAAAGACATAAACCAAATGTTTTAATATAAACAACTACTGATGAAAGACTTAAAAAATATATAAATCAATAAATTATTTTTGGTACTTCTCCATTATCACGACAGCCACTCACTTTCTGTAAGAGAAACTATTGCAAACTAAAACGCCCAATAAACAAAGAATGTTATTATTGGAATCTAAAAAAAAAAAAAAATACAAGAAATTCAGAAAAGCTCAATTCACTAAAGTGTGAATTATCAGTAACTTTAACCCTTTATGTACTGAATTATGAATTCATGAAAATTTTATCTTCTAAAGTATTTTTCGTGAATTATTTAAACTAGATTAGAAGATTTACATCTAATCATTTAATAAATTTTAGAAGGATTAATTAAATTTGAATTTATAGGGATTTTGTGCAATATTTATAACCCTACTGAAATCTTTTAATTTAAACACTTTTCTTGGTATTTTGTAGAATTAGGAAATGTACAAATATAATGTTCTTACAATAGAAATATTTCCGAACTGAAAAATCCCCCCTCTCCCACCCGAATGCCAAGAAAGCTCAAAAGATGCAAAGGCAAAAGAAACCATCCTTTTAAAAATATTTTTGTTTTGTGTAACCAATAATGCTTTTGGAACAAGATAAAGTAATGTATCTGGATCATTTTCAAAATAAGGTACATTTTCAGAAATGTTTTTAAAAATTTTAAAGTATAACTTTTTCCACAAATTATTTTACTATGATTAATAAAAGATAATTGTAACCCAAATAATGCAGTGGCTGAGCTTAATTGACTTATTAACACAAATATATTAATTACTTAAAAATAAGTATTAGTTAGACCAATGACACGCATTAGGCCAGTGACATTTTGCATTAGACTGTTGACATTTTTGTTTTAGTCAAAAGACATTCTTTATTAAAGTTGTGAATAGTCATAATATTATTATTATAACAACTTTTGAAATACATTTTTTACATGAAATTATTTTACTGCTTAACATTGTGTCACTGGCATAACAGGATTTGTCACTAGTTTAACAAATATATTGTTAGGCCAGTGACTGTTAGACCCAGGGTTGTTTGATTTAAACCACGCTGGTTTAAACCAAGTGTTTTTTTTTTGTTTTTTTTTTAAACATGCTGGTTTTTTTTCATTTGGTTTTTATTCTCTTTTTCCTTAATGTTTTCCTTTATTTTACACATTATTGAAAAATGCAAAATCCAAGTTATGCAGAAGCTACAAGCAAAGATTTAGAAAAATGATGAATTAATAAATTTGTAAAGTGACAAACATTTTTAATCAATCAAACTTTTATTATAATCTTTAAATCTACATGGCAGATTAACTATTTTTTTTTCTAAAATTAGCTGGGAAGAAAAAAACAAGTAGTTAGTTTTCTGTCTTCTTTTTTTTAAAGCCTTTTATTTTTAAAAATAGCCAAAATGGCAGATTTGAGCTAAAAATACTCTTTTATTATTTAGATTGCTTGATTAGTTAAGATTTATTAAGGATTACATTATGCCTCAATGATGACATAATCATAAGTAATTCTCTCCATTGGTTACTCTTTGTTTCGTATGCTAATGAATGATTGGATGGGAGTTTTCTTTGCTGTATCATGGCTATTGGATTTAGTAAGCCTTTGTTTTTCTTGCATTCCTACATTGGGATTAGGGTTTTTTATTACGATTTTATTCTGTTACCAGCATGTTGGCACAGTTTAAATCAATTGGTTAACTAACTGTTTTTTTAGAAAAAAATCTAATATAATATTTTCTCATTTTTGTAATTTAAGTGTTTCAAATTATTGGATATAAATAATTTCTACTTTTAACAGTCTTATCCCAGCAGTCACCGTAAGACATAGTGAGTCTAGGTTATATTTGTATGCATGTAGAATGCAAACTGCATATATTGATGAACATATCTAAAGCTCTAAAGAGAAAATTTAAAACATGTGAATTTAGCAAAGATAAAATAGATTTAAAATATTCAATATTTTGAATAAAATATTTTCCTTTGAGAAAATGCTGATTATTTACAATTAATAACATAAAATGACCTTTAAGATTTCAGTCAAGCTGTAAAAGAAAACTTTCGTGATTGGGGAGATTATCTTTTAAGGCTGTTCTCAACTGCTCTACTGAACAAGTGCAAAATGCTTTGACACATTTGCAAATTCATTTTTAACGGAAAGATATAAAATATGAAGGACTGACTATGGAAGCAATTTGGAATCGAACTGTGTTTTCCATTTTTGATAAATAAATTACCTATTAAGTTATAAGCAATTTTGATCACGTATTAAAGATGTTTTTAACCTTCCTTGGGTGGTTATTCTTCTTTCGTGCAGAAACTCGGTTCATATCGATGTCGTAAAGTTGCCCTTTCGAATTTGAGATCAGCCTTAAGGATAAAAAAGAAACTTGAGATATGAAGTCATATAAGAGGGCATTGAAAAATTGGGTGCTAGCGGAGCACCTGTTTACTTTTAACCAAAATATGCAATAAGATATATTTAAATCGTCTATTGCATAATCGAATCCACTAATTAGATCTGACGAAAAAATGAGGGAAAATCGAGATAAGGTTCGCTTGAGACATAATAGAAAAAAGTCTCATAAAAATGCCTAAAAAAATATATTATTAATTTTTAGCTTAGACATTTAAAAGCAATACGTATTATAACACAGCTTAGAAAAAAGCCTGTATAATGATGGCTGTTTAAATATTTTAGTGTATGACAGCTTTTATAAATCTACTTTCCATTTTAAGATCAATGTTTTCAGTAGTCTAAAAAGCTGGTAAATAGGTATTTCTGTTTATTTTACTGTCGCTTTTTTTTTTAACCTGGCAGTTTCTAAGGAGAAGTGTCAAATGACAATATTCAATACTTCTTGAAACGTGTAAAAACTCTAAATTCATATAAAGACTGCTAAATTCAAATCATTCTAGGAATTCTTTATAAAAAGCTTTACTTTCAATAAAAGATAATAATTGTAACATAAAAATCAGGCATCTCAGATTGTAAATATTTCAAAGAAATTATTTTGAATAGCCATGAGAAAGTATATTATATTTATGAAACTAGACCATATATTTATTTATAGAACTAGTAATCAAAAGATTGTTTATTAAGATTTTCAAGGTATCAATGTTTCACTATGTAGAGCATTTTATTCATGGAACATAAGACATAGCTTTTACTAAAAATGTTTAAATTTTAAATGTTTTCAATTTTCTACATGATTGTAATTATTTAATTAAAATTATTTTTAAATGAAGTTATATTATTTAAATATCCAACAATGTTTATTTTTATAAATAAATATGCATGCATAGAAAAATATATTTGAAAAAAAAAAACCCGGTTTAAACCAAAAAAATCTGGTTTAAACCAAAAAAACCTGTTTTTTGAAAAAAAAAATGGGTTTTTTACCAACCCTGGTTAGACCAGTGACATTTCTTAAGAAATACATTTTTATTCCTCATTTAAAAATAGTAATATTATGATTTAGGGTGTTAAACAAAACTTTTTTTACTGTATTATTATAATCTTTTTATTAAATTGATTTAACTGTTATCTGTTTAATAGAATATTTGCTAAACCAGTGACACATAATAAAAGAACTTAGCTGATTTAGGAATATTTTTTCTCCTTTTTAAACAATAGACCGCATGGAGGCAGCTAGTTTTTCCACCATTTTGTTTACAAACAGTGTTACTAACATGAAAAGGCAAATTCCTTCTATTTTTATCATCAGAGTAGTATTTAAAACTGAAAAACATTAGTTGTTAGACCAGTGACACAAAACATGTAAGAAAGTCTTATTTCATAAAATTATTCCATATTAAAATCAATTTTTAGACATATTGCTATAAGTACTCAAAATTTATATTATTTTCAAAATAAAATTGCCTAAATCAATGAAAATAGGGATTATTGATTAGAAATTAATACATATTAAAAATCAAAGTTTGGATTTGAGACAAGCGGCGAAGTACCATTGAAAAGTCAATCATTTATTTTTATTTTTTAGCTAATTTAATTTATTTTTATATAAATTACTTGGTTTAACACTTGGATTATTAAAAAAAGAAATAAAGAACAATTATGGGTTTGAAATTTTTATCTATTTCTAATATTATAAATTTTAGAACAGTAAGACACCAAATTGAACTTATTTTGAAAATGACCCATCTATAATTCATTCTAAACTGTATTACAACTAATTGATGTATTAAATTAATTTTATAACAAGTTATTTTAATGGTACTTATAGGTATTCAGTAGATAAAGGGTTAAATAATAAAATTTTTGATATATTAATGAAAATAGAAAAAAAAATCTTGTACATTTATTTATTTACTACATTATTTTTCCTAATTATCTCTCTCGGCTGGTGAATGTTTGTGATGTCAGTTGAAACTTGAAACTGATCTATGGTATGTATCGCAAGTCGCAACATTTTAAAATATTTTTTCTCTTTTAATATTATGACATCGCTTTTTAAGGACGTAATTGTTATTTTAATTAAGGAAATATCTAATAGATGAGTAAAACGTCAAGTTAAAAATCATTTGATGACATAACAGACACATGTAAGGCATCTGACATCAAGGGAATGTGACACCATGATCATGCATTTTTGGCGTTAAATCCTAGTTTGGTGATATTTTTTTAATGGAAAATGGTTGGCAAGATAATTGAGAAGTATACCTTATTTAAAAAATAATTCTTACTTTATTTATATGTTTAAAAGGGTTTTTCTCTATTTTTAAACCTTAAAATTTGTCCAAAGTATGAATAAAAAACAACAAAGATTAATTTGGCATGACCTGTAATCTGCAAAAGGTCTCAAATCTCTAAAAAAAGATTGAAACCAAGATGTGTAGATTAGGGGTCTTCTACTGCATTCACATCACAAGTTTTATTTTTGATTGCACTGCTTTGAAGAAATTTCCATCTTTCTGAAAATATCACTAAAAACCATCAACTATATGTTTTAAAATAAAGTTTATAAACTAACTCTTAACTAGCACCATTCTGCTTGCTATCTATTTATTTTTTAAAAGAGATTATTTTTGTATTTATGTACCACAACATAATTTCACACAGGAATCTATGGATCTGAAATCAAAACAAAATGTGGCTTTCATAGTTGAAACTTTCAAAAATTAGACTTACGTTTGTTTACAACTTAATAATAGAACACAGTTTAAATATTGCATTACCTTATTCATTAATTACTATTAAATGAAAAATTGAATTAAAGTATCACAATAAAAATATCTCCAGTTTATCATAATAAATATAAGTAATAATTAAGTTAATAAAACTTAAGAGATAATAAAAATTCATGAATAAGAAGAATCACATTAGGAAAATGAAAAACCAATAAAATCTAAGAACATTATTTAATATTTTCAGACTAATAGGTACAATCTGACAAAATTACGATATATATATATATATAAATCTTTTGCAATAAACAACACAGAAACAACTTTATTAAAATTTCGTTGACTTTTTTTGCATTTTTTAACAACTATATATTTATATAAATGTGCTAGACTAGATCACAGTTCTGAAAAAGTTATACTTCTTTAAATACATTTACTTTTAAAACTCTATAAAGTCTTATAAAATAATTTTGTGAAAATATAAAGCAGAAAGCACACAAATATATCTTAGGCAGCGATTATAAAGCTCCAAAACATAGACGAAGTTAGTGCTTGTTTTGAACTGCATTTCTTAATTGATCACTCAGCCATTCTACTCCTTCTCCCAAACCTTCCCCTGTTAGAGCATTACTTGCACAAATATGCCATGGTTTGTTTTTTAAACGATCCAGACCTAAAGCTTGGCTGACTTTAACACTGGACATAGCTTCTCTCAAATCCATTTTATTAGCAAAAAATAAAATAGGAATATTTCGGTCTTTTATATCTTTATGTTGCAGCATCATATCTAGTTCATCCTTAGCTACAACCATCCGAAGGGCATCGCTGCTGTCAACAACGAAAATTATACCTTGGGCATCTTTATAATAATGTTCCCACAGGTTTCTGTAACGGCCTTGTCCTGACATATCGAAAGCCGTAAAATTTAAGTTTTTATTTCGAAATCGATCGACATTAAAACCAACAGTAGGTACAATTTCAACCGATTTCTGCTCTTCAGGTTTGAAATGGTTTATAATGGATGTCTTACCACTGTTATCCAAGCCAACTATCAAAACATTGACCTCTCTTTTCTTTATTCCCAGAAAATATCCAAGTTTATCAAAAAGACCCATGATGTAAAGATATTAAAAATTTATACAAATTAAAGTGTTGCTGTGTATTATACAGTTTATATAGAAGATTGGATCTAATTAGCTGTAATTAAAAAAAAAGCACAAGATTTGTTTACATCAAATAAGCAACGTCTCTATAAAAATGCAACCGGTAGACAGTGTCTGTCGCCAAATCTTTGCCAAAACATTACTTGTTGGCGGTGTCTTTAGGGTTACTTATGGTTTGATCACATGACATTATTTACAATTTTGTGAAATCGTCTAGCGTCATGTTGCATGGTAAATGAGAATGAGGGTTTACCATTTTGTCTGGTGAGGTGGAGGTTGGCTGTGCGAGGTGCTCCCTCCTTCTACACGTGGGGGGGCGGTGACCGTTTTGCAGCCGGCGGTATTAGCTTTCTTTTCGGTGAAGCTTTTGCTTTTACGTTGTTGTGGTTCGAAGTAAGGTGTTTATTTTTTCTCTCTTTTCGTGGTGGTTATTAGTGAACTATCTTATTGGTGATTTGGTGGGTGTTTGGTAGGTGTAATAGTTTTATTTACGGTTTGTTTACCTCTACTTTTTGCTGATTATGTCACTGGACAGTGTTATGGCTTGTTCTGAATTTAAGATTGTGGATATTGATGGAACAGCGGATTCTTCTGTTGTCAATGTTGATATGGTGGAATGTGAAGAAAGTACCTCATGTGACAGCGACAAGAAAAACGGGGTAGAAAACTTCTTGACATGTGACAGCGATAATAAAAATGTGGCGCGGTCCACTGCTTCCACAGAGCTGCTTCTTTCAATGGCTGCCGAGAATGGCGGTAAGTGTTTCAATATTTTTTTACAAAGTACAGACTCAAAATCTATTCCAAATAGAGATCCTAGAGCTGTGCAAGTAGAGATTAAAAAGACAATTCCTCATGCTAATCATATAGAGAATGTCCGTCACACACGTACAGGCAGTCTACTTATTAGCACGAAAGACGTCAACTGTGCTGTTGACATCTGTCAGGTTACGAACTTTTTGGGGGTTACAGTTAAACATAGAGTTATTTGGGAGAACATTTCGAATCGCTTCTTGGTGTTCAACGTACCTGTCGACATCCCCCTAGAGGAGGTGGGCCAGGAGATAATGATCAATAACAATGTGCAGATCTTAGAAATGCGACGATTTATTAAGAAAGATTCACCTAGTACTGTTTCCCCAGTTTTAATTACCTCGCTTGGTATTGCTATACCGACTGAAATTAAGTTATGGTTCACTCTTCAGAAGATCCGTCAGTTTATCGATAGACCAAGGCAATGTGTACGTTGCTTCAAATTTAACCATGCAACCGGAAAATGTCAGTCCGAGAATATCTGCGCCACGTGTGGCCAAAAGCATACTGGTCCGTGCACGCTAGAAGTCAAATGTGTGAACTGTGGGGGGGGGCACAGGTCAGATTATCTCCAGTGCCCCACCCGCTTGAGAGAAATGGATTTTCTCCGCTTCAAAAGTGGAAATTTCCTATCTTTTACTGAAGCTCGACGAAAATTTTCGACGAGGGCGAATTCTGAAACATATGCACAGAAAACCAGTGTTAAAAAACCCGACCAAGATGAATTAAAAAAAGCTATTGAGATCAGGACGAATAACATGTTAAAGATTCTAGTGGATCATTCAGAAAAGCAGTCTGCAAAAATTCTAGAAACTATCAGTGCTCTGAGTAATATTATTATGAACTGTATGGCTAAACTCAGTGACAAATCCCCGGAGCGGAAACGTGCCTACGTGCATGGTAAGGGGGGATAAAAAAAAAAAAAAAAAAAAAAAAAAAAAAAAAGTTTTTGTTTTTTTCTTGTGTTTTGGGTGAGTGTTCCTGCAGGGGGCAGGTTCTTGATTTTTGTTTTGTGTTTGATTGTTTTTCTTTTTTCTGTCTCTTATGGGTATTAGTGTGCTTCAGTGGAATTGCCGCGGTATCTCCAACAAGCTCCCCTTCCTCCAGCTTGAACCTTTCTTGTCGTCGGATGTCTTGGTTCTCCAGGAAACTTTTCTTTCACCCGGGAAGCCTCTGTCGGTGTCGGGCAAAGTGATCTACCGTCAAGGCAGAGTCGGTCGGGCCGGTGGTGGTCTGGCTTTGGCGGTGAACTCTGCTTGGTCGTCTACAAGGTTGTGTTTCGATAACTTGGGCTCAGCTAACGAATTCTTAGGCGTCCGCATTTCCCTTGGTTCTTCCTGTCTCAACATTATCAACGTTTACTCCTCATCTGGGTTGGTGGTTGACGATCTTTTGAAGGTTTGCCGTGATCTTTCTGGTCACTCTCTTATCTTGGGAGATTTTAATCTTCATCACCCGCTGTGGGGATCCCCGGTGTCCTCGCGGGCCAGCGTGCGTTTGGTGGACTGGCTTTCTGATAGCCCCTTCTGCTTAATGAACTATTCTGCTCCTACCCATGTGGCCCCTGGTGGGATTACTTCGTTAATTGATCTTTCGATCTGTTCTTCTGGGCTTCTTACTTGCTCCTCGATCGTCGTTGAGGATGACCTTTTCGACAGCGATCACTTCCCCATTGTTATCTCTGTAGAGCTTAATCCTTCTCTGCGTCCCGGCCCCATTCTTTACAACTGGGCCCGCATCGCCCAGGAAGTTAACTCCAGCCTACATTTGGCTACCGACATCCAGCCGTCTTCGTTCCAGACCTTGGTTCGTGGTGCCATGTCGAATCACAGTACAGCCTGTGTTAAGTCTCTGAAACGCCTCCCTGTGTGGTGGACTGCGCGTTGCAGCACCCTCAGCAAACAGAAAAAGTTCCATCTGCGAAGAGCTCGTCAACTAACTTCTGTGGATCACTGGATGAAATATAAAAGGTTCTCGGCCAAGCTCCGCCAGGTGGTCAGGGAAGCCAAGCGTCGGTACTGGGACTCCATTTGCTGTAATGCGAACGACCCTGGCCTTTTATACAAAATTTTTCGTAACCTCAAATCTCGGTCCAGCTCTTCTCTGGATTCCCACCTCTACTTACAACTGCCTGACTCGTTTTCTGCTGATGCGGTGGCCCAAGCTGAAGCCTTTGCAGATCACTTTGGTGAGGGAAGCTGCCACGAGCCAATCCCATTTACTTATGGTGATGAGTGTAATGAGTCGCTCAACTGTCTGTTCACGATCTCAGAGCTAAAGATGGCCATTGGAAGAACGAGAATTTCTACTCCTGGGGAGGACAGGATTAGTGCGGCCCTGTTCAAGGGGCTAAACGATCACTCTCTAGATTGCTTGTTGAGTATGTACAACAGCATTTGGTGCTATGGGGACATTCCCTCAAGCTGGACGTCGGCGACCATTCTCCCAATTCTGAAGCCTGACAAGCCGAGACATCATATTTCTTCATACCGTCCGATTGCCTTAACCTCGGTAACGGGTAAAATCTGTGAGCGGATGATTGCCAGAAGGATGGTGCACCACCTGCTCTGCCATAAAACCTTGGTCCCTAGGCACCTTGGATTTCTTCCCTTCCGGGATTGCCATACGGCGTTAGCGATTCTTCAGCATGATATCACGTCTGCCAAAAAGGCGAAGAAATATATTTTGGGCGTCTCTTTGGATTTACATTCAGCCTATGACTCTGTCTACATTGATGGACTTATTTATAAATGTGCCCAGGTGGGCATCACAGGACGGATGCTTCGGTGGATTCATCGCTTTCTTTCTACTAGAGTCGTCAAGGTTGCGTGGAGGGGTCACGTGTCTTCCTCCCGAACTATTGGTAGAGGTGTTCCCCAGGGGGCGGTTTTGAGTCCCATCCTTTTTACAATTTTCATGGCAGATTTTTATGAGGTCCTGGTGGGCCTGGGCATCAAGTTCCTCATCTATGCAGACGACATTTTTATCTACTGTGTGAATGATTGTTTGGATACCTGTAGAGCCAAACTCCAAGAGGCTCTTCGACTTATAATGGTGTGGTGTTCCTATTGGAAACTTTCCATCCGGGCTGACAAATGCCATTCGATTAATCTCTCGAGACGGAGAGCGGTCTGTGATTTCCACTTCAGCGTGAACGGTGGACTCATGGAGTGGTGCCCCGTTCTAAAGTTCCTAGGTTTCCTTTTTGCCCGTCGTGGAGGCTTCCGGAAGCATGTAGAATACCTCCGGACGAAATGCTTTAAAAGGATCAACATCTTAAAAGCTCTTGCCCACAAAAGGTATGGGGCTCGTTCACATCATCTGCGGACGTTGGCCCTCTCTTCTATTTGTAGTATCATCGAATATGGAGCTGCTCTTCTCACGGCTGCTAGTCCTTCGCTACTGAAGATGCTCGAAGTGATACAGACGAGTGCGTTACGGGTTGCTCTGGGGCTCCCGAAGTGGACGCCTAATATTCTTCTTCTCAAGCATGCTGGGGTTTGTCTCCTAGCTGACAGAATCAGGGTTCTGGCTTTCGGCTTCTGGGTGAAGCATCTTGCCCTTGGCAGCTGGTCTCCTCTCTTGGACTCTTGTGAGGATATCCTGGTCTCACCAGGAAATCATCTTTCTCATGTTTCTGAATTTTTTGCCGGTCTGGGCATTGATCTGGATTTCCTCATCAGCTTCCAAGTTCCTCTTTCTCTTGACTCAAACGCAGTGCAATTTTTCACCTCTGATCTTCCTTTTCAGCGTACGGACCTTGATGCTAGCATCATTGCCCCGATGTTTGCTGATTATTTCCAGAACTTTACTGACTCGTGGGATATTATTGCCACCGATGCCTCAAAGACAGATTCCCTCACTTCGATTGCAGGCTGCACTTCCTCACACCACTTTGGCTATAGGGTGCAGCATGTCAACTCCGTCTTCACAGCGGAAGCTCTCGCAATAGGCGTGGCTCTCGACGAATTGATCTCGTTATCTCGTCCCGTGGTGATTTTAACAGACAGCTTGTCGGTCCTTTTGGCTCTCCAGTCCGCTAATCTGAAGTCTCCCAGAGTTATCCTTTGGCTCCACAATAAAATTGTTCGGATGCAGCATTTCTCCATTCACCTTTCCTTTTACTGGGTTCCGGGACACCGTGGTATCCCCCTCAATGAAAGGGCCGATGGCCTTGCCAAAAGTGTTTCTGTATCTGACCCTCTGATTGATTGGACCTCGCCAGAAGATACTATCCGTAGGTTCTCTCACAGTGTTCTGCTGCAGGGTGAGCACTCCTACCGTACTTGCAAGTATTATGCTTCTTATGGGGATATCCCCAATGTCAATCACTCTCGGTGTTGGGTTCATAATCGTAGAGATGATGTGATTGTGTCTCGTCTCCTCTGCAGGATGCTTATTACCCCGGAGATTTTAGCTCGCTTTAACTTGGTTGCGGACGGCAACTGCCGTGCGTGTGGTGTTTTAAACTCCTTGGAGCATATTCTGTTTTCTTGTGTCAGGTATCACGCTCAACGCAGGAGTTGTTGGGCGGGTTTTGATTTGAGCGATGAGTGTTTTCGTTCATTTGGTTGCTTTATCAAAAAGTTTTGTTCGTCGAGTGTTTTTCGTAACTCTACGCTACGATTTATCCATAGTATTGATTGCTTCTAGCTAGGCGTCTAGTGCTGTCTATGTTTGACGTTTCTGTTTGTTTGGATCATTTGGGACAACAGCCGTGCTGCTTATGGGTCCCAAAGCCCCCCCCCCACTACCACTACCTAAATGAGAATGAGGTGATGAATTATAAAGCTAATTAGAATCAACACTTAGAACGTATAAATTTATAAATCTTTTGTAAAACTTTGATTTTAAAATTTCACTTTAATAATTAATCTATTTGAAAATATGAATTTTTTTTATTGCGTTATGATTTTACAAAGTGGAACATGTTAAATCTTATGCATTTTATATATACAGTAAACTCGGGGATCCTTTCGTTTGGTGAACTCTGTGTTATGCGGAATCAATCGGGACCGAGAAATTTTTCCGTAGTAGACAATATTCCGCCTTAGACAAATATTACTCTATGTCTATGGATCCGCTGGGACTTGAAAATCTTTCCGAGTTAGGCAGATTTCCGTATTACATAGAGTCCGCCTTACAGAGAGTTTACTGTAATATTTATTTTGTGTCTGTCTTAAAGAACTTATTTTGTATTTTAATTGTATATCTCTCATAAACAATAGAATGTAAGGTCATAATATAAATGTGCTAATGCACAACTTAAACGACATTTATGTTCTAATATTCTTGAACACACTTAAAATAGTTAAATTACATAATTTTATAAATAAATAAAATCTATGATTAAAATAGAATGTATCAGCGAATGTAGCCCATGGAATAAAAGTTAGCAACAAGTTATATTTTGCTAAAACTTTATTAAATACAATGTCATAGATGAAAAGTTTTTTAGATTTAATGCTATATTATTATAATGTATAATATTCTTTTTTGAGAAAAATAGCATAGAAATAAAGTTTTCCTTTTAAATGTTTTTGGTTTCTATATACTCTGATTTAAAAATATGAAGATTGCAAACCATGAAATTGGGAATAATGCTATATAGAATAATTATTAAATAAGAATGTGCAATTAAAAATTATTTTTTAAATGCAAAGTGTATAATAAATAATAAGTATTATTTTTAGTTCAATCAAATTTTTTTTTATAAACGCACTAAGTATAAATGCACCAGTTTTGGCCACATTGGATCAATTTTTCCAATATTTAGCCTGTGAATTGATGCTAACAAATAATATGCATTCTTACACTTTAAGCAAACTCTCTTTTATCATTTACAATATCATTTGTTTATTTTTTGATAAAATGTGACTTGCAAAAAAAAAAATGTGTGAAACTGTAGTGTGTGCTTACATGTATTAAGATTATTGCTTAGCTGACAAGTTTTCAGAATCTTTCAACATTACGCACTTATAGGGTTCTATTTGTTCTGAAACAAATTTCTATTAGGTTTTATGAGGTAAGCTTTCTCACTACTGCAATTTTACATTTAAATTAATTATTTTAACAGTTTAATGGGGGGTGGCCAAAACTGGGAATTAAATTTGCTATATGTACCAGTTATGGCCATGGGGGTGGCCAAAAAGGGTACAACATTATGTTCCACTTTTGGCCACATGATTCATTATCATTATAGAGGGAATTTTAGCCATTTAATAAATTTAAGACCATCTGGATAAATCAAAATCAATTTAGTTTTGTTTTATATAGTAATGGCTTCAATAATAATAATAAAAAAAAGCAAGGCTAATGGCAGTTCTATAAAAGAGATTTTGTTATTCTCTATCCAATAGATAATTCACTTTAGAAAGAAGGACATTGCTATAAAAAACTAAAAAAATATAGTATTGTGTTTAGTTTTGATAAAACAAAAGGGGGGGGTGATATGTAATTGTTTAGATATGATAAATAAACTAAAACATAAATTTTGAAAGATTTTACAACCTATAAATTAAAACGTTCAATAAATTATAGCATGATTTAATTGCTTGTATTTTTCCTAAAGAAATGTAAGACATTCCAAAATTTTTGCAATATTTCAGGCACAAGGATTTAGAAATACTAAATATTGTGAAAATCTTTACTAGCGACATCTAAATACAAGTGAGAATGTATTTCACATTATTTAAAAAGAACAGGATTCATTTTACCAAGTTTAAAAGAGATTCTGTGCTCTTAAAAATGGCCTAGAGGGAACACTGCTCTAATATAGGAAGTAAAATTAAGGCCATTCAAAATGTAATGCCAGCACTACAAGCTAGCAAAGTTTTGGAGTAACCCGTTCTTGGCTTACATCAGAAGTTTGTAGAACGGACACCACTTTTCTCTAATAATGTTGAATCTCAAGTAGTAGATCTAGATACTAGGAATTGAAGCTAAAAATCAATTAGAAAAGTGGATTTTAGATATTATCAGAATACTATTTCCTATAAAAATGGAACAACTTTTAAGATTCTGTCCAGAAAATTGTAGCCGGCAAGATAGAAACTCCATTTCAAGATGGAAGACCAGGCATGAAATGGTATGATTCGCTCCTGAAATCATACCCTAAAATAACTTGCAAAGAAGCAGGGTACATAAATAAAGCACAAGCTAATATAAATCAAAAGATGATTTATAACTTTTTGATGAAAATCAAATCAAAATCAGAAAATGCTTTCAAGAAATATAACTCTTTGATGAAGATTCAAGTGTTCTAAACAATCCACAATCCATGAATAATTATAAAACTGATTAAATAGTTAATCTTTATGTCCTATAGGCACTGTTGTCCCTTTTATGACACAAATTTAAATATATTTTTTGTTTTTTAATTGAAATTTTCAGTTAAAATCAACATAAGTAATACATTTTACTTGATGTTTTTATCAATTCATAAAGAAATTTGCAAAATTCTCTTAATACAGCAAACAAATATATGTGTGGTAAAATAGATGTTGCATAAAAATGCTTTATTTTTACTTATAATTAAATTATAATTTAAAATATAATTTAAATTATAATTTAATTATAATTTTAAATTATACTTTAATTATAATTAAAATGTTTGTTAAACTACATGATATTGGAGTGGCCAAAACTGGTGCATAGAGATGGCCAAAACTGGTGTAGGGGTGGCCAAAACTGGTACAAATTGGAATAAATTACTTGATGAGTTATTACTCACAATCTAAAATATTCTGTAGTAAGTCATTATAGCTAACAGAAAGACAATTAAATTTACTAAAGAGTGATGTTATTATGATTTAATATGCTTCAATTGGTCAAGAACTGTAAAATTCCTATTTCAAATTTTCTCTAAAAGTGGCCAAAACTGGTGCATCTACCCTAAATTGATACTACCTTCTCTAAAATTATTTATTTTTTTCATAATACAGAAATATCATTTTATATACATAATCAAAAACACATAAAATAAATATGTAAAAATATATTATAATAAATTATACTTTGTAAATAAAAAAACTTTCTTATTTACTGTACAGCCAGAATTTGGCTTCAAAGAGGGGTTTATTGATAATAAATCCAGTAATCACTGCTTATTTGAATCACTAGTTAATTGAATTAGTCTTTTTAATAAATGAAATCGTAATGCATAGTCTGTGAAACTTACTTGATTTTTTTCCTTAAGAAAAAAAATGTGTATAGAACCAGAAAATGTATAATAGAATTATTCAATATGTTGTTATTTTTTTTTTTTTTACAATATTTATTGGATTTTTTTTTTTTTTTTTTTACCTATTATTATTAATTAAAATTTCTGATTCAAGAATTTTAAATTCAGGTAGATAGATGGTTTTTTTTTTTTTCTTGATCATAGAAACAGCAGCTATGCTGGACGTGAACATGGTTCATTTAAACAGCATTTACTGTATTAGTGTTGCAAAATATAAAGTGAAATAACATAAAATTATACAGTAAAGCACCGAATATACATCTTTCAGGGGACCATTCTAAAAGGACTATACAACTGAGAAAGACATACAATCAAAATAGTAGGGGAGACTTTATCCCTTTTTCAGTTTTTAATTTTTATTTTGGAAAAAACAAAATATTTAAAAAATGTTTCCAGTTATTCTTAAAGGCTCATGTGTCTTTCTTGTTACAGTATTTTTTTTATTTTTGAAAAATTATTTTTAAAATAAAAATAAATAGTTTTCCAAAAAATAAAAAAAAGGATCAAGTCTCCCCAATTGGAGGGAGACGTGATCCCTTGCCAAGGGAGACTTGATCCTCGAAACAAATGCATTGAAATGACTCAAATTAATTAGTAGAAATCAAATTTATTGCTGACTACGATGTAAAAAGGGAAAAAAAAAACACAATGATCAAAAACATTTTCAAAGCTTGAAAAACCAAATGTAAATGTTAAGATTATTGCAGTTTGAAGAATTCCACCGAGTATGGTTGGTTTGGGTAGTTTTTTCTCAATGTCATCATTATCCACAACACTATTGTCAACCTTTTCTGGATACATAAATTGGTTGAAATTAAGTCCTCGTTTTCTTAGAAAATTGATTTCATATTCAGATGATAAAATCTTCTTTTAAATTTTTCCTGCGAAATGACTAATTTTCTTCTTTCCCAGAATTCACACAATGACAAAGTCATTTTCACCAATCGACAAATATTTTGGATCTTCAATGATTTCATTAGAATTGTCATCAAGTGGATCTGGGTCGGTTGAATCATAAACACTATAACTGCTTTTATAACTTTCTGAAGATTTGGGTCTTTCACTTTTAATATTTTTACTTTTTTTCTTGGGATGAAATGAGTTTTTCCTGACTTTTGTTTTTTATTCAGTTGACGATCTTGTATTTTTCTTCATTCTGTCTTTTAGTTGGTGTGCTTGTCAAAATTTTTGAAGAATCTTTTTTCATTTCATTAGATTTTCCCATTTTTGATAATGAAACTTTAGGGAAGGCTTGTATGTCTGCTGGTGTCACTATGTTTGGTTTAACTGTATTATTTTTACTGCTTGTTGGAGTTAATGGTTGATTTGAGATGAAAGATGATAAAAAATCATCTTGAGAAATTCCTGTTTAAGGGATATTCCAGTGATTTTAAATCCATTTATTATGTTATTTGTCATCATGGCTTTAGGATAGGCAATTCCGATCAGTTCAGCAAATTGATAAATTGTTGTTCTTTGAGCAGGATGTTTAGTCGTCCAGTCTTGAACAGCTGCATTAAAATATCTTTTAAATGGTCCATATGCAGTACGATCCAGAGGCTGCAATTTGTGAGAAGTGTGCAGTGATATTGTTAACAAAATTATTCCATTTTCTTTGTCATAATTCAAACTCTCAATGCAATGCTTATATGGTTATCATGATTATTCATTATGATTAACACTTTACTGTTTTGGTTATAATATCTTGCATTCTTTACGAAGTGCTGTAAAAATTTTGCAAAGTTAGACGTATGTCTCACATATGCATTCATCCACCATGTGCTTGCTAACCATCATATGCAGCCACATATTAACTTTCTGTCTTTGTCAACCATCTAAAATCAAGCAACCATATTCTAACTAATACAGATAATATCTAAATATTACAACGAGAAGTAGGTGGTTAATAAAATTTAACATTAATTTAGCTTAACTTTGGTTTGGGGAGACTTGATCCCCAGGATCAAGTCTCCCCATACAACAGGGATCAAGTGTCCCTAATGTGCATGTTTGGGAGAAAAAGTTGCTAAATCAAAAATAAAGATATTGTGTTGAATTTAAATAAAACATTTAAGGAATAAGGTACGTTAGTATATTATATCAATAAAATTAAGTAATTTAGTTATATTTAGCAAAAAATATGAAACACAAACTATGTACTCAAAAAGAAGTTTGATTGTAAGAAAACAGAGATTCCTCTTTTACAAGAAAAATAAAGATGGCTGAATCAAAGTATGTTGCTAAATATGTTGATAAGGGATCACTTTATTAATGTTTCCAGTTTCAGAGACTTAATTGCATTTTTTCTTTGCTTTTAGACCTAGGGATCAACTGTCCCAAATCTCCCCTAGTCGCCAAAGGTATAAAATCTTTGACTGTGCAAATATAATGCTGCAGTCATACAAATTTAATTTTGCTGTTATTTTTGTTGTTCAAGATGCACTATATATTGAAAAAAAGTTAAAACATTGAAAAAAAAACATTAAATAGTCATTTCTGAAATAGAAAAATAAAATTGAGTATTATCAATCCTTATAAGTTTTGTAGGAGAGAGGGGGTCACATGTGAACAATTTTTACATTTTTGACTATTTCTCAAAATTGTTATGAGCTATTGCAACAAAAATTTATTTATATGAATGTTTACACTTTGTTTGTTCCTTTGGTAAAACTTTTGGATGCATTTATCAAAAATTTCTAACTGATATCATCATTCTAAGAATTGTCTAAATTTGTTCATGTGTGCCCCGGTGGAGGGGGAGTTGTGAACAGACCTGGGGCACATGTGAACACATGCATAAATAAGACAAAAATATTTTTTTGTGAATAAAAACTAACTAGATGCCTTCTTTCTAGTTGTGTGAATCAATCAATAAATGTTTCAACATAGATACAAGAAATTATACACTAATATACCTACTCTTTTTGAGTCAAGCATAGCAAAACTGTGTTACTTTTAAATAAGTTATTGAATAATTTTGTTATTGTGTTTTTACTTTTTTCTAAATGTTTTGCAATATGTATAACAAAATTGTTCATCGTGGTTTTATAAATTGGTAAAATTGTGATATAAAAAATTGATGATTATCACAGTACTACTTATCACTTTTTTTGGCCAACTAAATTTAACTTTCATAAAATAAAATATCTTACAAGTACTTTATTATGGGCTAAGAAAAAATAAATACATTTAAAACTGGAAATCATTAAAGAATAACAAATATATTGATTTTTACAGAAAGCCACCACTTCTAATTGTTATCTAACTTCCAGTAAATTAAAACTGTGAAGTAATCCTAAAAACATTGAATTTATAGCTCAATGTTTGACAAGGGTAATTAAATTTTAAACTAAAAAAAAAAAAAGAAAAAAGAAAAAATGCATTCACAGACTTAAAAAATACATTCATAATCTAAAATAGAAAAATGGGGCCCTTGTGAACTGTTTATAAGTGCCCCATCTACCAACTTAAGCCTAACTTAAAGAAAAAAGATATTTTTAATTGAAATAAGGAAACAAAACTTTTTGTAGACTTACCTAATTAATGCCACTAAAGAATGCAACACTGAAATTCTACTTTTAAAATGTCTTGAATGAATTTTTACTTCAATAACTTTAGATGACTTTTTTACTTAACATCTTCTAAAATAAACAAATTACAAACAACCGGAAATCAAAATTGCTCATTGTTCTGAAAATTCAGCCAAAAGATGCTACCAATACTGTCATATATTGGTATTTTTTTTATTTCAGATTAACTGAGTGAAATATGTACTGTTCACATGTGCCCCATGTTTACATCTGCCCCCCTCTCCCCTACATCACTTTTTTTATTGTATGTATAAAGAGATTTTATTTAAAATAATCTTTAATCATCGTCTGACATGCTGATTCTCTTTCAGACTTAAGTACAGCATTATTTATGGAGTTAAGTTCCTGGAAAGTTTTCTCACTAATATTGTGGAAAGCAAAAAAGGTTCTAAGTGACCAGACCACCCATTATCCATTCTTTTTATCCCACTCCCTGTTCTGCAAAATTGAAATAACACCTGTAGCAGTTACACTTGTTGTTTGTTCTTCATCTTTCTCTAAATATCATTAGCAGAAAAAAAAAAAGAACGATGCTGGGAGAAAAATTTTGAGAAAATCAGTTACAGCATGAAAGAAATGATGTATAAACAGAACATTACAACATTAAACTACACAGGGATGAATCAAGACTGCACTGAAATGACGTACATAAATGTAAAAGTACAAATGATACAACGTATAAATGAAAAACGGGTTTTACTGTATTAGATTTAGGCAAAGTGTTTCAAAAGGGATGAGATTAAGAGATGGAAGTAAACAATTGCAAATAATTTTTGTATAATAGATCAGGGTTGCAATCCATTCTTTCAGTAAAAAATGAATAAAATCCAAGAGGAAAAAGAACTTTTAATATCTGGTAGGTTATAAAAATTAATTTTCATTCACACTCAAATTATTTTAAAACGTTTGAAAAGCAGAAATCTATGAATCTTATAATGAACTTTCTAGATCAGTATTTTTTCGATTAACTTTCTCTTTCATGATTGATCTTTATAATTATATAGTGCATTTCAGTATCATAGCATAGAATAGAAAGAGATTTAAATAACAAACATTTTAATTCAGAGTAGAATGTCTTAAGGCAACATCAAAATTAGCTACATTTTCGATCGTATTTTTAAATTTAGATATACAGTAGATTCCCTCAAATCGGCATAGCTTGTAACTACAAGTTGTGCATATTTTGCAGATTTCTGATCACTGCTTTAATTGCATTTTTAAATAGTAATTTGAATGTAATAATGTCTTTGAAATCATAATTAATGCTTACACTGTAGTAAACAGTAAAATAATTAAATATTAGAGTAAATTAACGAAAACTCAGAATATTTAAAAAATTATTATAATACTAAAAGTAAAAATCGAGTTAAAAACTAAATATGCATAATAATGATGATATAAATTTTCCTTCGATAAGTTAATGAAACTCACCTCATAAAGGTACACTAATAATTTACATCTAAATTGTCAAAAAACAAAGTTTTATTTCACATTTAGCCAAATTTTATAACCATAAAAGATATATTAATGCATAAATTATTTGGTAAAAAGATCATGATTACAACTGATATCAGTGCTATTTTGAATTTTTTCAGAAATAAATTTATACTTTCTTTATGAGAAAGCATGAATTCAGTCATATTAACCAGAATTACATTTTAAAATGTGTATGAAATGACATAAAAATTTAAACAAGAAAGAAAAATTGTGCTGCATCAAGCATAGATTATGAAACATTTTCCAACACTTCCAGAATACTTTTTAAAAACTTTGTTGTTTAATAAGGTAAAGAAGATACCTAAGTAAACTTTTCAGAAAATGCATTAACACATTTGAAGAACAGATTTCAACAATTGCTGCACATAGCCAGAATGGTACTCTAATTCTTTTGTGCAGCTCTGTATATTCTACATAGTATGCTAAAATTTAGTTTAGGTAGAAAATTCATAACACATTTGAAAATTCACCTTTAGCAATTTCCACCAAAGCAAAGATGGAAATGTACTTGTTCTTTTGTGCATCCCTGCATATAAGACTTTTATACAACCTGCATATTAAGCTGAAATTTAATTGAGGGAAAAGCACATTTAAAACTACTGAAATCACACTTCTAAAAATTCTGTCAATAGGCAGCCATTTATCCAGTTTTTTACATAGCACTGTATATGATTTTATTTATATGCTACAAATATCTCTGAGTAAACTAAATGTAGCTGAGCTTGAAAATGCATAACCCAAATTAAAAACAACACCTTTAAACAATTCACACACTCTCTCAGTAATGCTTACGAATTATTTTGTGTAACCTTGTATATGGCCTATAGAATTTATATTCACCATGTAGTGTGCAACAATTTAGTTAAACTTTAAGCAGATACCATAAGAGAAAACACACTTTCAACAATCATCCCTAATAAACAATACTTCAGATACCTACTGTAGTTGTATCCGTAATCTTTTATGTGTAAATGAACAATAAATGTGATACACATCATATTCTACTGCAAGCATCTTGTAGTAAAGCTCAGCAATGTATATCAATTCCATCAAGTTTGAAAGCATCCAACATAATTAAAATACGCTTTAAACAATTTTTTCTGGTAGATTATTATATAACTGGCTCTTGCGTATGACTCTGTAATTGAATGATAAATGCTTTACATCCCATATTCTACAGAAAGCATGTTTTAGTGCATCTCAGAAATTCATAACAATCTTATTTATTTGTAAATGGAGTAACATCATTAAAATACACCACAAACGATTTTTCTTTGTAGACCATAATATAACAGAATACTTTTGAGTTCCCCTGTATGTGTACTGTCTGTGCTACAGATAATGTATTCTATAAGTACCAGTGCAACTCAATAATGTATATAAATTTCATTATGTTTAAAATTCTGTAACACTGTTGAAATACCCCGCAAATCATTTTTTTCCCATAGACCTTAACATAATGGAATACTTTTGAATGCCCCTATAAATGAATTATGCATGCTACACACTCCATTTTCAATACCAAACATGCCATGGCAAAGCTCAATAATGTATATCAATTACATGTCAATCGAAAAATATTTACATGGTTTAGAGCATGGACAGACAAACAAATCAAAGTCATAAACACTTTTCAACTATATTGGAAACTGTTAAAAATGGTGAATTTTTGTCCTACATCTGAACTGAAAGTTTCACTTTTTACATTTGCAATGATGTGCAAATTTTAGGCTTGAAGAAGGATTTGAAGAAGTCAACTGTATATTTCCAACATTTAATTTTAACCCTTTCCTGTCCTGCAAAACAAAAGACTCTATTATATATTCCCACATTAAAATAAAAAACTTCATCTTCCCTTCTATATGCAATTAGTAAAACACGTAAGATACTTCTGAACTCACAGTGTTTCAGGAAACTATAGTATATACAAATGGAGTCCACTATACGAAACTAGAAATAGCTGTTGGGAAGCTAAGGATCATGAGCAACCAATCAATCGCAAGCCTGGTTTGAAATACATGCTTAACAAGCTCTTTAGAACATTTGTTTTTATTGTAAACTAGCTGACCTGTCCACCATTGCTCGGGCAAGTGATAATATTCTTAAATCAACCTTAAATTCATATGATTTTATACCTGTTGTGCATGCACTGAGAAATCTGTTAGTTCTGCTTTCCACTGCCAGGGTGGTGCATTCTGTTCTGAACAAAACTCTGACACATGTGCCCGCTTCCTGTGTCACTGCATAGCAGATGTACTTTGTCTGCAAAGTCTGCTAGTTCCAATATCCACCTTCAGATAACGCACTCTGTTCTAAACAAAAATATATATCCGAATGAAACTAAGTTATTCAACCTTTCTGTAGACATATTACTTAAGGGGGGTTGTAGAATCAAATAAGAATTTAAAAGATTTGATCATAATAATATCTGTCATGTGGACTAATTGAGATATTTAATCAAAAGTAGCTGCCTCCCCTCCCCATTCCTGCAAATATAACAAATACAAAAATTTCTTTATAAACAAATTGTGAAGACATTTATAGATTTCTTGATTCAGCGTAACATTTTGTGCATAGGTGCATTAATTTCAAATTGATAAATGCGGCATTAAAAAAATTCTATAGAGCTGGAAAATTACTCTTTTTAGTCACGTGTTGTTTTGAAATAATATTGGGGTCTGCTTCACGAACACATCTCATTGGCTGCGCAAATGCTAGACATATGGTCTCCTCGGATCGAGAATGAATCCTGCGATTTGATAAAAATCTATGCTTTAATTGAATTATAAATAATTTGCCATTCTTGTAATTGGGGTTTTTAATTAATAACTCAACTAATTATTAGAAATTAAAAATTGTTTTGTATCAGGTGCACCAGGAGAAGACTTAGACTACCCTCACAAAAATTTTCAGCTTTGTATGTGCGGTAGATTTCGCTAGTCAGCAGAAACAGACACACTCACACACAGAACGAAACTTTCTTTTTTTAGTATAGATTGAGGCTGTTCTCAAATCCAAACTGGCTACTTTCTGGCACATTTTTTAATTCATTTTTATTTACAAATGCATCAAATTGGCAGGTGCTGTTATTGATAACCGCATAATCAAATTGTTTTTTCCATTTTTCAGTTAGGACAAAATTTTTCTAAGAAAATTCTATCAAAGTTTGCTTTTTAGCTCACAGGCTATCAAAACCTGAGAGCTAATGTTCCTGCATGTTATGTATGTATGTACGTACGTAATGCGATAACTTTTGATAGAAATATCCGATTTGCTGAAATTTTATTTTTAGATTCATTCTGATAAGGCACTTCCCTGATTAGTTTTGGGGCTTCATTCGTTAAGTATAAAGGGGGGGAATGCAGGGCACCCCCCCCCCTAACTAGGATAAATGGGTTTTTCATGCAGAATTAACAGATTTTTTTCAAATTTGGTATACCGGTTAATTCTGATAAGGTGCTTCCATGATTAGATTTGAAGGTTCATTGTTTAAGTCTAAAGGGGGGAATGGGGGACTAATACCCCCCCCCCTTAAATGAGTAGATGAGAGTTAGATAAATGAGTTTCTCTATCCGATTTGCTTCAAATTTGATAAACAGGGTTATTCTGATAAGTCACTTCCCTGATTACATTTGGAAGTTCGTTGGTTAAATATAAAGGGGGGGGGGGCGGAGGTCTAATATGCCCTTAATTTAGGTAAATGGGTTTTTATATCCGATTTGCTTTAAATTTGGTTACCAGTTTATTTTGATAAGGTGCTCCCCTGATGACATTTGGAGGCTCATTGATTAAGCATAAAGAGGAGAAACTGGAGGGGGCTAATGCCCCCTTAATTTATTTTTCGAGGGGCATTATTCTTTGAAATAAGAGTATAATATACAGTTAGTGTAAATAGCCTGTGTGCTCAATGCAAGCAGTTTAACTGGGCACTTTTCTTTTTTATTTAATTAGATTTCCAGATGTGGCAGTGCAAGAAAGAAAAAAATTGTCATCCTAAGACAACAATTGCTTATAAGTCAAGATGTAATTCATTTATCGAAAAATGAAAAACCTGTTTGATTACAAATTACTTTGATAATCATATCTCCAAGTATCATGTTTTATTTTCAAAAATGAGTCAGAAAGCTTTCCGTTGTTAAGCGGGAAAAATAATCTTAAATGTATAAAGAATATCTGTTTTAAATTAAATTCAGGTATTTAAAAGAAAAAAATAAATAAAAGATTTGTATTTTAAATGAAATGAGTGCATGTGATTGAAACATCAGAAAGCTTCCCGTTGCTGAGCGAGGAAAATATATGCTTGAGAATCCCCTTAACACATTGTGTGCGGAACACGCACATTTTCTGACGATTGATACTTGAGCGCGGGACACGTACTAGTATGGGTTAACTAAATTTGCGCGCAATACCCCCCGCCCGGCACAATTCCGCCGCAAAATGTACCCGCACACAATGTGTGAAAGATATCTATTTTGAATGTAACCTGTACTATTTTAAATGAAAGATATGTATTTAAAAGGAAATAAAATTAAAAAATTGTATTTTAAATGAAATGAGTGGAATGCAATTAAAAGATACTGGTGGTTGTCTAAGTTTTAACATTAGAGAGAAAATAAAAACCAGTTGATAGCAAAATATTGGAGTATTGGAAATTTCTATATCTGAAAGAAGGGCGAATAATAATTCATGCTGTATCGTAGTCCTTTTAATTAAAATATCTTGAGAGAGGAACCAGAATACATTATAATATTAAAAAGCTAAATATTGTCATGTTTGAAATTTTGATAGTTGAAAGTTTACCTTCCCCTCATGTAATAGTGTGTTTGTATTACGGATGTGAGATAATAAGACCTCTACGGGGTGCAGTTTTCAAACATTTTCCGTACTCCTCATGTGATATATCATTGCAAAGGCCTTTGACCACTCTTTCATATTATAAGCCTCCCTTTCACCTCCTTCAAATTCCCCTCCCCCAGGGCTCTTTCTCAATTTTTCCGACATCCTTCATGTGATATATCATTGTAAGCCCTTTGATAACTCTTTCATATTCTGCACATCCCGTCCTTTTGTCCCCCTTGAGGGCACTTTTCTAACTTTCGCTGACAACCCTCATGTGATATATCATTGGAAAGCCTGTGACCACTCTTTCATATTATGTATCGCCCGTTTCCCCCTCCCCCGGTGGCATTTTCTCTATTTTTCCGACATCCTTCATGTGATATATCATTGTAATGTACAGCCCTTTGACCATTGTTTCATATTCTGCACATCCTGTCCCCCTTGCCCCACTCTTCTAACTTTTACCAACACCCCTCATCTGATATATCCTTTAAAAGCCATGTGACCACTTTTTCATATTATGCACCTACCATCAAACATCCCCCCACACAATGCCTGACTGGGGAGGCACTTTTCTAACTTTGCCGACACCCCTCATGTAATATGTCATTGGAAAGCCCTGTGATCAACTCTTTCATATTATGCACCTCTCGTTCCCCCTTCCCCTACTTGCGCTCCCGGAGGCGCTCTCAATTTTTCTAACATCCTTCATGTGACATATCATTGGGCAGCCCTTTGACCATTCTTTCATATTATGCAAACATAACCTTGCATATTTTAGTTCCATTTTTTTCCACCAGGGTGTGCTTTCCTGTATCGATTTCTATGGACCCGATCGCAACGAGGTTTGGTTCATTCAATGTGGTTTTCAATAGTCTTCAATATTTCAGTTCCACTTTTTACCATCAAGGGGCGCTTTCCCATCTCGGGTTCTATGGGCCCGATGTCAACGGGGCTCGGTTCATTCAACTTAGCTTTCAATAGCCTTACATGTTTTATTTCCACTTTTTACCGCCAAAGGCACTTTCCTATCTCGGGTTCTATGGGCCCGGCTCGACTAATATATATACGGATAGGTTGTATAACAGAGTTTTGCTAAGAATAGAGTGCGCATCCTGGTGGTCGAATGTGGAACTAACAATTTTGTAGCGCGTTCCACACACGCCTGCTATACGGCTCGGCGTCGCAAGTAGCGGGGACCAGTGTTCAGTGATAGTATAAAAAATATTGAGCCCCCTGGCGAAGGAATGTGGAACTAAAGGATTTTTCAGCGCGTGCGCAGCATGCCTGCTATACGGTGCCGCAGACAGCGGAGGCACGTGCCGGCGTTTCGCTCTGTAAGTGGTTTCTTTAGAAAAGAGTGCGCCTCCTGGAGGTCGAATGTGGAACTAACAGATTTTTTAGCGCGTGCACGCACGCCTGCTATACGGCACCGCAAGTAGCGGGGACCAGTGTTCAGTGATCGTATAAAACATATTGCTCCCCCTGGCGGTAGAAGGTGAACTAATAGATTTTACGGAGTGTGCGTAGCACGCCTGCTATTTGGTGCCACAGGCAACGGCGACCCGTGTCGTATGTTCCTATAGAACACGAGCCGGGGTTTCGTTCAGTTCGAGGTTTGTTTCCAAACCTCGATATTGTATAAATTAATCTTCAAAGTATAGTTTTCATCTGAAAAATATTCAGGACTTTCTTTGAAAAGGATTTTTATCCGGGTCAACCCGGAAGAGTCAAAATCCGACCTGAAACCTGGTCAGATTCATGTAAAATTGGACAATCCTATCCGATGTAGAACTTATGTTCTGTCCAAGCTATACAACCCACATTCTTGAAATTGTTTAATAGGACGTCAACAAACATCAGAATCGAGATAAAGGCATACCCACCAAGTTTATGCCTTTTAACCAATTAAATTTTATTTATAGCAACAGAACGGCTTTGTCCACGAATGGCAATAGCCACGCCTCTGCGGGTAGATGCCCTCCGAAAAAGACTATTGAACAAAGGAGAAGCAGTGCGTCGCGCCTATTTCTTCTGTTCGCGCCTATTTCTTCCTACTTCTTCTGTTTACCCGCGGCTGACGTCACATGGGTGAAGTCCACTGCATTCTGAGCGCTGTCGGTACAGTTTCAATATCGTTAGTGTCAGAAACTACGATAGAGAAAAGTGTTGCTTTTTAAACAACGACGTCATCAATATAGAAATGAATAATAACAAATTTTAGAATCGGGTTCATAGTCAACCATTTCTAACGGCACACGTTTAACAAACACTATTTTGGCGATAATAACAGGCTTGTGAGGGTACTCAGAGATTTGTTTTCGTCCATCCTAGTCATTTTGTATGTATGTTCACGGCGTTCTCAGCAACCACTGAACGAATTTGAATATAACTTTTTACAGTTTTAGTACATTTGAGAAGGTTGTGATCTCAGAGTAGTCATCAAATGGTGTATAAATTCGTTTACAGGAACACGTCAACTATTTTAATTTAAGATTGCCTACTCCAATATCAAAGTTTGTGTTACTGTAATTTCCAGTATCTCAAACGTTTGAGAACGCAGTGGACAATAAATACAATCTTCATTTATAAATATGACAGTGGCGGTGCGTATACGAGAACAAATATAGACCAGGATGCATTTATAAGAGAGTAGCGATATACGCAGACGGCGCATGCATAGACTGGAAGCTTTGTCCAAAGTATGGAAATCCACTTTTCAGAGCTGGCGATACTGACGTGAACAAGTTCGATATATGAAGTTCAACCACGTGACTACAGCGTCTAGAATACCTTGTGTGGAAATATGCTATCCTAAGGCGCGCCACACACCAAGGAGACATGCGACTCTGGTGCACGTCGCATGTATCATGAAACATCGAGGGCCACCACAGGAGGCAAGTTGCATTTCTACTTTTTTCATCCACACACCAAAGCGACATATTCATGGCGTATGCGCGTAGCTTGCTTTTAATTCTTTGACAGAACAGAATAGTACAATCATGGCGTCTGCAAACGAAGCGATTGTAAATATGGATATTTCATTCGAAGATGATGATTTATTTTTATTCACTCTACTAAAAAATAAAAGGAATCTTGAATCCCACCATCTTGAAACAAATAAACGAAAATTGTAGCAATATATAACGTAACTGCAGCACGAGACGAAAGCGCGAAACGAAGCATAAGACACGTGCAACATAGGTACTTCGTCGCATGAGTCTTTAGTGTGTGGGCACAGTGAAGAAACAGGTACGTTACAACAGTAAATTTGTCGCACGAGTCAAGTGAGATGTCTCGTGTCTCCTTGGTGTGTGGCGCGCCAAACAGTGCTAAAATGCCAAGTGTCGATCGCAGCGACATCTGCGGGATTTTCGTATTACTAGTATTACATTGTATAGAATAGCAATACCTTGCAGTTGTAGAAAATATCCCGCAGATGTCGCTGCGATCTGTATATTGCAGCAGCATCGTTGCATATTTAAGGCATACAATATTTTAGCGCTTTTTTAAGTATTACAGAGACAGCCGATTTCCACACTATGTATTCTAGTCGCTATAACGTGACCATAATCCTCCAATTTGTATACAACCAATCAAAATCAACAAAAAATAGTAGGCTAACAAAATGCCCACCTGGTTGCAAAATTTGTTGCTACGGTATGACGTCAATTGCAACTGCTCCATTAGACGAATGGCACAAGCAAACAAATATTAGCTTGCCTATAATGGTAGGATCACCGAGATGCTTGATGATTCGTTTTGTGCAAAATTATCTCAACCAATCAAATTTTGTTTCCCATATGTCGCCACTCCCATACGGAGGCACCTTACGAACTTGTTCTCTTCTCATCATGAAAGTTGCTTCCCGAGCGATCTGGTCATATTTAAATGTTTTATTAGAAAGAGGATCTTGCAAATTTTGCTTTTCATTTCATATCGACCAAGGCGTGTCTATGCCCTTTAAAAGAAACTCTCAGTACTCGCTAGTGATATTTTCTTTTCCATCCCTTGTTGAAGGGCAGGTGGTCGTCTCTTTACTCCTTTCATATCTTGATAGTTTTCGTGGCTGAGTGGTCAAGGCATCACACCGCTAATCGCTTGAGAGCGTAGGTAGGTGCGGGTTCGAATCCCGCTGGCTCCGTTGCACACTCTTTGTGGAGCTCCCGGATGTAATTATCTTGCGTTGTAAATTTCCTTGTGCTATCTCGTCCCTGTATATTAACGATGACTTATAAGCGGGCACTTGACGCCAAGCACACAGGTCAGATATATGTATTCAATAAACCAATAAAACCAAACCAATTGTTTTCGTAAAAATAAATAGACCGGGGAGCGGTCATCACCTCATAGTATTGACTGAAACTTCAAGATTAGACAGAACTCGATTTGCATATTAAAATGCAACTGGTCTGTCTAGTCATATCGGTGGGAAATACTTGCAAACTCGATTTTAGTGGTTGATCAATAGATTTATCATTGGATTTTCATGCACCTAAAGGTATGAAAACATGGAGGGCTGTCAGCAAGAAAACACAATGATAAACCTACCAGTCAACCACTAAAATCGGGTTCGCATGTGCTTACCACCAAGATATGACTTTGCAGACCAGTTGCATTTTAATGAGCTAATCGAGTTTTAACTAATCCTGGAATTTTAGCTGTCAACTGGATGAGGTGAAGGTTTGTGCAGCCGCCTTCCAGTCTAAAAGAGTTCACCGAGCCAGGATCGATTAAAATCAATGTACAGTCCAAAAGCGAATCGCGTAGCGATCGACAATCTCTAAAAAAAAAAAAAAAAAAAAACAGCTTGTAGTGCCTCTATATGAGAGTGGTGACATACGATTATCAAAGTGTGCTTAGACGCGACCAACGATCAGGGCAACACTAGATACCGGGCTTGCTCATTCATTATATCGTATATTCATTCATCCTGACGTCACAAATGGTGACTGGCCGCTATCAACGACGTACAGTGATTGGTACAAAGCGGCGCACCCATCGTTTTGTGTCAGTCGCCGTGTAAAGATGATCCACTCCGTATAACGTTTTAAAAGTCATGAACTGCCCTTGTATGTCGTTGGTCGCGGCTTAGACACACGCGTCCTTGAACATTGAAGTCCACCATAGTAGAGATTGCTTTGGGCCTATAGCAACTATGGCTTTTCGCCTCGAATGATCCTTATGATACACAAACACAAGCCACAACAATTTTTATTTTCATTTTCCATTACATACGAGGACGAGATACTCACAAGGAAAGTTACAATATGGTATGAGATGTAAATTTCCAACTGGGCGAAAAAATGTCCGGACCAGGATTCGAACTCCTGGCTGAAGCCGCCAGTGCTCTGCCATCTGAGCTATCCCGGACGAATCTGGTTGAACTCTTTCACCCAGCTAACTTTAATGATTATAGCATCTGGTCTGAAACCTGGTTCAGCTCAACAGAATAAATCTTAGGTAATGGAACTCCAGAAATCGCTGGATACGAAATTACACTAGATTAATACCATTTTAATCTAAAAGATGGTATGCCCAACAAAATTTAATAAAACTTAGCATTTTTTTTCAATCACAAAAAATAGATTTTGTTTGACCCAAAAATAGAGTAATTCTAAATAAAAACAACGATGTAAATATATAAATATTATTTTTAATACCATATTAACCCCCCGACATATTTAGCGAAAATCTTTTTTCTAATTGGCTGCGCTTGGGTTAGCCTGGCTTAGGATCGAACAGAGATCAAACCTTCAAAATCACGTTCTAACGACCTAAAATCTTGTGTTTAGATCAAAAGTTGGGTTCGTTAGACCTTGAGTCGACCAGTGAAAACGCAGCTTTACAACCGGGAGCTCCACAAAGAGTGTGCAACAGAGCAGCGGGAGTCGAACCCGCAGCGACCTACGGACACACGCGTTTATCTCATCCATGACAAACCTACATCCCAGAACTTTATAGTACCAACGTCCCCTAGATGAGGGAGAGAGCCTTGACACACGTCGCGAAAACGTCACACAGAGTTATAAAGGGTGAAAAAACCGCGTTTAATCCAGGGAATAAACAGAGTTTTTGGGAGGGGAATTAAAAAAAATTCCTGGAGTTTTCGGAAAGTTTGAGCCATGAAATATTTTCAGAGGCGTCGCTATGGGGAGTTATGGGGGGGGGGGGGGGACTCTCTCCCTCCAATATTTGTGAACTTGGGAAATTTGAGCTTAGAGATGGGAAATTCTAGATTTTTGAGACTTTTTTTCTTTAAAAAAAACCAGTTAAATAAATATGAATTTTTTGTTGTTTTGTTGTTTTATTTTCTGAGAGCTGTAACTGTAAACAAGTTAAATAATAAAAATTAATACAAAAAGAAAGCACCCAGACTCAATCTGTCATTTTTTTTCTCTGTTCTATGAAAATATCATACATCCACCAGACCTTAATTTCTCTACTCCTGTCCATCAATAGTTGACTCTAATCCATATCGTTTATTTTCTCCAAAACTTTGTTCCTTACTCAACAATTTCAAAATAACATTATTTTTATATCAAGAGCGATTATGATTCGTACACAATTGAAGACAAAGAATTCACAAACCTTAAACTAATGCTAGTTGGCTAAAAATAAAAATAAAATGGTTATTTCACATTAGATCTCGAAAAATAAAATAAACGTTCCAATTAAAAAATATCCTACTATCACAAACGAAACTTCCTGGTCTCCTTGGCGCGATAGCAATATGTCGTCGCAAGAGCGGTTATAAGGAAAAGGCATGTTAACAAACAAACACTTCCATCAACCAATCTACCACTATATTTTTATCATAGCGATCATTGCAGAAATCAACTTGGCGACGTAGACCAATCATATCATAGATCTGTTAAGGAACCAAATTCCCGGAGTTCATATGGAGTCATAATGAATGAACAGGTTTTCTTACTGACAAACAGTGACGTCAGCTACCCTTTCCTTATACAAGGTTCTTAGTCGTTGCCGTCAATGCCAGACATAAATCTGCAAATGTCACAAATTTTCTTTTAAAATAGCATCCTATTCTAATAACTAGAAAATAAAAACACGATGTCTCTTTCCTCTTCATTTTGATCTCAAATAGCATTAAAATAAGTTGAAATGGAATAACTAATTTTAAGAAAAAAGAAACAAAAGTTTTTCTTTTTCTTTCTAAGCATGAATAAACAAAATTTTCAGTTTCAGAAAGAATGAGCCCGAGCTTCCTTAACTATTCATTTTCCAAATTTTTCATCTTATTATTATTTTTTATCTTTATTTTCATGCCGAATTATTCCAAGATAGGAATATAGAAAGTAATGTAGTTTTGATTTGAATTATCTAAGTGATAGAAGTGTATTTAAACTTTTATTAAACGGCCTTAAGTTAGATAATAGTTAGATTTTTTATGTTTTTAGTTTCAGCATTTTTCTTTGGTAAAAGATTTTTTTTACATATAACTATCATTATCATACATACATTGCACATATCATTGAGTTGGAAATTAGAGTAGTTTGTTTCAAGTTGGGAAATTTTTGAATCCCCCCCCCCCTAATAAATATCTGTAGCTACGTCCCTGAATGTTTTAAATTATTATTTTTAATAACTTAATTTTTTTCAATGTAAACAACATAAATGTAGAAAAATAGCTTCGGTTTACATGAAAACTAATGAAATACGTGTTTAAATTGCAGAAATATTAAGTAAGAGAAAATATCATAAATAATTTGATATTTCAATCGTCGATAAATAAAGCGTGACAGATTCATTTTGCCTGACACGAATGTAAACATCACCCCTATTCTACGAATCAGCCAATATAAACAAAATGAAAATAAACCAAAGTAAAAGAAATCAATGTAAAATATGCAATGCAACTCTCTAAAAATTAATGTAGAGTATGCCTGAATAGTGGATATAACAGCTAACAAACTTTAATCGCCAAATCATAAGTTTAGTAAATTCATAATGATAAATCTATCAACTTTTCAGAACAGTGCTGAAATTCTGAAAAATAAAAATTTTAAATGGAAAAATGAATGATTCTGTTTACCTTAAAAACTCCTGCAAAATTTCCTATATCCCCCAAAATTCCCTGGTTTACACACATCCCTGATCTGCGGTTTTTTTTTTTTTTTTTTTGCAACTCTACACACAAAACAGGGAAACAAGGAAAAAAAATTCGAACAACTTGCATGTTTCGTTTTCTTTGGCTCGTGGAATTATTAATTACTATTAGAAAATAAGAGTTAATAATTCCACGAGCCATCGAATTTCTTTCTGTGTTTTGCCTGGTTTGTGTAACGTGTATCAAGGCTTCCTTCCTTATCTAGGGGGCGTTGATAATACTCGCCTAGACGAGTGAGACAAGGGCGCCTCGATATGAGACTGTCGATAGACGGAATATAATATTTGATTGTTTTGGACTAAAGCTAATCGCCGAGCATCTTAGCGAGTCTGCCATTTTTGCCGCTTTTTAACTCATCTCATTCCCAAGCGGGTATCACGAAGTCTGGACTGTACACTGTTAAAAATATCGTGAAAAATTACCTCTGTTTTTAAAGGCTATCTATTTGTTGACCAATGAGAACGCTCCATAGGTGTTTCTGTAGCGTTGTCATTGGTCAGAAAATAAATAGCCTTTAAAAACAGAGGTACTTTTTCAGTATTATTTTTAACAGTGTAGGTTCGCTATAGTTTGGACAAAAACATCCGTATAAAGAAAGGGCATGTTTACAAACAAACACTTCCGTCAACCAATCTACCAACTACATTTTTGCCATAACGATCATTGCAGGAATAGTCTTGGCGACGTAGGCCAATCATATCATAGACCTGTTAAACTTAGACCAAACAGATTTCCCTAGCTCATGTGTACAGTAGGAGTCATAAAGAACGGACAGGTTTTTATTGCTGATCCGCAGTAATTCGACCACGAGGCTAACGAAAAAGACAGGCTACCGCGGTGGGTCCGATTCTTCTTTTTTTACAGACCGCTGGAGTCACGTGATGCTCGAATGCACCAATGAAGGTGTGCGAAAAGAGCATCACGTGACTCCAGCGGTCTGTAAAAAAAGAAGAATAGGACCTACCGCGGTAGCCTGCCTTTCTCGTTAGCCTCGTTCGACCAACAGTGACGTCAGCTGCCCTTTCCTTATAAGCATGTCTGAGCATGCGCCCTGCGCGTGTAACGGAGCAATGCCGTCCGGAACAGCCAATGAATTGCATGGTAAACTGTCGAGGGAGCAACCATGATCGTTATGTTGCAGAAATTTTTGCCTCTTCAAATTATCCCAACTAATAGGAAATTAAATACAGCGTCCAGAATACCTAGTGTGGAAATATGCTATCCGAACAGTGCTAAAAATTTGTATCCCTTAAATGTGCGACGATGCTGCTAAAATTTCAAGTGTTCATCGCAGCGACATCTGCGGGATTTTCGTATTACTAGTATTACATTGTATAGATTAGCAATACATTGCAGTTGTAGAAAATATCCTGCAGATGTCGCTGCGATCTGCATATTGCAGCAGTATCATTGCACATTTAAGGGATACAATATTTTAGCACTTTTTTAAGTATTACAGGGATAGCCAATTTCCACACTAAATATTCTAGGCACTATAACTTAAGGGTTCATTGGAAGAATCGGAGATGATACCCAAATCAGCATGGTAACACCTGTCCAGGGTGTTGCTGTCGGAGTGACCAGGCATCCAGATTAATTTAAAATACATATAAAACTAAAATTGAAATCATTAAATAAAATTAAAAATAAATCGATGCTCAAGAATTTTCTAAAGCGGACTCCCAGGAATAAATCAGGATTTAAAGCCGGGATTAAACCCGTTGTTTTTCACCTTTTGCACGTTTCTGCTGATATAGGCAAAAGTGTTGCGCCAAGTTCAGACTAATTCTAAAGGGTCTATTGGCAAGCCTGTTGTAGGGACTTAGATATCACTGGACAAGAGTCTATGGTAGCGTAAGTTACTAAAATCTAAGTCCTTTATTCAGAACAATTTCTCGATTAAATATGAATATTTACAAGTTAAACAATATTTGTTTGGGTTCTCGTCATTATAGCAGGATAAAAAGTTCCATCAACGGGCTGCTTCCACAGATATAGTGCTTCAATCGGAGAGAGGACTGATCGGACGACCATCTATCTCATCTCCTCCCTTCGCTCATCCACCACTAGGTCCCGCAAGACCTCCTCGCCAGCGTCCTCGCTCTCTCACTTCTCTACTCCTTCTCCCTTCCTCCCGCGTTGCCACCTCGCCTCTCTCCAAGGCTGAAACTCCCGGTCCTAGGGAAAACTAGTCTTTTTCCCTCTTAGCCGTTGCCACCGCCTATTTCTCGAAGGCTGAAGCTCGCCGCCCTAGGAGAAATCGTCTTTTCTCCCCCTCAGCCCTTGCCACCGCTCATTTACTGGACGGCTGAAGCTCCGGCTTTCTTTGTGATTCCACGGAATGTTCAACTCGCGCCGGAACGAAATTGTACTGTCTTCTCCATTTATATTTCTAGCCTTGATGGCACCATAGCTTTGTTCAGGAATGACCGATGAGATTTAGCGTGGGAAAGTTTAGAAGATCCTTTCAGAGGAATCTTCTCTCGAATAATAGTTCGTGAATAAATAGTCTTTAGGGGTAATTAGTAAAGTTCTTACACTGTCTTTATCGTCAAGCTAAACGGTTATTGTATTTGCGCACTTATCTAATCCCACACGTTCAGGAAAATATTGCCAAGTTCTAAAACTTCCAACATAAAGCTATGAAAAACGAGGAGCAGACATATCAATATTTTACTGTGGAAAGCCTTGATTCCGAAAAACGAGTTCTTTCGCCCTCTTCTGGGTCCGCCATATTTGACTTTGACCGATAACAGTCCAATCTGCAGTGGGAAAGGTGGCTAAAAATGGCGGACGCAGGAGGGGGGTAGGAATGCAACCAACGAAATATACTACCGGTTCACTGCTTTTAAAGCGTCACACGGAGTGGATCATCTTTACACGGCGATTGACATATAACGATGGGCATGCCACTATGTACCAATCGCCGTGTAAAGATGATCCACTCCGTGTGACATTTTAAAAGTCATAAACTGGCCTTGTATGCCGTTGGTCCATTGGTCACGAAGATGCTTGGCAATTTACTTTTGTCCAAAATCATCTCAATCAATGGAGGATATTCCAAATATGGGTTCGAGGCTGAAAAAGTCACGTGATACCGGTAATTTACCCAAGGAACTTCTAACTGATAAGAAGGGAAGATGCTACTGCTTTGCCTGATGAACTGTTTCATTGGCTAGCGGGATTTTACATTACACGTCTACGGAGCCTTCCCTTCTTTACTCTAATGTTTTTACTTTGATCACGTGTTCAAAATGCAGATGGAATATCCTCCATTCCGGTATGTCACCACTTTCATATCGAGGCACTCTATTGCTAGTGTCTCTAAATGAGAGTTAGCGCATACAAGAAATAAAATGGACTATATTCCAAATCTGGGTTCGAGACTTAAAAGAGTCACGTGGTAACGGTAATTTACCCAAAGAATTTCTAACTGATAAGAAGGAAGGTTACTACTGCTATCCTCATGAACTGTTTCACTGGCTGGTGGGGATTTATATTACGTCTACGGAGCCTTCCCTTCTTTACGCTAGAAGTTTTTACCTTGACCACGTGATCATAACGTCAATGGAATATCCTCCATTGACTTATTTGAGATAATTTTGGACAAAAACGCATATGTGGTTGGTTGTGTTTATGACGGCCAATTATCAACACGAGGGATATAGGATATAGGACCAAAGGGGGGGGGGTGCCCTTCATGGAGGTCTTTCTAAGGGAAACTAACCCGTATTAACGCTTGGAAATCCAAGGTTCAAAGAAAACCACGAAAACTCCGAACGATTAGGCCGACAGGCGCGATTGGTTTCGAACCCAGCATTTCCCGTCTACCAGCTTCGAGAGCAGAACCTCTCGGCCACTGGTGGGGCAAACGCATATGTGCAACGTAGTGGGATAGCAAGAGCACGAAGGGAGGCTCTCTCAAATGCTGAGAGTTTGTTCTTTAACGCTCATTTCTTTTTTTAAACTGATTTGTGGACATCCTTTTAAAGAATTTAGAAGTTGTAGCCTAAAACACACAACGTTGACGCGAGACCAACGACATACAATTCATGACTTTTAAAACGTCACACGGAGTGGATCACCTTTACACGGCAATGGAGGATATTCCATCTCCGTTTTGATCACGTGGTCAAGGTAAAAACTTCTAACGTAAAGAAGGGCTCCGATTACGGATCATACGGATACCACATATACGGACGATACGGATTACGCTCCGTAGACGTGTAATGTAAATCCCCGCTAGCCAATGAAACAGTTCATGATGCAAAGCAGTAGTATCTTCCCTTCTTATCAGTTAGATGTTCTTTGGGTAAATTACCGGTATCACGTGACTTTTTTCAGCCTCGAACCCATATTTGGAATATCCTCCATTGGCAATAAACGATGGGATTTTTTGTATCAGCGGGCTTGCTCATTATCATGACGTCACAAACGGTAGATGGCCGTTATCAATGACATAGATCGATTGGTACAAAGAGGCGCGCCCATTGTTTTTTACCATTCACTGTAAGTCGTTGATAGCGGCCAGCAGGGGCGTCGCCATGGGGGGGGGGTATGGGGGGGAGCCTCCCCCCCAATATATCTGAAGTTGGGAAATTTGAGCTTAGAGTTGGGAAATTCTAGATTTTTGAGGCATTTTCTTTTTTAAAAGTAATAGTAAAAAAATTACGAAATTTTTATTGTTTTGGTGATTATTTTGAGTACTGCAACAGTAAACAAGTTAAATTATCAAAAGAAATACAAAAAGAAATCAGCCACATTCAATCTATCATTGTAGTTTTCAGTTCTACAAAAATATTGTACATCTACCAGACCTAAGTTTCTCTGCTCCTGCCCATCAATAACTGACTAACCAGTTCTTTTATTTCCTCCAAAATTTTGTTCCTTTCTCAAAAATTTCACCCTACCTCCCCTTCTCCTCCCAAAAGAGAATCCAGCTATTTTAATCCAAAGGGATTGCAGCTTCTTTTGAAAATTGGAGATCACTTGTAGCACAACAGAAAGGAATGTAGTAACCTACTTGAAACGCAGCTATGGGCAAGAAGATTTGATGAGTTTTCACAGCTTTTTTGACTAATTTTGCGATTTTTGGGCAATATTTTACTCATTCTCATTATTTTTTTGCCGCAAAAATTAGTTAACCCTTCGCTGTCAATAAAAAGCGTTATATGAGTAAATGCGGATATAAGAAGTCGTTAGTTTAGATAAATTTGTCACATTTTACTTTTATTTGTGTGCGGAAATATATATCAGTCCTGTTCGTTTATAAAATTTTAAACCAAAAGTCCAGTGTTCTGTGCTGAAAGCTGTTCTAAAAAGTTACTATAAATCTCAGCACGAAGAAACCCTTCGTAATAGGAAAAGAGTTTTCGTGCAAGATTTTGGAGCATCTAAAAATCCATTCGAGGATGAAAAGGGTAAAAAATGGACGATTTTAATTTGGAACAGAAACATGACCATGAAAGCAGTCCATCAACTGAAGAAAAAATCGACATACACTGTAACACTGACACGTTAAATACAATTGAATACAATTTTGAACAAATAAAGATTTCCTTACAGACAAGCTCACAAACAATTATGAATATTAGAATGTGACTGGAGAAGCTGAGTTCCGAAAGCACCGTAGAAAAACGGTTTCACCAAAGGCAATAGATAATGCAATTAAAGGCAATACATAAAAATAATAGCACAGCAATGGACATTGATACACATAAGTTTTACAGTAAAGAATTATGAGAAATACAAGAAAATTTCGGGAATTTAGTAATGGGCTTAAATGACAATGTTCCCTATATCAAGAGAACATTGCAGCAATGCATTCCATATTTAAATTACAATTGTGCAAGTGAAAAGTTAATAATGTTTCCACCTGGATATGAGAAACCGGATGTACATGACTTGCAGAATCAAATAGAAATAAACCAAATCCCAACTCACTTAACAAACCTTTTACTTATGCCATGAAATTCAAAGACTATTTGGGTCACACCGTCAAACTATATACTCGTACCTTAACATTCACAGCAGCTTACCTTTATGGCGTTGCATCTAATGAAAGAATCTTTAGTCAAATAAAATATAAAAAATATATATTGCAAGCTACAATGAGGGATGACAGACTTGACAGCCTAATGCTTTTAAAATATGAAAGTGAAATAGGGAATTTTATTAAATTAAGCGATGTTATTAACAGGTGGGCTTCTTTGAAGACCACAAGAATTAATATTAAGTGAAAACTAGTTGGATGTGCCAATCCCAAAATTTTCTTCTACTCCATGTATGTTAATGCCTCAAAATTTGCAATTACAGTACCAAAATTAAATGACAATTCCTTGCCTATAATAATAAACTCTAAAGGTATAGATTTGTTGAATTGTGTGCATTTAAAAAGGAGATATAAGCATAGCATTTTTCAAACAAATCATTGAATTTTGGCACCCAGCCTCTTAGATGTCTGCAACCAAAATTCCTTACTCAAAGTAACTTACCGTGCACAAAAGCGATAGCTTTGGACAGTATAGACCCAAGCCTAATAAGGATCTATTTATGTGGAAGTGCTACTTATGTGGAATATGAAGTTTGACTAAATTCCGTGCATTAGTTTTTGAGATACAGCTATCGCAAAATCGTGAAAAATGCTGCATAGCAGCGCCACCTGCTATATGATATACATAAAAAGCTAATCTGCATCAAATTATGTCAAGGTTTAACAGAATATGACGTTTGATCAAATTCCTTGCAATAGTTTTTGAAATATAATTATCGCTAAAATCATGTAATCGTGAAAAATTACGCATAGCAGTGCCACCTGTTGGACGATTTACACCAAAAACAAATCAGCACCAATTTTTATCAAGGTACAGTCAAACCTCGTTAACACGAACTGTTTCCGATTGCCCTGTTCAGTTGTATGTAATGTAGTTAAGTTCTGATAACACGAACTACTTTTAATACGAACAAAAAAAGTTTCCCCTTGAGTATTCCCGTTAACGAGGTTCAACTGTATAAGTGAATCTCTAAAGTTTTATTAAATTTCGTGCATTAGTTCTTGTGTTAAATAGCCCACAAAATTTGTATCACATATAGACAGACAGATATTTTCTAAAAACAATCGAATCGTGTTCAGGACTTACTAAAACGTATAAATCAGTCTAAAATTGGAAGTCGAATTTTTTCACGAATCGAATACTTTCTTCTTGTAAAGATAGAAGAAAGTAAAAAGCGTATTTATTTTTTTAGTAAACAAACCCATAATTAGAATTTTTATGTTTTCAGTTTCAGAATTTTTCTTTGGAAAGGAATTTTTTATGCAAAAGTATCATTATAATTATTACAAAGGTTGTGCATATCATTTTAGTCGAAAATTGGAGCAATTTTTTTCAAGTTGGGAAATTTTCGAATTCTACCCCCCCCCCCCCCCGAAAAAATATCTGTGGCTACGCCCCTGGCGGCCAGCCACCATTTGTTTCGTCATGATAATGAATGAGAAAGCCCGGTATCTAGTGTTGACCTAGTATCAGTTACCGTGTACAGATGATCCACTCAGTATGACGTTTTAAACGTCATGTACTGGCCTTGTATGTAATTGGTCACGGTTGATGACTGAGAAGCGGGCATTTGGTGACGAGGCAGACTGAAATATTCTTACTGTACCAATCGGAATCTTTAATATGCCAAAATTTCCTGCCACAACTCGATGAGCTAATAATACTGCCAAAATTAAGAACTGGCACCTCGCTCTGTTCATCTCCCACTAAGATATGACGAGGCGGACTGAAATATTTTTATTGTGCTAATCGGTATCTTTAATGTGTTACGTTTTCAGACCGTAACTCGATGGCTTGATAATACCGCCAAAATTAAGTTTTGGCGCCCCGCTTTTGACATCTCGAACCAGGATATCACGAGGTAGACTGAAATATTCTTATTGTACTAATTGGTTGTCTTTATAGTGTTAAATTTTAAGGCCGTAAATCGATGACGTGATATCACCAAAATTAAGAATTGGCACCCCGCTCTGCTCATATCGTACCAAGATATGACGAGGCAAACTGAAATATTCTTATCGTATTAATCGATATCTATATTATGCCAAAATTTCATGCCGTAACTCGATGGCGTGATAATATCCTCAAAATTAAGAATTTGGCGCCCCGCTCTACTCATCTTGTACCAAGATATCACGAGGCAGACTGAAATATTCTTATTGTACTAATCAATATCTAAAAAAGACCAAAATTTCATGCAGTAACTCGATGGCGTGGTAATACTGCCGAAATTAGAATTGGCGCCCCCGCTCTACTCTTCTCGTACCAAGATATCACGAGGCAGACTGAAATATTCTTATTGTAGTAATCGATATCTATAATATGCCATGCCAAAATTTCATGCCGTTACTCAATGCCGTGATAATACCGCGAAAATTGAGAATTGGCGACCCCGCTCTACTCTTCTCGTACCAAGATATCACGAGGCAGACAGAAATATTCTTATTGTAGTAATCGGAATCTTTAATGTCGGAAATTTTCAGACCGTAACTCGAAGACATGATAATACCGCCAAAATTAAGAGTTGGCGCCCCGCTCTGCTCAGGTCGTACCAAGATATGACGAGACAAACTGAAATATTCTTATTGTATTAATAGATATCTATAATACGTCAAAATTTCATGCCTTAACTCGATACCGTGATAAATCCGCCAAAAGTGAGAGTTGGCGCCCCGTTCTGCTAGTCTCGTACCAGGATATGACGAGGCAGACTAAAAATATTCTTATTGTATTAATCGATATCTATAATATGTCAGAATTTCATACCGCAACTTCATGACATGATAGTACCGACAAAATGGGGAATTGGCGTCCCAATCTTCTCAGATTGTACCAAGTTATGCTGAATCAGTTATTTTTTCGCAGGCAGACCAAAATATTTTTTAAACGCTTTTTTTACCTTTAATTTGACACCAATTTCATCTCGTAACTCGATGACGTGATATCGACGCCAAAATGACGAGTTGGCGCCCGCTGCTGCTCATATCGTACCAAGAAATGCTGAGGCACACCAGTCATTCCTTCATCTACTCCTAATAATCTTGTCCTACACCATGATTTCATCTCGTAACTCGATGACGTAGTCATTTATGTTGCCGTCACCAGCTTGGGCTCTAATTAATGCAACATGGCCAAATTTTATACATAGTGATAAGAGTTCTAATCTTCCAACTGAGTGAAAAAGTAACCAGGCTTAGATGTGAACCCAGGGCCTAAGCTGCCAGTGTTCTACCAACTGAACTATCCTGGTCAAATCCGGTGGACACAATTCACTCAGATAAGTTTTTGATAATGGCATCTGGTCTTTATTGGAAAAAGTTCAACAAAATAAATCACAGGTAATGGGACTTCACATAAACATTGGATACATAATTACATTTCATTTAATTCAGCACAATTACACTAATTTGTAAATAAGTCATAATTTTCCGGCTGAGTGAAAAAATGTTCAGGTGATTTCAACCAGCTCATTCGCTCACAACGCTCTACAAACTTGAGCTACACTGGGCAAATCCGGTAGACACAATTCACTCAGACAAACTTTTGATAGTGATATCTGGTCTGTTGTCAGAAACAGTTCAAAAGAATAAATCGCTGGTAATATGGGACTCCAAATAAACGTTATTTTCGGACTATTATTCTATTTGATAAATAAATCATAAGAGTTGTAGCTTTATTCTGAATGAAAAAGTGTCTAGACCAGGATTTAAACTCAGGTCCTTGGCTTAAGTTGCCAATGCTATACCACATGGGCTATCTTGGACAAATACGTGGACACAATTCACTCCGACAACCTTTCAATAATAACATCTGGTATGTATCTGAGACAGTTAAACAGAATAAATAGCAGATAATGGAACCTCACATAAATGTTGGATATGTAATTGCACTTTATTAATTCGATGCAATTTTTCTAATTGATAGAAATTTCTGCATAGACACTTTTCACTCAGTGGGAAAATTACAATTCCAGTGATTTATTTACCAATTTGAATAATTGCATTGAATTAATAAAGTGTAATCAAGTATCAAACATTTACTTGGAGTTTCATTACCTACAATTTATTCTGTTGCACTGTGTCAGATAACAGACCAGGTGTTACTATCAAAAGGTTGCCTGAGTGAATTGTGCCCACCGTATTTGTCCAGCATAACTCAGTTGGTAGAGCACTGGCAGCTTAAGTCAAGGTCTTGGGTTTACATTTCAGCCTGGACACTTTTCCATTAAGCTAGAAAATTACAATTCCTATTATTTATTTACCAATTAGAATAACTGTGCTGAATTAGTAAAATGTACCTACATATCCAATATTTACTTGGAATTCCATTATTTGAAATTTATTCTGTTGAACTGTTTCAAATAGCAGATCAAATGTTATTATCAAAATATTGTCAACAAATTTGTCCAGAATAGCTCAGTTGGTAGAGTATTGGCAGCTTTAAGTAAGGGACACTTCAGTTGCAAAGACACTCCCAAGCGAATGTTAAATGTATGGATGGGTTCTTTTCAAATTTCTCGTTTGAATGTGAATATTTTGAACTTATTTTTTTTTTCATACAATAGTTGAAGTTGATCTTTAATAGGGTCCTTTTTACTTCTTCGATTTTGGTTGCAGAATTTTTTAACAAAGGTACTTTCTCTGTTGGAACTGGTTTTGAAAATAACTTTATTAAAAAATATCTGCTAAGGGTAAGGCTGCAGTTTTTTCGAATGAAAATGTAAACATGGAAGAAACTAATAATTTTTTGTCAGAATCTGGTATGCAAGGCAATTTTTAACATATTAGCATAAAAACAATGCAGAAATGTAGTAACACATATTAAAAATCTGAAAATAAACTTCTACTGGCTTTATTTAAAGAACTGAATTTTTTTTTATCATTCTTCCAAATCCCCAGTTTAAGGTTGCCTTTAAACATAAAAGCATGTAAAAGAAATCAAAGTTAAAAGTTGTCTCCCATGGGGATTGGGATAATGAAAAATCCTTATACTTTGTCCAGATGGTGCAACTCACCAAGAGAGTTCCTCAAACTTTCTCAGTGTGTTTGAACTTTCTATGGCTACATACAGCCACTACCATTCACTCTGATTGGATTTGGAGCTGTGTTTTAAATGATTGGCTATTCAAACTGATTTTAATGCATGTGCATGCACACACTTTTCATTTATTCAGATCTCAGGCACAGTGGCATTCAATGAGTTATCTTAGATGAATTTTGCGATCTGAACAGGTGCTCCAATTCCGGGGGTGTACCACCTTCAAAATGGTGGCCTAAAATATTTTAAATAACTGTCTGAATGGGGTATTAGTTCCCTTTTTTAATATTAATGTACTTTAATGTTAATAAACTTAATCACCTGAGAAGAATAAATGCTACTCTCTTTTTAAAATCATGGAAAAAAAAGATAATCTGGTTGAAATTCAAAAGACAGGCAAATGCCCTTGATTGCGGGTATTCATGACCCAGCTAGTTAGCTAATAAATAAAATTAGAATGATAGTTAATCAACAACCCTCTTTGCTTGATGCAGCAAAGAACTGTTATCTCGACAAAGATAAAAACAGTTTTGTCAACACCACAGCAATATTTTATAATGCATCATGAAAAAAGTTTTATTCAGTCCTTTACTGATCAATATGCATTACTCCAGATGCAGATTTATGTATGGCAATTTGCAGCAAAGAAAAATTTATTGGTGACCCCAACATTGCCAAAACTGCTTACTATCACAGTAAATAATAGAAATCTATAAAATAAGAAAATTTTGCATTTGCAATGAAAATACAATGTGTACAAAAATTTAGAAACAAAACAAATTTTATTTTTTTATTTTTTATTATTTAAAAAAATTAATCTGAAAATTTTAATAATCTATGTTGCAGTGTGTCTGTTACAGGGTGCATTGGTAAGTGATACTTGATGATGTTGACAGTGGCGGCAACCTATATGGGCCTGAGCCCACACAATAATTTGCTTTTCTAGCCCACCCAATTTCCATGCTTATTTGTTTTTCAATCATTGAAAAGAAATTCCTTCATCGACAAAATTGTTTTGTTTGAAAATACAGTAAAGATAGCAAAAACAAACACACAGGAGCCAAAAACACAACCTGCCCCCTGCGATCCTTTATCATAAAAGGCATATAATCAATTTTCTCTCAAAGTTATTCCCTGTACATTCGGGAATTAATTTTTCTTCCTAAATTCATAGTTATTATTATTCAGCACTTTCCATTTATTGCTTTAAGGCAGTGGTTCCCAACGTGGGGCGTACACCCCACAGGGGGGCAATTTCAGATTTCTTATTAACAAATTTTCTGTCATTTTTTTCTAATGAAAGTAGTATCTTCGTCTAAAAATAGAAATAATAGACGAAAAAATTTTAAAATAACTGAATAAAAATAAATTTTCGAAATGATCACATTTAAAAGTTGAAAAACACACTGACACCGGAATAATTATGTGAGTTTTTTTGTATAATTTGACACCTTTTATATGTTCAAACATCATTTTAATTTCTCTGGTTTTAATATTATTTTAGTAAATTACACCTTTTTTTACTACTTATTTAAAAAAAAAACTTGTACATCTATTCATAGTGTAATATACCCAGGGAGGAAAATTTTACATATGGAATTTTGTAGGATATATCTAAAATTGACTATTTGGACATGTTTAATCTAAAAAATATTTTGAATGATCTAAATGAGGTGCTACATTTATGAAATTAATAAAACCCTGTGTGCATCACGGAAGGAAAGGGTTGGAAGTAAACTTCTTATGGCTCTACTGCAGACCACATACAGAATATTACATATGCATTTTAAAATTTTAAATTGGAGGAAACATGGTGCCCAAATAATTATAATGTGGAAAAAAGCCCGCTATCAAAGGAGTATGTTATGAGAGGAAAGAAAAATAGTAACTTAAAATGGATAAAAGCGCGAATCTGGAAATGTTACTTTTGAATTGTGTTATCCATACAGTTGTGGCGATAATCAAATATCACTTAGTCTTAATGGAGTATTAAAATCCATTATAAAATGTACCAATTCTATCAGATGTAATACAAAATATGAAAGAGATTTCAAGAAATTTTACGAAAATAAAAATGTAGACTATTTTTCACTTTTAAATTTGAGGTAAGTTGCCAAAAAACAACAAAACTTTTGTAGACGTAAATGCGAAGACCCATGGCATCACTGCATTCATGAAGTTAGGTTAAAAGCATACTTGTAATATATATATATGGTTTTGATAAATTAAAGAATGTGAAATCACTTATCAGAGTTAATGCTATTTTCAGACCCAATTGGGAAAATAGAAGTTTATTTTTTATGTGACAATTTTTATATGACATGGAAGGGAGGGGGGACATTATGATTTTAGAGATGCTTTGGTGGGGCCCGGCCAAAAAAAGGTTGAGAACCACTGCTTTAAGGGATCTTTCAGAAAATGCTGCAAAAGCATTTTCAGACAATTTTCATCATGCTTCAGGTCAGGATCAGTTATAAGTGAAGATATAATATATACATAATATATATATATATAATGTATATATTATATCTATATACATAATATATATATATATTATTATTAATGAAAAATGCTATTCGATTCTAAATTACTTCAGAAGTCATGTTTACAAATTTCAGGATATTTACTTATACAAGTTAGTCTGCAAATGTGTCAGAGAGTTCATGTTGGTGAGTGGAGAAACATATTTCTTTTAGGATAGCTTTAAGGGAAGAGTTTGACTTTTAAAGGTAGGGTTAGTGCAAGCATATGTATGAACTCATTTACTTCAGTGAAACTTACACAGGAATTCAAGTGTGCACCATGATAGAAATATTTTTTCTCTGATATTAATAAACTAGCTAAGTGTATAAACGGTGAAATCCTCTCCCGCTGAAAAGACTGAAAACATTTTTTGCATCCCGCTATGTCAAAGAAAGAGCTTAATCAAATTACTATTTCAAACATGAATAAGGACAGTGGGGGAAATTCATTCTAGAGGATGTTGGAAAATGTGTAGTTAGGAGATCGTACTTGCAATATGCCGTGCTACATAAAAGATGGATTCATTTTATTAAAACATTCGTTAAGTACTTGTAAATAGGAAAGGCGCATTTTTAATGTCAGAAAACACTGACAATTCATAAAATTTAAAAACTACGTTTGTCTGTCCATAAAAGAATTTCTTTTTATTGTCCTTAGGACTTTTTTATAATGTCATTATTTTTATAAATATATGTTATACAAAAAGGAGCCATATAAAAATTAAATTTCGTATTTTAATGTTCATGCAGCCCCCTTTTTAAATAAATGCCAAATCTGAAAGGTGTACTTGATTTGTATACTTTTTGTATGTGGAAGTATCCTTTTATTATCAGCGGTTTGAGAAATGTCATCTATTTTTAGTCGCCCAGTATAGTTTAAGAAAATAGTAGTACTACTAATACAAGCATTTAAGCTAGGGTGTCAACGATTTTAATCAGTTGGTTTAAATCAACGATTAAATCGTGATTTTAATCAACTGATTTTCTAAAAAAAAATCATTGATTAAAATCAAAATTTTTTTTAATGTTTAAAATGTCAAAAAAAGTTTTTAAATCTAAGATGAACATAATTTGAAAGTTTCTACAGGTATTTCGATTTTTGTCCAATATAAAATAGTTTTATTTAAAAATTATATTTAAATCTAATATAATTTGCAACGACATAATTTCCTTTGGGTAATCAATTTATGCATTATTTTATGTAAAATAAATATAGCAAGTGTATTGAATTTCTGCTAATAAAAGAATAAATAGTGTCTTAGTTTCCCATTCTATTTTTATAATAATAAATTAATAGCAATCCCGAGTCAAAGAAGAATGGAAGAGTGACATCTGCTCAACAGCTAAATTGTAAATGAATGCATAGGAGAAAAAGAACTAATTGGTATAAAAATGTTAAGCACAGCAAGATCTTCTTTGGTATAGTTTGAATAAATGTTTTTTTTTTACTTTGTAACTTATATATACTAAATAAAAAAATTAATTAGGAATTGAAAAGGCAGCAAAACTTTTCTTAAAAGAAAAAAAAAAAAAACATGAACCACTGAAAGCTAATAATCCCCACTGAGATATAATAATGCTGCTATATAAATATTTTTAGGATTTCAGATATAACTGGCTATTCTTATATATATTCTGTATGTGTGTATGAATGAGTTTAACTCATTTTCATATATATATATATATATATATATATATATATATATTTGTCATCATACACATACAGGTGTGTAAGTTTAGATTTTGGTGATTAACAGTAATTTTTCTAAGTACAAATGCAAAACAAGCTGCAAATAATGTTTGTTAGTTTTGTTATTTATTTGTGCTACTAACTAATGAAATTACTTATTTGCAGTTTTTATTAATTCTGTAATTACTTTCTGTTTCTTCTAGGCCATTTTTTAAGGGTGAAAAAAAATGTTATATTCACCGGTAGATGTAGTCAGAGATTTCTTGTAAAAAACTTCCCATTCAACAGTATTTCTAAATTCATGTGCCCAAGATCTTGCAAAAATAGAACTTTATTTCTTTAAAAAAAAAAACTGGATATTAAAACATGTTATTTATTTGTATTTTTCAATTTGTGATTAATAAAATTATTAAAAATTAAGGACACTTTATTTATCATACTAAAAATTATCCTTTTTTTTTCTTATATCATTACTAATATATTTCCTCATGAAATAGTGCCTTTTTTTCTTTCTAAAATGAATACTACATTATTAATTATCATTTTAATAATTAAAGCTTAAAAATGTATAATATGTTCCTAATTAGAGAGATTGTTTAATAATTATTAATTTGAAGTAGTGTTAACTAAATATTAAATTCAGTTATTAATAATATGTTAAATATCACTAGTATTTAATAAAGTTTTAGATAATTATTACAATATTAATGTATATAGCATTATTGTATATGATACTAACTAATGAAATTACTAATTTGCAGTTTTTATAATTTCTGTAATTACTAACTAATAATTTTATTAATTAAAGTGTTAAAACATAGATTATGTTAGCAATTAGTGGTTTAGTTGTTTTGGAAATCTGAAACTCTTGGTAGCTATTCGGTATTTGAACGCTGGGAAAAAAAATCATAAAAATCTGATTTAAATAAAAAAAATCCAATTAAAAAAAAAAAAATCATGATTTTTTTACACCCTAATTTAAGTGTATTTGCATTAAATACCCGTTTTAATATTTTATAGTAAGTAATTTTAAATTATACTAAAATTGGCACAGTAGTTAATATTAGAGTTCATAAAATGAAGACCTCATAAGAATATAATTAAATAAATCGCAACTTTATATTCTACTCTAAAACATTCAAATGTATCATAACCTGAAATATCAATCTTTCGTAAACTTTCAAAGAAAGCATAACAGCAGCATCATTTTACCCTAAAATGGTTTTGACGCCACTCAGTATTTTTCAAAAGTAGGCACCACTGGATGTTGATGTCAACATCAACAAACTATCAAGTACAATAATTATCTTAGTCTAAAAAAAGTAGAATTTGCTTCTAATTAAAGTTTGATATTTTAAAAAATAACTTACCAATTGTTATTGTTGGTGATTTAAACAAAATAATTTCTCAAACATTAAAGTTTTGTTTTAAAAAATCTAGACATGTTACGAGTTGGAACCCATCAAAATTTGACGAACTATAATGTTCAGAAAAGAATTATTAGATTGAATTTATAATAAATTTACAAAAATAATTATAATAAAAAATTCATCTTACATTGAATGTCTAACTTTTAAAACTAATAATATTTTAAACCTAAAATTACCAAAATACTATTTCCACAAACTTCAACTGTTTAAATTATTGAAAAATTAATATGTATTAGAATATGTAATCGAGATGAGTAAATATGATGAAAATATTCAATTAGGCTCTTATGTTTGGTAATACAGAATGAAAAATCAGCAACAAGAATTTCGTTTTGTGTTTTGTCACATCATAGAATTTTTTCCCCATAACATTTAAGTCTTACATCATTTCCACATTCTCAAAATTTACATACACACCACTCAAATCTGTATTCACCATTTAATAACACATAATTATCAAAATTGGTTCAGTAGAAAGCCCAGGGCTGATGATTAAAAAAACAGCCAGGTCTTTTAAATATATAGATAATTACATAGTCTTCAACATTGGATGCCATTTTTATGGCACAATTTCATAAATTATCGATACTAGCAATTTGCTCTTTAAATATGGAGATTTTTCATCTCTGACAGCAGGAAACATGTACAATGCTATTTAAAAGCCTACTAAAATTCACCAGTGAATGTATCCTGCAAGAGAAAAATATAAATATATTTATATATAAAGCAACAACAAACAATTATTTGTACAGTACAACGTCTAAAGTTCGGACTTTCAAGCGGCAGTATTCAAGAAAGAAGTGAAAAAACAAAATTGTTGAAACAAAAAAAAAAGGTCTAGAACAAAGAAGCTTTATTACTGAATCTTAACTCATGTCTATGTACAGAATAAAAGAAAAACGTCTTAATGATATACTTAATAAAGCAACCCACATTAACTAAAATGTTCCAATAGTTCAGAAAGTTGCAATTTCATCTTGTTTGTTTCCTTAAGGCTGTTCTCAAGTGCTCTGCTCTCAACAAGCACAAAACGTTTTGACACATTTACAAATTCATTTTTTAATGGAAAGTCATAAAATTGGAATGTCCGACTATGGAAGCAATTTGGAATCGAACTGTTTTCCATTTTTTTTTATCAATAAATTACTTATTCAGGGTGTCTACAGAAATTCTAAAAAAAAGTTCTCTGATTTTTCCATGATTTCCCTGACTATCTTTATCAGAATTCCCTGATTTCCATTATTAACAATACACATACCGTATTTTTTCATGTATGTCGATTCCTCATATAACACACTTATCCAGCCTGCTAATATCTCCTTTGCGAGAAAAAACAAGAGAAAAACACAAAAATTGCCTAATATTCATTATTTGTTGACAGTTTTATAAATCCGAACTCAAAATTCAATCCAACTTCATGTAGTGGCCAATGGATATAGCGTGACCAGAAAATTTCCTCATTTTCTGAAAAATATTCAATTCTAAGACTTATCTACATTTGACGGGATAGCTAATTGGATTAAACTGGCCAACTGGTCCGGTTATGCTAATGTATCATTTAAATTTTTTAAAAATGGGTAAATTGCCTTCAATATAAGCACGATGTACAGAAAATTAGGGCATCTGATCACCTTAATTTGCATTAAATATCAAAAACTCATACCATGCGCAACTTTTTGAAAATATTGGGAAAGATAATCAGCATGTTAAAAAATATGGTACATAAAATAGACGAATCAATCTTGTTGACAAGGTAAATATGCAAATATTTTCATAATACAAACTTCCCTGATTTTCGAATATTTTTACAAAGTACCCTGATATTTCCCTGATTTTTCCAGATTGATAAACCTCCCTGATTTTTCCATGATTCCCTGATTTCCAGATTCTGTAGACACCCTGTTATTGAGCTATAAGCGATTTTGATCACGTGACAAAGACGTTTTTCACCCTTTCTTGTATGATTATTTTTCTTCTGCGCAGAAAATCAGTTCAAAACGTCCACTTTGACACTACTTTCTGAAAGATCTATTGCGTTTGAAAAAAAAAAAAAACAGAAAACACAGTTCGATTACATAGTTTCTGAACAACACCTGCTAGTTTCATGCATCTCCGAACAAAAATAAATTAAAACTTATGTCATAAAGTTGCCCTTTTGGATTTGAGAACAGCTTTAAATAAATGTTTTTGTTTTACTTTTTACTTTGTTATGATTTACTTAATGAAAATGTTTAATTTAGTATTGATAGTTGTTATATGCAATTTTTAATACATGAATATCATATTTTGCCTTTTTATGTAGTGAATTTTCTTTTCCTTATTGGAAAAGCAATATTTTTGATGACCAAAAGTTCGGACTTGGTAAAGTCCCGAGGATTCCGAACTTTAGACTTTGTACTGCACTTGCATATTATCTGTGCTATATCAGGTAAACATACAACTGATAACTGTCTCCAGCAATACTAATTACAGAATTTTTTTTTCTTTCTACATGGTAAACATGGTAACATTTTTATTTTATGCCATGTTAAAGGCTACTACAGAAATATTCTTGCCAGGAAAAAAAAAAAAAAAAGTCAGAATAAATGCTTTTTTTTATCACCTAGTAATTATGTTAAAATTTCATACTAAATTACTGTTTAACATTATAGATTTGTATTACATTGATATACTTTACTGTTATAAGCTGCCAACCTAATACTATGTACTACTTAGTACTAAATTAATGTTTTAGAATAAATTTTATATTATTTCCCATTTCTTATATTTATTATACTATCTTATTATTTAGCATTTGTTAACTTTATGTTATTTACCATTGTTAACAATGATATGTATTCAATAAACATGTGTCAAATTACTGTTTTGAACATATGTGGCTATAATAAATAAAATTGGCAATTGTCAACCATGTCTTCGCCTGGATAATACGTAAGTACTCAGTTATTTAAAAACTAAATTCTGAACAGTTTGATGTCACAATATTTCTTATGTTTAGCTAAATTTTAATTCTAATTTCTAAATCTGAATAATTGTTTATTATTCTTTATTAAGAATATTGAGATATAAGTAAATATTACATTTAAAAATAGTCTGTATAAGCTTTTCATTTAAGAATAACTTGTTAATATTCATTATCCTTAAAAACTAAAGTTCATAAATCATAATAAAAGGAAAGCATGCTTTTGACAACTAACACATAAGTATTATCAAAAAGTCACAAGACATATATATATATAAATTAGTTAATTAAAAATATCACGAAACAAATAAAACTAAGCATTAATAAAACTTATCTTACTTAAATGTAATTTAATTTTAGCAAAGCAATATGATTTTTGAATTGAATTCAGGTATCCATCTACAGTTTCCAGAATGTCGAATTTTCGAATCATTATCTCGTGCAGCATAATCGAAGAAATATTGCTAGTGTGTATGGTGTGAATTATAACACACACATCACAAGCAATATTCATTCATTTAAAGCGGACTCATCATTTCTTTAAAATCTTCAATTTTTAGTTTGGTATACTATATTCCAAGAGCATTGGTACGTTTCCTTTGCTTGATCGTCAGCTCTTAAGAACTTCATATATACAAATTGTTTTCCTCAAATTTTTACATTTATATTTAAAAATGCTACCGAACAAACATTGAAATATATTGTCCATTTGTTACGATGTATATGGACGTCGGACTTGATTCATTAAAATGGTGTCGAAGCGTGATCACCATCAAAAGAAAGGTAAACAAATATAAAATGAGCGGGACGCCGGACCTCATTGCAGTTACCAGCTGGGCTTTCGCTTTTACAGCTTATCGCTCTTGGCGAACTCTTGTTTGGCTACGAAATGAGAACTGTTCTGTGATTGGTAGTCTACCGTTGCATTTTTATCACGTCGTAAATAAGCAAAGTTTGTTTAATTGGTTGGATGGTTCTTGTAGAAATAAATAGGATGTATAGAGTTTTGAAACGGGTACAGTTAAAAAAAAAAGAGGTGTAAGGTCAAGAAAAAACATCACAATTTTTTAATTTCTTTCTAGGTCTTAAAAAATAGAAATGTAATATGCTATATAGAACTGTTTATAGAACATTTCTACGACAAGATCGAGGACAAGATCATTTATTATCATTTAGAGAAATTTAGGTCGGGATCCAGGTATATTTTTAACCGTTAGCGAGACGAGATCATAGATATAGTAAAAAGAACTAGATTAACCCCCCATTACTTCTTGATTCCGCTGCGGCTCGGTGGCAACATCCATTAGAGTGGCAGAAAAAGAGTGGAACTGGACTTTACCCATGTGACGTCAACTGCGGGTAAACAGAAGAAAAACACCAATAGGCGCGAAGAACATTTTAGCATTGCTCCCCCTTCGTCCAATAAACAGGTTTATTCGGAGGGTTTTTCCCCGCAGAGGGGCGGCTGTTGCCATTCGTGGGTAAAGTCCATAACATAGTGGATATCCGAGTATTGCGATGTTTTTATTCTGTTTGTTTTAATTAAATATATGCATATTATTGCTTAAAATTGTCTGGAAAGACAGTGGAATATCCTATATGAATATTTACATCTTTATTTGTAATATAATTTGTTAGATACTTTTAAAACTATTTAGTACAACTTCGATGTAACGTTTAGTCCATTTAGTAAAAAATTTTCTTTTCCAGCATTTCTGTTTTTTTATTAAAATGTCGAGCGCATACCAAGCCTACATATTATTATGAAAATATATATTATTGTTAAAACATATTATTCCGAAAATTATATGAAAAAAAAAAATAAGATTTGCTTAAAAGAATTTTTTTTAAAGAAGAATTTAATATATTTATTTTTAAAGCATTTTACGTCTGTGAAAAACTTTGAAATTGTCATTTTCCAATAATTAGTCATTAACACCGTTTAATAAATATTTATTTATTTGGAATATTGACCTTGGTAAAGTAATTAATGTTTCCATCTACATTTGCTGAGTAATGCACTCTTAATAATGTCTATTATTAATGCAGTTATTCATTTATTTTTATTTTTTAGAAGAAAAATTCTTGCTATTTAATTAAAGTAAACAATAAGCAAAAATTGATCGCATACTTACATGTTTAAGAGCATGTAAAAAATATTAACAAATATCTTATTTTAAAGAAAGCTTTGAAAGTTAAATCCAAAAAATTATGTTCTTTTTAAAGATTACTGAAGCTTTTAAAATAGAATTTTTTGCATTATTTCCACGTATTCCTTACTTTTTGCTGGGGGGGAGGGGATCATTAATATCAAAGATTCGAAATAACAAATAGAGTATAATATAAAAATGTTGGAACTTCTAAAAATGTTAAACTTTTTTTTTGTGGTTGGGGGATGTATGTGTGTCTGGGGGGGGGGGGGGGGAGGTAAGGTAAGGTTAAATGTTTTAAGTTTTGCGGGTCTGGAAAAGTTTGATTATTTATTGCAATTGCAAAGAAACGAATGAGCAGAAAAAAAATATTTATCGAAGATTTTAAACTACGCTCCTTTTTTTGTGTAGGGGGAGGGGGAGGCGGGCTGGTGAGGTAAGTTATATATTTTGCTAGAACTTAAGAATTGGGTAACAAAAATAAGAATTTTTTTTTAATGTTTTAAGTTTTGTGTGTAAGAAACATTTTACATAATTATTTATTTTCATTGCAAAGAAATCGATGGGCAGAAAAAAAATCGAAAATTAAAAAATGTGTGTGGGGTTTAGGTGGTGGTGGTGGGGTGGGAGGGGGTGAAAAGAAGATAACGGAAATTTTCGAGGGTTGGGACAGGAGATAGATGGAAGGTGGAAATCTGTGGAGGAATCTTACTTTTTACTTTAATATAAGCTGACCCCCTCCCCTGAAAAAAATTCATTTCAAAAGGTTCATAACTTTTATTTTGCATAAAAAAAACAAATACTATTGACGAAAATTAAAATCTCGGTTAAATACTGTTTTGATTCACCTCCACGTGTAAAAATATTTAAGTATAAGTGAGAAAAAAATGATAGTTTTTGAAAGTGAATAATCTATCTTATTCCTTTTTTTCATAAAATTTACTTAACGATAAAAATTGCTAATTTGTGGTTAAAAATCATTGATATTACATATTTTGAAACATTTATCAAGACTTAAACTTATGTAAATGCAATTTAAGAACGTAAGCACAAGCTATTTCATTTTCTCTTTATATCGATGGATCACCGTCCATTTGCCACCCTAGTGGAGTAGTTCCGCTCGCGCGCGCAGAATCAACTTTTCTCCCCGTATGCGTAATCTAGTTCTTTTTACTATATCTATCTCGATATCTATGGACCAATCAGTTGCCTGCAGCAGGCTTCTGATTGGTCAATCTCATTTCGCTAACAGCGAAAAATCTATCTGGATTCTGGCCTTAAACTTCTTTTAGCAGGCTTTTGCATTTCTTGCATTATTTTATTTTCGTTTTATTTGTTTATTTATTTTGCAAGTTTGCCTCTGTTTACAATCAGTGCGTGGGTCGACTGATCGTAAAAGAGATTGTATTATATGGAGAAATCTGGGGATTTATCTTAAGGCGCGGCAGAAAAGCGTGAGGCATGCGACAATTTCACCCTGTTAACAAAGAAAAAACAGGTTTGAACAGCAGAATTTGCCTCATGTCTCACGATTATTGTCGCATGTCTCTCTGGTGAGTGGCGCGCAGAGGATTTAAATTAAGGAAACGACATGACATGTCGTTTGAAGCCGCCGGACGACTTTCTTTCTACCTGCTCACTTTCACGCATGAATGACATATGCTGGAAGTAAGAACTAAGACGGAAGGAAAAGGAAATCAAGCATATCTTTGCATTGCATCTTTCCTGGCTGCTGCTGGCCACTGGATATTTCCTCCTTCATTAATTCCCATGAGCATATCGCTTAGCGTTAGGGGGTTACAAGCAGTTCGTCTTCGTAAAATCCCGTCAGCCCCTGCGCGCTTCAGAACTAATCCGGTTGTTTGTCTTCCTAAAAGTGCTATTACACGAGGGGTCAAAATCGCTTCAAATTCCAAGCGTCGCCATGTTATCTTATGGCTCCATGGGAGTCGCTTCGGAAGCAAGCAACTTTCTTCTGTCGGAGCGTCTTTGACGTCTGAAACGAAACAAGTCGCTAGTAACAGCCAATCAAATGCTTGGAAATCTGACGATGGAAAAGCCTTTTACCGAACAGCCAATGAAATGCTTGGAAAATACGTAAGTTTCAGGAAATCTGACGAGTCGCGGGCGATTTTTGTTGCTTGCAATTTTTACGTGTAATTACAATATTAAGGAAAGGGCAGCTGACGACACTGTTGGTCAGCAAGGAAAAGCTGTTCATTCATTATGACTCCTACTATACACACGAAATCCGGGATTTTTATTGGCCTTTAACAGATTGATTTAACAGATCTATGATATGATTGGCCTACGTCGTCAAGTTGATACCTGCAATGATAAAAATGTAGTGGTAGATTGGTTGACGGAAGTGTTTATTTGTAAACATCGAGGGGTCTCTCAATGGGGTGTAATCTCGTACAACCGTTCCTGTAATCAGTGAAATCATACTGTAATCAAGTCTTAATCATGCGTAATCATGTCATCACATGTAATCCATGTAATCGGTGGTAATCAATGAAATCTTAACGTAATCACATGTAATCAGTATAATCATAGTATAATCATGCATAATCAAGTGTAATCTCGAATTAAAAATTTCGAGAAAAATCTATTTTGTCGCCATTCTGTCTTCTTCCTCTCGCTGTCTTCAGTTTAGACGGAAGTTGGGGAAGGCGGGAAGGCAAAAGCAGAAATGAGAAATGCCCTCGGAAATGGCAGAAAGGCGAGCTCACAGATGAGGAAAGAGATAAGCTAGATAAGAAAGTAGTCTGTGTGTGTGTGGGGGGGGGGGGGGCTTTCTCAAGAATTTGTTTGATTTTATTCAAAGAACGTTTAGTGGTCGGCATGGGGCCATCGTAATGGAGGGAAACTTTCAAACTGGTCAGCCTGGCAGCATTAGGACATATTTTTAACGGGGAGCTGGGTCAACAACAAAGAAAAAAAAATCCGCGGGCTGTCGAACCCGATTTAAAAATTTAAACGAAACCGATAAAATATGAATAATTTTCAATGGATATGACCAGTGTTGGGGCAGAATCTGATTACAGAGTAATGAAATTATTGATTAAATTAAAATACATTATAATCACCTCATAATGCAATTGATTAACACGCAGAGCACTGAAAAGTAATTTCAATTTAAGCTTTTGAATTGTATAACCCGATAATTATCTAAAGGATTACAAATCAATTCTTATTTAACATTTTAAGATTTAATTAGATTAATTTTAATCGATTACGTGCGGATTTCGATTACTCTTTTAATTATATAATCTAATTAACCTGCAATGGATTAAAAGATGATTTAAATTACGTTTTTAATTGTATAATCCAGTTAACCCGTAATGGATTGTAGGTCAATTCCAATTATATGTATTTTAAATATAACTTAGATTACATTCTAATATATTACAAGTTAATGTCGACTAAGTGTATTTAAAATACGCGGGAGATGAGAGGGACCGCAAGCAAATTTTTTAAATCTGATATATATTATTTATAACATATAAAAATATTAAAGATAGGAGGGAGTGATAATTGTCACCCGGGGGGGGGGGGCAATTTTCTAACTTATTCTGGGTAGTAGTTTAGGTAATAGTTTTTCTAGTTTAGGGCAGAGGGGGCGGCACTTGCTCGGGCGTAAGAACGAAAGGCCAGGGCCGAAACTAAGGGGGGGCAGAGGGGGCATGTGCCCCGGGCGCAGAGCCAAGGGGCGCCAAATGAAAGATTATACCTTTGGAACCGATTATTTTCTTCTGATGGACTGATGGCTTTCATTATTATGAAACAGCCATTATAAATGAAGTGTTAGGTGAAGATGAAAGAGCAGCCGTAAAAAGTTTAAAATCTGATTTTCTGGTCAGAATGAGAAAAAAAAATGGCCATTTTTTTTCCCCATTCTGACCAGAAAATCAGAGTTCAAACTTTTTACGGCTGCTCTTTCATCTTCACCTAACACTTCATTTATAATGGCTGTTTCATAATAATGAAAGCCATCAGTCCATCAGAAGAAAATAACTCGGTTAAAGCGGAAACTCGGTTAAGCGGGACTCGGATAATCGGAACTCTACTGTATAAGCAATTACTGTAAATAGCCGGTAATACATGCGAATTCTTTTATGTGAACGAACTATAATTGCAACAAACGTCACATTCAATTTACGTAGTTCAGTATTACATATTTTATGATTACATGTTTTAAATTTTAAAATAAGTCGGCCATTAGAAAATTAGTAAAATTCTCTTTGTAAATATACTTTGAGGAAGAAAGAAGGGGGGGGGGGCGCCAAAATTCATGTTTGCCCCGGGCGCAAAAAAGGCTAGTTTCGGCCCTGGGTCGAAACTAAGGTGTGGCAGATGGGGCATGTGCCCCGGGTGCCAGAACGAAGGGGCGCCAAATGAAGGCTTATACCTTTGGAATGGATCATTTTCTTCTGGTGGACTGATGGCTTCTATTATTACGAAACAGCCATTATAAATGAAGTGTTAGGTGAAGATGAAAGAGCAGTCGTAAAAAGTTAGAACTCTGATTTTCTGGTCAGAATGGAAAAAAAAAATGGCCATATTTTTTTTTATTTTCTTTTTTTGCCAAAAAAAATTATGGCCATTTTTTTTCCCAATCTGACCAGAAAATCAGAGTTCTAACTTTTTACGACTGCTGTTTCATCTTTACCTAAATGACTGTTTCACAATAATAGAAGCCATCAGTCCATCAGAAGAAAATAACTCGGTGAAAGTGGAAACTCGGTTAAGCAGGACTCGGATAATCGGGACTCTAACTGTATATTTTATTTTTAAAATGATCTTTATAATATTTTTGTTGGTGTTTAGAGGGGAGTCATGACCCCCGTGACCCCCCCCCCCCTTGGATCCGCCATTGTAGATTACGTAGTTCAGTATTACATATTTTAAGATTACATGTTTTAAATTTTTAAATAAGTCGGCTATTAGAAAATTAGTAAAATTCTCTTTGTAAATATACTTTGCGGAAAAGGGGGTGGGCGCCAAAATCCATGCTTGCCCCGGGTGTAAAAAGGTTAGTTTCGGCCCTAGGCGAAGAGGGCGCCAAATGGAAATTTTGTTTGTCGTTTGATACAAAAATGTATATATATATGGAATTTTGATAAAATTGTCTTGCAGTTAAAAAATCCAAACACGTAAAAATAACCAAAAGTAAAATTTAAAAAATATGCAACGAAAATAGAAAAAAATCATTTAAAACTATTAAAATGCAAGCGAGAATGTTTTTTAAAGAACGCTCCCATAGGTTTAACATTAGCTTGCGAGTCACTTTGTCTTTAATGTACATATATATATATATATAATATACATACATTTTTGTATGAAATGAAAAATAAAATATTCATTTGGCGCCCCCACCCCTTTCCTCGCCTTTCGTTCTGACGCTTGGGGCACATGACCCCTCTGCATCCCCCTAGTTTCGGCCCTGTTTTTTACTGTAAGTTTTAGCAACATTGGTCCCACCAAATTCTCCGTTGATGAAGTTTTACACTTTATCTAGTTACAATAACATCTCTCAAAACGGAATTACTAGAGATCGGAAAAATACCGTTTTAAACAGGTATCCGCTTTAGCCAGAGTATTTCTAAGATTATCCATCCTTTCGTAATCGGGATCATGAAATGTTTCTGTTTTTAATTTTCCACAGGCTTTACTGCTACAAAGAAGGAATCGCAAAGGTCTGGATAAATGTTCCATTTTAAATAGATTTTTATATTAGCGGGTATAAATTGTACAGTGTTAATTTCGTCAAACTTTAATTTTTTTCCATTTATGGCACGCTTCGTTACAGACATGTTCTAATGTCGTAGATTTAACTATAGTACATTTATGCTCTCAAGCGGTTATTATCAGTGACGGATCCAAGGGGAAGGAGACGGGGGTCATGACCTTCCCCCTCGTAAACAACAGAAAAATGCTAAAAGTTATTAAAAAATGAAATATATCTTAAATTCTTTCAATCCCCCTCCTCCGAAGTTTGTTCAACAATGCGAATCTCTCTGACTCTTTAAACCTCTAATCAAATCAAAATTAGGTAATTTCTCAAACATCCGTGAAAATATTTCTAACCTCAAGAAATTTGAAAGTGCACTTATTCAGAAACTATGTGATCGAAACTGTTTTCCATTTTTCAATAAAAGCGAAGAATCTTACCAAAAATTCCATAAAATTTGGCATTTTAAACTAAATTTCCGGACGCGAATGCAAATTGCTCTCTCATGATGACATTTCTGATGACAAATCCAAAAAGTTAACATGTAAAAAAAATTTAAAAAAATTGCCGTTTTAGCACAAGTTACTACTTTTATTATTCATGATTTAGTCTACGGACCTATCGTTAGGAGGGACATTCCGACCCCACCCCCTTGGCTAAGCCACTGTCGGCAGAACGGTGATGGGCAAATCACCGTCCCGCTTGATACTATTTTCTTATTTTGGACAAATCTAAAAAGTTAACATGTAAAAAATAAAAAATAAAAGTGCCCAGCTAAACTGAAGGCATTGAGCTCACAGGCTATTCACACTAATTGTATATCATACTCTTATTTTAAAGAATAATGCCCCTCAAAAAAATAAGTGAAGGGGAATTAGCCCCCGTTTCCCCCTTTATAATTAACCAGTGAACCTCCAAATCTAATCAGGGAAGCTCCTTATCATAATAAACCGGTATACAAAATTTGGAGCAAACCGAATAATCCTGCAAAAAAACCCATTTATCTAAATTAAGGGGGTGGACTAGCCCCCTATTTATCCTTAACCAATGAATCCCCAAAACGAATCAGGGAAGCTCCTTAACATAATAAACCGGTATACCAACTTCGGAGCAAATCGAATCATTCTGCATGAAAAACGCATTTATCTAATTTAAGAGGGGCGGGCTAACCTCCCTTTTCCCCTTTATCCTTAACCAATGAACCCCCAAAACTAATCAGGGAAGTTCTTTAACATAATAAACCGGTATACCAAATTCGGAGCAAATCGAATCATTCTGCATGAAAAACCCATTTATCTGAATTAAGGGGGTGGACTAACACCCCTTTTCCCCTTTATCCTTAACCAATGAACCTCCAAAACTAATCAGGGAAGTTCCTTAACATAATAAACCGGTATACCAACTTCGGAGCGAATCGAATCATTCTGCATGAAAAACCCATTTATCGGAATTAAAGGGGTGGACTAACCCCCCTTTATCCTTAACCAATGAACCCTCAAAACTAATCAGGGAAGTTCCTTAACATAATAAACCGGTATACCAAATTTGGAGCAAAGCGAATAATTCTGCATGAAAAACCCGTTTATATAAATTAAGGGGGGTCGACTAGCCCCCCTTCCCCCTTTATCCTTAACCAATGAACCCCCAAAACTAATCAGGGAAGTTCCTTAACATAATAAACCGGTATACCAACCTCGGAGCAAATCGAATCATTCTGCATGAAAAACCCATTTATCTAATTTAAGAGGGGCGGGCTAACCTCCCTTTTCCCCTTTATCCTTAACCAATGAACCCCCAAAACTAATCAGGGAAGTTCCTTAACATAATAAACCGGTATACCAAATTCGGAGCAAATCGAATCATTCTGCATGAAAAACCCATTTATCTGAATTAAGGGGGTGAACTAGCCCCCTTTTCCCCTTTATCCTTAACCAATGAACCCCCAAAACTAATCACGGAAGTTCCTTAACATAATAAACCGGTATACCAAATTCGGAGTAAATCGAATCATTCTGCATGAAAAACCCATTTATCTGAATTAAGGGGGTGAACTAGCTCCCCTTTTCCCCCTTTATTCTTAACCAATGAACCCCCAAAACTAATCAGGGAAGTTCCTTAACATAATAAACCGGTATGCCAAATTCAGAGTAAATCGAATTATTCTGCATGAAAAACCCATTTATCTGAATTAAAAGGGGTGGACTAAACCCCCCCCCCCTTTTCCCCCTTTATCCTTAACCAATGAACCCTCAAAACTAATCAGGGAATTTCCTTAACATAATAAACCGGTATACCAAATTCGGAGCAAATCGAATGATTCTGCATGAAAAACCCATTTATCTGAATTAAAGGTGTGGACTAACCCCCCTTTATCCTTAACCAATGAACCCTCAAAACTAATCAGGGAAGTTCCTTAACATAGTAAACCGGTATACCAAATTTGGAGCAAATCGAATGATTCTGCATGAAAAACCCATTTATCTGAATTAAGAGGGGTGGACTAACCCCGTTTTTCCCCCTTTATCCTTAACCAATGAACCTCCAAAACTAATCAAGGGAAGTTCCTTAACATAATAAACCGGTATACCAAATTCGGAGCAAATCGAATGATTCTGCATGAAAAACCCATTTATCTGAATTAAGGGGGTGGGCTAACACCCCTTTTCCCCCTTTATCCTTAACCAATGAACCTCCAAAACTAATCAAGGGAAGTTCCTTAACATAATAAACCGGTATACCAAATTCGGAGCAAATCGAATCATTCTGCATGAAAAACCCATTTATCTGAATTAAGGGGGTGAACTAGCCCCCTTTTCCCCTTTATCCTTAACCAATGAACCCCCAAAACTAATCACGGAAGTTCCTTAACATAATAAACCGGTATACCAAATTCGGAGTAAATCGAATCATTCTGCATGAAAAACCCATTTATCTGAATTAAGGGGGTGAACTAGCTCCCCTTTTCCCCCTTTATTCTTAACCAATGAACCCCCAAAACTAATCAGGGAAGTTCCTTAACATAATAAACCGGTATGCCAAATTCAGAGTAAATCGAATTATTCTGCATGAAAAACCCATTTATCTGAATTAAAAGGGGTGGACTAAACCCCCCCCCCCCTTTTCCCCCTTTATCCTTAACCAATGAACCCTCAAAACTAATCAGGGAATTTCCTTAACATAATAAACCGGTATACCAAATTCGGAGCAAATCGAATGATTCTGCATGAAAAACCCATTTATCTGAATTAAAGGTGTGGACTAACCCCCCTTTATCCTTAACCAATGAACCCTCAAAACTAATCAGGGAAGTTCCTTAACATAGTAAACCGGTATACCAAATTTGGAGCAAATCGAATGATTCTGCATGAAAAACCCATTTATCTGAATTAAGAGGGGTGGACTAACCCCGTTTTTCCCCCTTCATCCTTAACCAATGAACCTCCAAAACTAATCAAGGGAAGTTCCTTAACATAATAAACCGGTATACCAAATTCGGAGCAAATCGAATGATTCTGCATGAAAAACCCATTTATCTGAATTAAGGGGGTGGGCTAACACCCCTTTTCCCCCTTTATCCTTAACCAATGAACCTCCAAAACTAATCAAGGGAAGTTCCTTAACATAATAAACCGGTATACCAAATTCGGAGCAAATCGAATGATTCTGCATGAAAAACCCATTTATCTGAATTAAGGGGATGGACTAACCCCGTTTTCCCCCTTTATCCTTAATCAATGAGCTGCCAAAACTAATCAGGGAAGCGCCTTATCACAATGAACCTAGAAAAAAATTTTGAAGCAAATCGGATGTTTCTATCAAGAGTTATCGCGTTACGTACATACATACATACATACATACATACGTACGTACGTACATACATACAGAACGGGCGGGCACATTAGCTCTCAGGCTTTGATAGCCTGTGAGCTAAAAAGAAAAAAAAATTGCCGTTTTAGCAGAAGTTACTACTTTTGTTATTCATGATTTAGTGTACGGACCTATCGTTAGAGGGGACATTCCAACCCCACCCGCTTGGCTAAGCCACTGTCGGCAGAACGGTGATAGGCAAATCACCGTCCCGCTTGATACTATTTTCTTATTTTGGACAAATCTAAAAAGTTAACATGTAAAAAAAATAAAAAAAAAATTGCCGTTTTAGCACAAGTTGCTACTTTTATTATTCATGATTTAGTGTACGGGACCATCGTTAGAGGGGGACATTCCGACCCCACCCCCTTGGCTAAGCCACTGTCGGCAGAACGGTGATAGGCAAATCACCTTCCCGCTTGATACTATTTTCTTATTTTGGACAAATCTAAAAAGTTAACATGTAAAAAAAGAAAAAAAAAATTGCCGTTTTAGCAGAAGTTACTACTTTTATTATTCATGATTTAGTGTACGAGCCCATCATTTGGGGTGAGATTCAGACCCCACCCCCTTAGCTACGCCACTGTCAGCAGAACAGTGATAGGCAAATCACCGTCCTGCTTGATACTTATTTCTTATTTTGGACAAATCTTAAAAAAAAAAAAAAAAAAAAAAAAAAAAAAAAAAAAAAAAAAAAAAAAACAGATTTTTGGAAGGCAATAAAATCGAGTAAAACTGTTAAATCATAAATTTTAGCAATATAATCACGTATTTCCAAGTGAAATCAACTGTAATCAAGTGTAATCAGGTATAATCACATGTAATCTAGGTGTAATCAGGTATAATCACATGTAATCATAGTAATCAGCTGAATCAGCTGTAATCAAGGTGATTCCGTAATCTCGTACACGATTTCGCCCATTGAGAGACCCCTCGGTAAACATGCTCTTTCCTTTTCTTCATGCCAAGACCTTGGGGCCTCCGTGGCCGAGTGGTTAAGGCACCACGCCGCTAATCGCTTGAGAGCGTAGTAGGTCTGCGGGTTCGAGTTCGACTCCCGCTGGCTCCGTTGGACACTCTTTGTCCCGGTTGTATTTCTCTGGTGTTGTAAATTTCCTTGTGACTATCTCGTCCTTGTATGTAATGGAAAAAAAGAAATAAGAAATTGTGGTTTGTGTCTGTGCATAATAAGGATCTTTCTAGGCGAGCCATAGTTGATATTGACCCTAAGAAATCTCCACTACGGTGGACTTCAATGTAATGCCAAGACCTTAGGCCAAGATCGGTGCCAAAGACCTTTGGGCCGGAGTAAGGCCTTTTTCGCCAAGCTGATCCACTGCAGTCATTAATATTTAAGTGGCTGATTAGGGTGTCTCGTTACGAGAGTGGCGTTATTTTTACATCTGCTGGGGTGACATATGGTTTATAAAGTTGATACGCCCCTTTCATAATCAGAAAGCACCCTGGCTCTAGGCTGAAATTCAAAAGAAAGCTCTATTCAAACTCCTGAAAGACTTACTCCATATACTTAACCTCTTTGCGTTCGGGCGACCCCAATCGGCGTATCGTGAACGCATCCGTCGTCGTCATCACATCGTTGCTGTTCTGTTTGATGTCAAGGCGACGCGTGTTCAGCCTTTTAAATTTATTAAACAATCATGCGTTATTTTTATTTGTTTATATTTCTTGCAGTTTGGTTTAATAATGGGCATAGTGAACTTATCAATAGTAAACTAGATCGTAATATTGACATAGCTTCTCAATTGGTTAAAGTTTTAATCAAACTTACTCTGGAAAACACCGGCAAATCGCCGGTATCGTCTTTTTTGTACGCTCTTGAACCAAACTCAAAACCAAATTTATCATTCATTGGAGTCTCTGTAAGTATAAAAAAGCTTTCTAATGAATACGTGTGTGTTTATGCGTATATATCTTTTATTATGAATTTTTACCAAATTAAACTGATTGTTAACGGATATGGATTTTGAAATCATAACCAATGTACTGTTTAATTCTATGATGTATGGGAGAAGGGGCTTTTGATGGAAAAAAGCTTGAAAAAAAAAAGGTCTCTTTCATCATGTCAATTTGCAGATTTTGACCCCAACCTTATTGTATATTTCTTTTAATATGCATAGTGAACTAAATTCATAAAGTACGATTTCTAATTTTCTAGCCGAGGGGGAAAAAAAGTTAATGCCGTGATTTGAACCCAGGACATTGGCCGAAGCTGCCAATGCTTTACCTACTGCGTTATCCTGAACAAATCCAGCTTACACAATTCACTCACAAAACCTTTAGATAACAACATCTGATCTTTTATCTGAGACAGCGCAAGAGAATAAATCGTAGGTAATGAAATCCCAAACTTAGGTGGAGTACCATTACCCGTTATTTATTTTGCTTGGCAGTTGATATGGGATATTAATTTTTTCTGATATGATAATAAATATGTATGTAGGTCCAGTTAACTTTTTCATAATAAAAGGCAAACACATGATCATGATATAGTATAAAGGTATATCTATATGCCATGTATATTAATTGCAAATATCAAACCTAATTGATTTGATATTTCGTCACACACAAGTTAAATATGAATAAAAATTTATGGTCCCATCAAAATTAGTTGTAAGTAGGTAATTGAATTTTCGTTAACATCATTTATACCTTAATAATGTTATGCTTCATAAATGACTTTCTTTTGTATTTAAATTCTTTATAATTTATGCAATGTTTTGTATTGCATTCTCTGAAGAATTTTATGGCAAAAATTATTATTTTTCTATACTTATTTACAGCAGGTTCAAGAGGAACGGAAAATAAATTTGAAAGTAGAGAAAGCTTCACATCTACAAAAGTAAGTTGAATGTTTTCTTTATTGGAAAATATTTTTGTAATCAGAAAGTGTGTAATTGTTATATGTGTCCTGTGATTCATTTATCCCTTCCTCCTGTCCCTCAAATATTTAATTATGTGGCATAATTTGTATTTTCTTCAATGTAAAGTGCATACTGTGCTGTCCTCTAAAAAAACCCCACTTTTTTAATTTCTCACTATATAAAATTTAATAAAAAATACAAAACAATTTGAAGTAGCTACATTTTCACAGCCTGTCCTGACTAAGATTTTAATGTATAGTATTTTTTTTTCTATCAATATATTACAAAATGGCAGCCAATTAAACAAGACTAAAAAAAACCCACTTTTTTCAAAAAATAACCCACATGTAAAAACACTTCTAGAAATCAAAATATTAAACAGCAAAGTTTTTCTTTCATTATTAATTAGTTTTAAACACAATTCTGCAAAAAAAAAAAAAAAGAAAAAAAAATAATAATATTTTAATAATTGTAAATTGAAGGATTTACAAATGAAAAATTATAAATGTAATTTTTTGCTTATTTTTTAAAAAACTAAATAAACACTTAAGTAATTTTAAATGCTTTTATTATTGTAAATGACATATAGAAACAGGACAAAAAGAAATTTTGACTTCTGTGATTTTTTTGATTAAGTTCTAGGGTGGGGTTTTTTTAGGATACATTTTCCTGTGGGTTTTTTTTAGAGGACAGCACTATATGTGATTATTACTAGGCTATTTGATGTTGATATTGACTTTTGTTCCAATATTTTGTACACAGAATCAAACCAATTTTTGTTTCTTTTATTGTACAGTGTTTAATTATTCTTAACATTAAAATATATGGACAATTTTATAAAATTAGGGACTTTAGGCTTTAACTATATCGTGGTGGCAAAAGCATGATTGAAGATTAATTTTAAAACTTTTTTTTAAAAAATGCTAGGCCTATAAAGATTGCTAAAATTTAGTTTGTCTCTAGGTTATTATATTTTCTTTATAAATGCATATTTTGCTTATTTTATGGATTACTATTCAGGGCTTGAATTTCAGGCCGGGATGGCGGGATTCGCGCACAAAATTTTGAAATCCCGCCCAAAGAATATCGTGGGCGGGAGGATCCTGCCCAAAAACTCCCACCATTTTCCTGAAAATTTTGCATTTTGAAATTACGATAAACTCCCACGAACGCCATGTGAATTTTCCGATATTTTCGCGCGACTAATTGACACATTTTGCGGTTTTTTTACCGCGAAAGATCGTTGAAACTCACTTATTTTTCACGCGACCAATAGACAAATTTCATTATTTTTTTCTCTAGATCGGTTGACAAGTGTCTGCGAACGATTGGTAAATTTAGGGGGGGGGGGGGGATCAGTTCCGAATTTTCTGAAAATTTAAGGCATTATGTTTCGAAAATTATGAAATATCGGTCATCAGTTCAACAGAAAATATCTCAGATTTCGACAAATGATCGCCGAAAAAATCAATTTCGTCGCAAAGGATTGAGAATAAAACGGGAATTTTGTCAAAGGATTGCAGAAAAAACGTGAATTTCGTCAAATCGCAAAAAAAAAAAAAACTCGAAATTCAACAAAGAATCGCAAAAAAAAAAAAAAAAAACGCAAATTACATTAAAGGATCGCAAATTACATCAAAAAATAGCAAAAAAATCCTAAATTTCTGCAAAGGAACGCGGAAAAAATGCGAGTTTTGGCAAATTATCGCAGAAAAATGTAAATTTTGTCAAAAGATCGCGGAAAAAACGTGAATTTAGTTAAAGGGCTGCTGAAGAAAACCGCAAATTGCATCAAAGAATCGCGAATTTTATCGCGGAAGAAACGCGCTTTTCGTCAAAAGAATGCGGAAAAATGGGAATTTCGATAAAGGATCGAGGGGGAAAAAATGTGAATTTCGATGAACTGATTGAAAGGGAAAAAATGTGAATTTCGACAAAGGATCGCGAAAAAAATGCGCATTTCGTCAAAGGATCACAAAAAACACAAATTTCATCAAAAGATCGTGAAAACAACGCGAATTTCGTCAAAAGATAATACAGACATGACAAAATAATTAATGTAAATCTTTAAATAGCACGTAAAATAAAAGTGGGTTTTAGACTTTTTTCTCCCTCCCAAATAGCTCAACTCCCCTCCATTTATAAATGTTGGTAGGGAGACTCCCCTCCTGGGAATTCTCCTCCTGGGAATGAAACCCTTTCAGGGCGGAATTCGCGCCCAAAATTTTGAAATCTCGGCCAAAAGAATATCGTAGGTGGGAGGCTCCCGCTCAAAAAATTTCCCCATTTTCCAAAAAATTTTTTCATTTTAAAATTACGATAACGCCTTGCGAATTTCGTGATATTTTAGCGCGACCGACTGACACATTTTGATAGTTTTTTACGGCGAAAGATTGTTGAAATTCACAAATTTTTCACACGACCGACAGACAAATTTCATTTTTTTTTCCGCGATCAGTTGACAAGTTTTGAGTTATTTTCCGCGACTGATTGGCAAATTCAGAGGCGATTCTGTTCCAAATTTTCCGGAAATTTAAGGCATTCGGTTCGGAAAATTATGAAAAATCGGGACCAACTCGGACATAACTAATATCGGACATAAAAATATAACACAAAAATATCGCGAGTTTCGACAAATGACAGACAAAAAAATCAATTTCGTCAATCGTTCGCAGAAAATATCGCCAATTTCATGAAAGGATCGCAAATAAAACACAAATTTCATCAAAGGATCGCGGAACAAAAACGTGAATTTCATCAGATCGCGAAAAAAAACGTGAAATTCATCAAAGGATCTCTAAAAAACGCGAATTTCATCAAAGGATCGAAAAAAACGCAAATTTCGACAAAGGAACATGGAAAACGCCAGTTTCGGCAAAGGATCGAGGAAAAAAAAGTTAATTTCGTCAGAGGACGCGAAAAAAACACAATTTTCATCGGAGGATCGTGGAAAAAATGCAAATTTCATCAAGAAATAGCGAATTTCGTCAAAGGATCACGAAATAAACTTAAATTCAGTGAAACGCCACTGAAAAAAAAAACGTGAATTTCAGGATCGCAGAAAAATGCAAATTTTATCAAAGGATCACAAAAAACGCATATTTCGTCAAAGGATCATAGAAAAAACGAACGTTTCGTCAAAATATCGCGGGAAAATGCAAATTTCGACAAAGGATCGCGAAAAAACGTGAATTTCATCAAAAGATCGCGAAAAAAAGCAATTTTCATCTAAAGATCTCGAAAAAAAACCGCAAATTTAGTTAAATGATATCGAAAGAAACGTGAGTTTTGTCAAAGGATCGCGAAAAAAAAAGTGAATTTCGTCAAAGGATCGCAAAAAAACACTATTTTCACTCAAAAGATCGCAAAAAAAACGAGAATTTTGGCAAAGGATTACAAAAAACGCGATCACAAAAATTTTGTGTAGAAATGGATATTGATGATTCCATCACCGAATTGCATTGTTCATGCAAGTAATTAAAAATGAACGCATATCAGATATTCCAAAGTTTAACTTTTTTCCTTTTTTAAATTAAAAAAAAACATTTTGCATAATTATTCTGAATTGTTAATTTAAATTGCTTCAATGGTATTTTGTCATGTCTGTATTATTAATGTAATTCTTTAAATAGCATGTAAAAATAACAGTGGGTTTTAGATTTTGTTTTCCCTCCCAAATAGCTCAAATCCCCTCCATTTATAAATGTTGGTAGGGAGACTCCCCTCCTAGGAAAAATTGAATTTCAAGCCCTGCTATTACTATTTATCATTACGTTTGGTTTGTCATTGTTGTTGAGTCATAAATAAATTTTGATTTGCTGTAGACTGACAGAAAATTCTGCTAGTGAGTTGATTATATATTTAAAAGAAAAAAAAAAGAAATTGATTTGAAGATTTAAAGAAAATGGATAAATTATTATTGTAATATTGAGGCAACAAACCTAAAAATTAAAATAAGGTTTGTTACTAAGTGCGCAAATCTAAAAAACTTAATTTTTAATCATAGGTTTATTAATTTTTTTAATTCTTGGATTGTTGAATTCTTTCAAGATTATTTATTTGTATTAACATTATTTTGCAGTGCTGAGTATAAAGATAAGGATTTGTTCAAGATCCATTTTAAATCGCCTCTCCAGCCTGGAAGTGAAACAATTGTAAGGATTGAAGTGATATATACTCATGCTTTGATTCCATATCCGTCAAGTGTTTCACAATCAGACAAACAGTTAGTTTTGTACCATGGCAATCATTATTATTACAGTCCATATATGACCAAAACACAGACTACTGTAGTCACTTTACCTTCCAGTTCTACTGAGTCATTTTCAAAACTTAAGCCTGTTGCACATAGTGATAACTTGATCACTTATGGACCATATGAAAATATTCCTCCGTTTAGCGTGGTAAGTTCATAGTCCCTAAATTTTATATATTTATTTTGTGCATATATTTCTGGAATATTAAGAGTGTAACGGAGGTTATACAGTGGTAAGTATACCTTCCGGATTTGTTTATGAAAGTCTTTTATTGTAATTGTACTAGGGATTGACCGAATAATTGCAGATACATATTTTCTTAGAAGTAGAAGAATTTTCGGTACTTTTCGGTTAGCCGGGCACTAGTGTTTTATATACATATGTATGTATATCTATATATACATATATATGTATATACACACACACATATATATATGCATACATATAGCTTCTAAATATGTATAAATATACATATATAGGTATACATACATATGTATATATAACACTGGCACCCGGCTAACCGAAAAGTACCGAATTTTCTTTTACTTAGCAGAAGAATAGACTAAACAATGAGTTTCAATATTATGTGCATGAGTTCAGAGTTCAGCTGCACTACAAAAAACAAGTCAAAGCCCATTTTTAATTCAAAAAAAACTTTTTCCTTCCTAAAATAGTCTACATAGGTATGAAATCAAAACAGCTGTCTACAACAGAGAAAAAAAAAGTAAGGAAGATGCACATCTTTCCTTTATCATTTAATTTTATTTACTTCTACATTAGTTTTTTTTTTAATTTAAATTTATTTAATGTGTATTTTCTTTAATATGCACATCAAATAAGTATATCAGAGCTCATATCTGTATATCTAAGGTGCATGTTAAAGAAAATACACACATCAAATAAATATACCCCTATGCCTATCCTATAGCTTTTATAACCATTATATCAAAATTGCTCAAATTTCTTTTCTTCATCCCAACAATGTTAAATTATTAATCAAAATATAAATATTCTATCAATAATTTGACAGAAGATAGTTAAATGTACAAATTGATATGATACCTTTTGTATTTTGAGAACATTTCTATTCAATATGTTTATAATTAGACAATCAGTAAATCAACTTAATGACAACATTGTTTCTTTGTATTTGAATGAGCTTTTGATTTTTTGACAATCCTTATCCTTAATAATACTCTGTATAGTTCAATACTTTCATAGGTTATTTTTGAGTATTGACTAGTTATAAAATAATAAAAAATAAGTGATGGGTTAATGAATTTGTGAGTGGAAAGAAGTCATTAAAATTTTTTGTGTAATTAGATATAAGAATAAAAATGTAACTGAATTAAATTATTGAGAATTTAATTTCAATTAAAGCTTATTAAAAAAGCTAATGTATGCAAAAATGCGTATTAAAAAGTTTCAAGTATTCGGTTGCCGAAATACCGAAGCTTCGGTATACACTTTGACTGAAGCTTCGGTATTCGGCAAAATTGCTGCTTCAGTCAATCTCTAAATTGTACCCTGAGTAGCTATATAACATGGGCTCTTTATTGTATACCCAGTGCTGTAGTTGGGTGGGAACGCCGTTCCTAGAAATATTTGGTTTGTTGTAAAAATATTTATCGCAAATGAGCACATTTTTTTTTTTTTTTTTTTTTTTTTTTTAAAGCGAAACGGTAATTTGCTAGTTTTAAGAAGATCCGTTCCACTTATATTCAGAAGCCGCTTTAATCAAGTTATTTTCTTCTGATGTACTTACTGATGGCTTCTATTATTATGAAACAGCCATTATAAAGGAAGTGTTAGGTGAAGATAAAAGAGCAGTCGTAAAAAGTTAGAACTCTGATTTTCTGGTCAGAATGGAAAAAAAAATGGCATAATGTTTTTTGAAAAAAAAAAAAAATCGCCATTTTGATTCTGACCAGAAAATCTGAGTTCTAACTTTTACGGCTGCTCTTTCATCTTCACCTAACACTTCATTTATAACGGCTGCTTCCTAGTAATAGAAGTCATCAGTCCATCAGAAGAAAATGATCCATACAGACCTGCCAACTGCTACGAAAAAATCGTAGTTGCTACGATTTGGACCTAGACCTATAAATTACGATGCTACGAAAATCGGTCTTAAACTACGATTTTTTGCAAAAAACAAAAAAAAACGCATTTTTTGTTTCTAATTGCGATTTTTATCCCGCGCAGCATATTTTTCAGAAATGATTCTGTTCTAAAATTTCAAAGTATTCATTTCCGAAAGTTGTAAAAAATTTGTCATTAATCAAAAAATTCAGACATTAAAAAATGCTCATGGGGAAAAAAAAAAAATCTGGGCTGCAAAACAAACTTCTTAACATAAAACTCTCTTTATGTATATCAACCACAAGTGAATCGTGTTTCTGTAAATATTTATACAGGAATTCCCTTCCTTAGAAACAGGGATGCCATTTTAAGAATTTCTGGAAGGGGGGGGGGATCTTTGAGGGGCAAGATTTGAAATAGTGTGCAAAATCGCACGATTTGTACTATTTATTATTAAACATTTCAATTTACGAATTATTATTCATTTCAATTTTGTGTGGTAAAAAACACAAAATTCGTCAAAAGTTCATGGTAAAAAGTGCAGATTTCAACAAAGAATCATGATAGAAAAATGTGAATTACGATTGTAGGGAAAAAATTGTGAATATCCTGAAATGGTCACGGGAAAAAAAAATCGAGAATTTCGTCAAAATTTACTGCACTGGGCTAAAAAATTGGAACTAGGCTTCTTTTACAAATATAAAAAAATGCTGCAAAACGAGAAGAAACTTTAAATATCGTATAAAAATTTTCAGAGGAAAAAAATTACTATATTGAGTTGAAAGACTGAAACCTTATTCCTTTTACGAATGTCAAAAGATGGCTCCAAAACACGAAAAACCAACCAACCAACTTCCAGATTAATTTCAATATTCTGTGCTACGATTTCTCATTTTCAAAAGTTGGCAGGTCTGTCCATACCAAAGGTATAAGTTCAATTGAAAAACCCGAGTAGCAGAAACAGTGAAGCACGGAAGCGGGTGCTGCAGATTATTTTAAAGTTTGCAGATTAAATTCACCAACTTAAAAAGAAATGCTGGGATTTAAAAAATAGCTGAAATTTGCTTTAAGTCTTTAGATTTATGGTATTTGTTGTATCCTTATATTATAGTTTCTTTATAAATGGAAATTTTGCTTACTTTAAGTGTTTCTGTTATTTCTTATGATAGTAGGCTTATTGGGTCGCAAGAAAATTTTAGTTTGCTGCAGACTGACACAGAAAATTCTGCTTCTGGGGGAAAAAACTATTTAATACTTTGAGCAGAAAGAAGAGGCAACACCTGCAATTTTCATGACACTAATAGAATCACATAGCCGTCAATTTGCACGGTTTTGTTACCTCTAAAATTTAATACACTAGGGAGCTCGGCCCCCTACGAGCTACGCTCGCCAACCCCCGTCCAGACACCGTAGACTCTAAATGCACGCTAATTTGATCGGCTTTAAAAGATTTCGAAAGATTGAATTATAATTTAAAAAACAGTGGCGATCTTCCTATAAATGAATTTCTATTCATTTCTCTTTCATTGGGGAATTTTAACGCCAAATCCGCTGCGGTACTACTTGATTATCCTGTCGACCAATTTCGCCAAATTATATAAATCGCCAAATTATACAAATTGATATAATTTTTATTTAAAATAACGAAAGAACAAATAAATTCGTACAACATTAATAAAAACACAAATAAATCGTCGAAATAAAAATAACTTGATGACGTATACACGTGTAACAACATTTCAAAATAAGCTAATATAAAAGGAATTAAGTAAAGAGAGTCTTTGCCTCCTGGTATTTTTTAACGAAGTGAAAAGAAAGTTCTTTTAAATGAGACATTTTAAATTAATTCTCAAAATATCAAATAAATGTCTAGCGCAATTTCTAAATTTAACTTTTTTGCAATATTATTTTGTGTTCATTTTATGTAATAACTATAATGTGACGTAAATATGACGTAATTTCTCCTAAGACTTCTAACGCATGCTAATGAATTTATTATTTTACAATATCCTTTCTCTTTTAAAATTCACGTGTATACTTTTTATGACGTAATTTTTAATAAGTTCCTGCTTTTTATGCGTAATTATTTAATTCTAATTTGAAAGTTTTTTTTCTGTTTATAATAGTCACGTGTAAATAAATTTTTAATTTGAAGCAAACATTATTGCTTGCGCTTTTTATACAATGAGGAATTTGCACACATGGGGGATTTGATCATTTATATATTTTTCTGATAGTTGCACATCCACTGTTTTCAAAAATGTTTTCAAAAACGTGAAAAAAATATCTATACTGTTAAATAATTTGTCCTAAAAGTAAGCTAAAATCACGTCGCTCCAAATCGGGGCGTGACTTACTATGACGTCACAGTTCACGACAGGCAAGCGGAACGGAAAGGAAAGAGATACTAGGCTTTGGAAATAAAGGTTCGAAATTTTTAAACTACTGATTTTACAAATTTGGTTCTTTCGCATCTGGATGTTATTTTGTACGTTGATTTATAAAATGTCAATTTGAAAAAAAAAAAGGAACGCTAAGTTTATGAAAAAATCGATTTTTAAACTCATTAAAAGTCTTTTCACATAGAGAGAGTTGGCGGGATATTGTTAAAATTAGGAAAAATAAAGAACTGATCGCTTTTAAACTTTGACGTTGTTTTTAACGCATAATAAAGATTTTATAAATATTTAAGATGAGTTGATTTTTGGTGGTGGTGGGGGGGGGGGGGGGGGGGAGTTTTCTCTTTTTTCTTCAGATTAACTGTTTATTGCGTTTTAAATGCGATTTTTCATTTAACACTCAAATAAATATTATTTTTTAACATTAGATATTTGAAAGAGTGGGAAATGCAGAGGGAGGGAGGGGAGGGTCATCCGGGGAGGAGCTATTTTCTAAATTTTGAGTACACGCCTCATGTGACATATCGTTAGAAAGGTGTATGAAAACTTATTCATATTATGCACATCCGGTGCCCCCCCCCCCCCACTTCGCCCTCTGGGGGCACTTTTGTAAATTTTTAGGTTTTTTACAAGATTTTTCAGTGCGTGCGCAGCACGTGGTGCTATACGATGCCGCAGACAGCGGGGGTGTGGTTCGCGGTTTTTTTTTTTAAGGTTATGCAGTATTGTCGAAGCACGCCTGCTACACGGTGTCATAGGCAGCGGGACCTAAAGTATTTTTATGTTGAAAAGTAAAAATTTAATATTAAAATTTTTTTGAGTAGTTTCAGTATTTTTACGTTTTATAATCTCTATTAAGACACGACAAAATATTGTTTCGAAATAAATCCTTTATTTTTTAAACCTAGTCCCTAACTTAATAAAAATGTACACTTACGCAATAATTTTTTTTTTACTTCCTGTCCTGAAATAAAAACTAACATATTTGTGTGTGTCATATCTTTGACGTTTCTTCGTTTTACCTATTTAATCATTAATGAAACAGGGTTATTGCTTATTAATCTTTACAGATACAATATACGTATGAAATGTACTACAGAGTGTTTTTGTTTGTTTTTTTAAATACGAATGAGTACATTATAAATATGAATGCTTTTTTTTTCTCTTGAGTAACTATTTATCCAATCAATTAATGTTCTAAAATAGTAATATTTAAACAAAATTAAACATAAAGTTACTGAAAAATGATCTTCACAAGATCAAAGAGATGATGTATTAGATAAATTAGGATTTTTCTTGTCATCTCTCTTCATAGCTTTAGTCCATGATTTTCTAATGGCAGGGTCTTTTGGCACACTGAAAAACAACTTTTCGCTAGAAGTTACTGGTTGTATTAGTGCAGAGTGGTACAATATAGTACAGTAAAACCTCCTTAAAGCGACCACGTTTCATTCTAATAAAAATTGAATTCGTTTCCAGAGGTGACCTCTTAATGGAGGTCATGTTTAAATCTAGATTTTAATTGTTGAAGAAAAGTAGAAATAATGTTACTAGAATTTATTTTTCACATTAGGAAAAAATATAAAAATTTAAGTATCAAAATAAAAGTTAATTATATAAGTTAATTACTGCAGTGTTTAAAAATGAATGTATTGACGTTTGCTTTGGTTTTACGGTTTTATCTTTCATAACTTTTATTTCCAAATCCTTTCAAAATTCAGTAAATAAATGCAATTTTTTTTTTTTTTTTTTGGACGGGAACAAATAATGATATTTTCATTAATTTATCTATTTCTTTGAGAGTTTCCTAACAGAATAGGGTAGGGGAGTTTATTGATCGTCATTCTTAATTCGCCATCAGAGTTAACTTCATTGTCTAGAAAGGCATAAAGGGGTTTAAACACTTAAAAGTTACCGGAATAATAATAAAAAAAATCTAAACTTAGTTTAGAAGTTTAAAGCCCCTCGGAATTATTTTTCTAATAAAACCTTCTTCAAGTGACAGGAAAAAACGGAATTTGTTTCCTTTTCTTCAAAGAAATTGGTCGCTCATGGAGAGAGGTCAGCTGGGATGGTCTCTGAATGGAAGTAAAATTAGTATTGAGCCTATGGGAATAAATTTCGTTCAATGAAAAAATGATCGTTCAGGGAGGTGGTCGCTTAATGGAGGTGATCGCTTAATGGAGGTGGTCGCACAGAGAGGTTTCAATGTATTTATAATATGACTTTGTGTTCTCAGTCATAATAATTTTAGAAACAGCAATATTTAAAATGAGCAAGTTGAAAAGCGATACACGTAAAGAATAACCGTTGTTTGTTGTCATGAACTGTGACGTCAGATGTATTACGGAGCGTTTTCGGGATACGGTAAATAGTGCGATATTAAAACAATCATAAATCAGTAATAAAAGCTCAAAATAAAAAAAATATGCAGGGTATCCTTCTTATTTTTTCATGTACTATTGTTTCGTGATAAAGTTAGAAAACGTGCAAATTCTCCATTGGCAACAGTTTAAATTAGTACAATTTTCTGAAATCTGTAAAAAATATCTCTAGAAATGCTGAAAATTTGAATTTAAAATAGAAATAAAACCTGAAAAAATGAGTCAAAATAAAAAAATTAATGCAATCTGCACTCCGGCAAATTCTAACGCATAAAATGATCTAAAAATGATTACACTGCCATGTATAGTTTTTGCTGCTATAAAACTTTTTTAGTGGAACGATTTTGTCCAACTTTAGCATTAAATAACTCTTAAAATAACTCTTCGATTTGAAAACTGTCTGCATCAGCGTGTTTATCAAACATTTCTGTATAAAACCACCGATTTTCATATTTTTGTATGCATTATTTTTGTTAATATTAACGAAGAAAGGCCTCCGGTCACAAAAAAATCAAAACCGGCGGCGGTGACAGCGGTAGTTACTTTTTTTTAGAATAGAGAGATATTTTTGCCATACTTAATCATTGACAATTATTATAGATTTCGGCGATTGAATTAGGCAAAATTTACTAGTAAGTTTTAGAGGTAAGAAAAAATCTTAGAAATTGGTAGCTATGCAGTAGCGTAATACTGCAGCCAAAAAACTGCAGCAAAACTGACATTCAACAAACAAAAAACTATCAAAGGCTTTTTCAAATAAACGATTTCATTCTTCGTTTTTCTTAAAAGTAACGGAAATGTATATCAAAGAAATGTTACTCGTACAATAAAAATGAATAAATAAAGTGAAAATTTAAAGTATTTCATCTCCTTCATTGGTGCCGATTTGTGTAAATCCGGTTTACTCGAGTTTTTTGCTTATCCGAGGTGAGCTTGATCCATACTACTTCGGATGATCGGGAGTCTACTGTAATAATTATAACTTTTAATTGAAAAAAGTTGGCTTTTGGCTAAATGTTTTCAATTGGATTTTGGCTTTGTAAAAATCTGGTAGTATCAACATCTACTCTATGAAAAGGTGTGTTCCCACAAATATTTTTTTCCAACTACAACACTGTGTCTAACAGGGTCGGCGAACCTTTTCACAGCCACGTGCCAATTTCTTTCAAAAGAAATTTCAAGTGAACATGGAGTACCAACAGCTCCCCCACGTCCCATTCCCGACAAAAAAATACATTGAATGAAGATTTATTAAAAAATATAATTATAATTTTCATTTCATTGTACAAATGTTTTAAGAATCAAATTACTATTTTTTTCATAACTTATCTTAAAAAAGGCATGCTTTATCAGTTTTATTAATACTTTTGTCATTTTAACAGACTAAAAACCAACAAATTCCAGCAACAGTTAAATAAAACCTCAATGTGTTAAATTATGCACAAATATCAGAAATATTACTGCAATCACAGGCACCAGCATAACGAAGTCGAAGAAATGGGGAGGGGGAATATCAAAAGTTTCTAAGCTGGTAAGTTCAGTGCTATGACAAGTACAGAAATAGTTATTATAAAAAACAAAAGCTATTTTCAGTCAAGCTTGTATATTAATAAAACAAGCTGGAAATTGCATGTCAAATGAAGTGCGCTCGTACTATAACTAGTTTTATAAATATTTTTGAGCCGCATATTGTACTGAATGTATATTTTTGTGCACTTCATAAGTGCCTATCCATTTCATTCTCTTCGAAAGGCTGTAACATCATTAAAATGCATTTGAAATAATTTTTTCCCATTGCCCATAATGTAACGGAAAACTTTTGACTGCCTCTGCCATTAAACTGTACATACAATTTTTATAAAACTTGAAATGACTCAAAAAAATTTTGCAACAATTAAAATTTCAGGCCGTTCGGTTGGGTAGTTTTTGCTCTGTTATATGCGGACGGATAGACAGACGGACCGAACGATGAATATAGGTGCTACGTATTTATATAATTACGAACGCACCTAAAAAGAATAATGATGCACAGAATTTTGGGAATTTGACTGAATTCTGATTTAGAACTTCAATCAATGGCATGCCAAAAATATGTTCTCACATGCCAACTTACGGCGTGCCATAGGTTCACCGTCCCTGGTGTATACTCTTTGCCTATAGTGTATATACCTTCTGTTTATTTTTATGCCTAAACCACTGTAACAAAGGCAGACCTGCCAACTGCTATGAAAAATTTTTAGTTTCTACGATTTGGACATATAAACTACAATGCTACGAAAATCAGTCTTAAACTACGATTTTTTGCAAAAAACACAAACAAATGTTTTGTTTCTAGTTGCGATTTTTATCCCGCACAGCATATTTTTCAGGAGTGATTCTGTTCTGAAATTTCCAAAAGTTTTAAAAAATCAGTCATTCATTAGTCAAAAAATTCAGATATTAAAAAATGGCCATGGGAAAGAAAAAAAAATCTTGGCTGCAAAACAAACTTCTTAACATAAAACCCACTTTATATATATTAACCACAAGTGAATTGTGTTTCTGTAAATATTTATAAAGGAATTCCCTTCCTTAGAAACAGGGGTGCCATTTTAAGAATTTCTGGGGGGGGGGGGGGGGTGGAGTCTTTGAGGGGCAAGGTTTCAAATAGTGTGCAAAATCGCATGATTTGCATGCAAAAACTGCTGTGCAGTATTTTCCCCTGCAAACTCTTCCACAGACCTATGATTCTTCTGTGAGTATATTTTGAAATTTCTTGGAAGTCTGCGAATTTCATTTCTTTTATGGAATTTCCCCAAATTAATTCGTGAATCGATCGCAGGAAAAAAAAATTCGAATTTCTTCAAACGATCGGGTAAAAGTATCGGTATTTCATCAAAGATCTCAGAAACAAATAGTGATTATCTTCAATAGGTTGCTGATTAAAATCGCTAATTTCGTTAAGGATTCAGAAAGAAATTGTGAATTTCGTCGAAAGATTGCTCAAAAAATTACGCATTTCGATAAACTATCGAGGGAAAAATATTGTAAATTTCATCGAAAAGTCCTGGAAACAAGTACAGTATGTGACCCGTTATCCAGAAAGTTCTGAAAACCAGAATGTAAAATGAAAACCAAAAAATAATTCGTTTCATTTCAAAAACGTAAAAACTAAAGATATATTTTACATCAAGCATGGCCTACAGCAGACAGATATACACTCATCCAAGGGTGATACAATTTGTGGCTATCTGTGATATTTTTTGATGGTTTGAATGAACCTAAAGTGGAAGACTTTAAAATTTCTAAGGAGAAGGAAATTATTACAGATCTGCTGGACTAAGCTAAAGGACATTTATGTTCAGATTCTCAATTGTAAGATTAAGAATCAGTCGGAAATTGTCTACTTGCTGTTAATGATACTCTTGTAAGTCATCTGATGACTGGAAGTGAGATGTGTAGCATAATGACAAATGATATGTCTAATGGAAGTAATGATGATGATCAGCAGAATGAGGTAGGTAAAAAAATTTCAAATGAGCTACTGATTTTTTTTAACTGAACAATTGATTCGTGGAATGCAACAAAGAAGCTACTTCCATGTCATTATACAGGATACAGGAGCAATCAGTGCAAGAGACACACTATACTAAGCAATCAATCTTAATAAAAATGTCTAAAAATCCAAATCAAAGGATTCTGCTCTCAAGTCTTATACGTTAATGTAATTTTTTTTTTCTTTATTGTAATTTAGATGTTTTTATTTTTATTTTGTAGAAATAATTTATTAAATTAACAAATTTGTAATTATGTATTTAGATATAATACTCATATTTTATACATTTCATACCATTATTTTGTAATATTCTTAATACTTATAGTAAAGTGCTCCGAATTATGGAAAAACCCCTTATCCAGAATATCTCAGGTCCCAAGCATTCTGGATAACAGATCCTATACTGTAGTGAATTTTGATAATTAGTTGCGAAAAGATATTGAAAATTTTGCCGATCGGTTGCGATAAACTATCGCGAATTTCGACAAATGACCGTATTAAAAAAAAATCAATTTCATCAATTGGTTGCTGAAGAAAATTAATTTTGTCAAAGGTTCGTGGTAAAAAACACAGGATTCGTCAACAGATTGCTGTAAAAAATGCGAATTTCGTCAAAAGTTCATAATAAAAAGTGCAGATTTCAACAAAGAATCATGATAGAAAATTGTGAATTACGATTGTGTGGAAAAAATTGTGAATATCCTGAAATGATCATAGGAAAAAAATAGCGAATTTCATCAATTCACTGCACTAGGCTAAAAAATTGGAACCATGCTCCTTTTATAAATGTAAAAAAAAAAAAAAAATTAATAAAAATAAAACGCTGTAAAACGAGAAGAAACTCTAAAAATCATTAAAAAAATTTTTAGAGGAAGAAATTTACTATATTGAGTTGAAAGACTGAAAGATTAATTTAAATTTTGTGTTCTACTATTTCTCATTTTCAAAGGTTGGTAGGTCTGCAAAGACTACACATTTTTACACCCATGTATCTTTCTACAGGTTTGCTTTCAGACATTTGCTTTACTATAAGCCTTACAGCGTCAAAATGTAAAGAAAAATAATCACTTCACTAAAAATGAAAATCTATGAGTAAAATTAATATGACCCCCCCCCCCCCCCCCCAAAAAAAAGGAAAGTTGAATTTTTCAAATTTTAATCTAGTAAATTGTATAATATATCAAAATAAAATTAATATATTAATTTTAGATTTTTCTCAAAGTACTTAAGAGTAAGAATTGTCATAATTCTCCTTCTGCTCACTACCCGTCGACCAAATTCAACAAATTATGCAAATCGCCAAACTATAGGTCAAAATTAACTTTTTTGTCCAATGGCCACTGGCCAGTACACTGATTATTTTCACCAACCAGTTTTTTTTTTTTTTTTTTTACCACTGGCCAGTAACAAAGTTACGAACATTCCATATAAAAATGTGTTTTTTCTAACTATCAACATTGTAATTTACTAATATTTTCTTTTACTTACCACTCGATAAGATTAGACTGAACTAAAAAAAAAAACTGCATTACATCTAACAGAAAAATATAACCAAGAAATTACTGCAGTCAAAATAAAAGTCAAACACATATTTGAAGATATTTGGACATACTTAATGCAATGTATAAAAGAGACAAGAAAATCAGGGGTGATTCTGAGTAAAAACAAAATTTCTGAAACTTTTCTGAAAGGTTACAATAGGGTGGGGGGATTCAATTCCGCCACTATGTGTTTTTCTTCGCGCCCTACTGATGAAATTTGCATTATTTCGCGATCTTTTGACGAAATTTGCCGTTTTTCACGATTTTTTGATGAAATTTGTTGTTTTTGACAATTTTTTGACGAAACTTGCCGGGTTTTTTTTTTTTTATCTTTTGACGAAATTTCTCGGGGGTTTTTGGCAACCTTCTGACGAAATTTGCCGGGTTTTTTCACGATCCTTTACGAAATTTACGTTTTTTCCTCAATTCTTTGACGAAATTCGCTTTTTTTTTTTTCCGTGATCCTTCGACGGAATTTGTGGATGGTTTTTATCGCGATCCTCTGACAAAATTCACGTTTTCCCCACTATCCTTTGATGAAATTTCCGATTTTTCTTCGAACCATTGACGAAATTAAGTTTTTTCGGCAGCCACTTGTCAAAATTCACAATATATTTTATGTCCAAATTTTCAGATTTATGACAGATTATTTTTAATTTTCGAAAATAACTACCTGAATTTTTCAGAAAATTCGGAACAGAATCACCCCTGAAGAAAATTAAAATATATTTTAAGAATTATTTTAATAAAATCCTGAATATTTTATTTTTACTATTAATTGCAAAGAAATTCTTCTATATATATAAAAAAGTAACGCTTTGGAAATGGACCAATGAAAATCTGCATAATGCATAAATACCATGAAAAGCATCTGAATGGTCAAAGCTTTAGATGCTATAAGGGTGTTACCAAGGGGGGGGGGGGGGGGGGGAACCAGCTCTGTCGCAAAACTTCGCCAACTTGGCGCTATTTCCAGTATTTCGCCAAATTTCCATAGACTCTCATTGAAATCCAATAGGGTTTACTTTCTTGCAGAAAATCAACAAATTGAGATATTTCAATGCAACAAAAACTAGTATTAGCTTATGAATAGAGCTTAATTGAACTATTTACATAATTTTTAAGCACAAACACTACAATATTCGTATAAAGGGATCTCGAAGCGATCCAGAATGGAAATGCGAAACAATTATGTCTGATGTTGGCTAGATAATAGGGATAGCTTTGCGATACCGAATGGAATCGCTAAGCGATTACGCAGGGGTTTGGTGAGCGTAGCAAGCAGGGGAGGCGGAGACCCCCTAGTAAAGTATAAAAAATGCTATTTTTTTTTACACTAATGTTTATCCATTCACATTAGGTCTTCGCGACCTAGCATAATCTTCCCACCAAAGTTTTATTACTGCAGCAGGATCATATTCATTTAATTGAATTTTAGATTGTTTAACCCTTAGGCGATTATGCAGCATGTCAACAATTTAAACCAGAGGATGCAATCATGGAAAGACAAAATTTATTATATTAGGGTTAAAAGTTTGAAACCGAATTTCTTTTATGAATGTTAAAAAATCACTCCAAAATGCCAAATAACAGTGAAATAATTGCGAAAAATTTAAAGATCACTTTATAAATTCCAAATAAACTTTATTGTAAAGAGGACAAAATTTGCTACATTCTGCTAAAAAATTTAAACCAGATTCCATTTATAAATTTGGAAAAAATGCCATAAAATATGAAAAAAGGCTAAAAATTACATTTAAAAAAACTACTAAAAAAAAATCCAAAAATTGGCTTTTATGTGCATAACTTAAGACATACAGCTAGCTACCTTCTACTACAGCTCTAGCTACTGGAATTACCATCTAATATTGATATTGCATATTTTAAATCTTTAACAAACTTCAATATCTATAATAATTATATCTTGCAAGATAACACTTTATATTTACAGCATGTCGGTATACCACAAGGCGGTTGTACATCCAGTTTACTCTCAGACTTATACTTATATCATTATGAACGTAATTTTACTAATAATAATGTACATTTATATCATTATATTGATGACATAATTTTAACTGATACTGATCATTCTGCATTTACTCAATTTCCAGTAGATTATCCCACTAATTTGGAATTAACGGAAAACCTTTTATCTAACAATACAATTAACTTCTTAGATCTTAAAATTACAATAAAAGACAACAAAACAATCACAGATTTATATGACAAACGTAAAGAATTTAAATTCAAAGTTAATACATTTACAAATTTTAAATTTTGTCTACATCATTCTGTATTTCGAAATATAATACTTAATCATTTATATAGAATAAAATGTTTATGTTCTTCTCCTCTAATTAACAATAATATTAAAAAACTAATTTATGATGCATTAAATCATGGTTTTCCAAAAAAATTCATATATTCATTAATATACAATTAGTATTTTTCTTACATGATCTTTTAACACATGCATAAACAAAATTACAAAAAAATTATAAAATAAAAAAATATCTATAAAAAATTAAAAATTGTAAAATAATATAAAAAAATTATTATAGGTTGGATGGGTGGGTAGATGTTAGAGTACGGAGGAGGGTGGTGTTGTCTGGATAATACGCAATGGTTAATTTATATTTAAAAAAAAATTGGGGGCTTTTGTATTATTACTATATTTTTGATACGTATTTTATAAGGATGTTGATTTGATATTTTATATGTAATTGGTGAATTTCATTAATAAGCTTAATTATTGTTTAATCTTATTTATAATCATTTGTTATAAATTTTAATTTAATAAGGACAATATCATATTAATTACTAATAGTATGCCATTTTTATAGTGATTAATATACATATAAGTATATTTAATATAAATAAAGTTATACTGTATGTATTAAAATTGGGTAATTATTTTTATTATTATTCCTCTATTCTTATTAATATTGTAATATTTATCTATTTTCACTTTGTGTTATAAAATTTATTATCGGTTTAATGTTTTTGAATGTCCCACATTCATACTTTTAGGATTTTTATGGATGTATGAAAATAATCCACGCACTATATTTGTGCTTTTTAGGTAATCAGAATTTAAGTATCTGTTTACCTTCTTTATACTCCCATATGTTTTTTATTTCCTGTTCATTTTATAATTATCTTATATATAATAGTTTTTATTAAAGATTTTTATATTTTTTTAATAATTATTTATATAAATTATTAATGAATTTATTTTGTTTTATAGCATATAGCTATATGCTATATATTATCGCTGTTCTAGAATTATTTAAATTCTTAGTGTAGTTTAAATAAGTTTGTTAATAGAATATTTTGTATGCTTTTTAAATTTTATTAACAATAGTTTTTTTTTTAAATACATTGTGTGGTTTATATTCGGTTTATAATTATCTATATATAAGGATTTGTTTGGTTTTGCTGTTAATAAAACAATTGTTACATTCATATGCTTACAACTGTTTATCTTGTGACAATTGAATCATAAAAGTAATACTAGATGGCAGCACCAAAATTTGTATTTTTTCGATAAGTTCTAAAATTTACTTTTTCCAGCTACATTTCAGTTATAATTTACTACACCAGGGGGAATTTTTAGCTAAATTTTGACGATATTGTTAAACAGTTTTTAATTAATTTAATAGTGCATTTTAAATATGTAATTACTTTCTATTTATTTTATTTTATATTATATTAAAAGTTATTTAACATTTATTTCAAAATGTATTAACTGCATCCTATGGTATCAATTACTGTGATTTCTTAACTGTTTTATTCACCTTAATCTTTACGATATTTTGGGTGCCATGTGCGCGTGGATTTATTCTAAAATATTGAAATATTAATCGGTATGGTGTTTATTATTTCTATTTTATATCCTATAAATATTTAAATAGGTTTTATTGATTTTTCCATTTCATATTATTTGTTTCTATTCTGTTTTCATTTTTAATCAATTCACTTGATTTTAATGGTTGTTTGGGCACAGGGGAAAATAACTTTTAGCTTTAGCTTATTTTTCTCACAGAAAACAACCATTTTGCTTATATCATTGAATTCTGTGCCCTTGTCAACGTAATTCAATATATAAGCATTTCCATTATTTGTCGGTGTCCACTTTCTTATTTTTCTTCCATAATAATTCTTATAATAAATTAAAAAAAAAAAAATTATACTTACAGCTTTAATTCATAATATTACGGTTTTTGATGGTGGTAGGTTATGTTTAATTAATGGTTATATATATATAATATATATATATCTGTTAGCCAGGTGAAGGTGATAAATAGCCAAATAATCTTTATGGCTACAACTGTTCATAAGTTAGAAAAACAATATAGTTAATTATGTACCAAACCATGTTCACCAAAGTATTCTAACTGCCTGTGAAACTACAATATTTTAAACACTAAAAAGTAGAAAATATAAATGAAAAATAAAGAGTACTAATAATTAAAAAACAAATACTCTTTTCTTTTTTTTTCCTTCACTATTTCTTTCTGATACGAAGGTTATTTTACTGTTTTAGATAATTTCATGGTTCTTTTTTTTTTTTTTCCCCTTTATAGAACAAAATGACAATTCATTGTGAAAACAACAATCCTTTTCTGACAGTCACTAACTTGAACAGAGCTATTGAAGTTTCTCATTGGGGTGTTATATCAGTTGAAGAAATAATTGATGTTGCTCATACTGGAGCCACACTTAGGGGTCCCTTTTCACGCTATGAATTCCAACGTGACCAAAGTGGAATAGCTTCTGTAAAATCATTCAAGGTAATGTAAACAATTTTTCTTTTTTTATGCCATATGTAGTATTTTGCAATCATTACATTTCTTCATTGTGTGGCTGTCTGCCTCATAATAACAAATAACGAGACAATAAACCATGCAAAAGTGTACTATTTTATTCAGGATTGCTGAATTTTAGCATGCCTAAAGAAAAGCTGGCAGGCTTTTGGCCACTAACTTCACTATTTCATCATTATTTTGGGTACTACATACTCGAGAAAAAATAATTACAATTTCACCTTATTTGAGTCCTCAGCACATCAAAATAATGGAGCGGGAGGATTCACAATTTTGGCGCTACTTCTGGTCCTGCAGACCTGAAAAAGGGAGGGAGAATCTGAGTAAAAAAAGGGGAGAAGGCTTCTATTACAGTGCTACTTTGAGTTCCGTAGCCTCAGAAGATAGCAGAAATATACAAATTTTACATTACCTTCGGTTAAAGGTAATGGAGGAGGAGGAATAGGTGGCATTGGCACAGTTGAAGATAAGACATTTGGCATAGAAGTAGCTGTTACAACTGGCATAACTTCCATTGGAGGAGGAGGAGGATTACATGGATAAGCAATAGGAACTGGTGGAGGAGGAGGAATAGGCAAGTCAGTACTTTCTTCTGGTAAAGGAACAACAGCAGTACTAGTTTCTGTAACTTTAGAAACAGTTGTAGCAGTTGTTTTTGTTTCGGTTTGTGAACTTTCTGGAACCACAGGAATCCATTCTAGTTCCTTTTGCTTGTGCTTGTTACCACTTGACACAGGAAATTGGGAGAAATAGGCATGGGCCAAAATTTTTAGGTCTGGGACCCTAATAATTTAGATCTGGCATATTTATATTTTTGTATTTCACACCCCGGTCAGTGAAAAAATGATGAAATCATGCCTTGGCCGGCTTTATCTCAATTTCTACAAAAAAAGAAAAAAAAAAAAAATCAGATTTTTTTAATATACAATTAAGATTCTTTTAAAAAATACTGCATGATATGGAAAATTTTTGTAGCAACATTAATAATCACTTACACTCTTAGACTATTGCATTCAAATAAAGACTCATTGATAAAATTAATGAAGTTTAGAATAAAAGAAAAAAAGATGGTTGCAACATCATAACTTTTGAAGCAGTTTAATGAAAAAAAAAAAAAAAAAAGCAGATTTTTGAAAATATTTCATTGTAATTTATTATAGTATATTTTTAAAGATTCCGTTCACTAAAATTCATTATCGCTGTTGCTAATTTTACAAAAAAAAAAAATTGTCCAACATGTCCTGAGATTAATTAAGTCCAGTTATGGTTCAGTCCGGCCTGAGTACATGTAGGAAAAATGTATACTCTTGATCCCAGCATGGTCCGAGTCTGCGCTGAAACAATTCAACTCTGACTGTAAGACACAATGTAACTGTCCAATGCCGATCACGTAGTTGAGCATATTATATTTTGATATTGATGTTTTCAAACTAGCATCAGCTCATGCAACACATTTATACTTATTCTAATGCCAGTCATATCCATTGAAAATTGTTCCTATTTCATCGGCGTAGTTTGATTCTTTTAAACTTGTTATATCGGGCTAGTCAGCCTGCTTAATCATTTTCAGTCTGGTGCGGCCCATTTAATTTTCATCACCCTGGCCTATTAACAAAAATCGTTTTTATTCTGATGGCCCGACCTGTTTGAAAAATTGCCTTCATTTTGTGGGCCTTGGGCACTTGCAAGCCTTCGAAAAAGTGGGCTATGTACTAAATGTAAAATATCTACTAGAGTTTTAAATTAGAAACGGTTCCCATCTACTCCGTACACCAGGCAGTATTGGACATCTTTAACCAGGGTATCCTGCTATAGTGCAAAAATAAAAATAACTCAGTTTATAAATTTAAAATTATTTATAATTTTTTAAATTTTACTTTAAATTGTCTAACAAAAAAGCTGGAGTCTGAGTCAGCTTGTTTTTCAGGGATTCAGACTCCAACTCTTTGCTCAAAAATGAGCCTGACTTCGACTCCATAGCCCTGGTATTAAGTTCCACTTGATGCAGACTAATGAATTTCATGCTAAGGAAAGTAATTTAAAAGAATTTGTGCATCCTGAAAAATCAGGACTTTTTGCGTCCCGTGCAGTCGTTACATTGGACTGGGCTTGTTCTTCCTGAAAATCGGGATACCTGGCAACACTATGTGCATTATGCACAAGACACAATTTTTTATTTTCCCCCAATCAAAAGAAGAGAGTCAATGGGTAAATATGCGTTACTATTTTGTTGCCATTTAAAATATTTCTTAAATATTTAGGTGCATATTTTGTGATAAGTAAAAGTGTAATTTTCTGTTTTGTCATTTTTTACAGTATTTCTTAAATATTTAAGTGCATATTTTGTGATAAGTAAAAGTGTAATTTTCTGTTTTGTCAATTTTACAGACTGTTTTGCCTGCTTCAGCAAGTGATGTTTATTATCGTGATGAAATTGGAAATATTTCAACTAGTCATTTACGAGTTTTAGACGATTCTGCTGAAGTTGAGTTACGACCTCGGTTTCCATTATTTGGTGGCTGGAAAACTCATTACATACTTGGATACTACGTACCCACTTATGAATATCTGTATAATAATGGTATTTTTTTCCTATTTTTCATTTTATAACATAAAAGTAAAATTTAACAGTTGCAATATACCACCTGATAATAAAATGTGGAAAAATAACCATTAATTACTTACCAGTCTCTGTCGTTAGTCATGTGACTGAGTATTTTTTTTTTGAAAAGTCTGCATCACCCATGGTGCTTTTTATGTAAGTACAAGCTTTTAGAGAAAAAAAAAATCTACTTTCTTAAATTATACTAAATATTTTTATACGAATTACACTTCCAAGTTCAGAAAAAATCATAGAATTAAAATATGTAATAAGAAATTCACTTTTTTTAGTCACTAAAATAGTAGATAAACAAGGCTGTTACATGGGTAGCCCAGAAGTACCAGACCTAACAAAGAAAACAAAAAATTTGAGAAAAAATATATTTCTCAACATAGCCTCTTTTTAGATTGATGCACTTTTCCCAGCGATATTCAATATCCTGTTTATAGTGAGTACCTTTGAGCTCCTCAAAATAGTCATCAACCGCAGACTACATTTCTTCATTGTTGGCAAACCTTTTTCCACCGAGCCATTTTTTGAAGTTTAGAATGGGAAAATAATCTAAGGGGTCTAAATCTGGCAAATTAGGTGCATGAGGAAGCAATTCAAACTTATAACTAATTCATTTTTGCTATTTCAATAACGGAAGTGTGAACTGGTACATTGTCTGCTTGAAACAATATTTTCTTTTTTTGCTAAATGCGGCCGTTTTTTCTTGATTTCATCATTCAAATAATTCAATAAGTTCGCATAAAACTAACTGTTGGTTGTTTTTTCTTTTTAAAGATAACCAATGAAAATTATTCTATGTGCTTCCCAAAAGACTGACACCATGACCTTGCCAGAAGATGGAATTGTCTTCGCCTTCTTTGGAACTAATTCTCCCCATTCATTCCATTGTTTTGACTGTAATATATAAGTGTTACGTATTGAAAATGTGTTCACGATTTGGCATATAGGACAAAATTAGCACTCACCAATCGGCGGGTAGCACTGAACAATTGGCGATTGACTTTATTGCCACCGCTGGCCAAACTTAACAAACTTAATAGTAACCACTCGCCAGTTGCGATGATTGAATGAAAAATGTACAAAAGGGGGGTGGGTTAACTTCGTTTGTAAAAGCGCCTCACACTAATCACAATGTACCCATCTCCTTGCGCCATCTCGATGTACTCAACTCTTCTCTCTTCAAGCCATTGACATTGTCTAAAGGCACACCCACAATTCAGCTAATCCGAGATTAAATCAGAAGAATGAAGAAAGGGAGAAAGAATTGTTTCATGCTGATTCAGCTTGCCACACAGATCACAAAGAAATGCGATAGGATTAATTTACTGTTTTAAAGAGTTCTAAGAATACAGTACTTAGCGTGATTTTTTTTGGGGGGGGGGGGAACTTAGGATTAGTTTTGGGGGTTCCTTGTTTAAGTATAAAGGGGTAAATGAGTAACTTTAGTGCCAAAAATTAATGATTTTTTTATTACCTTTTACTTTATATATACAAAGAGATTCGGCACTACATTATTTCAGTTGTTAATATAGCCTTGTAAGTTTTAAGTAAAAATAAAATATCCAAGATGTGAAATTATTTTTTTTAATTAAAATATATTTTAATTTCAACAATCCATTTTTCTTCCCTGTTTTATACAATGTATCAACTTATCTTTAAATATAGTTTATCACTTATAATTTGGCTGTAGTTATTACTTGTTTATATTTCTTTATTCAATGGAATGCCAGTTTTTTCCATCCGGTGTAATCTTTTTAAAGGGTAAATAAAGGATATTAGTAAATTATGATGTTAATAGTTAGAAAAAACACACTTTTTATCAAGTACTTGTAAATTTGTTACTGGCCAGTGCTTAAAAAAAAAACTGGCCTGTGAAAAAAATCCATGTACTGTCCACTGAGTAAAAAAGTTAATTTTGACCTGTAATTTGGCAGTGGCCATTATAGAGGTTTTGTTGTATATAGATTTTTCATTAAAAAAATATTTTGGACATTCTTTTCAAAAATCACGTCAAAACCCAAAACCGACCTACAAGAGTCAAAACTCAACTCAAGCCTGACTTGCAGCAAAAAAGTGAAAGTCAACCCTACCCACAAACGAAAAAATATAGCCCTCAACTGCATTCTGGTTTTGGTAAAAGCAGGTTACTGAACCTGATGCAGGACTTACCTTATATGTATTGTAATTGCTTATAAGTAATACAATAATGCAATTTATCTAGTTTTCAATACTTAATTTAAAAACACCTAATTAAAAATTCCAATCTTTTTCTGATGCATTTGTTTGACGGGTACTGTCTAGTGCAGGTTCAACGAACCTTTTTACATCCGCGTGCCCAATTTTTTTTCGAAAAAGATTTTATGTGACCATGACGTTCCAAACACCAAAAAACAATTTTGTGGATAAAAATTTCTGGATTTTGTTTATTTGGATTTAAAAATATGTGATTAATATACATCTAATAATTGGACTAACATGTTTCCTAAAGTAATAAACTGGTGAATGCGATTTCGGTTACGCCAAATATTAATATGGTGTTCAACCTAGTTACTTTTAACAGGATACAAGCTAAATTCGAGTCATCTGACAAGGGGTTTGAGTTTCTAATATTTAAGATTTTTGTATCATTTCTGAAAATAATGACTAGCCGTAATTAATAGAGCGAATAATTGTGAAAACTACAAATTTTATACCGACTCACTATAGTTTCATCACTGACAGTTTTACTTATAATGCCTGATATCTTCCTTCTTGATATTCTCCCAACCTTCTCTTAATTTGATAACTTATTGCGTTCACATTTGAAATAGTTTAGAAATTCAATTAGTTGCTTTCCAATAGAAAAAAGAAAAGAAAAGCCGAGCTTGTATAAATTCGCGTGTTTTGTTTAGCTTCATTCTATTTTGTTTTAGGATCTCAATCAACACCGTGCCGAAAATATTCAATCCCGTACCAATTTTGGCGCACGTGCCATAGGTTCGCCATCCCTGATCTAGTGCAAATAATGTTATATCACTTTATTAATAGATATGCTTTCTTTTTAAACAATCTCTTTCTTTGTTTTTTAGGTGATCAGTATGTCTTAAAGATGCGTTTTGTTGATCATGTGTTTGATGACAGTGTGATTGATGAATGTACTGTTCGGGTTATTCTTCCTGAAGGCAGCAAGTAATGACCATTTTATACCTTAAATTTTAAGCTATATTCTTGCATTTAAATTTATTTCAGTAATATAGAAACAGATAAGTAAAATTAAAATAAAGAAAAACTTTTTAATATTCTTATTTTAATTCATTACACTTCTTTTATATTTATGCACCTATATTAAAACAGATTTATAAACATGTATTTAATTAGGAATGATCATTTATTCAGTGTTTACTTTGAGCTATAATAAAAAAAATTTGTCTTTTGTTTGTCTTATTCCTAATGTTAATACTCATCTGTATTGAAAAATTTGTATTTTTTTAAACCCTTCCAAAACTAAAATTTTTATAAACAGAATTTTACAGAATTGTAATAATAAATAAATTTAGATAGAGGACTAAAAGTAGGTCCTTCTTAACTAGATTCCAATTCTTAGTGCAATTTTATGCACATACCTACATGTTTTGGCCTTAAATTATAATTGCTTGTATAAAAAGCAGAGAGTTACCTGAAATGTTCATGCTATTCTTTGAAGATTGCAGAAATTGGTGCCAATAAATAAGAATTTTATCGAAAGAAAGAAATTTTACAAAGCAACAGGGCCCTGTAGCAGAAAGTTATGGTTGTGTCTGCGACAGCAATTTAGTGGGATGAAAATTGTCTGCGGGAGTAGCGTGTTATATTTTCTTATGTACAAATATTATAAGTGTTAAAATAAACAGTGTTCTTATTGATTAATACCAGGGGTGATTCTGAGTAAAAAAAAAAAAAAAATCTGTAATTCACAGCAAATTTTCCGAAAGGTTACGACAGGGGGGGGGAGAGGACAGGGAGCGAAAATCCACTACCAGCAGTAACTATGTGTTTTTCTTCGCACACCTTTGATGAAGTTTGCGTTTTTTCGCGATCTTTGGACGAAATTTGTCGTTTTTCGCAATCTTTTGACGAAATTTGCCGTTTGTTTTTCATGATCTTATGAGGAAATTTCTCGTTTTTTTCGCGATCTTTTGACGAAATTTGCCGTTTTTTCGCGATTCTTTGACAAAAATGAGCTGTTTTCGCGCGATCCTTTACGAAATTTGCGTTGTTTCCTCAATTGTTTGACAAACTTCGTGTTTTTTCCCGATTCTGTAACAGAAATTTGTTTTTTTCGGCGCCCCTGGGAAGGAATTCACGTTTTTCCCGGGATCTTTTGACGAAATTCGCATTTTTACAGCAATCCTTTTGCAGAAATTTGTGTTTTTCGCGATCTTTTGACGAAATTCCACAAATTTAATTCCGATCTTCTGACATAAATTTTCTTTTTTTCGTGATCCTTTGACAGTAATCTGCATTTTTCGCGATCGTTTGACAGAAATTTGCATTTTTTCCGCTATTGTCTGACTAAATTCGTGTTTTTTCCTGGATCCTTTGATGAAATTCAAGTTTCTTCTGCGATTTTGTGACAGAAATTTGCGTTTTTCTCATTCCCCTGGAACGAAATTCATGTTTTTTTCAGGCTTTTTGGATAAAATTAAAGTTTGTATAGCGATCTTTTGGCAGAAATTTAGGTTTTTCGAGATCTTTTGACGAAATTCCGTGTTCTTTCCGCAATCCTTTGACATAAATTTGTGTTTTTTCGTGATCATTTATTAAATTTGCGTTTTTACCACTGAATCGCTTTTGGCCCGGAATTATAAGAAAAGCACTCTTACTCTCATTAAATTTCTCATTCTCTTGTTTAAACAAAGTTTATTACATATGATCTCACAACTCTATTCCGGACACAACTCAAAGCACAATACACACAAAATTCTAAACTAAAACTTATTAACAGCACATTCTCGAAGTAGAACTTCGAACCAAAACTAAAACCAAAGACAATGTCCTTTTCACACAGCTTAGAAAATAACTACAAATTTAAAGGGCCGTGTTTTTTTCTCACAGCTTATATATTTCTAGTACAAACATTTTGATATATCTGCAATGTAGCGACATCTGTTGGTATAATTAAAATATACACTTTATCAAACATACCGCCCCTCTTGAAACCTCTGAGGGGGGGTTTCAAACTAAACCACTACAATTACAACCATTGCAAAGAATAGAAATTACAATATAACATAAATGAGTCACAGTTAATTTAAACTTATACAAATATTTAACACAATTAATAAAGCAATATTACAATAATACACACCTTCTTAGCAAAAAATGAATTAATTTTCCAGAGGTAATACGGCAATTTTTGACACTGCTCTTTTGAATACTCCATTTGGGGTTTTTACACTTACGACTCTTACCTTATTGTCATTGCCACAAAATACCTCTACAATTTTTCCTAATAACCATTTACAAGCTGGAAGATCATCTTCCTTTATCACAACCATATCTCCAATTTTAAGGTTGTCTTTTGCTATCACCCACTTATTTTTCTGCTGTAATGTACTTAAATAACTATTTTTCCACTTTTTCCAGATGGTCTGAACCATTTTTGTGGTTTTCTGCCATAAGTTTAATCTGTTATTATGAACATTACTCAAATTAGATTCAGCAATGGCATTAAGTGGGCGACCAATAAGAAAGTGTCCAGGGGTCAAGACCTCCAAGTCATCAATATCTGAACTCAAGGGAGTAAGTGGGCGAGAATTCAAGATGCCTTCAATTTGGCTAATTATAGTTAACATTTCTTCATAGGTTAATTTAGAATTGCCCACAACACGTTTTAAGTGATACTTGAAGGACTTGACTCCTGACTCCCATAAACCTCCAAAATTAGGAGCTCTAGGGGGAATAAATTCCCATGCAATATTTTCAGACAACAAGCATAGATGCCAATATCTCCGGAAATGTAGGATAAAATACGGAAGTACGGTAATAAGGTAGAAAATACGGAAATTTGAGACAAAAAAATCGCGAATTTCTTCGATCGATCGCGGCAAAAAATCACGAATTTCGGCAATTGGTCGTTGAAGTATATCGCGAAAATCGTCTATTAATCGATAAAACCACGAATTTCTACAATCGCTCGTGGCAGAAAATCGCAAATTTCACCAACCGATTGTTGAAAAAAGTTGCAATTTTTGTCAATCAGTCACTGCAAATAATCGTGAAATTCATCAATAGGTCGTTGATAAAAATCGCAGCCGCGGCAAAATATCGCGAATTCAGGGATGAGAATTTTCCGTCTTTTGGCGGATTTCCGCTTTTTTGTTATTTCAAGGAATTTCCGCTTTTTTTTTTCTCGAAATTTCGCCTTTTTTCCGAAGATTCCGTATTTTTTCTCCTGCAAAATTTTGTTATTTTCCGAAATATTCACTTTCCTATGGATTCCGCTTTTCTTCCGATTTTGAAAGAACATTCAAAGGTGATGAAAAAACTACAAATTTCGTCAAAAGATCGCAAAAAAACTACAAATTTCGTCAGAAGATCTCGAATAAACGGCAAATTTTGTCAAAAGATCGCGCAAAAGCGACAAATTTTGTCAAAAGAGGTAAATGTCACCAAAAGATCGCAAAAAAACTAGAAATATCGTCAGAAGATCACGAATAAACGGCAAATTTCGTCCAAAGATCGTGATAAAAATGGCAAATTTCGTCAAAACATCGTGAAAAAGTGACAAATTTCGTCAAAAGATCGCGAAAAAGCAGAAAATTTTGTCAAAAGATCGCGAAAAAGCAGAAAATTTTGTCAAAAGATCGCGAAAAAGCAGAAAATTTTGTCAAAAGATCGCGAAAAAGCAGAAAATTTTGTCAAAAGATCGCGAAAAAGCAGAAAATTTTGTCAAAAGATCGCGAAAAAGCAGAAAATTTTGTCAAAAGACCGCGAAAAAGCGGCAAATTTTGTCAAAAGATCGCGAAAAAGCGGCAAATTTTGTCAAACGATCGCGAAAAAGCGGCAAATTTTGTCAAAAGATCGCGAAAAAGCGGTAAATTTCGTCAAAATGGCGCGAAAAATACATGTATTTAGTGCTTTTAGTGTATCCTCCCCTTCCCCCCTCTTTTGTAATCTTTCAGAAAATTTACTGTGAGTTTCAATTTTTTTTTTTTATTTTTTTTTTTTTATTCAGTATCATTCCTGATTCAGAATTCACATTAAGCTGGCTGTAGGTTCTGGTCCAATTAGCCCGTGTGACGAAAAATAACTAACCATTGTGATTTTCACTAAGTTTTTCATATTTTTTGCTAAAAAAATTATGACATACAAAAACTCTATTCTTAATTAAATTATTTCATTTTCAGGAGCGGTCATGATTCTGATGAGTCGAGCATTTTATATGACCTACACTCAATGTTTTAAGAGCTGTGTGTAATTTGGCTATTTTCACTCCTGTAATGTGTATACAGGCTTGTGCGCTTGTCTCCATTTGCCCGGAAATCAGACCCGGGTTTTATTTCTTAAAGTATCTTTCACGGATAAAATGTGGTACAATTTTTTGTTTGCGCGTGGTTTCAGTCTTTTTGCTTTTTTGCAATTCTCATCCCTGCGAATTGCGTTAATCAGTTGGGGGGGAAATATCCTGAAATCCGGTAATCGGCCAATGATAAAAATCGCGAATTTTGTCAATCACTCGCTGCGTTGCAAAAAAAAAACTTGAATTCCGTTAGTCGTTTGCGGTAAAAAATTGCTGTTTTCGTCAATGAGTCGCGGCAAAAAAATCGCTGTTTTCGTCAATGAGTCGCGGCAAAAAATCGCTGTTTTCGTCAGTGAGTCGCAGCAAAAAATCGCTGTTTTCGTCAGTAAGTCGCGGCAAAAAATCGCTGTTTTCGACAGTCAGTCGCGGCAAAAAATCGCGATTTCCGTCAGTGAGTTCTCGGCAAAAATTCGCGATTTTCGTCTGTCAGTCGCGGCAAAGCAACGCGATTTTCGTCTGCAAGTCGCGGCAAAACATCGCGATTTTCGTCCTCATGTCGCGGTAAAACATCGCAATTTTCGTCCTCAAGTCGCGGCAAAACATCGCGAGTTTCGTCCTAGAGTCGCGGCAAAACATCGCGATTTTCGTCTGCAAATCACGACAAAACATTGCGATTTTCGTCTGCTAGTCGCTGCAGAACATCGCGATTTTCGTTCGTCAGTCGCGGCGAAAAATTCGCGATTTTCGTCAATCAATCTCGGTGGAAAATCGCGAATTTTGTTAATTGGTCGCGGGATTTCACACTAACATCAATCACAGATTTTTTGCTCCGTAGAGATAAAAAAAATCCATTTTCATAAATTTATTATAAAAAATTACTAATACATTAAAAGTAAAAGTAAATTAAGTAACCTTTATTTAAATTATGTTTGCGTTGATAAATGCAAAAGCTGCAAGAGGACTGAAAATATTTGTAAAAAATATATCTCGTAAAAAACTTTGTGCAACTCCTGAAATGACTCCTGAAATGTTAACATTTTACTCCTGAAGAGTATCCAAAACTCCTGAAATTTAACTGGTTTACTCCTGATACAGTCTTTATAATGTTGGCGTCTATGCAACAAGTAATTAGCAAGTTTGTTGTCTGGTTTGTTTACCATATCTTGCAACTTTTTAAGCTCTAAATTAGTTTTTACAAAATTGCCAGCATTATCACTGAATATTTTCCGAGGTTTGCCTCGTCTGGCAAAAAACCTCTTTAACGTGGCAATAAAGGCCTCCGATGTTAAATCACTAACTATTTCCAGATGTACTGCCTTAGTTACCATACAAATAAAAATACAAACATAAACTTTATGAAAAATACCTTTACGTTGACCTTTATATTTAATCAAAAATGGGCCACAGAAGTCAGTTCCTGTGTGCTGGGCAACATATAACTATGATATGTTCCCGCACCATGTTGGTTAAATCAAAGTAAAATTGCGTAATTTGTTATTTCTGTTTGTATAAATATTTTTTATAAAATATAATTATGAGTGTAAAATTATAATGTTTATATATTTAAGTAAAATAAGAGTGTAAGTTCATACAAAAATTATTAAGTTGATTTTAAATAGTAAATATATATTTTTAAAAATTGTTGTATTGTAAAATGAATGTATAATATTGAATGGAGTTCGGATCTCAGACAACAACAATACGCAGACGCCATGGTGTCGTTTTATGACAGGCCAATGGAACGTGGTGTATAATTAGAAGTCGTAAAATCATAAAAACGTTGGAATCAATTTATGGCCTCAATAAAAGTGTTGGGATAAATTTATGACTCTTCAGACCACCCAAACTTTAAGGCAGATAATAATATTAAAGTATATGTTAGGGGCCATTTGCAGACTGCTAGCTAATAGGCCTATCGAAGTATAATAAAAAATCTTCTCACATCCAATAACAGTGGACTAGACAAAAATAGCTCCACCCACTGCAGGAACTGGTGTGCAAGAAGAATAAGTTTTAAAAAAAAGATAGTCTGAAAAAAGATGTAGAGGATGCAAGAGCTCTCCTGAAAGCCCGTGCAATGAGTCCCGCAAGCCCTAGTAAAGCCCAGGCGAGATGGACCTAGCGGAGCGAGCCTAATCCAGCCTAATCAAGCCTAATTGAGGTTGTCTTCCTGAGGTACCTATCGGAGTGAGCCTACACAAGCCAAATTGAGGATGTCTTCCTGATGTACAGATCGGAGTGATCCTAAACAAGCCAAATTGAGGATGCGTTCCTGATGACACATTGCCATGATCCTAAGCAACGCAACTACTCGGAATTTGACAAATAAAGGCCACCATCCCGTATATTAAAAGAAGGTACTATTTTACACATTTTCTTTTACCACATAAGTTCATATGAAAAATCTAAAAAAATACTTTTCTGATATTTTATGGTAGAGAGTTATCTGAGATCCGACCAAACCAATAATTAAATAAGATTAAGGTAATTTTAAAAATGAAAGAGAGTATTTCTTTTAGCAAAAAGAAACAATTATAATAATTAGAGTACGTGAAAATATTGTCTTTTTTTTTAAAAAAAGATTAAACATACTTAAAATAATGAGAAGCAAACAAAAGTGTTGCTTTCTATTTTTTGAATTAATATTATGTTTTTCTGTAAATAGATTTGTTCAATGTAAATAAATTATTTAATCAAGTTTTAAAAAGTTTCTGTAATTATTTAATTAATAAGATTTAAAGTGGGTCAATTCTTTTTTTTTACAGCTTAAATTTTAGTTTAATTCATATGTGGAAGAGTTCGTCTAAATAATACACAACGCAAACTCTTAATTTTATTCGTAATTATTCTAATTTAATAATTACCTTTTGACGCGAATTATAATTTAATTTTATTAATGCTTCGCGTTGCTCTTCTACTAGAATTTAGGTAAATACGATCACTTATATTATTTAAATTTATCTAAGGTATATAAAACTATATACCAATTTGCTATGAGGTTGCTTGGATGATTTGGACCAATTAACAATTTTGAATATATTTAATAAAAAAAAAAAGGTGTAATTATCTGTCCAGCACTGTGCAATTAAAAACAAAGTCTACATTCACTCTATCCTTAGGAAGCTCGCCCATAATTTGTTCTGATATTTTAGGTTTGGCCCTAAAGCATATAACACAGTTATGTACAATTTTTCTGCAAATAGCTCTACCGTTTAGAGGCCAAAATTCTCTACGAACACAATAAAGTAAATTTTGTGGTCCTATATGTAGATATTTTTTGTGATAACTTTCAATAATTAATTCTGTAAGTTTATGTTTAGAGGGCAGTACAATTGGATGTTTTTGAACATAACTTAACATGCTATTTTGGAGGCGACCTCCAACTCTGATTACATTATTTTTATCTACGAAATGATTTAAAGAAATCAATCTACTATTTTTTGGTAATTCCTTACCCTTGGTTAACAATGTGAATTCAGAACTGAATTCTTTTTGTTGCACAGATCTTACCATATATTCTTCAGCTCAGCAGATGTTAACCTACCTGAACACCTTGCCTTTGGTTCCTTGAGATTCTGAATGAACCTGAAAACATAGCTAAGAATTCTAATTAGTTTAGCATAATTATTACTTAATTGCAAAAAATTGTCAATAAAAGGTGCAGAGTCCGTAATTAATAATGAAGTTTCTGAAACAGTATTTTTAAGTTCACACGAATATAAGTCCTTATCACTTTGCTCCAGTTCAAAACTATTTGAAGAAAACTCAGTTCGTTGGGTTAGGAAATGGGGACCATGCCACCATAAGCTTTCCTGAAAAAGTTTGTCGGGATCCACACCTCGAGATACAAGATCAGCAGGATTGTCAGCAGAGGCCACATGACTCCAATGGTTAATGTCAGAAAGATTTTGAATTGAAGATACACGCGATGCCACAAAAGTTTTTAAATCACATGGTTGTTTGCAAAGCCAGCACAACACAATAGTACTGTCTGAATAATAGTAGATAGCTTCTTTAGGAACCTTTAAGATTTTGGAAACCTTTACCATCAATTTTGTTAATAAAACTGCAGCACACAGTTCTAAACGTGGGATGGTAATTGTTTTGATCGGTGAAACTCGACCTTTACTGCAGAGCAACTGAGAAGTTTGTTCACCTGAAGAATTTGAAGAAACAACATACAAAACTACACCGTATGCTTTTTCAGACGCATCTGCAAATCCACAAATTTTAAATTGCACTGGATCGTTCGTAAAAATATATCGAATAACACTTACGTTGTTGATGGCCGTTAACGATTCTCGGAACTGCAACCAATCATCAAGTTCAGCTTTAGGTAGAGTATCATCCCAATCAATGTTTAGTCGCCACAGTCTTTGCAAGAAAATCTTTGCTTTCGTTAACACTGGACCTAGCAATCCTAATGGATCAAATATGCGAGCGATATTTGACAAAACACTTCTCTTAGTCACCTTAGTTTGATCACTGAACGATACACTAAAAGTAAACGTATCGTCATGGGCTTTCCAACAAAGTCCTAAGGCTTTAGTTTCACTCATTTTCTCAAAAGTGTAGTTCTCGGATTTACACACTGGCTCCATTAATTCTGGATGGTTACTGAACCATTTGTGTAACTTCATATCGCAAGTACTTAATAATTGAATAAGTTCAGCTTGCAGTCTCTTAGCCGATTCTAAATCAGCTGCACCAGTCAATACGTCATCCATGTAGAAATCCGACTGCACCACAGCTGAAGCATACGGAAATTGGAATTCACTGTCTATACCAAGCTGTTTAAGACATCGCATTGCTAAATAAGGGGCACTAGTCATTCCATACGTAACAGTACACAGTCTGTAATGTTTCACCTCACCATTTACAGTATCTTTCCAAACTATGCGCTGTAAATCACGTTGACTCTTATCAATAAGTATCATGCGATACATCATTTTCACATCTGCCGTAAAGGCATAACGATGTGTACGAAATCTAAGTATTATGCTGAACAAGTCATCTTGAATGACACCTCCATTCAGTTGTATAGAATTTAGGGATTCTCCGGAAGAGGTTTATATGTGAGCCATTGAAGACAACTCTTAGTTTTGTGGAATTTTTATCTGGGCGATAGACACCATGGTGAGGAAGGTAATTTGCATGTATCGACTCATTTGGCTCCTCTACTTCCTCCATATGGCCTAATTCTCTATACTCTGACATAAATGCACAATATAACTCTAAGAGATTTGGATTTTTAACTAGCCTATTCCAAAGTGAATTTAATTTATTTTCCGCAAATTGTTTTGATTCTCCCAATGAACTAGGATCCTTTTTCAAGGGCATTTGTACTATGAATTTGCCTGATATGTCTCTCTGATGTGTGTTTATAAAGTGGGTGTCGCATGCTTTTTCTTCGGTATTTCTCAATGGTGCGGTCTCCTCTACTTGTTCTATTTCCCAAAATTTTCTCATTCCGAAATTTAAATCTGTTTCATTAACTAACCCACAATGTACTTGCTCCTGATCGCTACAGTCGTAAACACTCCCACTCGCTATGCAACCAAACACTGTATTTTGCAGTATTAATTTAGAATTTGGTACATTCATACGACACACCTTTATCAGTTCTAGAAATACTTCCGCACCTAGCAAAACATCGATTTTTCCTGGCCTATTAAATTCAGGATCAGCCAGAATGATTGACTCTGGAATTTCTAGCTCTGAAATATTGATATATTATGAGGGCATAATTTGCGAAATCTTTTGTATAATAAGAAAATCTAACTCCCGACTATAATCTCCCGAATTATTACTGATCAAGGCTGTTGTTTTATTTTTTACTGCCACTGAGGATCCACTTAAACACGATACCGAAACATTATTTTTTTCTTTGCGAATTCCTAATCTTTCAACTAACTGCAAAGTTAAAAAATTGCTCATTGATCCATTGTCCAATAAGGCACGCACTGGAATTTCATTTCCGAATTTATCTCTCATATAAACAACCGCAGTGGAAAGAAGAACTGTTTTAACATTACTCGATCTCACATTCGCAGTACCAGCGAAATTCTGAATTTGGTTATTTATCTCAAAGGGTATCGCGTCAGCATTTAATGTTTGTCTACCTTCATTCGCTGCCAGTGAGTTTGGCGCTTCTTTATCGCTAGAATTTTTTGTGTTTCCCATTACAGTGGAATTTCTCTCGCGCCTATCAAAACAAAGAAGTACATTGTGCCTTTTATGACACTTGGCACACGAAAATGTCGAATTACATTTTTTGACGCAGTGGTATTCTGAAAGACAATTGAAACACAAATTATGTTTTTTAACAAATTCTACTCTGTCCTGTACATTAAATTTTTGGAATTTTGGACATTTAAAAACACTGTGATTTTCCTGGTTACATACAACACATTTGCGCATATTTTTCTCATTTAACCCCGTAACCATGGAAGTCACCTTTGAAAAGCTATGCCTTGTGTGGCTTTCGTTTTGAAAATTTCATTTTGTATTTACTTGTTTGGACGCACTTAGTGTACGCGCGTGGTCTCTCAAAAATTCTAGCAATTGAGTTAAACTTGGTAAATTATCCCGCTTAAGATGTCTTTCCCACCACATTTTTGTATTTGCATCTAATTTTTGAGCTAAAATGTAAGCAAACATGGTAGTAGAAAACCCCTCAACTTTTTGTTCTAAAATCTCTAATGACCTAGTGCACTCATTTGTAATGTCTATTAAATTTAATAATGCTGTTGGGGACTCATTCTGAATAACAGGAATATTTATAAAACGTTTTAAATGCGCGTAAACCTGTTCTCTCGAATTTGAATACCGTACCTCTAAAAGCGACCATGCAACTTCATAATTAGCATCCACAATTGAAATGGATTGAATGATTCTAAAAGCATCTCCCTTCAATGAAGATTTTAAATATTGCAATTTCATTGCCCCTGATAAATTTGAATTATCATGTACAGTAGCCTTAAATATATCTTTAAAAGAAAGCCACTCATGCAAATTTCCCGTAAATATCGGAAGAGTCAACTTCGGCAATTTTATATTATTTTCAGCCTTTGACGCATTTTCCAAATTAACATTCTGAAATTTTGTTTTTGAAAGCTTTTTGCTGAGTTCAAATTCTAAATTCCCTAATGACTCATTTATTTCCTCGTTTTCTTTGATAAAATCATCAATTTCATCTTCTTTACATGCTTTATACATCGCGTCAATTCAGAAAAAGTTAGAACCAGCTTATTGTGTTTCTCCTTTATGAGAAGTAGTTCACTTGGTTCTAGTTCAGAACCTGACAATTTATCTTTTAATTTTGTCAAACTAGTTTTATTTGTTTTCTTTTTAGCTTTAAGCTCTTTTAACTCTTTCAAACTCATTTTGACAAAAAATGTATAAATTAAATGGGTATACACTTACTCCTCTTGATTCTTTAAATTAATCCATGAGCGAATAAAGAAAACACTAGCTCACAACACGCAGCTATGAATCACACTTAGCCGTTTACGCACTTAAACGAAGACATGCTGATCTTTATCACTTTTACTAACAATCGCAGTAAATATTTATATCACCCTCCTGGTTTTTCTCTGGCAATAAGTACGGACCATAATATGAATCGCTTTTGGCCCGGAATTATAAGAAAAGCACTCTTACTCTCATTAAATTTCTCATTATCTTGTTTAAACAAAGTTTATTACATATGATCTCACAACTCTATTCCGGACACAACTCAAAGCACAATACACACAAAATTCTAAACTAAAACTTATTAACAGCACATTCTCGAAGTAGAACTTCGAACCAAAACTAAAACCAAAGACAATGTCCTTTTCACACAGCTTAGAAAATAACTACAAATTTAAAGGGTCATGTTTTTTTCTCACAGCTTATATATTTCTAGTACAAACATTTTGATATATCTGCAATGTAGCGACATCTGTTGGTATAATTAAAATATACACTTTATCAAACAACCACAATCGTTTGACTAAATTCGCATTCTTTCCGCGATCCTTTTACTGAATTCGCATTCTTTCTGCGATCCTTTGACGAAATTCGTGTTTTTTCCGTGATCCTGTGACAGAAATTTGCATTTTTTCTACAACACTGGGACGAAATTCATGTTTTTTCCCAGGCTCTTTTGATGAAATTCGCATTTTTATAGCGACCCTTTGGCTATAAATTACCGATTTTTTATGCGAACAATTGTCGAATTTGCGATATTTTTTGTTAGAATTTTCGTACTCTTTTTTTTTTTTTTTTTTTTCTTAAGGAAATACTTTTTTTTTTTCAAGTTGGTAAATTTATCTGCAAGGTCCAAAATAAATCTGCGACGCGCGTCGCACACTTTCTGCTACCGGGCAACAGGGTAAGTTTATTTTCACCCATATATTTTGTTATTTGAGCCCTGAAATACAAAATGTTCCCTGCTTTAGCTAAATCAAAATCCCCTAATGGTAGGTCAGTTATAGTTGTTCACAAAGATTAAATTAAGGCTGTCTCACCCGATTGATTACTTTAAATTGTTCTTGATTAGGTTTATTAACTAAATGCCTTCTCACAAGAAAGAGTTGGTACAGATCATACCGACATAACCTAAAACAGCATTGGCTAAAATTTTATTTAGCATATCTTTGCCAAAAGCTTGCTTAACTTCATCTGTCTTGCCAAACACTTTGAATTCTTACTATCCTTAAAGAATGCTTTGCTTTCCTATTTCAAAATTCATGTTACACTCCATATGTTGGTACTTAAAATGCTACATCAATGCTTCCCTTCTGGCTGGGTGAAAGTATCAAGTACCCTGATGCATTATCAACACTATTGGCATACAATTCAAATTTAAGGCCACTTCAGTTCATTGTAACATTTTTTCATAAATTTCTAACTGTTATTTGTTATTATCTTTGGAAAACTGTTCTCTGATTTTGAAATTTTACCCTTCGCTTCACAGGATTTTGACTCATTACTCAAACACTGTAACATTAATGCCAAACCTAAAATAATTTCATCAATCAAGATTTTTTTCATATTATGTGTTTGAATATTATTTGCTGTTGCAGGTTTCAAGGTAAATATGGAAGGGAAAAAAATTACCTGACTCAGACAACATAGCATAGAATAAAGCAGTTTAATAAGCATACTTTCACTCAATAAAACAAAGGACATCTGTTTGGTGCCTAATGCTCTCATTTTCTCAGTGTACATGACCACCAGCTGCACTCTCTAATGCGTTCTTGCATTAGCTGCATCTGTAACTTGTCAGTTGACACCTGGTTATGGCATGTAAATTGACAACAGTCGTAACACAGTGTAATTAAATATATTTCAGGTTCAAGGTAAATTAGAAACTTAATTTTATAGTGATGTTATTTTAAATTATTTTTAATCCACTTAAGCACGTAAAAATTATCACTGCCAGCATGTGAAAATTAAGAATGTTGAAGTAGCAAAAAGAAAAAAAAGTAGGAACCCTATTTTTATATTTGCTAGTCACTGTATGGCCAATATCTTTTTAGTCATGTTTAAATAAATCACAGCAGACATAAACAAAAGAATAAGTAATGCATATTTATTAAAGATAAATACTTTTATTAAATTTCTTTGTAAAGTCTGGTTTATAAAAGTTTATTAGCATAGTAATAGAGCTTAGCTGTTTGGTTTTTCCCAAATGAACCTGGAGTTAGGAACCCCACTGTCTTCGGCAGCATACACCCATGTAGACTACATCTGCTCTGGTCTTGAATGAAACAAACCATGAATTATTGTGATTTGTCAACCCAAAATAAATACAGATTTTAGATGTATTAAGTCATAGTATGAAGTATATTAAAACTTCGCTTTATTTAAAAAAAATTGTTATTGATGTTATAGTGTCATTATATATTACATATTTTTCTTTGTATTATGAGAGTATATCTTAAAAAGTCATATATTTGTTGATTCCAGAATTTTTTTCTTCTTTTACTTATACATTCGGTTAGAAACCGTTATATTTGAGAATAAAAGAGAGTAATATTAAGCTCTTAAATTCTAGTAAATTAACTTAGTGTCTCATTATAGAAACTAAATTATCTGAAAATTTGTTATTTAGTCAACTTTAGCTAATTAGAATTTTTACAAATGTTGTACTTCTTGCTAATAATTTTTAAATATTCTTTTTAGAAATATCCAAGTTAAAATGCCATATGCTGTAGAACGCTTACCTGATGAATTGCATTACACATATCTGGATACTGTTGGAAGACCAGTTATTGTCTTGAAAAAAGCAAATCTTGTAGAACAACATATTCAAGATTTTGAAGTATGTATTTTTAAGTGATATTTATTGGTTCTGTTTAATTATTATTATTACTATTATTTCTGCACTATTGACTCCGTGATCTCTATGTGATTGAAAAATCCACTTTTAAACAGTAAATAACTGACAGAGATATAAGTAGAATTCTTTTATAATAGATTTTTTTTTTATACACATCTACAATTATTGGAGATAAAGTTAGAATGTGCCAAATCTAACATTCACCTTTATTACAATTATGAGAAAGACAAAGTGTAATATTTTGCTTAGTAAAAGCTCATCTTCTACTTAATACTATTATTTAAAAAAAAACTGTTCTGTCTTGTTTTGAACTTTTCTACTTGCACTTTGAATTTTATATCTTTTACCAATTGCTGCTTAGAAAAATTCTTTCTCTTTTATATATATAGTAAGTCACTGTTAATATACAGATTAGTTATTCTTATTACAGATTATTATTCTTATTTCTTTAACTATTTTACAAACTGTTAAATTAAATTATACTGTAAAATTTCAAATTTAAATGTTTTATACTCTGTATCACCCTTGTGTTTGTGTAATGTTTACTGCTTTTAAAAAATTAAATTAGAATGAATGTTAAATTTCCTGTCATTGTGGTTTATTTTATATAAAATTTAAAAGTCAAACTAGGGTGTCAATGAGTTTAATCAATTGATTTTTTTTTATTTTTAATCTTTGATTAAAATCATAAATTTTCTAAATGTTTAAAGTTTACATAGAAAAGTATTAAAATCTAAGATGAACATTATTTGGAAAGTTTCTATAGGTGTTTTGCCTTATGAATAAACAAAATAGATCTTTAAATAATTATTTATAAGCTTAAACTATTCCTTAGACTTGTAAAAAATAAAGTACAGTAAGTAAAAGAAAGTTTTTATCTGGAATAAAAAGCATTTAATTTTAAAATGATATATAAATCTAAAATAATTTGCAATGTCACAATTTCCTTTAACTAATCAAATTATTCATTCATTTATATAAAATAAGCATAGCAAATATATTAAATTTCAGCAAGTAAAAGAAAAGAGCAATTAGCCAGTGTGTTATTTTTCCATTCTACCTTTTGTAATAATAAATTTATGGCAAATTGGGACTAAAGGAGAATGAAAGAAGGACACCTGCTCAACAACTATTATAAAAGAACATGTAAGAGAAAAAACTTTAATTGGTATAAAAATGTTAGCACGGAAAGAACTTCTTTGGTAGAGGTTGAATTTTTTTTCTATCAAAAAATATATGAGTGTAAATTTACATTTAGGCAATTAACATTAATTTTTCTAAATACAAATACAAAATGAGCTGCAAATGATATTTGTTTGTTTTGTTATTTGCACTACTAACTGTTGAAATTATACTTATTTCTAATTTTTATTAATTCTGTAATTACTTACTGTTCCCTCTAGGCCATTTTTTAAAGTTGCAGCACCCAGCTCTTTTTAAAATTGGTAAAATGCACCCTGTTAAAAAAAAAAAAAAAAAAAAAAAATAGTGAAATTCACCTCTAGTTGTACCCATACATTTCTTGTAGAGAAATTTCAATTACTGCAGTATTTCTAAATCGCAGGGCTCCCAAATGGTCCCCCTTTTTCCTCCCAAAGCCCCCTTTTTGGAAAATGGTCCCTTTTTATGCATTTTGGTCCCCTTTCTGTTGCTTACTAATGTGGAAAAATCACCGCAAAACTCAAAAAACTCTAAAAATCACAAAAGTTCAAACATTGCGTTTTACTATAGTAAGCTAAAACATTGTAACTGGAATTCTTTTATGGATGTCAAAAAATTGCCACACAATGTGAAAATATGTTAAAATATGCATTAAAAATCGCTAAAAATTTAAAAGTTAAAGAGGACAAAATTTTACTACATTAAGCTAGAAGTTTGAAACCGAATTTAAAAAAATTGCCACAAAATGTAAAATTGAAAAAAAAAATTCAAAAATTGCTGTAGGAATTCAATTTTATTGAAAAAAGAACAAAGTTTAATAAATTCTGCGAAAAGATTGAAACTGGAATCCTTTTACAAATGTCAAAAAATTGCATAAAAAATTCAAAAATTGCTGTTCCAATTCCGAATAAGCTTTATTGAAAAGAGCACAACATTTACTAAATTGGGCTAAAAAATTGAAACTATATCCCATTTACTAGTGTGAAAAGTCACTGCATAAAAATCAGCTAAAAATTCAGAAAATCAGAGAAGTCAAAATGTACTATAGTAAAGCTAAAACATTGTATCCGGAATTTTTTCACAAATGAGGGAAAAAATCCTTGTAAGATGTGATTTTTTTTTTTTTTTTTTTTCAGTTGCTAACAATTCAAACCGGAGGATGCAATTATGGAAAGACAAAATTTACTACATTAAGGTTAAAAGTTTGAAACCGAATTCTTTTTATAAATGTCAATAAATCACTGCAAAATGCTAAAAACACTGTAATAATTGCGAAAAATTAAAAAATCACTGTGTACAAATTCCAAATAAACTTTATTGTAAAGAAGAAAAAATTTACTACATTCTGTTAAAAAATTTAAACCAGATTCCTTTTTACAAATTAAGAAAAATTGCCATAAAACACGAAAAAAGGCTAAAAATTACATTTATAAAAAACTACTCTAAAAAGTGCAAAAATTGGCTTTGATGTGCATAACTTTAGCAGGGCCGAAACTAAGGGGGGGCAGAGGGGGTATGTGCCCCGGGCGCAAGAGCCAAGGGGCGCCAAATGAAAGATTATACCTTTGGAATCTATCATTTTCTTCTGATGGACTGATGGCTTTCATTATTATGAAACGGCCATTATAAATGAAGTGTTAGGTGAAGATGAAAGAGCAGCCGTAAAAAGTTTGAACTCTGATTTTCTGGTCAGAATGGGAAAAAAAAAATGGCCATAATTTTTTTAATTAAAAAAAATTATGGCCATTTTTTCCCCATTCTGACCAGAAAATCAGGGTTCAAACTTTTTACGACTGCTCTTTCATCTTCACCTAACACTTCATTTATAATGGCTGTTTCATAATAATGAAAATTATCAGTCCATCAGAAGAAAATAACACTGTTAAAGCAGAAACTTGGTTAAGCGGGACTCGGATAATCGGAACTCTACTATATAAGCAAACACTATAAATAGCCGGTAATACATGCGAATTCTTTTATGTAAACAAACTATAATTGCAACATTCAATTTACGTAGTTCAATTACATATTTTAAATTTTAAAATAAGTCGGCCATTAGAAAAGTAGTAAAATTCTCTTTGTAAATATACTTTGAGGAAGAAAGGGGGGGGGGGGGGGCGCCAAAATTCATGTTTGCCCCGGGTGCAAAAAAGGCTAGTTTCGGCCCTGAACTTTAGACATACAGCTACCTTCCTGCCAAGTCTTATAGCTCTATGCACAGCGATCTCGTCAGCACAAAGACACATAGGCAAACCTCTATTTTTATAATATTAATTTTTAATACAATTACTCAATTGGTAAATAAATCATATCAGTTGTAAATTTCCAAATGGGTGTAAAAAGTCCGGGCCAGGATTCAAACCAGAGATGTCTTGGCTGGAGCCGCCAATGCTCTACTTACTGAGACATCCTGGACGAATCTAAAACACTAATTCACCCAGCTAGCCCTAATATTGCCATACTGTGCTTTTTCTAATGAACATTATAGCTTATTTCAGCTTTTATTGGGTAGTACAAAGGAACTAAATTTTATGTTTGAGATTAATAATTAACAATATCTAATCAATAGTTAATCTAATTTTAATACTCAATGGGAGGTGCTGTTATGTTGTGCTTTTTTATTCACTGATCACTGTTACACCTTGTTAGATTCGAAGGATTGCACTATGCTTTGTAATTGCTTGTTAGTGTGAAACAATTGATTTGATATTTTCTTAGATCCATTAATTTTTAGTGTATGTTTTATTACAAATCAATTTTTGCTGTTATAAATATTAAGGGAAGACATGAGTGAAATTCTTTGAAAAAAAATTATGGTTTTTTTTTTATTGACTTAAAAAATTCTTTGAGCCTTCCTGGATCAATTGTTATGCCCAATTTTTTTTCTGACCATTAGAAATAATTGTAAAATTCAAGGGAAGACAAGACTGGGACGCCAAGTCTGCTCACATTAAGGGAAGACATGGCTGGGATGCCATGCCCACTCACATTAATTTTACTCTAGCATTTTATACTCATTTATTATATGTAACTAAACTTTATCCAAGTGTTTATACATACTTTAATTCATGTGTTTGATAAAACTGTGCAAGAACTTCACACAAGTTAGTGTGAAGTCTTAAGTTTTGTAGCTTTTCGAAAAATTGTACTTTTCAGCTAAAAACCTTATTAACTCCTAAAGTATTTGAGTGATTTCAATCAAAATCTTTTTCTTTGTAGAGTATAAATATAAGATCATATGTGGCAGACAGTTAAAAAAAAAATTAATTAGTTTCGGAAAAAAAAATCTGAAAAATTGCCATTGCTCTAAAATAAGAAGTTGTAGTCGCAGAAAAAAAAAAAACTGTCTACCATAAGTCTGGAGCATTATCCAGTGAATAGAGATTCAAAATTTCATCAAAATCGGTCTTGTAGTTTCCGAGAAAACAGGTCTTAAAGCTTTCATTTTTCCTCTATGTTGCACCCATTCTTGTCTTCTCTCAAAAACACTTTTCAGCTTTGTCCATTTTGTAACACAAAGTGCAAGTTCAAAAAATACAAGTCACAGTTCAACACAAAACAAAATACAAAAAGGTGACATCATTTGATTGAACAATAAGAAGGTATTAAAGGTGTACAAACATTTGACCGACTGTCGACACTCCCAATGTCTGTTCTGTCGATACGTAATCAGAAAATTCAATCTGCCATTGCGGGAATTGTGATTATCTGTTTTTTGGATCTCCTGAAAAATAGTACTTTTCAGGTAAAAATCCCATTATCTCATAAAGTACTCAGGCGATTTATATATATATATATATATATATATAGGGTAAATGCACCAATAGTCGGCCACATTGAGATAAAATACGTTATGAATAGCTTATTTTTGGTTTCAAATGAAATATTACAATTGCCCTATGTGTAGTCATCCTTTATATGTCATAAACCATCAGCAAAGAATTGTGGGTATTTTTATTGCATTAGTAATCAGCCATTTTTTATTTGGTTGCGGCCAAATAACCGTTTTTGGTATTTTTTGTTAACCGATGACAAAATTTTTAAAAGACTAGCATTAATTTATTTTTTATTATTTTCAAAAATTATGAGACTCTACTATTAAGAAGTTTAATAAACTAATATTTTTTAGTATAAAAGTTAAGTAAGTTTGTTTGTATTAATTAATTTTAATGTGGCCGACTATTGGGTATCATGGAAGACGGTAGTATTTCGAGTGACGCAGCCTTAAGCCTAGAATCGTATCGTATCGTATCGTTAAAATCGTATCGTATCGTATCATAGAATTCGTAGATGGCGGAACTCATATATACAGCTAACTCGACATCAAAGAAAATGCGAAAAGCCGCCTTTTAGTAACTCAGCAGATATATGTCTTATTGTTCTGAATTTTCTAGAACAGTCTTATATCTGCAGTCTAATCGTATACTGAAATTTTTACATTTCTACGTGCAGTATATTTTGAGATCTAAATAGTCATTTTTAAAGTAAAAACGTTGGTATAATATCGAGGAAGTTCCTAATTTGAAAATCTCGAAAACGGTTCTAACGATTATTTTTAAATTGATACTTAATATAAATGTGATTAAGGCGAGGTGAATAACACTTTTCTTTTTTCTGGGAAAACTCTCGTTCGTTAAATAATTCGATTTTTTTTTCTCTCGAAAATGACACGGGCGATTTTTTAAAAATCAAATAAATATGTTTCAGATGAACCAAATAACAATTTACTTGTTTCCAGCAAGACTCTTGTTCGTTTTATAATGCGCATGAAAAATCGGACTATATTTCTTCGCCATTCTATGGAAATTTCACCGAAAATGCATGACACTGTATTCATACACATGCTTTCTTTTTAACCACTTTTGGGGAGAAAAATTTTGTCTTCCCACGGCTGAGTGGTTGAGGGCCATCGTCTACTGATCTTAACATAGGCAGTTCGATACTCCCTAGTGCGTGTGAAGTTTTTTTTTTTTTTTTTTAAAGTCTGTTAGTTGACCATTATTCTCAGTTCCTTTGTAATTTTTTAATTGCTATTAAGTTAAATAAAATTACAATTATAATGACGCCAATTTGATGATGATTATTTCTTGGCAATTTTTCAACAATAAAAATATTACCATAAATTTTATAAATATATTTAATTTCAATCACTTTACAAAAAATATACATTAATAATTATTATTTGAATATAAATCACACGATCAGAAACGTAAAAAAATAATACATTTCAGCTCTTCTTTTTATAATATCATTTTTTATTATTATGACGGTCAATCAATATATAATCACTGACATCCATAATATTATTATTATTATTATTATTATTTTCCTTGCATAAAAACTATTGTGATGTAATAATTATTTTATAATAAATAATTTAGTTGAAATGTTTTATTTATAAATAACAATGAAGTTTTACATAATAAGCATACCAGAATTTTGGTGTCGCCATCTTTTGACGCAATGAGGAATTTGCACACATGGGGGATTTGATCATTTATATATTTTTCTGATAGTTCCACATCCTCAGTTTTCAAAAATGTTCTCGAAAACGCGAAAAAATATCTATACTATTAAATAATTAGTCCTAAAAGTAAGCTAAAATCACGTTGCTTCAAATCGGGGCGTGGCTTGGCTTACTATGACGTCACAGTTCACGACAGGCAAGCGGATCGGAAAGAAAAGTGTTACTAAGCTTTGGAAATAAAGGTTCGAAATTTTTAAACTACTGATTTTACAAATTTGGTTCTTTCGCATCTGGATGTTATTTTGTACGTTGATTTATAAAATGTCTATTTGAAAAAAAATGAACTCTAAGTTTATGAAAGAATCGATTTTTAAACTCATTAAAAGTCTTTTCACATAGAGAAAGTTGACGGGATATTGTTAAAATTAGGAAAAATAAAGAACTGATTGCTTTTAAACTTTGACGTTGTTTTAACACATAATAAAGATTTTATAAATTTAAGATGAGTTGATTTTTGGTGGTGGTGGTGTGTGTGTGTGTGGGGGGGGGGTTTCTCTTTTTTCCTTCAGATCAACTATTTATTGCGTTTTAAATGCGATTTTTCATTTAACACTCAAATAAATATTATTTTTTAACATTAGATATTTGAAAGAGTGGGAAATGCAGAGGGAGGGAAGGGTCATCCGGGGAGGAGCTATTTTCTAAATTTTGAGTATGCGCCTCATGTGACATATCGTTAGAAAGGTGTATGAAAACTTATTCATATTATGCACATCCGGTGCCCCCCCCCCCACACACACACACTTCGTCCCCTGGGGGCACTTTTGTAAATTTTTAGGTTTTTTACAAGAATTTGCAGTGCGTGCGCAGCACGTGGTGCTATATGATGCCGCAGACAGCGGGGATGTAGTTCGCGGTTTTTTTTCCAGATGATTTTTTTTTTTTTTTTTTTAAGATTATGCAGTACTGTCGAAGCACGCCTGCTACACGGTGTCATAGGCAGCGGGACCTAAAGTATTTTTATGTTGAAAAGTAAAAATTTAATATTAAAATTTTTTTGAGTAGTTTCAATATTTTTACGTTTTATAATATCTATTAAGACATGACAAAATATTGTTTCGAAATAAATCCTTTATTTTCTTATGTCTTATAAATCCTTTAAACCTAGTCCCTAACTTAATAAAAATGTACACTTACGCAATAAAATTTTTATTTACTTCCTAAATAAAAACTAACATATTTGTGTGTGTCATATCTTAGACGTTTCTACGTTTTACCTATTTAATCATCAATAAAACAGGGTTATTGCTTATTAATCTTTACAGATAAAATATACGTATGAAATCTACTACAGAGTGTTTTGTTTGTTTTTAAATACGAATGAGTACATCATAAATATGAATGCTTTTTTTTTCTCTTGAGTAACTATTTATCCAATCAATTAATGTTCTAAAATAGTAATATTTAAACAAAATCAAACATAAAGTTACTGAAAAATGATCTTCACAAGATCAAAGAGGTGATGCATTAGATAAATTAGGATTTTTCTTGTCATCTCTCTTCATAGCTTTAGTCCATGATTTTCTAATGGCAGGGTCTTTTGGCACACTGAAAAACAACTTTTTGCTAGAAGTTACTGGTTGTATTAGTGCAGAGTGGTACAATACAGTACAGTAAAACCTCCTTAAAGCGACCATGTTTCATTCTAATAAAAATTGATCGTTTCAAGAGGTGGCCTCATAATGGAGGTCATGTTTAAATCTAGATTTTAATTGTTGAAAAAAAGTAGAAATAATGTTACTAGAATTTATTTTTCACATTAGGAAAAAATATAAAAATTTAAGTATCAAAATAAAAGTTAATTATATAAGTTAATTACTGCAGTGTTTAAAAATGAATATATTGACGATTGCTTTGGTTTTACGGTTTTATCTTTCATAACATTTATTTCCAAGTCCTTTCAAAATTCAGTAAATAAATACAATTTTTTTTTTTTTTTTTTTTTTTTTTGGACGGGAACAAATAAAGATATTTTCATTAATTTATCTATTTCTTTGAGAGTTTCCTAACTGAATAGGGTAGGGGAGTTTATTGATCGTCATTCTTAATTCGTCATCAGAGTTAACTTCATTGTCTAAAAAGGCATAAAGGGGTCACTTGAAAGTTACCGGAATAAAAAAAAAAATCTAAACTTAGTTTAGAAGTTTAAAGCCCCTCGGAATTATTTTTCTAATAAAACCTTCTTCAAGTGACAGGAAAAAACGGAATTTGTTTCCTTTTCGTCAAAGAAATTGGTCGCTCATGGAGAGAGGTCAGCTGGGATGGTCTCTGAACGGAAGTAAAATTAGTATTGAGCCTATGGGAATAAATTTCGTTCAATGAAAAACTGATCGTTCAGGGAGGTGGTCGCTTAATGGAGGTGATCGCTTAATGTAGGTGGTCGCACAGAGAGGTTTCACTGTATTTATAATATGACTTTGTGCTCTCAGTCATAATAATTTTAGAAACAGCAATATTTAAAATGAACAAGTTGAAAAGCGACACACGTAAAGAATAACAGTCGTTTGTTGTCATGAACTGTGACGTCAGATGTATTAGTATTATGGAGCGTTTTCGGGATACGGTAAATAGTGCGATATTAAAACAATCATAAATCAGTAATAAAAGCTCAAAATAAAAAACATATGCAGGGTATCCTTCTTATTTTTTCATGTACTATTGTTTCGTGATAAAGTTAGAAAACATGCAAATTCTCCATTGCGTACTACATTTTGTCTCTTATTCGGAAAAAAAAAGAAAAAACTAACGCTTTTCACCGCTTTGAAAGAATCTCTTGTGACTAGAGGTCTATTTCGCAAATATTAAGAAAATTACTGCATACAAAAATATTAAAATGGGTAGTATTATAGAGAAATGTTTGATAAAAACGTTGAATTAGACAGTTTTTAAATCGAAGAATTATTTTAAGAGATATTTAATGTTAAATCTGGATAAAATTGTCTCATTAAAAAAGTCTCATAGGAAAAAAAAAATATACATGCGAATTTAATCATTTTCATTCAATTTAATCATTCAATAGAAACTCGAAGTTTGCAGAGTGCATTTATTATTTTTAACTTGCCTAATTTTTTGATGGTTTATTTCAATTTTAAATTAAAATTTTCAGAATTTCCAGAGATATTTTTTACATATTTTAGAAAAGGTTATTTTAAATTGTTGCCAATTGTTAAAACAGCTCAAAGAATAATATATCCTTTAAATTAAAAATTTATTCACACGTGACTATTATAAACAGAAAAAAATCCTTTTAAATTAGAATTAAATGATAGCGTGTTAAAAGCAGGAAAATATTAAACATTACGTCATAAAAATTGTTTTTACACATGCTTACTTAAAATGAAAGAAAATTATAAAATAATCAATTATTTTCAAATTAGAATTAAATGATTACGCATTAAAAGCAGGAAAACATTGAAAATTACGTCATAAAAATTATATTTACACGTGAATATTAAAAGAAAAAGAAAATTTTTAAATAATAAATTCATTGATATGTGTTAAAAGTCGTAAATGGAGGAAATTACGTCATATTGTCCAAAGTGGCCAAATAATAATATTGCAAAACAGTTTAAATTAAAAAATATATTTATATGAGAGATTTATTTCAAATTTCGAGATGATATTTTTAACTATAGTTGCCAATTTTAAGGTAGCGCAAATAATAATATTATCTTTCTAATAATAAAAATATTTTCAGTTGAATGTTACAAAGAGAAAGGAAAGTTTGGTGAAAATTATGTCAGATTTAAAACGTTACATTCAAAATCTCTTATTTAAAATCATTTTCTTATAGCGTTGTTAAAAAATACCATAAAGCAAACACTCTGTTGACTTAGTTCCTTTTATATTTGGTAATTTTCAAATGTTTAACTAATCTTATTTAATCAAGCACGGAAACGGCAACTAACATCAGCTGATTCGGTCTTGAAATCCCTCAGTAAAAGGGAAACCCATTTACAGTAAGATCGCCATTGATTTTTTAATTATACAGAGCAGCCTCGATTATCCGAGCTAATTGGGACTGTTAGTAAATCGGAATCGGAAATCTCGGTTAATAGAAACTGTGTGTAAAAACTCGCCGTGCTTGCGAATTTAACATCTCTTTTAAAAAAAATATATAGAACGTTTTTTAAATAATAAAAATAAATATATGTAAAGTTCTGTTTCACAGCTTAACAAATTTAAAAAGAAAATAAACTACCAGTAGTAAATTTTAAAATGCAAATTGAAAAATTTACGAAAGTTCACACAGTCACTGGAAACAAAGCATTGTTCGCTATTGACTTCTCAGGGTCCAGTGTTTCTTTGGAGTTGAGTGCTTTTGGGGGCAGAAGGGCCTGTATAGCACGGACAGTGAGCTAAAGAGTGTGGTTATTTTTAAGGCTCATTCAAAAGGGAAAAAAAAATCAGACTTTGTTATCGGCTCGGTTAACAGAAACCTCGATTAATCGAAGCTCGGTTAATCCAGGTTCTACTATAATTCAATCTTCCGTAATCTTTTTACAGCAGATCAAATTAATGGACTTTAGCACAAAGTCACATAGCTGATAACTGCCATGCTTGTTGGCCACCTTTTTTTCAAAAAGTTTGCTTCACCTTATTCAATTAATGAGATATCTCCGATAAAATAAGTCACATTTTCCCGTTCTAAAATACTGGTATCCAAAAATCGTAGCATGTAACTGACACTACAAGTACTCATGGAACTAGACTATTTTAAGTCTGATTTTTATTATAGACTATATAAAATTATTAAAAATATATATTATGATAGGAACTACGGGCTTCGTCCGCTATTTACGTTACAGATATAAAAATCATGTTTTTTTTTTTTTTTTTAGGGAAAAAGAAATAAAAACCTATTTGACGATAGGTTTATAAAAACACATTTTGTATTTGTTATATTTCCGGGGATGAGGAGGGGGGGGGGGGACTATTTTGATTAAATATCGCAATTAGTCCACATGGCACATATAATTATGATAGACACTAGTTTGCTTCGCCCCTCTATGGCGCCTTATGGGTCCAGCTTCCATAACTCAGAAACCACCTTTCGGACATCAATGCAACAGATTCCAAACGTTATAATTAACTTAATAATCACCCTATATAGCATTAAAGTAAATTTATGAGTACTGCATACTATTTTTTTATCGTAATTTCTGAAGAGAAAAAATTATTTCGGTTCCATTCTTAGGTACTGGTCTGAAAAATTTTGAAAAATGGGGGAAGGAGGGGACATGAGACTGCTGTATGTGAAACAACACAACGGGGTCTGGCTTATTCAACTTGGTTTTTGGTGTCTTCAATTGGAAGGTGGTTTGTTTAAAAGAATGCGTTCCCTGCCCCATGAAAATTGGAACTATTGGTGCACCATCTATGTAAGGATTTAATAATTATAAATTAACATTTTGGATTTATTAATTTAAGGATAAAGTGTTTTTAAAGGAATATCAAATGAAACCCTCTGTGCGATCTGCGATTATACTTACCCACTTGTTTTTATATACAAACTGCTATAAGGAAAATTGTAATAAAATAGTAAAAATTAAATCTGCATTAAATTCCATAAGTATCTTTTTTTTAATAATTTTATCACTAACCTCAAAAAAGTAATGATATCAATGCAAAAACCCTTGACGGGTTAAAAGTTTCTGACGCAGCAATTTATCTTATGCTCTAAGAATTTTAAATATGGAACTTAAAAATACTGATATCAAATTTTGAGTGACGTTATGCTATTTCTTAAAAAATATATTTGTATTTATTTCATCATTTTATTTTTGTCTTATTTATAATCGCATGTGCAAAAGTTATGTTCAACATGAAAAGCTGCATAAAATTTTATTCGCTGTTGCTTTATCATTTACATCTCTCATAAATTCAAAATATGAGTTTTAAAAGATATGATATAAAATTTAAGTGACGCCTTGATGTGACTTTAAAAGGTTTGTTTTAAAATTCAATTTAAATTATTTTTGACTTGGTTAAAATATTTTTTTACATCTATACAATGCTTTTAATTTTCCAATTCACTGTTAAATATATCACTTTCATTGAATCTATACTATGCATTGAAATGTATTTATTTCAATAAATTGATTTATCTTTTGTGTCACGCTATTCAAAATTGTGAGTAAGATTTATGTAAGTGGTTTCTTTGCGTCATTGTGTCCAAACTACATGAAATGTATGAAAAAGGATAGTTTGACGCAAATAAACCATTTACATAAATCTTACTCACAATTTTGAATAGCGTGACACAAAAGATAAATCAATTTATTGAAATAAATACATTTCAATGCATAGTATAGATTCAATGAAAGTGATATATTTAACAGTGAATTGGAAAATTAAAAGTATTGTATAGATGTAAAAAAATATTTTAACCAAGTCAAAAATAATTTAAATTGAATTTTAAAACAAACCTTTTAAAGTCACATCAAGGCGTCACTTAAATTTTATATCATATCTTTTAAAACTCATATTTTGAATTTATGAGAGATGTAAATGATAAAGCAACAGCGAATAAAATTTTATGCAGCTTTTCATGTTGAACATAACTTTTGCACATGCGATTATAAATAAGACAAAAATAAAATGATGAAATAAATACAAATATATTTTTTAAGAAATAGCATAACATCACTCAAAATTTGATATCAGTATTTTTAAGTTCCATATTTAAAATTCTTAGAGCATAAGATAAATTGCTGCGTCAGAAACTTTTAACCCGTCAAGGGTTTTTGCATTGATTATATTTACTTACATGTTCAGTAATCGGCCACCACAGTTGACTACTGGTTAAATGTCCATTTCACTTTCTTGAGTTTATTTTTAATAATTTGATTTTTTTCATAATTTGATTTTTGCAATTTGAGATTTATATAGCATTTTACTTGCATTTTATTTTATGCATACTATATATAAGGTGTCCTGGGGTAATAATGCCACGTTAAGTTTCTACCAATTTTTACGGCTTAATTTTAAATTTTTTCCCCAAACAAATACAGGATTTGATACAGCAACTTATTGATTATGTATACAAGAAAGACTATTTTTGGAGATATATATTAATAAAATGTAGTGACGTGATTTCTTGACCAATGCTATTTGGCGATATTACCCAACTAGTGGGTAATACACACAAAGAAAACTATAAAATAAGATGGAATAATGGCATGTAAATTGTCCAATTCTAAAGACACAAACTCTACAGCTTTAGAAATTGACAAATTGTTTTGTGATATCAGGATGCAGTAATAATCAAATGATGTTTTATTCTTCTGACATGAAAAAATTAACAGCATTTAGCACGTACAAATTTCTCTTTACCTTTTTTAGTTTTCAGCAATGACAATATAATGGTCTCTCATGTATAAAATAAAAAATAAAAATAAAAAAAGTAGTTCTGCCGCTGAAAAGAATCAACCGGGGTACAACCATCCATTAGCGTTATTATCCCGGTATGCATTTTGCGCAATGTATTTTAAACTACAAGCTGCCTCGCGAATGCATCCAAAATCTCCCACCACATTTTGAAAGTACGTGAAATACACTACAAATTTATGCAATAAACAAAGTATTTCCTACCAGATATATAGTCTTCATATCACAGAACATACCTAGCAAATTTTAGATTGGGTGTTGACTCTTGCGAGCTTATTCCAGCGATAAGGTCTAGTGATGGGCGATAACGAGATGGTTTTCTCGATTTTCTCGATTGTATGGACATCTTGATATTTTTCGATTGTGTATAAATTTTTTCTCGATGACTACAGTTTGCAAATTTCTTTTATAAATCATATATTATGTATTATATACGTCATACATTTATCAAGAATCGTCTGCGGGTGAACTGGAATGAGTCGATGTTAATAAAGACTAGGTGACTTCGAATGCTAGCGGGCCCCTCCTTTAATCGTGGCCCCTAATTTATACGTAATCTTGTAATATGAAATCACGAACAGGTTACCCGCTATATACGGCACTGATATATGATAGCAGGCGGGTGTGGTGTGCACGCACTACAAAATCTTGTAAAAAATATAATATCGAAACGAATGAACCTCGGACCAGATCTCTTGGGGGAGGGGTCAAAGCGAGCGGAGGGGCACAGCAGCTGCATAATATGATTAAGTCGTCACAGGTCTTTAGGCCTTTCCAACCATATGTCACATGAGAAGTCTGGATCTGAATTTATAAAAATGCCCTCCCCGTAGGGGCAAAGGGGGGGGAGGGGTGCGGGAGGTGGATAACATGAGTAAGTGGTCTTAAGCCTTTCACACAATATGCCACATGAGGGGTCTCGGCTAAATTTAGAAAAACACCCCCGTGGTGGAAAAGTGGGGGGGGGGGGGGTCACCGGAGGTGTATTACATCAATAAGTAGTCACAGACCTTTCCAACGATATCTCACATGTAGGGTTTTGGCTAAATTTGGCAAATGGGAGGATGGACAACGGAGGAGCATAACATCAATAAGTATTCACAGACCTTTCCAACGATATCTCACACGAGGGATCTTGGCTAAAATTGAAAAAGTGTACCCCTGGAGGGGCAAATTGGGGGAGACTGTCACCGGAGGTGCATAACATCAATAAGTAGTCACAGACCCAGGGACCCGGAGCTGGAGCTGGAGCCCGGAGCCGGAGCGCTCCGGAGCTGTGTTTTCCCTGGAGCTGGAGCCGGAGCTGGAGCTCTAAATTTTTTCCAGCTCCAGGGCTCCTTTAGTTTTTAATATTCTTTTAAATCTTTTTTTTTTTTTTTTTTCAGTCTTTTAAATTTCTAGGCTTAAAATATTTTAATTACATCATTATTCAGTATTTTAATTATATCATTTTTTAGTGTTGGGTCGTTTTCTCTTCTTCTAATTACACTCCACTTTTAATTTACTCAATTAACTGTCACTAATGATATTAGCCTGACCTTAAATTTTTAAACAAGGTGTGAACAGTTCACCAACACCTGGATGTTGTTACAATAAGAGGAAAAATAAAAATAAGCAATATGCTTAGAAAGATACTAATTTGATTTTAAAAAAACTCTTAGAATAATTACCAATAGAAAAAAAAAAAAAAAAAACAAAGAGGAAATGCATAAACTAACTTAAAGTAAATCAAAAAAAAAATACTATTAGAAATGTGAAATTAAACCTTAATTGTTTAACAGTAACAACATCCTCAACCATTCACAACTTATGAAGAGAAAACTACCAACACTTCTGAATTTGAGAATACAATGCATTCACATAAAATAAGAAAAGCTAAATTGATTACCCCAGAACTTCACAACCGAAAGGCAAACTCTTGAGTCCGCATTAGATCAAATAATAAGTTTTGATAATTTAAAAGGATTTAATATCAAGATTGTGACTGCACTTATACTCTCAAATCCAGGGGCCAAATAATCGTATAGTGTAATTAGCATTGAAAACCATAAAATCTGATGACTTTCACTTCTGACAAAATTCTTTCTTAAGCCACTCATTTATGTATCAAAATTTGTATTGATTATTCCAGTGGCTATCTAGATTTCAATATTCATAGTTTTTTTTTTTTTTTTTTTTTTTGAAACAATGCTTACTCTTTTCAGAAGTTGATTACTTATATATAATACTTTTTTTTTTTTTTTTACTGAGGGAACATATGTGCGACTGAATTTCCGTCTAAAATGGATCCTGTTACCATATTACCTAACTCCTTAATTTAAAGACTTAAGAACCAGCATAAGTATAACCAGAAAAATAAGTTAATAAGAGGGGTAACACACATTAAAATTAATCCACATAACACTCATAAAATGAAAGGGAAATGCATAGTAAGTATAAAAGCCATTAATAAAAAAAAAGGTAACAAAACCCTCAATTCATTTCGCACAGTATTCCTCCTTTAATACTTAATCTTACTACTGATACAGAGTTAAAAGATCTTAAGATTCTTTAGTATTTATTTCATTTACTAATGAGATTAAAACCCTTTTCTTTTTTTTTATTTTAGAGATTAATTTAGTTGAAAGAGAAGTGAGCAAAGCAGAGCAATACATTTGACATCATTTTATTAAACTTCAGATCTTATTCAGAATTTAATATTATTTTTGCCAATATTTTGCAGTGAAATTTCAGTATAAAAAAAATCAATTAGATACATGACAGGGTTTAACTCAAAATAGTTTTTAATTTAAAAGACTCGTTTAACTATTATCATATTGCAGAAAATTTTCAATACAACAAAAACGCAATCAGTTACTCAGCAAAGAATATCTCAAAATAGTTTTCACTTTAAAATAACCATTTTAACAGAACAAATTGCGAGGGTATTTCGATTCCTTCTAATACTTTTGACATGAATAAATATGTAAGAGATAATCAAAACAGCACAGAAAATTCTACTTACATTAAAGGCAATTCAAGAGAAGGTGCAGGCTATAGCATCATTTTACTCTTCTTTATTTATTTATTTTTTTTAATCTGTTTGGCAGTCCTTCTAATAGGGTGGAGACAAGGTCGATCGGCGTATACTTTTCTTTAGACGAATGGACGTTGGTATTCTCCCATTGAAGCTATTTTTGTCCATATTAACTCTTTCTTTAAACCCAGGGTAAACACGGATATCACAGACAGTTCGTAAAAGAAAAAAACGTTCAAAGGATCACCTATCAACTTTCAGTGAAGATGCACTAAATCTTTATTTCCTCGACGATTTCATTACACACACAAATCCAATTTCTATGCTGCGAATCTCCTCAGACGTACCTGAATTCTGAAATCAAGGCGATGACAAGCACATGCTGACTGTGTTTCGCCACTTTCGGAGAATGCTCATAGGTTTTTTTTTTTCTCTTCTCTTAGTTTCTTAAGACAACATGAGCCTCCAAATCTTCAATGTTAAAGAATCCTGTTCCAACGGTGCGAGTGGGATCAATCATGGCTGCCGCTGCACCCACGCTTGGTAAAAAAAAAATTTCTTTCAAAGATCGCAGGACCATCTGACACGTCCGTTTTCTTGAGAGACTATCTTCTTCTCTTTTCGTTTTAACAAATTCGAAAACATCGTCTGACCACTGGTCAGGGGGAGGGCTAACGAAAGCCTCCTTTCCCCCTACCCCCACTCACTAAGAGAAAAAAATCACATCCTTTTTCACCGAAAACTCCTGCCTTAACTAACTTATTCCCCGTATCGTGTAATAAAATTTCACACGTGCACTCTTACTTGCTGACGTCAGACGCTCCTATTCGCTAACCTGGTAGGGTTCAACCATTTAACTAAAAGGGTGTGTTGTCCACTTTCCACCCTACACATTTTTCTAATGGGCCACCCATCTTTAAATGCCAGGCAAACTATCTATTTCCCACGGCAGTTGCCCATAAAATCTCCCAAATTGTCTGTTTGACAATAACTTTTAAAAGGAGGGTTATAAAATTGCACCAAGCATTTTACTTAAAAGGCTCATAAAATTTTATATATATGGCTGGCCACCCAAGCAGGCCTTTAGGCTGTGATAACGAACGTAGTAAAAGAGGTGTATGAAATTCACATGGAAAACACGTTTTTACTGCATCCTATGTGACATTACAAAGGCAGACTGAGGGTGTTTTGATTTTACGAGCTGGCGTTGCTATGGTAACACCGCTCTATAATGGGGGAAATACTTGACCGTTTCCAACAGCTGCCTAAATCCAAAGTTAAACGAGGAGTTTCGCATTTTTCTTGGAAAAAAAAAAGGGACGGGACATCTTGCCTGTGTTTACGTTCTCAGATAAAAGATTACACGTATCCTAGTATTTCTTTCCACTGAAATAATACGTGTTTTTCTAGATCTGAAACTGAGAAAAAGGAATTCTCTGGCATTAAGTAATATTCTTAAACTATGCAAATTTTGTCTGACCATTTTTCTTTGAAAAAGGGGGGATATAATTGAAGAAAATTAATAATTTTAAGATGAAAGCATACAATGTTTATATATATATAAAGAGGGGGATTTTAATAACACCAGAATTTGTCAAAATAAGGATATTGTTAAATATTCTACTACATTAGGTTTTTATTATTATTAGAGAAGGAAACCTTCTCAAAACATGATAACACTACTTTACTTCTACTTGAACTAAGTGACAACACTATTTGAAAAGAAATATGGCCGCCTGTTGTTTACATGCGTAGTTGTACAATTTTGGCTGTTTGAAAAGTGTAGAAGAAATTTAAAATTTTTGTGTTTAAAATTCCACCAAACTTTCTATTTTAAAAGCAAAAGCTAAAAGATGTCATATTTTCTGAACAAGCATTTCAAGTTTGATGAGAAGAAAAATGCATTTTGTCAGATCTTTAATGAAGGTAGAAAATATTTGTGAGCAAAAATTAAACGTGTAAATTAAAATCTGCAACTCAAAAGCGCGAAGTCGGAGCCGAGTTAGAGCCGGAGCCGGAGCTGGAGCCACAGTATTTTCTCTAGGAGCGGAGCTGGAGCTGGAGCATCAAAATTTGTTCGGCTCCGGGTCACTGCACAGACCTTTTCAACGATATCTCACAAGAGGGGTATTGACTAAATTTGGAAAAGTGTCCTCCGGGGGGGGGGGGGGGGGGGGGACTGTCACCGGATCACCGGAAGTGCATAACATCAATAAGTAGTCACAGACCTTTCCAACGATATCTCACAAGGGGGGTATTGACTAAATTTGGAAAAGTGTCCTCCGGGGGGGGGGGGGGGGGCACCGGAAGTGCATAGCATCAATAAGTAGTCACAAACCTTTCCAACGATATGTCACATGAGGGGTCTTGGCTAAATTTGGAAAAGTGTCCTGAAATTTCATATATTATAAATAATATTTAGCAGAGGGCTCCATAAAAAAATCCGATCTAAAATGATAAAAACGGAAAAACTACCCTCGCAGTGGGGCCAAATTGGGGAGGGGAGGAAGAAAGTCTCATAAATGAAAGCGTCATCCGAGAGCTTACCGATGACATATCACATGACTGGTCCAAAAAAATTTGGGAATTGCTCCCCCTCATTCCCCCCGTGGGCCCACTCTTTCGCCCCGGAATTCACACAGCAGCCACTTTAAAATTTTTATGTTCAATAAATAATATTTACGAGAAGACTGAATAAAAAACCCACATCTAAAGTGATATTTAAAATTTACTATAGAAATCGGCTACGGTTTTAAAAATTTGTTCGCCCCTTCCCATCCCCCTTTGGGCGAAGAAAGGTTCATAGTATGAAAGGGTGGTCAAAGGGCTTTTCGATTATATGCCACAGGAAGGGTTCGGTAAAATTTTTAAAATTGCATCCCGCATGAGTCCACTCTCACGTCCTCCTCCCTCGGAAATCACCCGAGCCACCTTCCTCTTTGAAATTTTTATATTTAATAAATAATTTTTATCGGAGGGCTCCAGGTATGAGACATCTTGGTAGGGCTAAAATAAGAGAAACTTTGAAATTTAGGGCTTCATTTCACAGCTCATTGTCATGCCTCTTTCTCTATCTCGTCTGTTTGTACTCTCGATAAATTTTCTTACTTTTCTTCTCTGCCGAGGACGAGAGAAATCCTCGAAAAGCTTCTCATAGCGAAATGTCGAAAAGCACGAGAGAAATCCTCGAAAGGCTTTTCATTGGGAGATTTCGAAAAGGACGAGAGAAACCAGCGAGAGGCTTCCCATCGGGAAAGGTTGAAAAGGGTGAGAGAAACTCTCGAGAGACTTCCCATCACGAAAGGTTTAAAACCGCGAGAGAACCAACCATCGAGCAGCTTCCCATTTGGAAGCGTCGAAATGCTGGAAAAATCATCGAGATGAGATTTGACGAAATGCGAGATTGAAATGAAGCTTTCAGAGTCAAACTTACCGCCTTTCTGGTTTAAGTCATAATTTCTCAAAGGAGTCCATCTGCTTATCCAATCTCTTTTTATCTCACAGGCTATCTAAGCCTGAGAGCTAATGTACCCGTCGGTTCTGTGTGTATGTATGTACGTACGTAAGTATGTATGTATGTACGTAACGCGATAACTCTTGATTAAAATGTACAATTTGCTTCAATTTTTTTAATGTTCATTCTGATAAGGCGTTTTCACTGATTAGTTTTGACGGTTCATTGGTTAAGGATAAAGGGAGAGAAGGGGGTGCTGGTCCCCCCCTCCTTAATTTAGATAAATAGGTTTTTCATGCAAAATTATTCGATTTGCTCCAAATTTCATATGCCGGTTTATTATATTAAGGAGCTTCCCTGATTAAACTTGGAGGTTCATTAGTTAAGTATGAAGGGGGGAAAGGGGGGTAGACCCCCTCCTTAATTTAGATAAATGGGTTTTTCATGCAGAATTATTCGATTTGTTCCAAATTTGGTATACCGGTTTATTATGTTAAGGAGCTTCCCTGATTAAACTTGGAAGTTCATTAGTTAAGTATAAAGGGGGAAAAGGGGGGGGGGGGTAGACCCCCCCTCCTTAATTTAGATAAATGGGTTTTTCATGCAGAATTATTCGATTTGCTCCAAATTTGGTATACCGGTTTATTATGTTAAGAAGTTGCCTTGATTAGATTTGGAGGTTTGTGGGTTAAGTATAAAGGGGGAGAAGGGGGGCTGGTCCCCCCTTAATTTAGATAAATGGGCTTTTCATGCAGAATTATTCGATTTGCTCCAAATTTGGTATACCCGTTTATTATGTTAAGGAGCTTCCCTGATTAAACTTTGAAGTTCATTGGTTAAGGATAAAGGGGGAGAAGGGGGGCTGGTCCTCCACTTAATTTAGATAAATGAGTTTTTCATGCAGAATTACTCGATTTGTTCCAAATTTGGTATACCGGTTTATTATGTTAAGGAGCTTCCCTGATTAGATTTGGAGGTTTATGGGTTAAGTATAAAGGGGAGGGGCTAGTCTCCCCCTTAATTTAGATAAAAGGGTTTTTCATGCAGAATTATTCGATTTGCTTCAAATTTAATATACCGATTTATTCCGATATGGTGCTTCCTTCATTAGATTTGGAGGTTAATTGGTTAAGTATACTAGGGCAAAAAGGGGACAAGTCCTCTCCCCTTAATTTAGATAAATGGATTTTCATGGAGAATTATTAAATTTACTTTAATTTTTTTTTTCTATGTTCGTTCTGACAAGGAGCTTTCCTGATTAGATTTGGAGGTTCATTAGTTAAGTATAAAAGGGTTAAAGGTGTTAGACCACCCTTAATTTAGCGATATGTTTCTTTTTTTCATGCAGAATTATCTGATTTGCTTCAAATTTGATATACTGATTTATTATAGTTAAGGAGTTTCCCTGATTAGATTTGGAGGTTCATTGGTTAAGTATAAAAGGGGCAAACGGGGGATATTTCCCTTCATTTATTTTTTGAGGGACATTATTCTTTGAAATAAGAGTATAATATACAATTAGTGTGAATAACCTGTGAGCTCAATGCCATCAGTTTAACTGGCACGTATCTTTTTATTCCTATTAACCGATGTGGGTTATGAAGCATAGTGGTTTATGTATTCAGTGGTTCTGTATAGTCCTAGTTTCAGACTTTACTGTTAAATTTAGTGTCATTTTGCGCCGAATTTTCAATGTTTCTCTTATTTTAGCTCTGCCAAGCTGCCCCATACCTGGAGACTCAGATAAATACTATTTATTAAATATAAAAAGTTCAAAGAGGAAGGTGAGTGAATTCAGGGGGGCGCGAGAGTGGACAAAGGGGGGCGGGTAATTTTCAAACTATTACCAAACCTCTCCTTGACATATCATCGGAAAGTCCTTTCACCACTCTTTCATATTATGAACCTTTCTCCTCCCAGAGTTGAATTTTTTATTCCATCTGTTTTCAGTTACCCTATATTTAATAAAATCTACCATATATATATGTAAAAACAATGATTTCAATAATCGATTCTAGAACATCTCCTTTGTAGATTCTCGAAAGTAATCGATGACTGTATCGATTGTGTATTTTACGATAACGATTTTTTTCGATTGGTAAATTTTCGAGAATCGCCTGTCACTAAGACCTATCACTACTATGAAATTGTCGGCCAGAATAATAGCTAAGTTTTCCAATAACTGTTTTTAGCTTTTCTCCTTATAATCGATTGTAAAACATCTCGATTGTAGATTCCAGGAATTAATCGATGGCTGTATCGATTGTGATTTTTTACGATGACGATTTTTCTCGATTGTCGAATTCTCAAGAATCGCCCATCACTAATAAGGTCTACAAATTTAACAAATTAACTTTTAGCGGCTGTTTGTGTTTCAGATGACTCAGAGGCTTTCAGCGCAGAACCTGTAGTGCCATTTGTCCGTCATAACTATGCCTAATATTAGCACTTGGAGTTATTACGCACCCTAGCGTTTATACCCCAGGACACCTAATATAAAATGCAAATGGGAATTTCGTTCCGGCCGCTTATAACTTTAGTATTGTTGAATAGATGTCAATGAAACTTGTATCGTTAAGTTAGAGAATTTTTCAGGAAAGGATTTAGTTTATTGTATATCATTCTACGTTGCTTAGTTGCATCATCACGCAGGAAAGTTCTATAATCAGGTGAACTCGATTATGAAGTAATAGCATTTTTAAGAAATATTAGACAATTTTGATGAGATTTTCATTGTTAATTAGATAATGTTTTAAAGATGTTTTAGAATATTGCATTATATCATTCTACCGTTATTTACTAATCCTACTGTAAATGATCAACTCAGTGATTGTTCAATAATTCTTAACAGCGAAAATTTTGTCAGACAAATTAAACGTATAACAGTGCAATGGTATTCATACAGTTTACTTCAATTCGCAATGACATTTCAGGCAAAGGCTCATTTTGCTTTAAAAATTTTAATTACGGCGATGGAAAATATGTAAACTGTGAATTTAATCTTGTATTTACAAGGTTAAATTCACCGATATATTTCGTTTGGGAACATCGACCAGTATGAAGCCTTCTAATATACTAATGTTAGAAAGAAAAAACGTTTGTTTGTTTGTTTTTTGTAGGAGGAAATCTTTGGAACTGCCGAATCAATTTTAAAATTAAAAGTGAAAAAATGATGGTGACAGTCTCTGCAGAAGCAAAACACGTTGTAGTAAAATATCCCTTTTTTATAATACTGAGGGTGTTAGATATTTGAAATGTGATATGGTGTTTTATAAAGAGATAAATGTCCACTGAAAACAATTTGTAAAAAAAAGGCGAAATACAAAAGACTGAAATGAGTAGAAAACATTCTAAAATCGTTACAAATTATTATTATTAAAATGTTAAGGATAAAGACTTGAAATAATAAATGACAGTTATTTATAAAACGTAAATGTTTGCGCATAATAGTTATGATAAATTTGAAATTTAAAAAGATAAATTATTCAAAAAACATTATACTTGTTAGGGATAGAAGTAAAAGTAATTTCAATATTGGATTGAAACTCGACATAGCCGTTGCTTACTCGCACAGAACAGGTTTTTTCAATATAGAAATTTTAAAGTGTGAAATGTGCGAAAAGCATACTTAAAACTATGATTTATTTCGGAATTGTGAGGGCTATTGCTAGAAACTTGAAATTTTACATGGGTTTTTAATTTTAAGACATAAATGCTCTCACAAAGTAGATTATAGTATATTCGAAATTTAAAGAGGTGAAATGTTTCTCATAAACATCTAACTGGTATTAGGATGAAATTTCAACAAATTGCGTTTTATTTAATAATATTTAGACTGTCTGCCGAAATATAACTTCTTCCTAATTTTATAGGCACTCAAATATAATTGGTCCCTAATGTTAAGGAGCACACAAATATCATTTCCCATGTTTCAATAACCACAAAGCCATGGATTGTGATTTCAATAATATAAAATAAAACTTATTATCTGTTTGATTAACTCAATAGTCATCAATAACCTTAACTAGAGGCTGCTTTTGGGTTTTAAAATCCCATCTTCTGCCTCTATAGAACATTGTTCATTTTCAAAGGAACTGACACTTTAAATTATACATTGCACAGAATATCAATAATAGATACAATAATAGATGTCTATGACATGTTAAATTTTCACATCAAAACTCGATCTGTTAATACCGCCAGAATGATGAATTGACGCCCTATTCTGATCGTATTGTACCAAGATATCATGAAGCATACAGTAATATTTTTACTGTACTAATCTAAATATGCAACATATTAAAATTTCATTTTGAAATTCGATGATGCGATAGTACAATTAAAAGGAAGAATTGGCGCCCTGTTTTTATCATATCTTATCGAGATATCACGAAACAGACTGAAGCATTTGTATTATATTAAACTCTAACTTTAATAATTAACATTTCATGCTCAAAATTGAAAACGAAATAGTACCGCCAAAATAATGAGTTGGCGACCCGTTATGCTTGTATAGTACCCAGATACCACGAACAGGCTGAAATACTTAAATCGTATTAATCGAAAGAGACATATTAAAATTTCATTTCGAAATTCGATGACCAGATAGGATTGCCAAAATAAGTATTGGCGCCTTATTCTGCTCATATCGTTCAAAGATATTACGAGGCAGAATGTAATATTTGTAATGTACTATTCAAGATATGCAACTTATTAAAATTGCATTTCGAAACTCTATGACGAGACAGTACCGCAAAAATGAAGAACTGGCGCCGCGTTCTGCTCATATCTAACCACGAAATCCCAAGACAAGATAAAATACTTGCATTGTACTAGTTGAGATGTCTAATATATAAAAATTTCATCCGAAACTAGGTAACATGATAGTAATGTTAAAATGACGATTTGGCGCTCCCTGCTGCTAATATCATACCAAGATATGCATCGACAGATCAGTCATAATTTCATTTTGAAACAAGGTGACATAATATTTTTTTTCTCTGACTGCAGCCTAGTCTGCGATGGCTAAACACAAAATTTGAAAGGCCGACTACTATAGATAATTTGGTACTTTTAACTTTACTTCCCATAAGAAACAAGAATGAAAAATCATGAAAAGATTACAAAAGCACTTCCTATGACTTGCAGTATTTTTTAACGAAGTTTAGCTGCTTAATACTGTAAAAAAAGTAAAATTTTCGAAAAAACATAATACTTTTGAAAACCAGATTAAGGTCCCTAACAGGAAAAGTAGCTCAATTCTTTTGTGCAGTCCTGTATTTAATCTAAAGGTTTGTACATTATTCTATACATAGTATGATAAAACTTAATATAGTAAGAAAATGCATATAACAGATTGAAAATTCACCTTCAGGAATTTCTGCCACTATACAGAAGCATACTTGAATTATTTTGTACAGCCCTGTATATTACCAACAAATTTTTATATGCCGCACATATTCAGCTAAAATTTAATTCAGGCTAAAACGTTGATAAAACTACTGAAATCATACTTCCACACATTATTATCCCCGAGAGGTCATGTATTCAGTTCTTTGCGTGGCCCTGTATAGGATTATATATATATATTATACAAACATCTCTTAGTATACTAAATATAGTTCAGCTTGAAAGAGCATAACTCAATTAAAAGACTCTTTTAAGCCATTCATGCTGATACTCCGCAAATCTTTCAAACTCTTTTGTGTAGCCTTGTATATGATCTATATCAGTTATACACGCCGCATACTAAGCAAAGATTTAATTAAACTTATAAACACATGTCATAAATGAAATCACACTTCCAGCAATTATCTCTAATAGAAAGACACAGTACTGTATCAGAATTTTTTGAGTGTCTCTGTAAATGAACAATAAACGCTATGCATATCATGTTATACAACAAGTATATTGTAGTCAGCCTCAATAATGTAGTATATCAATTTCATTATATTTGATATAGTGTAACAGAACTAAAATACACTGCAAACTGTTTTTCCTCTGACACTATTATGTAAAGGAATTCTTTTGCGTGGCCCTATAAATGAATTCGGACCCCATACTGTCCATAATGCATAGTTTAGTGCACTTCATATAAATTTCATTATGTTTGAAATTATCAGCATCATTAAAATAAACTTGAAGCAATAAATATTTTCGCATTGAGTGTAATGCATCAGAATACTTTTGACTGTCCCTGTAGATGAACTATAAATGCTACACATTTTATTTTCAACAGCGATTGTGCTATTGTTAACGTCAATAACATACAAAAAATACAGGGACATTCGAGTATATTTACGAGTGTTAGAGCTCGTACAGACTGCAGACAATCCAAATTCACAAACACTTTCAAACTATGTTGGAAAGTATTAAAAACTATTATAATATTTTTAATTATTACTGAAACATTATAAGAAGAGTATAAATTAAAACATTTTATAGTTAAAATTTCGTTCTGTTTATAAAAATTATACTTAAGTTATACTCAAGTTATATTTAAGTTATTTACAATAGCAAAGCATTTAAGTGGCCGACAACTGGTCCAGTGATGGCTGAACACTAGAATTGAGTGGCCGACTACTAGTGACTTTACTACTTTTAAGTTTAACTTTTTATAAATAAAAACTATAATCAATTTTTTTTAAAACAATTGCTGAAACAGTAAAAGAAAAGTATACATTGACATGTGTCACTGTTAAAAATGTTATATTGCTTTTTAAAACTCCGCTGTGAGCTATATACCAAAAGAAAGCGCTGAAGTGGCCGACTATTTGTGCTTTTACCTTATATATATATATATATATATATATATATATATATATATTTTGTGGTAGAGTATAAATATAAGATGACAGCATACATATGTGGCAGACAGTTTTTAAAAAATTTCTGAAAAATTGCCATTGCTCTAAAATAAAAAGTTTTAAGTTACAGAAAAAAACTGTAGTCTAGCATAATCTAGTGAATGTGGATTCCAAATTTTATCAAAATCGGCCGGGTAGTTTCTGCGAAAACAGGTCTTAAAGCTCTCATATTTCCCATAGGATTGCACCCTGTCTTGTCTTCCCTTAATAAAGCATAAATTTAAATTAAAAGCTCCTTTAAGAGAATTATCAATGTGATTACTGAATGTTGAAATATTTCCTATCTTCTTGCAGTAGAATATTTAGCTGAGTATACTTTTCAGTGGCCTATCTGTATAAAGATAACCAATTAACATATTTTTGGGGTAATTTTTAAAAATTTGCTTGCATATTTAGGAAAACTTGGTGCAGTATTTTTAGACATGGTCCCCTTTTCTAATATAAATTGTCACCCAAAGTCCCCTTTCTCCCTTTTGGGAGACTAAAATGTGTTGGGAGCCCTGAAATCGGTGTTTGCAAGACTTTGCAAAAATTACAGAACTTTATTTATTTAGAAAAAACAGGATATTATTAAATCATGTTTCTATTTGTCTTTTTCAATTTGTAATTCATAAAATCATTTTAAAATGTCACTTTATTTATCATTTTAAAAGACTAAAAAAAATTTTTTTTATTTCATTGCTAAACAGATTACTAATATATTTCCTCATGATATAATGAACTTTTTTTACTGAACTAATGCCTAGGGTAATTTAAGACATTCGGTTCCGAAAAATGAAAAAAAAATCCATCCTCAATCTGAAAATTCGGACATAAATAATAATATTGCAAATTTCAACAAATGGTCGCAAAAAAAAAAAAAAAAAAAAAAAAAAAATCAATTTCATTAATTGTTTGTAGAAAAATCATCAATTTCATCAAAGAATCACGATAAAAATGCAAATTTTGTCAAAGGATCGTGTGAAAAACCCATGAATTTCGTCAAAGGATCATGGAAAAAAAGCACAAATTTTGTCAAAGAATCACGAAAAAACAGTGAATTTCGTAAAAGGATGGCGAAAAAACTGCAAATTTCATTCGAGGATCGTGAAAAAAAAAAAAAAACACAAATTTCGTCAAAAGATCCCCCAAAAAAGCAAATTTTGTCAAAGGATCTCGAAAAAACGTGAATTTCGTCAAACAGGTGCAGAAAAAACACATAGTTCCCCCCTCCCCTCTCTGAAACCTTTCGGAAAATTTGCTACCAGTTTCAGAATTTTTTTTTTACTCAGAATCATCCCTGCTAGTCTTTTTTGGGAACTAGCACCTTGCCTTTTTTTCTTTCTAGAATGAATACTAACTTATTAATTATCATTTTAGTAATTAAAGCATAAAAATGTATATTATTTTCCTAATTAGTCCCGTATTAGGCTGACCACGTGGCCGGGACATATGCTGTATAGTACCTCAGGGCCCAGGGTCAAGAAAGCAGGGATGGGCACTGTTGGCCTTGATCCTTCATATAGCCACAGAGTTTAGTAGTTAATTGTTTTAATTAGATAATTAGTTATTTAATAATTATTCATTTTAAGCAGTGTTAGCATGCAGTTATTAATAATTTTAATAAATGTAAATATCAGTAGTATTTAAGATGCTTTTACATAATTATTAGAAGATATTAATGTATATAACATTATTGCATACTACTAGCTAATGAAAATGCAGTTTTTATAATTACTGTAATTACTAACTAATTATTATAATTAATTAAAGCTTAGAAACATAGATTATGTTTGCAATTAAAAGTTTAATTGTTTTGGAAACCTAAAATTATTGATTGTTATTCAGTATTTTAACACAGTGAAAAAAAAAAAATCATAAAACCAATTTAAATTAATAAAATCAGATTTTTTTAGAACCATGATTTTTTTTACACCCTAAGTCAAACGCCTTTTTTGGTATTTCACTTTTTTCTAGCACATGAGCAATTGACAGTTATCTATTTACAAATTTTTAAACATAATAAGAAAAGAAGAAACTATTTCAAAATTGTTTTACCGCTCACTTTGATTTCTTTATGCAGTAATTTTGAACACCAATGCTTCTTGGCTTAAAATTGACAAACAGAGAAATTGTTCTTTTATACTTCTTTTATTAGACAAGATAATGAATTACAAGCAGATAGGCCTTCTAGTAAAAAGTTTCTGCCTCTCCCAGCTTTTTTAAATTTACATACCTTTTATGAATTTCAATTTTTATTTTTACTTTGAATTGGATTTACAATTTTAATTCATTTTATATTGTTACATCAGTAAAACTTTGTAAACTTTTCAATGGTAGTATAATATGTGCACATAATTCTGTTATTTTGCGTAGCCCTAGTAAAATAATTACTTTTGGGTGTCATAATTTTCTTTATATGAAGTTTTATATTCAAACAAGACAGCATTCCCTTACTCCTGTTTAAAAGTTGGAGGGGGAGTGGTTGAGAATGACTTCTCTGATTGCATTCCACTTAAGCAGTATGCCTAAAATAACCTTTACCTAAATAAATAATCTTACCATTTTCCTCCTTCTTTATGGATATATATGCAATATATATTGTTTTTATATCAAACAGAATTATTTTTTATTCGTTTCGATAATTTTCTAATAATCTCACTTTGTCTTATGTACTATTCATCTGCATCGTAAAATTTCAAGCTATAGCTATCACACTTAAGAAATTTGGTTTGATACCCCAACATGCTTTTTTAAAAATTTTATTATGTAATTTTCTTTATTGCAAGCAAAAAAACAATGGAGAAATTAATTTCCCATAGTAAGAGAAATTCAAAAAGATATTTATAACTGTTGAGGTAACTGGATCCCATATGGTTTAGTTACCCTTGATACGTGTCCCAGTTACCTCATTCTTGAAAAATTTATGGGGTAATTGGAACACTGGCCTTGCATTTTAAACATGAAATAAATATGTATAGATACCTAATAATATTTATGTATTTAATCTCTAAATAAAGAGATTTTTTAATAAAAATAGTACCGTATTTTAATAAAAAGTCGAAGTTCAACCAAATAGACGTTTTTAAAAAGAGAAACCTAAATTTTCGGCAGCCTATCACAGCAAAGGCAGAGTTGACACATGTTGTTTTAAGAAGTAGAGATAGGGATGCAATGTTGACAAAAGCTAAAACTTAAAAAATATCAACTTTTTTTATAAAATAGCCTATGGCCCAGTTGCCCCAGCTTACCTTATTATTATTATCTGTGCATTATTATTGGCATGATTTATCTTCCTGGCATGGCATAGAGAGTACATTAAGTACCGTTTATTTGTACTTTTTAAAAATATCACCATTTCGTATTTTCGTATATGAATGTAGTGATCTAATGTTTACATTCCCCCTCCCCCCCCCCCTGGTGTCTGTGTTATTCAGATTCAAAGTGTATATGCAGTAGTTTGAGTTTATAAACCCAAGAAAATGTGAGATTGAAGAATATTTTGTTTTTATGAGTACTAATGAATCTTTGATTCCAAGAATAGTCTATAAAAAGATTTTCTATTTGAAAAATGAAAACAGTTATTTACTATTGAAAATGTGTGGTCTTCTTTTTATGCAGTACATACATATTTTACAGAGGCCAAACTTTCTGATTTTTAGCACTATTTCAAATTCAGTGTGTAGAACCATTTATCCAGAATGGTTGCAGTCAGATGTATTCCGGATAACTGGTTAGGCATTAAAGCAACATCTATTTGATTAGATTTGTAGAATATATGTGGCTATGATAGTGTTTTAATCTCAAATTAATTATTAGGCTACTCAGAAAGAGTATGGTACAAACAAGATCAGACATTAATCAAAGTTTAAAAGAAGACAATTTATAGAAATACCTCGGCAACAAAAACTCCACTGTTTCCACTGCATAAAAATAAAAATGTCCAATATATAAGTAAATATGCTTCCATTTCAAATCTTAGTTATTGAAATCAAGTTATATGACGCATGTTTTAATGTTTAAAGCAACATACGCATCAAACTGGCACTGTATGGCATTGAAATCAAGTTATATGATGCATGTTTTAATGTTTAAAGCAACATACGCATCAAACTGGCACTGTATGGCTCATTTTTCCAAAATAAATAAATTTGAACTATCATTCTGGATAAATGGTTCCATGTAGTAATTTTCATATTATTTAATCACAAATTTCTACCATAAAGTAAAGAAAATATTTCTATTCCAAAATCGTAGTACTCCAAAATAAGATCATTTGACAGCTGTAATATTTAGAATTACTTTATATAGTTTTAATTAGATTTTTCTTTCCTTTATTTCCAGGTGCATTATAAGTATCAGAAGATCTTAATGTTACAAGAACCACTTTTAGTTGTTATGGCCCTTTACTTACTCTTCATTCTTGTCATAATATATGTACGACTGGATTTCAGCATAACAAGGGTAAGATTCATTACAACTCTACTATAGAAGCCTATGAACTTGTTCTTTGTCTTAATGATTTATCTTTAGTAAATTTCAATTGACTTAAAATTAAATAGAATTTGTTATTAATTTCTTTAGAAACAATCTTTTAATTTCAAAAATTAAAATAAATAAATAATTTAGTCTGTTTGTGCTTTCAGACAATCTGAAATCAATTTCTTATTTCAAAATTGATAAAGATTGGGCATTGGATTTTTATGTTTTGACAATGAACTCTGAAAGTATTTTTTTTAACCATTTGGAAAAATGGTTATTGTCCTCGTCAGGGTAGGAAGCTTTTTAATGGTTTAATCTGCATTTTATTCGCTTACTGATTGGTCTATACAGTAACCTGTATTTCCCTTTACTTTCAACAGAGATGGATACTTCTGTTGCCACTATGACAAAAAAGTAATAAAAACTAAAAAAAAAAAATTAATAACTCAGAAACAAATTGAGATACAGCTTTCAAACAAATTGCATTTAGAAGTACATTTTTTTTCTCTATACGACGGTGTAAAAAGTAATATTGTGGGATGTTTAGAAGTTTAAGAATGAAATTTCATTTAAAATTGGTCGTCAGATTTCTTGGAAATCTGACGATGGAAAAGCCTTTTCCCGAACAGCCAATGAAATGCTTGGATAATACGTAAGTTTCAGGTGGATAATACATAACTTTCTAAAAAAGAAAAAAAAGAAAACAACATATACACTATGCAAAAATATATGATCTGTGTATGCGGATTTCACCGCAATGGAATGTATTTGCCGAAATTTTCGGTAAAGCAGTGAAAAGAAATCTTTCTTTAAAGTTTGAGAAACACATTTCTAAGTTTTAAATTGGTGTATTCCAATTTAATAATGAATTGTACAATAGTTATATTTTAGTTTGCTGTATAGCACAAATGTTTAATTTTTATGAAAGAAACATTTAAACTAATTCAGTAAGAATTACCTAATAAATGATAGAAAAAAAAAAGGTATTATAGAAAATTTAAATACAAATGTATTTATTCGCCGCATATATCTATTAATTTTTAATGACACTCGTAACCATTGTTATTTTCTTTCAGGAAATCTGACGAGTCGCAAGCGATTTTTGTTGCTTGCAATTTTTACGTGTAATAAAACTATTAATGTTTAATTCATGGCGTACATAATGTATGATCAACTCTGTGCGATTTTTTATGTCTTAAATTTTAGTCTTTGAAAAAATCATTTTCCAAATGGTCGCTGTAATTTGTTAAATTGTTTTTTTTTTTTTTTTTTTTTTTTTTTTTTATTGTGTTGAAAATAAATGCCTACATATATGGTGTAAAAAGTTTAATAGGTTTTTATATATCAACTAATTTTTGTTGAAAGAATATATATATGCTAGGGGGCTCTGCCCCCTGCAAGTTATGCTCGCCAACCCCGTTCAGACCCTGCAGAATCTAAAATCACGCTAATTTGATCGGTTTTTAAAAGATTAGAGAAGATTGAATTATAATGAAAAAACCTATAGCGATTTCCTTGTAAACAGGTTTCCATTCAATTCCCTTTTATTGCGAAAATTTAAGGCCGAATCAGTTGCTGCTAAGACATCCAATGGTTGTTTTCGTGTTTGATTAAAGAAGATTAGTTAAACATTTGAAAAGGAGCTAAAATAAAATGCATTAAGTAAACAGAGTCTTTGCCGACCAGTATTTTTTAACAGCGTTATAAAATGACTTGCATAATAGAATTTATTGCTTCAACCCCTTCAAGGGCGGTGGTTCATTTTTGGACATTTTAATTCTTAAATGCCACATTGGCACCAGAATATTGGAATGAAATTTTCCCTTTTATTAAGTAAGTGAAGAAAAGCATTTTCATATTTCGAAATTTGTTTGTAAATTCTGGTGCCATTCACTGACTTCAACATTTTGCGAATAGAAGTACCTTGCCCCTGAAAGGGTTAAACGCATATTAATGTATTTATTATTTTAAAGTTTCCTTTCTCTTTCAATATTCACGTGTAAATACAATTTTCAAGACATAATTTTCAGTATTTTCCTGCTTTTAACATGTACTCATTTGATAGTAATTTTAAAGTTTTTTTTCTGTTTTTAATAGCCACGGGTAAATAAATTTGTAATCGTTAGAAAATATTATCCTTTGTGTGCCATTTTTAGAATTGAAAACAATCTCTATAATAATAGCCTAAGTCATGTGACTATCTTCAACAGTTCCTTTGCTTTTCATAAGAAAGGTTTCCGTCTTGATTAAAGAATCAAAGTTATTTTTTCTAATAAAACTACATAAAAGTTACCATGATCGCAAAGAATTCTTGGTACTTTTATGTTAGCCAGGTTCAAATCTCGCCAATAGCTTTTTTTTAACTCGTAAGTTAGTATTTTTTTATTTTTCGAGTGGTAAATTAAAACGGTACTACTTGGTTATCCCATTGACCAAAAATCTATCGCCAGACTATAAGATTAAATGCTAATAATGGTTGATCATAAAAGTCACATTCACTTGACTGTAAGGAAGTTACACGTGTTTACGCCATAAAGTGATTTTTATTTTGACGCTTTATTTGTATTTGTATGTTTATACTAATTTATTTGTTCTTTCGTTATTTAAAATAAAAATTACGTTGTATAATTTGGCGAGTGGTTTGGCGATTTATATAATTTGGTGATGTTGGTCATTTGCTTTGAATTTGAAATTAAATGTCATGACTTTTTGCATTAATATTTAACACAGATGTCATATAAGCACCGGGTTTGGCGTGATTTTTTTAAAACAATTTGGCGAAAACCTCGTTTTCGAATACCAGTTATATATGTATTTTTTAATTATTTTCTATTTTTAAAATGAAGTAACAATAAATAAATAGAAATTAACTATAAAACAAAGCAATTTATAACATTTTTTTTAAATAAAAATAAAATAAATCTAAATAAATATTTATTAATGAATAAGAAACAATAGTTGGGTTACCATGTCAGGCAAAATAACGCCATTTTGGCGCCAATTAGGTCCCCCGGTGCGTATATGACATCTGAGCCTAATATATATATATTTTTTTCGTTTCGTTTAAAAAAAAGAAAGAAGTGAAAGCCATTAACTTTAAACTTTTCAGTTTTAAATAAAATGATAACGGAAAAAAAAAAAGCATTGTTCTTAGCATAGATTTAAGGGAGGCCAAACCGGTCGCGAAATGAATTTAAAATAACTTTTTCTGAAATATGAAAAAAAATATCTGTTATGATTAAAATTTGAGTTGCCATCATTAGAAAAAAATATTTAAAATTAGAAAAAAACTAATATTTCGAAAACTAATTCGAATTTAAAAATTCTAATACCAGTTTTGAAATCTGTGGATCAATACGGATTTTTGGTGTTAATTTCATCGCAAAGTATTCCATATTTTAGGAGACATCGCCGTGAAACATAATCAGTCGTTTCATAGAAACTTTTCATAAATTCATTTCAATTCAGTTGTTTCATAATATTCGTTTCATAAATTCGTTTCATTAGGATTTTATATATATAGGGTAGATATTTTACAACCTTCTGGTTTGTAACACTTTGAAGTACAGATAATTGATGGTTGTTGTATTTGTCAATGTGGTGTTTAAAGTTTGTTATATAATTGTAAGTAGAGATGAACCGAATAGTAATTTTGGTCGAATACAGAATATTCGGCCTACAAGCGAATCGAATACAGAATATTCGACCTACAGGCGAATTGAATACCGAATGGGTAACTGTTAGGCTGAATATTCAGTCAGCCAAATACCGAGTATTCGTTTGTCAGCATACTTTTATATTTCAAAGTTTAAAGGTATTAAAATGTTAAATTTTCAAACAGTATTACATAATATTTAATACAAAAACTTACATTTTCATAAACAAGAGGTTTTTACAAGTCATTATGCTGAAAAAAATATGCTTTGAATTATTTAAGAAGAGGATAGTTATAAAACTATTTTAATTAATAAAATTTTAAATTTCATGGCTTCTGTGGATTAAAATAAATGAATAAAATTTTCTTAAATTCTAAAATAAACATTTTAAAATCAAAGAGAAATTGTGAAAAAAAAAAATGGAAGAAAAACTTTACAGTGTCATATACTGTATATTTGACAGGAAGAGCCTAAAGTAAAAATAAATAAATAATACAATCTATTCAAATGGCGACAACTCATCAAGAATAATTTTTTCTACTCCCTTTGATTTAGCAGGGAAGTTTTTAAATGCATCCTAGATCAGTGTCTGGAGTGTGCGATCATTTTCAGAGATTGTAAACCAGGGTTGCAAAAAAGCCGGCTAAAATTAAAAAAAGCCATGGCGGTGGTTTTTATTGGTTTTAACCGGCTTTTTTTTGGCCAAAATTGGCCTTTTTTGGCCAAAATTGGCTTTTATACAGTGAAGCATTTTAATTATAGACTACACATTTTAAAGTGTTTTTAATTAGTTTTAATGACATTTAGTTGATTTAAAACACAATAAGTAACCCAATTTCTCAACAATGAAGACATAATACTGAAAAAAAAAAAAACTTAGATGGATCTGCTAGTGATTTGAAGTGAGAATTGGAAATATGTCAACTAAATTTTAAAAGAGCCATACCAACTGCTTTATCTGGTTTACACTGACCTTTAACCCCCCCCCCCCCTTTTCTTCTTCATTTTTACTGCTTTATAAAATTAAAGAGGACAATGATTACTAAGTTACATGTTTTATTACTTAACAAATTTTAAGAGCTATTAATATACAAGTCTTATTTTCTCATTTCATTAATATTTAAAATCATACATAATCATATAATCACAAGTTCTCACTATTAAAAACAATATTATGAACAGCATATGCATGAATATGTACTCTTTTAAATAGCAACAAACTTTTCAAAATTTTATTTCTATTTTACTTACAGAATGCATTTTATGTATTTATTTAATTTGCATAATTGCTAGATTTACTTTTATACACTTATGTACTAAACTCTCCTTAAATGTTATACCCTTTTCTAATTTCTCTTTTTACGATTATAACATAATCTCTCCATATGGACACGTAAGAATTAAGAATGTTTCCATTTTGATGTGCTACATTTTGTGATTGTTTAATTAAATATCTTTAAAATGTCTAGTATATGTGGGGCTATGTAATATAGAATTTTAAAACACCAGTTTAAAGTCTAACTTATCATTTTCAATATTTATAATTTTTTTTAGATATATGCCTTCTATGTTGAAATTTATAATTCTTTTAGTAGAAAATATTTATAAGTGTTTAAAAAAATAATTAATCAAAATTTAATATGAATTAGCTGTAAACGAACTTTTAATAATAAAAGCCGGCCGGCTTTTTTTGGCCTGGCTAAAAGCCGGCAACCCTGTTGTAAACATGCACGTTGTTCTTAAAATATTGCAACAAACTTTCAATGGAGATAATATAGTCAAGACAATCATTTTTTGAACAAGAAACATCTCAATCCATTAATTCCATCAAAATTACAATACATTTAATCTAAAATACTGGGTGTGTAACAAGAAGCCAGAGCTGAATTTTGGTTCACAACTTTATCAACAATGAAGATACAGTTAAACCTGGATAATTCGAAGTTGAAGGGACCAGAGAAAAGTTTGAAATATCCAAAAATTCGAATTACATGTATTCTCTCAAAAAGAAGAGATAAATAAAAAAAGATTAACTCCAAGATGAAATATTTAACATATAAACTTTATGTAAGAATACTGCTATTTTTTTTTTTTCATTAAATCAAACATTTTTTACTAGCTTAATTATTCATAACTTTTAAGAAAAAAGTCAGATATTTTTGATTGCTTCTTTGGATGCAATCTTTGAGTCATAGCACATGATTCCAACCTATTAATTGATACAAAAATAGAATCTTCTACATTAGACTGACCGTCAAAAATGCGTCGAAGGTATGGTACTAGGCTATGGACTATGTAGGGGCACATTTTTGCCCACTTCGTGTAGTCCTCATACAAGCTTGATGAATCAGATTTTACATCTTGGGGGGGGGGGGGGGGGGGGGGAGAGTGGCCAAATCTTGGACCATCTTTGGCCAAATCTTGGAATTTTGCCAAAGAGCATTTTGCTTGGGTCAGAAAATTCCTTAGAAATCCCCATATAGTGACATTCCAAACCATCGCCTTTCTTTTCCTTAGAAGTACTGTTAAAATAAACTGTTAAAATATTTTGAACCTTAGCTGAAAAACGTCTCGGGAACAATTTTTACCACAAAATTTTAAGGGCAATTGTTAGAAAAATTCGAATTATCCAAAATAAAATTTGAAATATCCACTACTTTTTTACATTATTTTAATACAGAATTCTAGGGACCGAGCAAAAAATTTGAATTATCCAAGTTTCACTGTATTGTAGCAAGATTTGTTTCATATTGATTTTGCTTGTATCATTGAAATGATTGAATTTTGATAAGTGACACTGTATAAATACTGTCAATTGCATTCTGAATTAAGGAATGTCTAGCTCATAGTTGTTTAGATATGAATCATGGCAATTTCCAGGACTTATCATCATGAATCATATTTCACAGATATGAAAGCAAGTTGTTGAAAATATAGTCAGGATATCCTTATTATTGTTAGAATAACAAAAGAAAATCCATGTATGAATAAGATACATTATATTTATGACTGAATAAGTGGATTGCGATTATGGTTTCCTGGACAAAAATTGTTTGTCTTGATGTCTATTATCAAAACACTGAAAGTTTTTCTATTTTGTTTAGAAACAAACTTTAAAAAGAGCAAGAAACACATTACTTACTAGGCAATGTTCAGGAACTTGCATTTGTAGCCTATGAAAATCCTTATTAATGATTAATTTTCTTAATCTTAAGTGATACTTTACAAATAGCAAATAAATAATCTTAAAACATTCTTTTTATTTAAATATGATTCTGTTTCTGACTATTCTGAATATCTTTATAAGTTGAAAATTAAAAGTAGAAATTGTGTAAGGTGTTTAAAAATGATTTTTTTTTTAAGTCTTTGGTTTGGCTGAATATTTTGATATTAGGCCAAATCGAACATTTGGCAGGCCGAATGGTTTCATATTCGGCCAAACCAAATATTTGGCAGACCGAATAATGTGATATTCGGCCTAACCGAATATTACGTAACGTGGCCGAATAGCAAATAGATACTGGATATTTGGTACATCCCTAATCATAAGTTTGTCTAATTTCAAATGTTCCATGTTTTCTCTGAAACTCTTAAATATTCAAGTCAGCTTTATAATTATTTGGATAATGAACAGGTAACTAAAACTAAATTTTAACACAACAGCCGTTCCACGTATCAATTACTAGTTACTGAGACAATTGCTTTTATAAATGAAACATTTAGCATAACAAGAAAGGAAAATTATACATTACAGATAAATTATGAAGCACTTTTCAACACTACAAGACTGTTGTTGCAAAACTTCATTTTATCGTAGAGTAAAAAGTAAATATCTAAATAAACAATTTCGAAAATTATCGCCCATAAATTGTTTGAAATTTTTTTGTAGCTCTATATATGATCTTTATATTTTTATATATGCTACATAGTATATACCAGAATTTCATAAAGCTGAAAATTGCAAAACACAACTGAAAATACACTTGTACCAATTACCATCCATTGATGACAAAATATCTGAAATTCTTTCCTGCACCACAATGCATGAAGTTGTTTCTATTACACAAATACCATATACTGTATTAAAACTTTATTTAAATGAAAAGTTTCTAACATTGAAAAATACACTTTCAGCAATTTATAGAAATATATTCAAATTCTTTTGTTATATGCTTTTATTAAGCTAGCTGAAAATGTTTGATTTTAATTTGTCTTAATATTCAATCTCAATCCTCCAGTTTTTATAAAATTGTGCAAATATTTATGAATTTCTAAAGTCTGAGATTCTTTCAAACACACACACACACACACACACACACAAAAAAAAAAAAAAAAAAAAAAAAAAAACACTTGATTTTGATTTAGAGCTGTCACAAAATATCAAAGTCTTAAAACTCAAAGTTTTATGTATCCATAAATGGATTCATACTTGACTATAATAATTACTTTCTTAACTATCATGTATTGAACTAAAATCTTGGTTTTTAGTTATTGTATTGAAATATTAGATATACAAAAACAGTATAAGCTAAAAACCACTAACATTTTATTGTTATGCAATTATGTGAATATTGTTCCTAAAACGATTTAAAAAATATGTTGAATTTGATCTAAATTGTCTTTTTCTGTACATATATAAATGATAGTTAACTATTTAATATTCTTACATTGTTTTCTTCTGATTAGAATATATGGAAACTAAACTCTACATTTCGGTGAAAAACTGTTAATTTAGTGTAAAACTGTACAAGTTGACTGGAAGTCATTTCAGTCAGAACTCAACTATAAAAATGTAATATATTTATTACAGAAAATATAAAACATTTTAACATAACAAATTTGTCAATGTATGTATTTTATGTTCAGTACAATATAATTTACAAAATTCATCCATAAATGTTTTGAAAAATATCATAAATTTTATTTCACATGTAATTTCCTCTTTATTTTTTTCTCAGTATCATCCCTGAGTATAATAAAATAATAAATAGTATAAATAATATGGCAATAAGCTGCAATAAAAGTAATGATTCGGAAAAGTAAAATGAAAAGTTGATAATATTTTAATTTACCCTTTTTAAATTAGTTTACACTAGTCTTCCTTTTCAGAAAAATCTTTTTAAAACTTAAATCAAATGGAAATGAACTGTCAAAACAGATTTTTGGAAAATAAATAGGTAAATTGGATCAATAATAATGCCATCTTATATTAAAAACATTTTTTAATTTCCATAAATCTAGAATTTTTTTTTTTTATAATATGTAAAATAACTTCAACTTGCCAGATTTTTTTTTTGTTCTTTGGGGGGGGGGGGGGTTAGGCTTTAATGATACATTAAATGTTTAGGAGTTTGTAAAAACGTTTTGTTTATTGTTTGTTAACCTTTTTTATTTAGTTAATCATTTGTTTAAAGAAAAAGAAGTAAAGGCTCATTAATAAATCCCAATGCTTTTTTTTTCCTCCCCCCAACAATAGGATCCAACCAAAGAAAGCAAACTTCAAATTGCTCGTATTATTGAAAACATTCACAATCATTGTGATGCACGTGCTGATGTTTATGCAAAGCTTGACGAATCTTTGAGTAAATTCAAGCACAATAAAGATTTGAGTAGTTATCAAGCTACTGTGAAGAAGCTGAATGCTGAACACAAAAATGAAACTCAGGCTGTTGCAGAGTTGCTGCAGAAACTGAAGCATGAAGGGTCTGATATAGCTGATAAGGTTAGTATAATTCATCGCTATTACAAATGCATGTTGTCCATTGAACATTTTCATCAGTAAGTTCTAGAATGAAATTGTGACATTCATTCATTGAATTCAAAATCTTTAACCTTAAAATAAAATTTTAGTTAGAAAGAAATAGATTTATTATAGATTTTTTTCTATTTATTATATATTTAAATTATTTATTTTATCAATAAATATTTGCATCAGGATAAGTAGGTACAGTAGACTCCCTCAAATCCGCACAGATGCGGGTTGTGCGGATTTCTGGTCATTGATTTGTTTACATTTTTGAAACATTAATTTGATTGGTAGTTAAGCAAGGGAAATTATAATGAATGCTTACAATAAAGTGAAACATTAAAATAATTTATTAGTTTAAAATTAAGTAATTATTGAAATAATTATGTAAAATAAAAATTTAGAAAAATATTAAATTATTACAGATGAAATCGATTCAATTCGATTCCAAAAGTCCTATGCTGCCATCTAGTGGTAAAGCGATCCTAAGATCGATATGTCATTATTCGTTCTTAGCATTATGTGGACCACAGATTATTATCTTATTAGTAATGTAAATTTATTTAGTTATAAATCAGCTGTAACAGCCAAAAAAAAAATTAACAAAAAAATTTAGTAAAAAAAAAAAAAAAATTGCGGTAATTGCTGATTTTGGCACCATCTTGAATTTTGTTCCTGCAACTTCACTGTAAATTTCATTGTTTACATCTGAAAAAATACGGGGATTTTAGGGTCATGGATTTAAGGGAGTCTACTGTATTTTAATTTATTTATTCTTTCTTTTTATTTCCCCTTTTTTTTTATCTTACAATTTGATTCTGCTTAGTAAAAAGTTGTTATATTTACTCTTATATTTTTTGCATATCTAATTGTTAAGACATTTTTACTTTTTTCTATCGTTATAAGAAGAAAGTATTGGATTCATGAAAATTTTCAACTTCTAGTTTTCAGTGGATTTGCACTTTTTAAGGGTCAGAGATCCCAAAAAACATGTTTTTAGAAAATGTCTGTCTGTCTATATGCAACACAAATTTTGTGAGTACTCATCTCAAGAACTAATGCACAGAATTTAATAAAACTTTAGATTTAATTAATCCCTGATATAAATTGGTGTTCATTAGTTTTTGGTATAAATCGCCGAACAGGTGCCGCTGCTATGATGCATTTTTCATGATTTCTACAATAGTTCTATCTCAAGAACTAATGCAAGAATTTTCATCTAATTTCAGATTTATTTAGACATTGACACAAGTTGTTCTGATTAGGTTTTGGTGTTAATTGCCAAAAAGTTGGTGTGGCTATGCTGGATTTTTCACAATTTTCGCAATAGCTCTATCTCAAAAATTAATGCACTGATTTTCACCAAACTTCAGATTTAGTTAGGCATTGACATAAGTTGTTGCTGATTAGGTTTTGGTGTAAATCACCCAACAGGCAGGGGTGCAGAATATGTCCGATCCGGCGATCTAGGATCAGGAGAAATTTTAACCCCCTGGGGAAATTTTCAGAAACATATAGGGGAGAGGAGCCGAATTTGGACCACTTCACTTATTTTCAGGTGTAACTCACTTAATTTTTGGAATATCTGCAAAAGATCATTACACAGGGTCAATCTATTCATCGACCAACTAAATAAATATTTAGATCAATTTCATTTTGAAAATTTTAAATTTTATTTAAATTTGAAAAAATTGTCAAAAGTGGTCCAAATTCAGCAACTAGTCGCCTAAGTTGGACCCCCAGTCTCCTAATTTGAACCAAATAATATCAGGTTGTTTTAATGACTAGAGAATATAACTAATTTTATTAAAAGCAAAGTTTGCGATTAATGAAACAATCAAATAAAATAACAGCAATGAAATATAACTCAAATATCTGAAAATATGAGTAATTGTTTTAAATCAAAATGTATTCCAAATATAAATCAAAGTTATCAGTAATTAAGAATAGAAATTCTGGAACTAATTGTCAGTTACTTGCATATCATGTAAGGAGTGATGCAAAGCTTATACATGAATTTTGTTTATTGTTTTTGTTTTCCAGCGCACACAACATGGAACCGTATATGGCAATCTGAACACTGAATCATTTCTGCTATTTTATTTTTTTTTAAGAATTAAGCAAAACCAATCATCACTGTCTAGATTTTTCTTTTTAGATTCTGAATTATCAGAGTTTTTTTTTGTTGCAACAGAAGTTTTCTTTACATTATGTTTGTAGTTCTTCTCTTCCATCATTTTCTTGCTAATTGCATTACACCTATTTTTTAAAACTCGATGTTCCAATTGCTTTTGTGCTGTGAAAGCTTCTTTTTTTCATTCCAAGGTTTAGTTTATATGGTGATGATATTAACACAACTGTTTTTTGACTCCCTCTGTACTTTAACTGAATTTAGCAAGAAAAAAACATTTCTAATTATTTTTTTGCTTTTGGGGAGGATTTGTAGCTGCAGCCTTGTTGCAGATCAATTTCTTCAGAACTTACTGTCTGCTTTTTGTTTCCTATACATTTAACAGCTTTTGCTGTCATGGGTGTTTTTCTTCCAGACAGTTTGTTTATGTCTTTTTCAACATTTTCATCAAGGTTTGAGATTTTATGTGTTTTAATGGCAAAAAAGTATAATTCTACCCTCCAGAACTGTAAAAAGTCTTCCATCACAAATATCCTGCTGGAGGAAAATATTTGAATTCAACTTTGTAAATCAAATATGCCGTAGGAATAAAGAATTCAAAATAAAAGACATTGCAAACAAAATTTATTGCATAGACATGTAAAAATATTTTATGTTTATATAGGCCTAAACTGTATAAAAAAAATTAATCCAGATATAAAAAAAAAAACTTGCATGGAGGTATTAATCCATTATAAAATATATATAAAAAAAAATTGTGTACAAAGCGTACCGTCCTCGAAATTCATTACTTACTTTTCAAATTTATGATCGCATATCTGGTCCAATTTAAGCAACTTAAATTGGCCCAATTACGGTAACTGCGCCATTTTTTAAAACAGTTAATTTCAAGACTAAGAACAAAAGCGAAATCAAACAAATCCGTGTGAAAAATGTGCACAATAAACAGATGAATTCATATATGTATATGAAAACATAACAACTTATCTTAGTTTTAAAATATTCACTTACGTTTAGCAGGAAAAAATTAGATAAAAACAGCTAACTTTAGTTTTTTTTAAATTGTCTGAAAACAGCACGTAGTAGGCGGCTGCTTCTTCTAATAATGAGTGACGTTATTCTGATGAGTAGGATTTCAGTGGTAGATGGAGTCTCTTGCTGTAATTAACGGCAGAATGGCAACGGTCCAATTAAAGCGGCGGTCCAAATATGGCTTCTCTCCCCTACAATTTATTTCGATTTTAACAACAAATTCCATAATTCCCTGAGATAGAACAATTTCAGTACAAATAAAAATATCCGTATGGCGACCTTTACAAAATCGATCTCAGAATAATATGTACCGTATATCAGGGGTGATTATGTTCCGAATTTTCCGAAAGTTTAAGACATTCGGTTCTGAAAAAAAAAAAAGAAAAGAAAAAAGAAAAAAAAAAAAGAAAAAAATAAGAAATCGGTCATCTGAAAATTCGGACATAAAAATACCGTGAATTTTCGCGAAGAATTACGGAAAAAACGCGAATTTCGTCACAAGATCGCAAAATAACCGCACATTTCGTCAGAAGATCGCGAAAGAACCGCAAATTTCGTCAAAAGAACCGCAGGTTTCTTCAAAAGATCGCGAAATAACAGCAGGTTTCGTCAAAAGATCGTGAAATGAACGCAAATTTTGTCAAAAGATCGCAAAATAAATGTGCATTTCGGCAAAAGATCGCGAAACAATCGCAAATTTTGCCAAAAGATCACGAAACAATCGCAAATTTCGTCAAAAGATCACAAAACAACCTCGAATTTCGTCAAAACATGGCGAAATAACCGCGATTTTCGTCAAAACAGATCGAATAACCTTCTATTTCGTCAAAGAAAGCGAAAAAACCCGCAAATTTCGTCAAAAGATCGCGAAATAAACGCAAATTTTGTCAAAAGATTGCGAAACAACCGCACATTTCGTCAAAAGGGGCGAAATAACCGCAAATTTCGTTAAAAGATCGCAAAACATCTGCAAATTTCGTCAAAAGATCGCGAAAGATTCGCAAATTTGATCAAAAGATCACGAAAGAATCGCAAATTTCGTTAAAAGATCAAAAAAACTGCAAATTCCTTCAAAAGATCACGAAAGAACTGCAATTTTCGCCAAACGATCGCAAAACAATCGCGAATTTTCATCAAATGATGGCAAAACAACTGCGAATTTCGTCAAAAGGAAGGAGAAATAACCGCAAATTTCGTCGAAAGATCACAAAATAACCGCAAATTTCGTCAAAAGATCGCGAAGAAACGCGAATTGCGTCAAAAGATCCATAAAAAATACATAGTGTTGGAAGTGGATTTCCCCCACTCTGCTTTAACCTTTCAGAAAATTTGCTGTGAATTTTAGGAAATTGTTTTTCACTCAGAATCACTCCTGCCATATATACTTGCGCATAAGTTGAGAAATATTTGAAAAATAAATTTTCTATACCTACGGTAATACAGCACTTACCTGTAACATACCGTAAAATTTGGGGGAAATTTTCGTGTGGATTGGGGGAAATGTTGGAAGTAGAAACCTTTTCTGCACCCCTGCCAACAGGTGGCTGTGGTATGCTACATTTTGCAGGATTTACACGATTTTAGCAATAGTCATATCTCGAGAACCAATGCATGGAATTTCATATCTTTAGAATCTTCATGATGGGCATAGATTGTAATTTAATTTTGGCACTGTGATAGCGAATTTTGAAGTATTAACATGTATGAGATAGAAGAAAGTTTTGGGATCGGCACATCCGAATAGTTTTAATAATATAGTTATTGCATCAAGATAATGAAAGGTATTAAAAGATTTTAAATTTTAAAACAATTTTACGTAATATTTAACACAAATACTTCCATTTTGATGAACAAAACTTTTTCACAAGTAAACTTTACACACACACACACACACACACACAAAAAAGTTATCTATTAATAGTTACTATTTTAAGAAGTGGATGGTTTTAAAACTTTATTTAACTTTAAACTTCACGGCTTCTTCTGGGAATTAAAAAAAAATTGAATAAATGTTCCTATATTCTAAAATAAATATTTTAACATTGAAGAGACATTTTGAAGGAATTAGAAGGAAAATTTTACACACACACACACTAGAGATGAGACGGGCTCGGCATGTTATTTTCATCCGAAAGCGACCTATCAGTAACTGTTTAGGTTATTGTACAAAAGAAAAGCAAATGATCAAAAAAATATTTTTATTTATTCATGAACAGAAATAGAAGCATTTAATTTTACTGTTTGTTAATGAGGGTGAGAAAGTTTATTTTATTTATTTATTTATTTATTTTTTTTTTTTGCTTGGTTTTGTTAACAGTTGATAATTTGGTAACCATTAAAAGGAATATTTAGAGATAAAACAGACATTAACATGTAATGAGAATGTTTTTAAAAGGGAAGGAAGTTTCAGTTAAATATATTTGTAAAAGGAGAATTTTGGTTTTAAATTGGATATAATTAATTATATGTGATATTGATTAATGTTACAACATCACAGCTATTTTAAAAGAAATTTGCAATATTTGCAGATTTATATCATACACGCTAAGGTGCCAAGACAAATAAATAGTAGACTACTTTAAAATTGGATTGTTTTATTTTATTATTTGACAGTCTAGGCGAAAAAAGTAATCTCTTCTGTTATTAGTCAATGAGCATTACAATTGATCAGTGTTTTCTCTTTTCCTATAAAAAGCATCGGATCTTTCAGATAACCTTGTTGAACTTTTCCTTTAAGCTGATTTTCAAGAACACGAGAATTACAAAAGAATTTAACCTTTTATAGGAAATAGAAAAACGTTGTTCGATTCTTCGTCATATAAATCGTAATTTCTGCAAATTTCATTCATTCATTTATTTCTAAAATGCACTTCGTTAATGTTTCGTCAGATTTGCTTGTTGCAAGAGAAAAATATGAGAATATTTTTTGGGAGTTATATTGCATTTAGAACAACTTTTATGCAATTTTTATTAAACTTTTTTTTTTTTTCGGTTTTCATTTTTGGTATCGCACTTGGGCTCTAATGACAAAAAAATGTTTCGGGCTCGGATTCAGAATCGTCGGGCTCGGGTTTCGAAAACTGAGCCCGAACTCATCTCTAACACACACACACACACACACAAAAAAGTTATCTATTAATAGTTACTATTTTAAGAAGTGGATGGTTTTAAAACTTTTTTTATTTAATAAAACTTTAAACTTCACGGCTTCTTTTGGGAATTTAAAAAAAAAAAAAAAAAAAAAGAATAAATGTTCCTATATTCTAAAACAAATATTTTAACATTGAAGAGAAATTTTGAAGGAATTAGAAGGAAAATTTACAGAAAAAAAAATTATATATAATATAAACTGTTCAGATAGTGACAACTCAGCAAGAATAACCTTCCTGCTCCTTATAATTCAGCAAGGAAATTTTTAGATAACCAGACAGCAGCATCTGGAGTAGGCAAAAAATTTTCATAAGGTATAGGGTATTCTTAAAAGCTCAGAAAAAACTTTCAAGGGAGGTGATATGATCAAGACAAACAAGTTTCTGTACAGGAATTTATCACAGTCCTACAGCACACTCAATAAAAAATACAGGGTGTGTCACTACCACAGTTTTGTTCACAACTTTGACAATAATGAAGATATTTTAACAAGATTTTCATTATATTAACTTTGCTTGTAAGAAATGGGATGACATCATTGGAACTACTGAATTTTGGTCTGTGACACAGCATATGTTACTGTCAGCTGCAATCTGAATAATGGAATGTCTGGCTCAGAGTTGTTTGGATGGAATGGTGGCAGTTTCCAGCACTTCTCATCATGTAATATTTCACAGAAATCAAAGTAAGTCTGGTGAAAATATCTTTGTTAAAGTAACAAATGAAAATCCAAGTTCAGCCTGGATTGATATACACTGTATTTTTTGACTGAGTAAGTGGATTGCGATCTTGGTTTCCTGTACAAAAGTTGGCTGTCTTGATGTCTATTGTCAACCATGAAAATTTGTTCTATTAGTTTTAGAAACACTCTGTTTGGACAAAAGTAAGAAACAGATTTATTATCAGACAATATTTCAGAATTTTCATTATATATTCCATATTTTGGAATTTAATAATTTTATAATCATTTAATGATTTTAATAATAACTTTGTACTTTCAAAAAATTGATAAAGTACTACAAAAAAAAAAATAAATAAAATAAAATAAATAAAAAATAATATACCATTTGGATGTAAAGACCAAATTACAAATAAAAATGGATCAAAATTGATAACAATATTAAAAGACAACCCCCCCCCCCCCTTCCCCCTAGAGATATCTTACAATATCTGTGGTTTATAAACTTGATTTTATATGCAGTATTTTTACAACATTTTATAGTTTTTTTTGAACAATCATTACTTTACATATTTTAATAAGATTTTCTCTCTGTCTTTTAACTATGGTATTTTGACTTTATTAAATGGTTTTAACCCCTTAATCGTTACCATGATGATTAAGGGGCTAATTATACGTTTTTTCACATTACTTTTTTCATTAAACTGCCTTGTTTTTGCTTATCTTGTTCACATGAAAAGCTTTTAATATAACTTTTAAAGTATAATTCTATGTTGTTGTTTTTTTTTTTTTGGGGGGGGGGGGGGGGGCACAGCATATCTTTAAAGGGACTTTGTTCGATAAAACCCCAATCAACTAACCAACTTAAGAAAATAGTAATAAATAAAAAGATATATATTTTTTGCATTAGTTTTGTTTTGTAAAAAAGAAAAATGCAAAAAATATGTGAGTAAATAAGATTAAAAAAATTATGTTTTTATTATTTCTATTTAGGTTGCTGAACTACAACGCTATGACAAGTTACTTAAGGAACAACTTCAGCAGCAGCAGTTGCTTGTCGAAAAGCTGGTCGCAAACAAAATTAGTAAGCAGCAGTATGTAGACACAGAAGCTGGTATAAATAAAAAGAAGAGTGATTTAGTTGAAAAAATTGCTACAATATTATACACATTATAAAAGAACAAAGACTTTCACGACAAAGCTTGGTGTATCACCATTTTTTTTCTTTTTTTTTTACTTAATTCATTCATTTCCATTTATAATTGAATGCTGTTTAACTCTTTAGGTTAATAAAACTTTTTGATGTATATTGGCTTCTGTTAATGAATGTCATAGAAAAGTTATATTGAAAACTTACAATGAAAAAACTGCACAAATATTTATCCTGTGAGAATATTATGGAATTATAAATAAAAAACAATGTAACAAGAAATAAAGTGTTTTGGTGTTTTAAACAAACTAGTTTCAGTTATCATAGCGTACCGTCATCAGTGCAAAATATGGTTCTTCATCAGTGAAAGAGAAGTGGATTCAAAGATAAAGTTTATTAGTCAATAGAATTATGATAGGAAATTTTAAGAAATGGGTCATGTGAGCGGATTCAGGTCAATTGCTGGAAAAATTATATAAAAACCTCTAGTTCATAAATTCCACTTGTGTGTTTTCACATTACATTCATATCTTATTGGCTATTCTCTAAATTTTCCTTAAATTCTATTGTCCAATAAACTTTATCTTTGAATTCGCTCACATGGCCGTTTCCTAAAATTTCCTATTGTAATTCTATTGGCTAATAAACTTTATCATTGAATCTGCTTCTCCTACATATATTTTAATTTTTTTCTGAGTAATCATATTTTGCACTGATGACGGTACACTATGACTATGGAAACTAGTTTGTAACAAGAAAAAAAGTGTTTTGGTGCTTTAAACATTGTTTTTTGTTTATATTGTACTGCGCCAAGTAATTTCTTTTGTAATATAATGAAATTGTTTATTTCAGATACCCCATAAGTGCAGAATTTTAAGTTCTGAGATATTTATAAACATGATTTAACTGCTTGTAGGGTTTCTGCAATAAAAGAATATTTGTAGAACTCAAAACGAGGTTTATAGAGAATGCTAATTGTAGTGGAGTTTTGCATCAATTGAAACATCTATCAATAAATAAAAAAAAAAAAACCTGATTAATTTTCAAATTTTTTGTCATTTATGGGATTTATAAAATAAACAATTCAATTATTCAAGGTGTTCATTTTTCTTTTTCAATAAGACAAATCTTTCTGATGCAATCACAAAATCCCTTTCCTACCAACATATATAAAAATTTCATTCAGGTGTCAAAAATTTAACTTTTTTTTTCTTCTAAAAATGTGATTTTATTACAGTCAATTGCTAACTACCTCTTTTTTGTTTTCTTATGTTCCAAAATTGAGTTTAAAACACCACTTTGACAACATTTTCTGTAGGATGCTGTAGAATTAAAAGGAAATGAAAAAGATGCTTGATCCTTAGGATTAAAAACACTTGACAATTTTATGGGTGAAAATGGTTTTGTTACGTCCCAGAAAGGCCTTAAAATAAAACTGAAGTATTGCTGTGAAGATACAAGTTTTAATCCCTTAGAGTTAAACAATTCCTGAGTGAAATTTAGAATTTAAAAATTAATATCAAGGAAGGTACCTAAGATGGTACTTTCCCATATCTTGACACAAGACGATCACCTTTTACGCAGTTTTGTAAGAAATACTACTTATTACATTCTCCCCTATGTTGGAATTTCTGAAAATTTTTTGCAGATCTAAGGTGATCATGACCTCTAGAACCCAAAACCACCCCCCAGTTTAAAACTTTATATTAACTTTTTTATGGACACAATAACTTCAATAATTCTGCACAAATATCTTCCAAACTGATGCAGAAAATTGCGACCAAGTTTGTTAATGGGCAAAATCAGACCAAAGGGGTGAAAATAGGAAGGAGTTTTGTGAAAACCGAAAAAAAACTCATAACTTCTTTATTATAATACATATCAAATTAGTTTAATAAATTACTACTACCAAGAAAGAGGCCAAAAATTTATGTATGACAGATTTTTGATAAAATTAAAAATGGGCTCAAGGGGCAAAAAAAATAGGATTTTTAGGAGAAAAAAATTCAGAACTTCCTCAGTTCTCAAGATATCAAGACAGATATAATATATATTAAACAAAAACCTAATTTGAAGAACAAATTACAAAAACAAAATTTATTACCCTACATTGTTTAAGCCCAAGAAGGGTATATATTATGATATAATATAGGGCAGGGTTGGCGAACCTTTTTATAGTCGCATGCCAATTTTTTTTCAAAAAATATTTTACTTGACCTTGACGTGCCAACTAAACAAATTTAGTGGATTGAAATATAATGAATCAAACTACTTGAAAATTACATGTATGGTAGTCATTTTAGAAAATATCCTAATAAGTAAATATTACACTGCAATAATTATAGAAACAATTATATTTTAAAATTAATTAGAAACATAATGTGATTAATTGTTGCATCTTGGATGAAAAATATGTTAATGTTCAGTTAATTTCAACAGAATGCAAACTAAATGAATTTATATGGCGACCACTCCATTTGATTTTTTATATTCTAAATTAGTGAAAATGACAGATATAAATAGTAGAAAAAATTATTAAAACTGAAAAATAAGGCAGTTTTTTTAAATAGTTTCAAAATTAATTTCCAAGTTACCATAATTTATCATCGGTAATAATCTTTCCTTTTTAATAGTTTTCAAATATTTTCTTTGATAAATTTTTGAAACCATATTGAATAAGATTAAAATTCTTCAATTTGCAATTAATCGAATTCGGAATCTAATAAGATCATCTAAGTTCGTGTATTTTGTGTAAAGTCGCAGTATCCTCATTTAGAGACATAATCAACGCCACCCCGTGCCATAGGTTCGCCGACCCTGATATAGGGTATATATATAAATATGATATTTCATTCAATTTGTTCTACATTTAATGTTAAAGGTTTGTAACAAATAAGTTAAACCAATTGAACATTAAAAAATAAAAATAAAATTCATACAACATGATACTTTAAACAACCTAAAAACTTAGGTTCCGTTCAAATGAAATCCAAATAAATCAATTTCATTTGAACGGAATCTATGTTTTTAGGGTGTTTAAAGTATCATGTTATATGAATTTTATTTTTATTTTTTAATGTTCAATTGATTTAACTTATTTGTTACAAAAAATTAACATTAAATGCAGAATGAATTGAATGAAATATCATAATATCTGTCCCTTCCCGGGCATAAAAAATGTAGGAAATAAATGTTTTTTTAATTTGTTCTTCAAATTAGGTTTTTGTTTAATATGCCGAGTTTTTTAATAACTACTGTATTCAGACGAACAGATTTCTAAATGCACAGTACCATCATCAGTCTTTGATTCATGCTGTATCGTATCACAATTTGTGATGCAATTTACCCATGTATAACTCAAAATGTTTCACCAGTGCAGTAATGCAAATACTTTGGACAAAAACTTCCAATCTGAACTTAAAAAATTTGTTTGAAAATGTCCTTTTTATTTCCACTGTGATGCCATATTCAACTTCTTTTAATTTCTTAAAAAGAACTATTTCAGTTTAATTTTTCATGTGAAAATCGACAAATTATTATTATGGTCTTTGAATTATTGGCAACAATGAAAAATAAAAGTTAAATTTTATCGGAAAAATGCGTGTTGATTCGCAATGGAAAAAGCAAAATTTGGAAGAAAAACATTTGAATAATGTAAATAAAAATTAGCCCATGTTATTCCCTGGGGTATAATTTACCCATATGCAAAGGCATTTTATCATGCGTTTTGAAACTGATGTCAGGAAAACATTTTCACATTTTAAATTTATTATTAGATATTTAAATTTATTATTATTAAATTTATTATTAGAATTAGCAAAGAATAAAAAAAACTTTGGCATTAGGGACAGAAAGGTGGAAAGAAAATTCAAAAAAGTTATGAGCTCCATAGGCTTTTCTATGTTAATTTAACATTGAGAAGTGACACTGGAAATAAATAAGTATTGCACTGCCGCATAATGCTTAAATATAGACAGATTTTTGATAAAATTAAAAATGGGCTCAAGGGGCCAAAAAAATAGGGTTTTAGTAGAAAAAAAATTCAGAACTTCGTCAATTCTCAAGATATCCGATTAAATTTATTATAAATCTCCTTAATATTATTTACAACTTTTATATTGACAAGTTTTTGATAGGAGCAACTCTTAAAAAAAAAAAAAAAAAAAAAAAAAAATAGGGGTTGAAGAAAAAACCATCATATTAGCATGATTTCTGATAAAACCAGCTCTTCCAGAAAAATTAAATAAAAAAACTTATCAAAAGCGGCCAGATAAGATTGTTAAACTGGGTTTATCTCTAATCTTAAGTACTGATTTCACCAAAAAAAAAAAATTAAATCAACTTCGAAATCTACCTCCGCCTGTAGTACGAGCCAGCAGGGATTTTTCAAATTACATACTTGTCACAGACTATTGCTTACCATTTAACACCGTAAACTCCTTCAATAAGCTTGAGAATGCTGATGAAAGACAAAGAAAATGCATGGCTGCACAAGTAATAAGCTTTTTTTTTTGTGCTATTTTAATTTTTCTGATATATTTGGAAGAATATTTATTGTGGTCTACAAAATGTAATCATTAACTTGGTTCCATTTCAGAAATATACGATGATAACAAAAATAAGTCTTTAAATGTTTCCTGTTCATTATTAGATATTCTATAAAAATGCTAATCCAAGCACAACTGGACAGGTAAAAAAAAAAATTAACTAGGTAAAAACTGTTTGATTACCCATAATGCTTTGAATACTGTTATATAAATAATGGTTGTCTTATGGAAAGTACAAGAGTGGATCAAATGTAAAGGGCACATTTTTATTAGATTTATGAAATAATATTTACCAAAGTTATACAATGTTATTTTTCTAAATAGCTCTTTAACATATATACACATTCTTAAACATATTTTTTTATAACTCCCCCACACACACACCCTTAAAAAAAGTATGAGTCATATTGTACAAAAATTCTCGTTTTTGATATGAGTAATTTTTGTATTATTTAATTTAATATCCAAAATTCTGTTATTTGCTTATGTTGTTTAATGTCTAATTTTCTGAATTAGATGAGCCAATGTTTTCTGTGCAAAAATACTGGTGTCCAAAGTCAAGGATTTAGCACATCCTATACAGCACGTATATGCGCCGCTTGCTGCAAAGGAGTTAAGTCGATCAAAATAATTGTTAGCCAGATAATAAGTTTGGACTATAATCAGGCATGAGATTCTTCCATGGATTCACAATTTTCTGCTTTTTCGGGATTTTTTTACTAGTCACAAAAAGTATTAATTTAGATCAGTCTGTAAATGAAAAGGGGTAAATGTCAGCAGTGAGTACAAATTTTGGCAGCTGTGTCAAATGCTACTCTGAGGCTTACACTATTCAATCCTTCTCCATCCACAACATAAATGTCAGCATTTATGTTAATTTTACTTTATTATTAAAATAGATATATTAAAAAAAAAAAAACTAAACCTGTGGCTGTACGATCCATGAAGGATCAGGGCTTGCAGTGCCCAACTCTGTTTACTTGACCCTGGGCCCGAAGGTGCTATGCAGCTTGTGCCCCGGCCAGGTCGTCAGCCCAATGCAAGTCCCTCGCAGGGTTCCTACGGGTCAGGGAATTTGAAAATTTGGGACAAAAGTCAGGGAATTTTTTAAATATTTGAAAAGGTCAGGGAATTTTTGGTTTACTATTTCCATCAGGATTTACATTATCATTGTAAATGAAGAAATTTTGAATTATTTATCCAATCAAAAATTTTTATATGAAATTTATACAAAATATATAACAATATGAAAAATAATTAAAAAATCGGAAATTCATACAGCACATACTTTTTTCTAGCATTTATCTAAATTAAAGTCGATTGTGGAGGGTTTTACAACAATATATAAACCAAATTTTTACTGAGAAAGGTCAGGGAAATTTTTGAATAAAGTCAAGGAATTTTTTTTACCAGAATTGTGTAGGAACCCTGCCTCGGTATTTAGTTCCCACGCACGCTTGGTACTCATTTTATCGACCCTGAAGGGATGAAAGGTAAAAAAAAAAAATATATATATATATATATATATATATATATATATAAACGAAACTGTATTTCTTGCATATGTTTACTTCTATGGACACCCTTTTTTGTCATGGTAAAGGAATGATTAAATTCCTCACTGATGTCATTGAATCTGCTACTATTTTACCGCAATGCATTTAAAATACAATAAGCGTGTATTATACACCAGATATAAAAATGAAAAAATTATATTAAACATAAGAACATAGATTTTTACGTTAATGAAAAAGATAGGAAGACTTAATTTCTGAGCTGGAGAACAATTCCAAATGCTTTGTGGGAGATTTAGGACGACAGATAGGCTTGGCGACAATGTGCATTCTCACTTCACCCATTTGCTCTTTTTTTTTTTTTTTTTTGTTTGTGAGAATGCCCCATAATTATTAGAACAATCTTTTGACTTTCATGTCCCTGAATAATAATTTTTTATGTGTTTTTTTATTTCATATACTGGGGAACATCCCATTGCATGATTGCATAACAATATTAACGAGATAAATAAGTTTTGGACGATGTTCGGGGTCCAAATACTAGGAAAACTCATCTACTGTCCCGTGTCCCTGATGCTGATTTTTACGTTTGGAGCTGTCTGTATAAAATTGTTTCAATAAAAGTAATTCAATGTAATTTTTTTCTGAAACTGGGACAATTGTTTTATATAAAACTATAGTAAAAAATTAACTTGCACACATTTTTACAGTTAATATTATTTTTTGAACTCTGTCCCTGGGTTTTTCATCCTTATTGTCCCTCTTGCTAAACTTAGAGAAAATCCTTTCAGATGCAGTCACAGAATGTTTTTCAAGTTTTTTCTCATGCACAAGTATGCTAGAGAAAGAATGTCTAAAATTCTTTGACAGGAAATTTACTGCGGAATTTAAATCAGCATTTAAATATCAATTTTAAGATTATGCCTTTATTGGTAGTCTTACCGTCCCCAAGGTTTATTGTTGGCTTATCTGCAGAAATGGATCTCTTTTTAGTTCAGTTTTTAATGAATGCTATTCCCTGTCTGGTTTGAATATTTGTACTGTTGCCGTCAGTTTTTTGCAAAAATTAAGAAAATAATATTCGATTGATTTTTACAAAAATTGGATATTCAGATGTAAAAAATTTCTACATTTGCTCCAAAATTTTCAAACTGACATCTTGATTGGTTTATTTAATTTTAGCCTATTAGTGAAAATTATCATCATCATTATTGTTATTCTGCCACTGCCTTGGACTACCCTCATCAAATTTTCAGACTTGTATGTGCACTAGATTTTGCTAGCCGTCACAGGCAGAGAGAGAGCAAAAATTTTTTTTATTAATATAGATAGTTCCAAAAATTCCCTTAACAGAAGTTCAATATCGCTATTTCTATTTTTTGAAAACATATTGCTCACCCACACGTCCAGGGCACAATCAAGTCCAGTTCCGGGGTGGCCAGAATATGTAGAATAAAATGTAAGCTTGATCCTGGGCCTAGCCCGAGTCTCCTTAAAAGCCGGTTAAGCCGGGCTCAGACAAGATGCAACTGTCCAATGCCGATCTCTATGCTGGGCATGTTATATTTTTGAATTGATGTTCACATTTTTACTTATTCTTGCTCCAGTCAGATCTGTGAAAATTGTTCATACTTTAATCCTTTCAATTTGTTTTATTGGGCCAGTCAGAACATTTATTTTATTTTTTTGGCCCGGCTTTGTTAATTTTTTTATCTGTCCGGCCTGGCCTGTTTGAGCACTTACCTTCATCTTGCTAGCTTGAGCCGCACAGACCTCTAATGTGTGTGTATGTGTGCAATGGCTAAGTAAATCTACCACATGTAGAAATCTGAAAATCTGGGTAAGTATAGTCCAAGGCAGGTCTTGGTGCTCAGGTTTCTTATCTTTTGATAATTAGCCATGATATTAATTAAAAACTGCAATTAAAAAACACACAACATGCACTGCCGTAGCTGGATACAGTGATTGCATTTCTGAAGCAGGGAAGGAACGGGGGTTGGTTATTTTTGGCCGTTTTTCTTAATGCCCATCAGCTAAGCCACTCAGGGTACGAAAAAACAAATGACATACTTGTTAGAAAAAATATTAATATTAACCCTTTCAAAAAAATTACAAAAGGATTTTGATTTCACTATTGTCTTTTTCTACCTTATGCTGATGCTCCCATCAGGCTCAATTTCGGAGATACCGATTTAAACAAAATACCCTCTTACAATTTTCCTGGTGCAATTAGTTTTTAAAAATTCAAATTTTAACAATTTCAGAAAAATTCACGACTGCAAGTCACTTTGTACCTCCCGGAAACAAATTTTTCTACCAAAAAGTAACTAAACATCGGTATTTTGACACAATCTTTTTACACGTTCTTAGCACACTGTATTTACATCGCCTATAAAATTTTCAAAGCATTCAAATCAGTAGAAGTACTTAAAAAAAATTCAATTGGAATGCGAGAAACTTCTGCGCAGCTTCATATAATTTTTTCATGAAATTTTTATGCAGTCTTAGTAACAGTATATTTATAACCAATGAAAATTCCAGAAAGTTCAGATGATACAAGATATTTGTTTTTAATAATAAAGGACCCAGCACAGGGGAAAAAAAAAAAAATCTTTTTCAACTAATTATCAATATAAAAATAGCAAATAAAGCCTTTGTGCAACAATATTAAAAAGCAGAAAAACCAACGTTTAAAATGCACAAATAATATATGAAAAGAAGCAAACAGCTGTTTCGAATCTACTAGCGAGATTCTTCTTCAGTGCAAAAGGAACAGCGTGCTAGAAAAAGCAAGGCTGAGCTTGGCTCAGCCTTGCTTTTTCTAGCACGCTGTTCCTTTTGCACTGAAGAAGAATCTCGCTAGTAGATTCGAAACAGCTGTTTGCTGCTTTTCATATATTATTTGTGCATTTTAAACGTTGGTTTTTCTGCTTTTTAATAATTATCAATATTTTTTCATGAATTTTTTTACACAGCTGCATAACCGTCATATTTACAACCGATAAAAATTCCAAAGAGTTCTGACAATAAGAACTATTTATTTATTTTTACTTTAAAACAAGATGTGAACAAACAATAAAAAAGTGGTATATTTAAGGTTATTATCACAGGCTCGGGCAACGTCGGGTGGGTCAACTAGTTATCGATAAAGTAAAGGTTTTATTTTCAAGTTATAGGTAATATAATTTCACTAAATGCTATGCCATTTGGATGTATTTTTTCCAACGCATTGCCAGGGAAATCGTATATTTTTCTGTTACAATGTTCTGTTTCTTAAAATTGACTAGAATGTTGGTAAGATATTTAGAATTAGCTGTATAGTTTTCAGATTAATTTAATTGATTTGTTTGAAAAATATGGAACATTTTCTATCATTTCATGATGCTTTTCTAATGGAATTCAGGTAGCTTCAAAATTTTAGCATTCACTGAAAAGAAAATGGTATACAGGGTGTTTTAGAACCAACCAGGGTTACAAACTTTAAGAAGCTGTAGAGCTAATTACAGCAAACAATCTTTGCATAGGAAACTAGGGTCATTACCTATTTATTCAAGCAAAAATGCAGGTTGTTTCACTTCAATCTGAGACCAAATTTTCGGTCATAACTTTAATAATTTTTCCTATTTTAACAATTTTTACAACAGAATTAACTTGCTGAGTGAAAAATGCAATAAAATAATGAAAAGTACTAGAATTACACAGTAATTCAATCGGTGTGCTATATGTATTGCAAACAACATCCCGAAAAGTTGATCTTTAACTTAGTGCTGATTGGATGCAGATTATGGCTACTGTCACACCATGTTGTAATGCTGTGTCATTTAAATTAGTGGAAATAACCACCATCTGCATTCATCAATCAGTACAAAATTGGATGATGCATTTTTTCAGAGTGTAGTTGACGTTACATGTAATCAACCATCAAACTATCGTGTAATTCTAGCACTTTTCGTTATTTCTTTGCATTTTACACACACCAAGTTAATTCTGTTGCAGAAATTGTTATAATATCTTTATTGTCATTAAAGTTCCAAGACCAAAGACAAAAGACCAAAAATCTGGTTTCAAATTGAAGTGAGTGAAGCACTCTGTATTTTTGCCTGAATAAATAAAATAGATTGCGACTGTGGTTTCCTATGAAAAAATTGTTTGTGTGCTCTGCAACCACTTAAAGTTTGTAACCCTGGTACAGAAACACCACGTATTTGAATAATTCATTTAAATGTTAAATTATGGATGCTAAATTTTTGCTATGGAAGTTAAATTAATTTTGTCAATATGTTTCTGTTTCTCAATTGGCTGTATAGCTTACGGTGGATTTCATGCATCTGTTTGAAAAATATAAAACATTTTCTTTACTAAATTTTACAAATTATGCATAAGTATTTTTCTTTTCATGTAAAAGTTGCCTAGCATCTGTACTTTATAGCCTACTAGAAAAAAGACATTCTTGCTATTTTGACACATGCTAAAATTACAAAACTTAACAAAAACTTTACTGTATAATTTTTCTATCAAAATAGATTACGATTTACTCAGGAAAGAGCGATCATTTAAATACTATAAAATGGTTATTAATTTTTTTTTCCTTTAAATAAAAATTATAAAAAGTTGCACAAAATTATATACATCTTGTAACTGGAGTTTACATATAAATAAATATCTTTGTTACATAAAAATTTTATGCAACTTCTGCAACAGATGCAGATATTTTGTGGTTAAAAGTTATTGTTAATAGGACATGATAAAATATGTTGTATGAGATACTTTAAGTTATTGAAATTACAGTGTAAAACACAGCTGAAGATATACTCGAATCCTGAAATACTATAAATTTTTTAATTGCAAGCATAAAATTAGTGAGACAACAAATGCATTTTGTAAATATAGAGATTAAGAAAAACCTTGATGAATTAATTACAGAGCACTGTGTACATATAACAGGGGGATTCATAAAGATCGAAACAATAGGTTATTTCCTTAACCTTCCGTCTACCAGACGGGTCCATAAGACCCGACAGCAATATTTAATGTAATTTTTTCTCATGAAAAATAGCATTCAAAGTTTCGCGATTACATGACTTTTCCTGCAATTGTCTCCTCTATGTATATGCAATTGCGATTAAAATTTTGTTCGAAATTTTTTACCTATTTTTAATTTGTTTCATTGTTTACCACGCGGGTCCATTGGACCCAACATTAAAACAAACGTAATATACTGTTGCTTTCTTTTTCTAGGGTTGCCATAAATCATGAGGAGGAACAGGGTTACCATAATTGGCTGTTTATCGCCCATTTGGCGATGGATTTTTAGCGCCAATCTCGCCAAATTTGGCGACTTTATAATGAAGTTTTGAGAACATTCTAGACTGATCTAGTAAACTTCGTGCTCTATATATAAAAGGTTACTTCTGGTTCAGAGAGTCATTTATCAACAGACACAGTTAGTGAGCGAATGGTGTCTATTGATGTTTTTGAGTCTTTTCATTGAAAATAGGACTTGATATTTGAAGACAAGTAATAAGTGTAGTTTGTACGTGCTTTGTTATTTTACAAATATTCATCATTTTCTTATTTCCTAACTTATTTTTTGTTAAAAACTGAATTGAAGATGAACAGAAAAAAAGTATTGACTCAAGAGGAAATTCAAAAAATTATGGAAAATCCGGACGATATAGAATTCGACACCGATGATGAAAATCTGTCGTCTGATGAAGGTGAAGTAGATTATGTTGAAATACATAATGAAATTTCTGATTCCTACTCAGAATCTGATAATGATTCCAATGAAGTAAATGTAGCAACCACAAGTACTTCAAATTCTACTTTTGTTTCCAAAAATAATTCACAGATCTGGTATAAGAATGAAGTTGCCAGACCACAAGGAAGACGTACTGAAATCAATATTTTACGTGAAAAATCTGGACCTTCAAGATTTGCAAATCGTGAAGTGGATTCCATATCCTCATTTCTTATCTATTTCCGAAAAAGACTTTTGGAAATTATAGTAAAATGGACAAACGCGGAAGGCAATAGAGTATTCGATAAAGAGTGGAAACCTATAGATATTATAGAACTTAAAAAATTCATCGGACTTTTATTACTTATTGGAGTATATAAATCGAAAAATGAAACAGTAAGCGAACTTTGGAGCATAAAAAATGGAAGACAAATATTTCGGGACATTATGAGTCGCAATAGATTCACAAGTATATTACGTGTCATAAGATTTGATGATGCTGCTGAGAGGCGTAAAAGAAGATCAACTGATAAATTAGAGCCAATAAGAGAATGCTTTGAATTGTGGAATAGCTATTTACAAGACCCTTATATTCCTAATTGGTCTATGACTGTCGATGAGCAATTAGTTTCTTTTCGTGGAAAATGTCCTTTCCGTCAGTATATGCCATCTAAACCTGGAAAGTATGGATTGAAGTTCTGGGTTATTTGTGACAGCGTAACATCGTATGCTTTGAAACTGGAACTATATACAGGCAAAAATGAAGTAAGAGAATCTCATCAGGGAGAAAATGTAGTTAAAAGATTGACAAAGGAAATTGAAAATTCTGGTCGTAATATTACATGTGATAACTTTTTTACGTCATATGCATTAGCAACACATCTTACTTCAAAAAAATTATCTCTTATTGGAACAATTCGAAAAAATAAACCTGAATTACCCACTGTGTTCACAAATCCAAAACATCGTTCTGTATATTCTACTTTATTTGGGTTTCAAGAGAAGGCGACCATCATCTCTTACTGTCCCAGAAAAGGTAGAATTGTTACTTTGCTAAGCACAATGCATAACACTTATGATATTGACAACAGCTTAGAAAAAAAGCCACAAATAATCCCAGATTATAATAAAACCAAAGGCGGAGTAGATACGATGGACAAAATGGTAAGAGCATATAGTGTGAAACGCATGACACGTCGGTGGCCTTTGATTGTATTTTATAATATGATCGATATAAGTGCGATGAATGCATACATAATATGGTTGTCACTGAATGCTGAATGTGATCCGAAAATGAAAAAAAGGCGGAATTTCATTATTTAACTTGCAGAAGAATTAGTAGGTGAAGGAGGTATCGCCGTCTCAACATCTACTTCAGAACAACTTTACGCAAATAGTTTTGAACCGCCACGAAAAAAATCAAGATGTCATATTTGTCCCTCTAAAAAAGATCGAAAAACACGAACATTATGCAAGAAGTGTACGAAAAATGTTTGCGGAGAACATTCCGTCGTTATTTGTACTTCATGTACAGAATAATTTTATTATGATGAAAAACGTTTTGTAGTCATTATAATATACTATATATATTACTTTCTTACTGTATGTGTTACTTTCTTACTCTATTACTATATATATCACTTTTATATATTGTATAAGGTGCATTAATAACAAATATATTCATTGTAGATAAATGGGTGTTTTGTATATTTTGAAATCCTATATATTTTACATATGGGTCCAATGGACCCGAATGGTAGTTCTTGCATATACTTTTTTTTGGTAGTCTGAAGGTTAAATATTGCACCTAGACACATACTTCCAATCGCAAAGTTTCATTAAAAAAAGGTGCAAAATTTAATAACATAAGTTGCAACTCCATTGGAGTCTATTTGAGAAAATACAAAAACAAAATTTTTGTATGGCTCTCGTGGAGTAAAACTCCCAGTTAGGAAATTTTTCCATATCCATTCCTGAATTAAACACAAAAAAATTCATCTCGATATCTGCAAAACTCGCAGAGATATTAAAATCAAAATTCATGACTTACACAATTTACCCATGCCTCTCAGCGTTGAGTTATTGACTCATTTTGAATGCAAGATAGGGATCATACACAAATTGTATATAATTAAAAGTCTATTTAAGACAGTGCCTCTCCTTTGGACATAAAATAGCAGCATATAGATTTTAAATTAAACCTGCTTTCAAAATATGCTGGAAGTCTGCACGGGTCAAAATATCCAGGCCCAGTCCCGAGCCGACACATAGAAAATAAAAGTTCAGCCTAGCCTGGAAAAAAGTTAAAATTTTAGCCCAAGCCCGGCCCGGCTGGACTGAATTTTTACAAACCATAGTTTTTTACGTTGATATGGTTAAAAATTGTTTCATATGAAATAGTTCTGATCAAAAATACTTATTATAGCTTTTCTTTTTTCATGTTTATAATGTTCTTTTTTTAAAGTAGTGCCAAAGGCTGTGATATTTATTTTTTTTTAATGAATCTCTGTTTGTATGTAAATGTTTCATTTATCATTTAATGGGCCCTTCTCCAAAAAGTGTACCACTCCAGTCACAAAACTTTTTTCAGCATTTGACATGAACATTTTTGAATTAATTTATTTTTTCTATTGAAAGTGAAAGAAGACTAAATGTGTTGTGTGCATACGTTTTTTTATAATTACTTTATATTTTTTTGTTTCTTAGTACACAGTATGTGATATCTCACTTCCGTGTCATGTCAAACACCCAATGTTACTAAGGAAAATGTTCGATTACTTATTTAATTGAAAACAAAATAGTTAAATAATTATTATTTTAGCTACTACTATCTCAAGAGCAAAGTAACTTAGCATAGTTAATTACTTTCTTTGTATTTTTGTTTGTTTTCTGAGTACGGAAAACAGTGTCACACAATAAATTCTCACGTCCATGAACCAAACATTAAGTTGCATTTTCAAGTTAAAAATGGCAAAATTATCATCAGATTTTGTTTCCCATGATGCTAAAGTTAGCCAGTATGTTTGCTGTTGTTAAATTATAAGTAAGAAATTTGTTTTTATAGTCAGGTTTTAGATTTTGTTATAAAAAAGCCACCATGGTTATTGGAAATTCTCACATCCGTGAACTGAAATTTCAAGGCGACTAAAGAATACTAAGATATTTGCTTATATATTGCTTATGTAATTATAAACAGATGTTGATTTAAAGAATAAAAAAAAAATTCTCAAAAAAATAAATATGTAGGTTAATATTTAGAGCATGTTCCTCACCTCCGTGAATCTCTTGAGTTTGAAAATGTATATTTCAGAGAAAAATGCTTAACAAGAATTTACAATGACTCTAAATAAAAAAAAAATTGTTTCAAAACTTTAAAAGGGAAGAATTGAAAACATATAAAAGATGGGTGGTGAATTTGTGTTTTTTTATATTCATTCCAAATAAATTCATTATGCAGAATTGCTCCTTAGTTATATATCTAATAAAAAAATAGTTTTTATGCTTTGTCTTACTACACAAACATAACTGTAGCATAAAGTTCACCTCCGTGAATGATGTTAATAAAAAAATTGTGTTTCTGAAAATAATAATAATAATGTATCTGGGCCATTGCTGATCTTTACTAGCAATAAATAATAAGTTTCTAAAAATGATAACATTTGTATTGAAAAATTTGTATTAAAAGGTACACTTTTGTCAGAATGACCCTAATATTGTTAATCCATATACCATGTATAGGAGACTTTGAAAAATGCTATTGCAGTAAAATCTTCTAAAATGGAATCACATAGGAAAGAAAAAAATGTGCTATAGACAAGTTCCCTTCTTAGGAGGTGTAAATGTAGTTATTCTTTTCTCAAGTATTATTATATTCATTTTGCATGGATCAACACATTTTTCCGTTTAAGAGAGGATTCTATCATAGGCAGGTTCTTTTTCACTGGATTTTAATTTTTTTTCTTTAAATCTACTATCCTTTAAAAAAATTAATTTTAAAGTTTAATTGTAAAATAACGGCAATTTAAAAATATATGCATTTTTTGTAGAAATTTTGGGCTGAGGCAAATTTTACTGATTTTTGCATGGATCAGGTCAGTCAGAGACAATAATTTTGGGTTGAGACCGGGACTGAAAATTTCGCCACGTGCAGACCTAGGAAGAAGGAAGCCAGTTCCAGTTCAACATAAAAAATACATTAAGCCAGGCCGTCAGAAAAAAAGTAAGGTCTGGGTCGGCTCCAGAATACAGACTTTTTTTAATGACCTCATCAGAACAATATAAAACCTGAACAGGGTTCGTACACATTTCTTTAAATAAAAATCAGACTTTCAAGGACCAAAATAAATTATAATATGCATTTTTTTTTTAATGAAGAGTTTCATTTTTGTAAATAAAACTTTTAAACATTCAAATGGTCAGGAAGAGGGAAATTTCAGCATATGGTAGTAGAAATTTAGAAAATTTTAAAATAACAAATACAGCAGAAGAAAAAACTAGTCGGATGTGCCAATCTCAAAACCTTCTTCTATTTCATACACGTTAATACTTCAAAATTCGCTAGCAGAGCACCAAAATTAAATGACAATCTATGCCCATCATGAGGATTCTATGAAATTCTGCGCATTAGTCTTTGAAATATGAATATTGCTAAAATCATGAAAATCTTGCAAAATGCAGCGTGGCAACGCCACCTGTTGGGTGATTTACACCAGAACCTAATCAGTAACATCTAATTGAATCTGAAGTTTGATGAAAATCTGTGGAACAGAGCTATTGCGAAAATCTTGAAAAATCCAGCATAGCAGCACCACCTGTTGAGCAATTTCTACCAAAACATAATCAGCACCAATATTTATCAAGGTGTACCTGAATCTGAAGTTCGATGAAAATTCATGCATTAGCTTTTGAGATAGAGCTATTGCAGAAATCGTAAAAAAGGCAGCATAGCAGCGCCACCTGTCAGGTGATTTACACCAAAATGAAATCAGTACCAATATTTATAGAGTTATACCTGAATCTGAAGTTTGATGAAAATTCATGCATTAGTTCTGGAGATAGAGCTATTGTGGAAATCGTAAAAAAATGCAAATACTCTTTAAAAGGTGGGGAGCCAGAGCAAAGGAAAATGCCAATTTCGGATGGGAAGAGAAATCTTCATGATCAATGATTTATTGTGACAATAAAAGGACAAGCTGATATATATATATATTTTTTTTACTAAACAGTTTTAAAGAGTTTTTAAACTTTGAATACTGTGTATTAGTGATCGGCGATTCTGGAAAATTTGAGAATCGATTAAAATCGACATCGTATAAAACAGAATCGATCGCAATAAGAATCGATTCCCAAATTCTAGAATCGATACTTGAATCGATATTTCGATGTTCACAGATTCACGCAGATAAGCTGAAAAATAGTAATTCCAAAACGTAGTGAATCAACAGGACCATAACGACTATCTCTCACCCCTCATCTCCATTTATGGGGCCCCTAGACAATGTTAGGGGCCCAAAAGTAAGCTACTATAGACCTTTGAGTCGAATAATAAGGTTTTTTAACTTTTTAAATTATTATTTTTAAGATGTAATTTTGATAAATAATTTGTATTATTTAAATTTATCTTTAAAAAATATCTCAATGAGATAAAAAAAGAACGAATTGATTTTTTTTCATCCTGAAAAGATGTACTTTTTACTCTAACTCTTATTTCCTTCACCCAAACAGATGGGGACTTACTTCCTATAAACGTCATTCTTAAAAATGCGCAGATGAGCGAAATTTTGAAGGCTCTAAATTTATTTAAAAAGTTAAATGGTTTTTCAGTCTTTTTAAGGCCTCCTATAAGCGTGGGGGAAATGCAAATATTGCAAATCTTCTTTTAAAATAGCTGTGATGATGTAATTAACCAATCATCACATACTAATTATCCCCCAATTAATAATCAAAATTCTCCTTTTAATAATATATTTAACTAAAATTTCTTTCCCTTTTTAAAATATATATCTCATTATCTCATTTACAGTTTATAAATATCTTTCTTTTTAATGTTTACCAAGTTTTCAGTTGTTAAGAAAAAAAAAAAAAATGTTCTCAACCTTGACCCATTAACAATGAAATAACATACTTTTCTCTGGTTAACAAATAAATAAAAGTATATTCCTTGATTATATGTGCCCCCCCCCCCCCCCCCCCCAGCGGTAATCTAAAAACTATAAACAGTTATTGACTCATTCGCTGACATGCAGAGTGCACTCACTGAAACAATAATAAATAAAAAAGAAAAGTATAGAGTTAAACTGATGGCATTGAGCTCACAGTCTATTCATACTAATTGTATTTTATACTCTTACTTCAAAGAATGCCTTTCGAAAAATAAATTAAGGGGAAATCAGCCCCCCCCCCCCCGTCACATCTCTATACTTAAACAATAAGCCTCCAATCTCATCAGGGAAGAGCTTTATCAGAATAAAAAAGTTACCAAATTTGAAGCAAATCAGATAGAAAAACCCAAATATCTAAATTAAGGGGGGTTATAGCCCCTGTTCCTCCCTTTATACTTAAACAATGAACCTCCAAATTTAATCAGGGAAGCGTCTTATCAGAATTAACTGGTATAACAAAATTGAAGCAAATCTGATAATTCTGCATGAAAAACCCATTTATTTAAGTGGAGGGAATAGCCCCCCGTACCCCCTCCTTTATGCTTAACCAATGAACCCCCAAAACTAATCAGGGAAGCGCCTTATGAGAATGAACCTAGAAAAAAAAAATTGAAGCAAATCAGATATTTCTATCGAGAGTTATCGCGTTACGTATGTACGTACATACAGAAACTGCGGTCACATTAGCTCTCAGGCTTTGATAGCCTGTGAGCTAAAAAGAAAAGTGCCCAGTTAAACCGATGGCATTGAGCTCACAGGCTATTTACACTCTTATTTCAAAGAATAATAGCCCTCGAAAAATAAACTAAGGGGTGGGGGGGGGGGGGGGATTTCCCCTCCCAGTTTCCCCTCTTTATACTTAACCAATGACCCTCTAAATGTCATCAGGGAAGCTCCTTATCGAAATAAATCGGTATGCCAAATTTGAAGCAAATCGGATAGAAAAACCTATTTATCTAAATTAAGGGGGTATTAGCCTACCGTTTCCCCCCTTTATATTTAACCAATGAACTTCCAAATCTAATTAGGGAAGCGCCTTATCAGAATAAACTGGTATACCAAATTTGAAGTAAATCGGATAGCAAAACCTATCTATCTAAATTAGGGAGGGTATTATCCCCTCGTCCCCCCTCTCCTCTCCCCCTTTAGACTATAACAATGAACCTTCAAATATAATCAGAGAAACTCGTTATCAAAATTAACCGGTATACCAAAATTTGAAGAAATTCTGATAATTCTGCATGAAAAACCCATTTATGTAAGTTAAGGGGGGGATTAGCCCGCGTTCCACCCTTTATACTTAACCAATGAACCCCCCAAAACTAATCAGGAAAGCGCCTTAGCAGAATGAACATAGAAAAAAAATTGAAGCAAAACAGATATTTCTATCAAGATTTATCGCGTTACGTACATACATACAAAACCGACGGGCATATTAGATCTCAGGCTTTGATAGCCTGTGAGCTAATAAGTGCCTGTAACTAGGGGGGGGGGGGGGGGGGACAGAAAATAAAAGAGGACATTAAAGGCTTTCCAACAATATGTTACACGAGATGGTTTGGGAGATACAATAAATATGCCCCCCGGGGGACAGGTAAGTCTCAAACGGTGGGAGGGGCGACCTCAAATGTATCTTTGGTCAAGGTTTCAAAATGTAGATTTATAATAAAATAGAACGAGAATTGCTCATTTTTAAAATAGCATGCATATTTTGAACGGCCCTGTAAATTAAGATTGGCGAGAAGGGGGGAGGGGAAGGATTAGAAGGGACGAACTTGAAAAATACAACATAATAAACTAGTAACCCGAATAACTAGGCTTCTAAACAAAAGTATAACGATTTAACCTAGTATTGAATTCAGGGTGTGAACCGGGGGAACATTGGAATGTCCCTCCCGAAAATTTTGAGATTTTATGCTTTTTAATGGACAAATGTGCATCCCCCCTTACGGAACTCTAAAATCCCCCCCCCCCCATCCCGACCAGAGCAGTCAAGAAATCAACCCGCCATTCAACACTGAACCTAGAAAGAAAAAAAAAAGGCTGTTATACAAAATTTTACAGCAACTCTGCCACTAAAACTGTAAAATTGGAGGAATCTATTCAACCCGAATCGTGGATCATGCGCGATGCGATTTGAAATGAAGTACATCAAAAAATATTGATTTCACCCGCATCTAAAAATCGGCATCGAATCTGAACTGAATCGATTCGCCCGAATCTAAAGAATTGAAGTAAATCAAAAAAAGCGATTCTGCCCGCATCTAAAGATCGACATCGGCATCGAATCTAAAGTGAATCGATTCGCCATTTCTGATCTTAATTTACGGGAAGAATCGATGCGTTCACTTTTTCTTGCTTTCTTTTGTCTTTAGAAAAAGAAAGCGTTGGATTCGTGAAAAATTTCGACTTCCGGTTTTCGAAGGATTTATTGTTTTAGAAGATCTTGTCTGGAATACGATATGACTATTTTTATACATTGTCTGTCTGTCAGTCTGTCTATATGTTTGTCTCAGACAAAAAAAAATGTGGGCGGTCTATTTCAAGAACTAATGCATGGAATTTGTTGAAACTTTAGATTCAATTAGACTTTCATATAAATTGGTGCTGATTACTTTTTGATGCAAATCTACCGGCAGGTGGCGCTGCTATGCTGCATTTTCCCCGATTTTCGCAATAGCTCTATCTCAAGAACTAATGCACGGATTTTCATCAAACTTCACATTCAGTTAGACGTTGGCATAAATTGTTGCATATTAGATTTCGGTGTAAATCGCTCAACAGGGGGCGTTGTTATGCAGATGTTATCAGCAGTGTTGAATTCAGACAATTTTCTCCGGGAGGGATTTCTGCGGATCCAGAGAGGGACAGTTCAGTGGGGAAGGGGGTTGCACTTTTGTACATTAAGCATAAAATCTTAAACCTTCTGGGGGGGGGGGATTTGAATGTTGCACGGGGGGGGGGCATGTGCCTCCGGGCTACCTCCGGAATTCAACATGTTTTTCTGGATTTAAATGATTTTAGGGATCATATCTCAAGAACTAATGAACGGAATTTCATCAAACTTAATTTCTGTCTTAAGTTGTTTATGATTAGGTTTTCGTGTAAATGATATAACAGGTTGTGCTGCCATGCTGCTTCTTTTTAGCAGTGTTGAATTCAGACATTTTTCTCCGGGAGGAATTGATATGGTTCAGGAGAGGGACATTTTAGAGTTTCGGGGTAGGGGGATTAGACTTTTGTCCATTAAGCATAAAATCTCAAATCTTTATGAGGGACATTTCAATGTTCCGGGGGGGGGGGGGGGTTGTCCACCCGTACCAGCCCCTGAATTTAACACTGTTTTTCAGAATTTACACGATATTAGCGATAATATCTCAAGAAGTAATGACCGGAATTTCATCAAACTTAATATGTGTCATTGACATAAGTTGTTCCTGAGTTTTTCGTGTTAATCATGTAACAGGCTGCGCTGCTATGCTTTTTTTTTTTTTTTTTTTTTGCATTATATTCGTGATAGCCCATATCTCAAAACTAATGCACGGAATTTAATCAAACTTCATATTCTGTTACACTGATAAATAAATCCTTATTAGGCTTGTGTGTATACTGCCCAACAGCTGTCGCTTTTATGCTCTTTTAATTGGGATTTTCCGTTGCGGACATCTAGGTTAATATCAGACGAACGTCTTTTTGCACGCTTTTTTCTCGCTCTTACACTGTCCCTACACATGCTAGCGAAGGTGTAGGGATGGCGTAAGAGCGAAAAAAGCGTGCAAAAAGACGTTCGTCTGACATTAGCCTAAGAGGGTGTGGGCCGAAATTCAATGATTTGTTAGGAAAATGCAATGCTTATATTTTCTTTTAAAATGCACATACTTCAACGAAGCTTTTTGAATCCTCATGATGCGCGTAGGTTATCATTTCAATTTGACACTGTGATAGCGAATTTTGAAGTTTTAACATTTATGAGGCAGATGAAAGTTTTGGGATTGGCCCATCCAACTACTTTATCTTCAATTTTTTAAGGAAAATGAAAATGATATTACCTTATTTTGTCTTAGAGACATCGATTAAAAAATTCATAGTATCGATTAAATCGAGTTGGCCATAGTATCGATTAAATCGATTAAAAAAATCGAAATCGCCCATCACTACTGTGTATGTGGGAGGGGGGGAGACAAAAACGGGGAAGCAAATTTTGAGAGGATGAAATTCAGATAAAAATTTTAATGAAATGAATTGTCAATGAAATTTAGGGCTGATTATTTATTCAGTATAAAGTAACAAATAGAAAAGAAAAAGTTTACAAAAATTAAGTTTTAAAGATTTTAAACTTTGGTATTGTGGAAGAATGAGCAAAAGGAGGAAGTGAAATTTGTGAAAAAGGAGAGGCAAGGGGGGAGTTAAGATTTATTTTTAAATCAGAAATTCAAAGAAATGCAGAAGAGTTTCACCCATGATTAAGAAATAATACAAGAATAAAATTAAGAACTTTTTGTAGATTTTGCATGAAAATAAGTACTTTTAAGCACCGAAAATTCTATTTGAATAATGTAAGCACTTTTAAGGACCGTACAAACCCTGCTAAAGTTTTGAGGACTAAAATTATGAAAAACTGTTAATCGGCATGTAAGAAAAAAAGACTTGTTTTAAATCAACTGACGGACATTTAAATAGTACAGAAAGAAGGTGGAAAGGGCAAAAGTTAAACTGAATCAGAAGTTTAAGCTACAGGAAGGCATTACTTACTCACCTGCAATTTTTAAAAAAACATTTAAACATTTTATTAGGATCTAATCTTTGTTTAAAATTTTAAATGTGTTTTTCTGCATGATAGGTTTTTTTTTCACCATTTCTCATCTTTAAATTATTATAAGCCAAGAAGTTAAAGAAAAAAGGTGCAAACTTGGAACATGTCTTTTTTTCTTATTTTACATTAATTTTGTTTCGGCAAATTTGAAAAAATATCTACTTTTGAAGATATGATTTTTTAAATTTATATTTTTAATATTTTTAAAATTAATATTTTAAAAAATTTGAAATTTGACAAACAATTTTAAATTACCCCACTAAACAAATAATAATTCATTTTAAATTTTCTTAAAAACTATATGAGAAATTTTAGAATGTGATTTTGTTTGCAAATTATATGGTTAACCATCACACAAAAAAAAAGAAAAAATAAATAAATTCTAACTCAATAAATTTATTTTTGACTTGTTTTCTGGAACCCTTAAAATAACATTGTTTCTTGAATTGCACACATTTCAATTTGTGTGTAATCCCTTAAAACCTGATGAATTATTTAAATGGGCATATCTCTGCAAGTTCTGCAGATATGGGGATGGCATTTTTTGTGTTTAATTCGGGAATGGATTCGGAAAGTGTTCCTAATTGGAAATTTTACCCTATGGGGGCTGCATAAAAATTTAGTTTTCATATTTTCTCAAATAGACCTCCTATGGAGTTGCAACTTATCCAATCAAATTTTGCACCTTTTTTTATGAAACTTTGCAATTGGAAGTATGTCTCTAGAGGCAATATTTAAGGAAATAGTCTATTGTTTCAATCTTTATGAATCACCCTGTATATAATGATGCCACTCATTATGTCTATTATCCATTCAGATATTTACCACAGCCTTGTTGTCACACTCTCCAACCCCCCTCTCTCTCCCCTCAAATTGTGAGTCACTGTTTTAGATAGAGCTTTAGCAACATTTAGCTGACAGTAGAGCAGCTGGCCTTATAGCTTTTATCTCTGACATTATCCTATAAATGTTAAAATAAGTATAGTTCTCTTATTTTTTAATTTAATTTTTATGCATTAAATCATATTTACAAAATTTTCAGAATTGAAAATTTCTTTAAATCATCACTTGATTCATTTCAGCATATAAACATTCTCATACAGGAAACAGTTTTTAGTTTAAAAAATATGGATCAATTAATCTAAAAATTTGAGTAAAACACAAATAAAAAGAAGTAATTAAAAGCTTTCACAACAGTTTATTTAAACATATAATAATAAAACAAAGCTGATTGGATTTAAAAAAAAAAAAAAAAAAAAAAAAATCCTCTTCTTTTTTTAAAGGGAAACATTAAGCTTGAAAGTGACTCACTGTTTAAACACATTTGTAACACATATTTATCTCAGAATAAAAGGATTTTTTAAAACTATAAACAAAGAAACTGATTGCAATGATATGCAGCAGTCAAGTTAAAAAAAAGTTACTTAATGCAAATTAGTCCATTTTGCGTAAATGCCATAAAAACATTGTTTCTTCAAGAAATCTGTAATTCAATGCCGTTCTATTTTACATGAAGATATAAATCTATACACAAGTATATAAAATTCCACCTTTTATATATGAAATATGTATTCTTTATTTACAAAACAAAATTCCATTAAATACGCTATTAACTTTAAAGACTAGCTTAATGAGGAATCACATAAATATGCTTATACATTAAGACCATATTTAGCTGATAGCATTGTTACGAGACCTGAGGCGTTGAGATGATCGGGTATTGACCTTCCCATTGTGTCCATTAGTGGTATTTCTAGATTTTAAAGTACTTTTAGCTTTCAAGTTATTTGACACTTTAGAACCAATAAGTTTATTAATATTACCACCACCATTGGCACGACACTTCTTTGGCATTTTAGCATCCATACAGCAAGGACAAACCCTCTTAACTGAAGTCTTTGGAGTGTCTCGCAAACGAAGACGGGGAGCAGGAATCCCATCGAGATTAGTCCCTTCCAGCTGTTTCTCTTCCAAACAAAAAGCATTATCATGGCTTTCATTTTCAATAGAGTTCTTTTTAACACCATCGTAACAAGATGTTATCATACACAACGATCTATTCAAATCTTTGTCTTTATTCACATTATTTAAAAGACCTGTTTTCTGCAATTTTGTATCACTATCTAGTTTACAAGAAATTTTAGTATCACCAATCACATTCTCGTCTTTTCTGTTTTCTTGTTTAGCCTTTTTCTTTTTAGTATTTTTCTTGATCACTGAAGATTTAACATCATCTTTATCTGAAACAAAAAATGGAACATTTTCACTGAGTTTGTTCGGAGAATCTTGAGATTTGCGAACTCTCAATGCTGCTCGATTTGATCCTATGTCACTATTAACATTTTCCAATTCATTTTCTTTCGGTAAATGGTTCTCATCATTAGAATTAGTATCTTCATGATTAGAATGTTCATCATGATTAACTGATTTTGGTACAAAACTATTTTCTTCTGCTTTGGGTTTCAGTAATGTGTTAGGTGTTTCGAGTGCATTAAATTCATTTTTTACATGATCTGTGTTAGAAGGAATAATTTGATTTTCTTTACCATTTCCTTCAACAGTGGTAGTATAGTGTGCATCAAATTTATTACATTTTTCAGGAGTGCTTTCTGGTTCCTCTTTCGCCACTTCTATTTCTAATTTAATTGATACAATTTTATCATCTAAATCTGATGTCTCGAGATTTTCCTTTGTAGTATTATCATTTAGACCCATTTCTTCACTGTTTTGAATATTAGAACATTTTTCAGATTCGCAAGCACTTTCTTCTTTTACGTCTGAAATATCATCAGTATTCATACCAGAACTAGAAAATGTCTTATCCTTTAAAATTTCCAGAGCTGAATTGTTCCCAGTTTCTTCTTCTTTAATTGGAAGTTCTGATTTCTCATCAGAAATCTTTGAATTACCACCTAAAAAAAGATTCCTTTCTAATGAAGGCTTTTCCATTACTGGATTTGATATATGAGTATTTTGTAAGTTGTTAGAGTTAATAACTGTGCTTGTATTTAAATTACCTGAATTAATATCACCATTTTTATTGTTTTGGTCACTATTATTAGAATCACTGGTTTCACTATTTCGCTGTCCTAAAAAAATATCCTGGGGGTTAGGAGTTTCGTTAGTTATACCATATGGTGTAGATGGAACTGTGCAAAATGGTTTCATTGTAGCAGCCGAACTCTTTCCAGAGGAATTAAATGCACTACCCATATTAATTTGATTAGTAGTTTCACATTGGTTAATATTAATAGAACTTTTATTTGGATCTAAATTAGAAGAACTTGTTCCCACTAAGTTCCTATGGTCTAAAAAAGAACTCTTTCGCTGTCCCTCATATGTTTCTTTACAACTAGAAGGATTACACATTAAATCTGCATTTTTCTCTGAAGCGCAGAGTCCTACAGGAGAGAAAATATTAAAATTAATGCCAATAGATGCATTTTTTGGAGGAGCATTATGAGTCATATTTATACACTGTACACTGTCAGAACTATCTGTTTCTTGTAAAACACCTACTGAGTTAGTTTTTACAGTTTTACTAAAATTAGGCATATTACCTATGGTATCCTTACTACACTGCTTCAGTTCATGAGGTGGCTGTACAATATTAGCCTGAGGAAAAACATCAGACTTTGCAACTGCACATTCTGTGTCAGAAGATTTTGTAGTTTTCTTTGGTGGAGCTTTTTTCTTAACACCACGTCCTAGGTTTCCCAGCAAGTTTTTTGAACACGGTGTAGCTACTGGTTTTCTTGGTTTAGGCCTTGAAATGGAAGCTTTACTTTTATTAGTTGCTCCACTTCTGTTTTGAGAAGTGGTTGTTGTTTGAGAGGGTATGGCTAATGTTAGTGAATCAGCACTAGATGGTCTATTCCCAGATTGCTGCGAAAGGCCATGAGCTGAAGACTGTTCACCACTCCATGGCATATTTTCTAATAAAAACTGTTCTAAATCTTCTAAACCATCATTAGCTTCAGATGATAACCTAATAGTAGGATATGATGGAGTATTAGCAGAAAATTCTGACATATTCTGTGTGCTAAATGAAGAATGCGGACAATTAGTTTGATCTGGACTAGGTTGCACTGCAGGAGAAAAAAATTGATGACCAGAGGTGTCATGAGATGATAAATTATAACCCGTTCCTTGAGCACGCTGAGCAGTTGATATTTGACCAACAGCAGCTGCTTGACGTGCTGCAGCAAGCTGTGACTGAAAACACGGAGTGGCTCCTTTTACTGGTGATCCAGGTACACTTGGAATAGCATTAGCAAGAGATAATTGAGAAGCAATACCAGATGCAGCAATGGCATTTTGCCGTATCTGGATTAATTTCTGCATTTGTTGGTTTGCTAGTAACTGCTGATTTTGAGCTAACTGAGCAGCCTGTTGCATCTGTTCATTCTCGGGAATTTTTGAGGCAGGTTGATTAGTGTTACACTTTTTAAAGGACTGGTTTTGTGCTTGCTTTTGGATTCCATGAGATGCATGTGGCACTGATGGTAGCTGTGCTACATGATGCATTAACTGTAACTGACCTATTCTTTGTTGCACCATTTGTTTATTTGCTTGAAAATGTGGGCACTGGCTGGCTTGTATCTGAGCTTGAGCTTGGCATGCAACACTAGGCAAAGGCTGAATCAATCCAGGTGATTGCAATTGACTAATTTGTCTCTGTTGTTGCAAAGCTTGTTGCCCACAGAGTGCAATTTGCTGCATCTGAGATATCTTTGTCATCTGGGGAACTTGCGAGCCAGCAGGAAGCCGTTGAAATTTTGATTGTGATGGTGATTTTACAGGAGACATTTTGTTTGGAGAAATCTGTGCAGGAGAAACTGATGTAGGTGTTCCAAGACGAAAATCTTTTGGTGGGGTAACTGGTGAAATATGAGTACTTGATGACTGAGAAGTCATCCTAGGTGGTGTCTGCATTTGAAATTCAGCACTTTGTATTTGAGGTACATGTTGATTTGATTTCACTGAATATTCTTGTTTATTTTCGTGAGTAGGTGATAGCAATGAATATTCTGATCCTTTATTTGGACTGACACATGATGTTTGGACATTTCCATATGATAAACGAGATGAAGAAGTTTCTGATGCAGCAGTTTCTGTTTGCTGAATATGAGGAAGGCACTGTGATGAATTTGCAAATGGCACATCAGATGAACCTTTAGGAAGAAGCATTTTATGTACGTTCCTACAGTGCCGCCTAAGGTTATAGGCTGAAAAGAATCCTTTAGAACAAATTTGACACCAAAATTTATGAGTAACATCATTATCGACCCTTTCTTTCTTCTTCCTCTTTTTCTTAGGCTTGTCTTCCTCTTTACTTTCTCCACAGGAATCTATTTCTGGAGATTTCTGAACTGTTACAGCTGTGGATGCTTCTGCAATTGCATCCTCTAAAATCCAAGATGTAGTTCTAGAAACAGTAGTTTGACATTCGGTAAATTTCTCAGCTTGAGAATGAGCAACAGTAGGTTCAAATCTTTGTGTAACTCTACTGCTAACATTCAGCTCAGTAGTACTAGCTGATTGTGGAGCTGAAAGCATCACAGCTGAAGAAGGTGAGGGAGAATTACGTTCTTCACCGCCACTTTCTGAAGCAGCATAAGCTGGTGAACCAGGAGAAGAAGCACGAGATGTTTGAAAGGCTTGGAGAACAACCTAAAATAAAAAGATGGAGTTTTTTATTTTATAGTAACAAAACTAAGTTAAGAAATAAAATTAAACTTTTCTGTTTTTTGGGATATATACATGTTGGAAAATTTTTGAGACCTAATTTATTGTTTATATTGGGCATATATTAAATTTTAGATCTTAAATTGCAATAATTAAAATTCATTGAAAAATATTTATTAACGATTTCAGTTCCAAAGTGTCTTTGAAAATATTGTTAGGTGCCAAGTGGCATAATAGTGCTTGTCTTATTTTATATCAAAAAACGCTAAGCAATGCTATAATGCTTTCCTTAATATTTTAAATATCATTAGTTTTTATTCAATAAAAAGAATTAAAAATGATCATAATTACAAATAAAATACATAATTATATGGTTTAAATTAAAAACAGTAATGAAGTCAGAAGCTCAAATCAGAAAAGTTGAGTGTGACTTCAGCAGAACCCAAATATAGTTTTTCATTTCAATATAGAAATGAAATAGTGTCAAAATGTTAAACAAGGATCGTGCAAAATGTATTAAATTTCACATATATATATTTAAAGAAAAGTTCAGAAGCAGTTACATTGTTTTATGGCAACAATATAATACTTCATCTTACATTAAACTTGTTTAATTCTATATCTGTAACATAATGTTACATGTAATTTATTAGAAAAAAATGTGGAATACAATGTTTTTTAGTAATAAAAAGGTTAATGATAAAAACCAAACATTTATACACTGATATGCAATTACAACTAAAATTACCTGATTTTCAACTGAATCAGTAGCATCATCCATATCCATCAGGCTGAAACGTACAGCATCACTAATTGATGTAAATGACCTTGTAGGAGCTTCTGAAGTCTGGCTTCTTCCTTCATTCTTAGTTTCAGAATTAGCTTTAGGTGAAGCTTTTCCACTTGATACTTCAGCATCATTTATAGGTTGTAACTGCTTTTCTTGATCGCTTGTAGACAAATTTACTGGTTTAATAGACGAATGATCAGTTCTTTGAGTAGACAACATTTTCAAAGGTACATCCTCATCGTCTTTAGTTTCAGATACAACTTTGTTATCTTCTTCAGCAGTCAACACAGTATTGTTAATAGTATTTTCACTATCCTCTTTAAGAGAATCGGGCTTTTCAACAGACACTGGAGATTTTACTTCATCTTTTTCATCGAAATGTAAAGGAGATGAAACTTTTTCTACCTCACTTTCAGCTTTTACAAGAGCATCAGATGTTTTATCAGATGATGAAACTTCTTTAAATATTTCAGAGATAGTTGAATCAACTTCTTTCTTTAGCTCCATTTCTTCATGGGGAAGTCCACTCACTATTTCAGAGTCATTTTCAACAACATTTGTTTCATCAGGCACTTCTTTGGGAGAATGAACTATTTCATCATCTTTCGGTGGACTTGGAATACTACTTGACTGCTTAGACTGAATTGTGCTATCAGATAACAGATCTTTAACTGGAGAAGATGGAGGAACAGGCTTTGTGCATAATGCAAGAGCTGTTACCAGCTCCTCTTTATTTTCAGTTGAACAGGCAACTGTTTCATTGACAGAAACATCCTTTTTATCTTTTTGAATTGTATTTTTCTCTTGCAAAGATAAAGATGACACAAGATCAACTGGTTCAGTTGTAATACTGGGACTTTCTTTACCAGTTCCAGAATCCACAGGCTTTAAAGAGTCTTCAACTGGAATGAATGATTTTGAGGTATCATCTTTAGATATACTATCAGTAGAGGTAGAGCAAATTTCAGGCTTTATAAGTTCTGACTCTTTACATGCTAACAAACTAGAAGTTACTATTGGGTCAACAAGAATTTCAGAATTTGATGAGGTAGGCAGTTTTGGACCAATTAAAGTCTTAGCAACAGGTCTTTTGGTTGCTGGTTGCGTTAACTTTTTAGCTGCTTGTTTTATAATTTTTGGTACTGTTTTTGTTACAATGGGGCTAGGTTTATATCGACTATACGATGCTGAGGCTTTTGCAGATGATAAACAAGGCAAAACAGCAGATTGTTGTTGAATACCTGATATAATCTGAGTATTATTTCCATTTTTAACAATTATAACTCCAGATAGTGGTGGAGTACTAGATGTCCCAGCTAAGGTGCGAGTATCAGCTTCAGGTAATGCAATAGGAGCAGAAGTAGCTCCTCTGACGTTACTACATTGATTAACAGGGATAACAATTTTACTAGCAACTAGTTTACTGCCAGAATGAGCAACTGGAATAGTAAAAGTAGTTACTTGAGGAGATGTTGCAGTTGCAGGATAAGTTATACCACCAGAAAATACTGTTCCCATTAAACTCTTAGTATCAGTTGTTGCCACAGAGGATAAACAGCTAACAGGTATTATAGTGCCAGCTAACGATGAGCTGGTGGAGAGTTTGTATGGAACACCACCTCTTTCAATTATTACATGTTTAACATTTGAGGCAAGATTTTGAGGATGAGAACTCTGAGACTGATAAACCCTTCCAGTGTGCGTAGGTGTGGATGGCTTACTTCCTTCTGAATCAGATGGAACACAATTAGAAGACTGTGCAACAGAGAGTAAATGAGATGTCATTTTAGAGCACACATATTTCAAGACAGCCTGATTATTGGCAGAAGATAAGAAATTATTATCAATGCTAGATGTCACTGCATGCTGTTGCTGCTGAGCCATCAGTAACTGCATTTTCATAATATCTTCAGAACTTTCAAAATTTTGTTGAACTAACTGTTGAAGTTGAGAATTAGATGCACATGGATTAACCAAAGTACTAGGACTTTCTGCTTCTTGAGCCACTTTTGAAAGATTAAGAGCAAGAGATCGTTGGCGTATCTGAACTGCTTCCATTTTCTTTACACTTGAATACTGAACAATTCGTGAATAATCATTAACAGCATCTAATTTACCACGTAAAGCATGGTCAGTAACCTTTTTAACTGCATCTGGACAGCTTTCAATAGCAGCAAGCTTCTTCTTTCGTTTACTTGATTTTGATTTTTGATGCTTATGTTTGTCATGGTATTTCCCAGTTTTCTGTTTTTTCTTGTCAAAGGTAACCTTTCTTTTCTTTCTGTTAGGTTCTTCACTTGAGGAGCCTATGCTTCGGGGATGTTTAGAGGTAGTAGCAGGAAGTTTTGAATAACTGTGAGAATGTTCTTTAACTAGCCTCATGAGTTCTGCAGAACTGAAATCACTGCAGTAATCACCTGATATAAATCCAGAGTTCCTTTCCTCTTTCTTCTTTTTCAACTTGTGCTTCTTTTTCTTATTCTTCAAATAATCTTTATTATTTTTTGCATGAGCTGAATGATGTTTTTTAACATGATTTTTCGTTCGCTTCCCTTTTCTCTTTTTACGTTTCTTCCTCTTCACAAGATCATGATCCACACGAGAACTATGCCTCAGCTTTCTCAGGACAACCTTTTCGGGATTTTTCTCATGATTCCTATGTTTTTTATGCCTTTTCTTATGAATTATGTGCGAAGAGGAATGTTCAGTGTAGAACAATTTCTCAAGAGGTATCTGAGGGCAATGAATGTCTGATAAGTTAACATAAGTTGTCATTTCTGTATTTTTATCATTATGCATAAAGCGCTTGAAAACATGGCTTTTATCAGCATAGTGATCTTCAACAACACTGTCATCACTTTGATGAGACTCAAATCCTTTAAAAGGAGTGAATTCAGATACAGAATCGGCTTCACTATCCACACTTCCATTAGTCTGCATATTTAACATCATGCATCGAGATTGGGTAACATTTACCAAATAATCTTCACATAAATGCTTAATTTGGCTCCACTTGCAAGAACTTTTCAGTTGTTTATTTCTCAGGCTCTCTAAAACAATTACAAAATCAGAAAGAAGGTCTTCAGTTAAACCACTTATTTTACAATCAAGAACAATATGAGTAAAAGGCTGCTTTTCTTTTATGACTTCTTCTTCGATAGACATAAGAGTTTTTTCAATGCTGTTATTGATATCACTTTGTTTACATTCATCTTTTAAAAGATTTTCACAATTATCTAACGAGGCATTGGCAACACATTCAGTATTTTGGTCGTTATTTTCATGAACAGAGTCTGCAACATTTTCAGTGGCATTATTAGAATCTATGATGTTTTGCTCATTGCAGCAGAGAGAATTTTTTTCACTGTTAAATGCATCAGATTTTTCGTCTTGGTGTATAGCTTCTGAAGGACTACATTCATCTGGAATAGTATTTTTCAGCTCATCACAACCATTAACACATACATCATTACTAAGTTTTCTTTCATCAATGTTATTTTCCACAAATGAATCAGTTTGTTCAGAATGTTCAGATTTAGATTTGCAAGGTTCAGATAGCAAGTTGCTTTCATTTTCAGGACTAGATAGAGAACCATTTTCAGTAATATTATGATTAATCAAATCAACATCTTTATGAGATTCTTTGCATCTATTTTTGACACTTTTTGAAGGTGTAAGTTCCAATTTATCATTGTGTGGATTATGCTCATCTTCTATTTTTGAATTTTGGCAGTGTTCCAAATAATCTTTCTCAGAATCTTTGATAATTTCATTAATTTCTCCATTATGTGGAACATAATTGTTCTTTGATGATTCCCCGTCAAGATGGTTTATAGAATTAATAACATTAGTGCAGTTTACATGTTCTTTTTTATTAATTTTACAATTGATTTCTTTTACATCAGAAAGGATTTTTTCAGGAGAAGAATTAGTAATTGCATTTTCTTTATTGTCTGTTAGAGATTCAGATTTTTCCAGACTAGATTCTATATCAGATTTTGAATTTATGTTATTCTCACATGAATTTGGCAAGCAATTTTGTTCAATATTATTTTCCTTTGATTCACATTCTTTTACAACTAAAACATCTGATATTTTATCATCAATTTTATCATCAATAGACTTGATGACATTTTTCTCTATCTGACTAGTAATAGAATTATTAATTGAGTCACCATTATATACAATGTCATTCATTGGCATTTTCAAATCATATTCATTTTCAAATGAATCATCTCCAACTTGAATAGCTTGATCACACATAATTACAGATTTTTTCTTTGGAACAACTGGGTGAGGATAGGTACAACCAGTTTTATTACACAGTTTATGTTTACATGCATCATTTTTTGCAGCTGCCAGTTTCAAAGCCTTTTCTTTAGATATCTGCAAAGAAAGTTTTTTAATCCAGTCTAATCTTTCTTTGGTAGGATCCAGTGAAAAAGAACTCAACATACATTCAAGAGCTATTTCCTTATTTATGTTGTGAAACATGGATGATAGTTTAAAGTACATTGCTGCCATATGATTTTCAATTTCAATTACATATTCTTTATTATCTGCTTGTCTAGCTGCTTCCAAGTAATTTAAATCAGATGTAAGACCACGGACATACATTTCTATATACAAAGGTAAAAGGGAAGGTCCAAACTGAAAAAAAAAAGAAAGAAGAAATATATATTTACTACTCAGAAAATAACAATAATAAAATTCAAATTAATTTAAATATCATTAAATGTATCAATAAGCAAATAAATTAAAACTGTATCCAAAGATATCTATAAATGACGGTTGAGCCTTGGGGACCTAAAAGTTTTTGGCCTCTGATTATCTGTTTGTGTGTTTATGTCTAGCAATAATTGCCTCAAAAAACATACAATTAGTTTGTAATTAGGTAGGTTTGTTAGTGGGTTACTCAGAATTAGCTGTATGATTTTTAGTTGAATTTTATTCATTCGTTTGAACAGTAAAGAACATTTTCATTTATGTCAGTACTTTTCGATGGAAAATAAGATGATTTTCAAATTTTACTGCTCATTGAAAAAAAAATGGTGCATTTGGATAATTAATTTAAATGTTAAATTATGGATAATAAAATTTTCTTAATGTGGGTCTTAAATTACTTCAATTAGTTTGCAATTTGGCCAATACATATGTCAGAAATTCAAATTATCTACATAGTTTTTGATGAAACTTTGTGCATGTGTTAGAAAAATATAAGCACTTTAATTTTACATTTTTGCTATAATTCCTAATTACTTTTAGGGTTCCATACTTAAGAAGCAAAAATGGAACCATTATAAGATCAATCCAGTGTCTGTCTGTCACAGCCATTTCACTCGTAAACTATGGAACGTGGAAAGTTTAAACTGGGGGAAGTAATAAAGACTATTTACCACAACATCCACAAAAATATTTATGAAAAATTTAGAGGGGCTAATTCAGTTACTTGAAAAAAAAAAATATTTTCTTTGTATATTGTGTGGGGTATCATGTGACAGGTTTCGTAACACTGAACTAAAAAATATATTACTTTTAATTTTAGGTATTATATTTTCAAAGATATCCTCGAAAATTTAGAGCAGAAATCTATTTCTGAATCTACTGAAGCTAAAATTATGAAAAAATTACAGGTAGTAGACGTTAATTTAAACCTTGCAGTAACTATAGCGATTACCCTAGGTCACATAGTTTTTGAGAAAAGCTCATTTTTTCTGTTACATGCAAATTTCGATTTGCAGGCATCCAGCAAAGATGTTTAGGAGTGCTGGAGGTATCTATCGTAGCAAAAGTATAAAAGCATTGTTGATAATGCTCAAAATTTTCGAAAAAAGTTAGCAGTAATTGGCCGAGATATTAACCCTTAAAGACACGGACGGTTTGGACATACATAATGACAGGGGCAGAGTACTCTATGTACCATCGGCTTTTAAAGCCCAGATAACAACTTTTAATGATTTAGAGCAGTGCTCAAAAGTATTTTGACGACATTATTTTTGCTCTTATTTTGTTTAATATAAAACTATAAAAGAAAATATATTCCCTATCAGTGAGAACAATATGACTGCAGTTATTCAAAGATATCAGGTTTCAACTCGTTTGTTTACATTCGGCACCACTGAAGAAATATGACTCCTTCTTAGCTCAAAAGTATTTTGACAACTGGTTTGCATTTAATTCTTGTGAGCGTCAGTTGCTCTATAGCTTCATTTAGTGTTTATATTGACTTATTGTGATTATTTTTAATTGCCTAAAAGCAAAAAATATTCTAGTGATTTTACAGAAGCTGCTGTAAATGCACTTAAGCAATGAAGGACGCAAGCAGAAGTTGCTCCAGTCAAAACATGTTTCGACAGCTTGTTAGTACATGGAATAAAGCTTTAAATAAACGGAAATTTATCGAAAATAACCCTCAAAGTGGCCGTTCCCCCCCCCCCCCAAAAAAAACAATTTGCAATGTTGATTTATCATTTTTCTGATTTTTCTTGAGTTTCACGTTATTTTCTAGCAAAAGACAGTTAATTTACTAAAATTCTGTAAAACACTGAATATGGTTAAATAAAATAAATGATAGAGTTTTGTATTTTATTATTGCTTTTAATTAAGTCAATTATTATCTTTGTCAAAATACTTTTGAGCGCTACTGAAATTGTGTAATGCAATGCCCAGTAACAGTATAAAAACAATAAATGTCAAATTGTTAAAAACAGACTAAATTAGAATTAACCACATAAATACTATGGGATTCACGACTAGTTTGCATTGATTGGATCTCTCAATATGCCTCCCGTGTCTTCAAAAGTTAATTAAAATCCTATCTGGAAAAACACGACATGGACCAAGGCGGCATTGCAACTTTGCGACCTCCTTTTGAAACACGATTAGCATAATACCAAGTTTTAACTTTGAACAAGGTATTTGTTTTAGTTACACTGTAAAAAGAAAGATTATTATTACGCTGAATTTAGTTTTATGAAATGCCAAATGAAGTTTAAATTTTTAGTTGTGCTTTTGTTGTCAATACCAAATTAAGTTCATCATAAAAAGATTAGGATAAGATTTCAAAAAGAGTTACACAGAATAGCAATATTTGATATCATTTATGTTTCATATCGCTTTTAACTTTTATGGTACACCCATTTATACTTTTCTAGTATGTACCCAACACTATCTTGTATAGTTTTTTACAAAGTCTTATACTTTTAGCAATGTTTTTTTTTTTAAATAACACAGTTAATAATTCATATATTTATTGTATGGAACCCTCCGAGCTAAAGTAATACTCACACTTGACCATTTATTTCTCTTTTGCTTTACCAATTGCTTAACAACTCTTATTTCATTTCATAATGTGTCAGAAATGAAAAATTTATTAAAATTTATTCGTTCATTGTGGTTTTCCCAATTACGAACGATTAAAGAAAAAAAGAAGTTTAAATAAATTAGCTAATCTTTCAAAATAAAATCAATGGACAAGCTTAGCATCATACCTGAACGATTCTTGCAACAAAATATTTTTAAATTAATATAGATACTATTAAAGAATTGTCATAAAAACCACTCTTGCCAACCACACTTGCTAAAATATGCCTTTGGCAATGGACCTGATTACAAAAGATTATGCAATAGGTTTAGATGCCTACACACAAGTGAATGTGCTGCAAAAGAATTGCAAGTGAACATTTTAGGGTGTCACTGATGAAGTGAATAAGTAAAGTAGTTTTTGTCACTGGAAAGCTGAAGTACATAACAATAAAAAATGCATGAAATGCTTCCATGATTGAAAAGCATTCTTTACTTTGTCTTGATTTGGTGATAGGAATTAAATTGATTTGAGAAAATATCATGTAGAAATGCACAATATACATCAAAGAGTGATCAAGCAGGTCACCATAGAGCAGGAACGGCGAACCTATGGCACGCTTGCCACTTTTGGCATGCAAAAAAATAATTTTGGCACGGCATTGCTGTGGCTCTAAATCAAAATAAAGTGAGATTACACAAAATCGTGACTGATCTTTTCTAAATTCGATTACATGAAAATTGAAACATTTTAATTGCGGCATAATATGTTCCAATCTATTTCATTATGGTCTCAAAAATTATTCAAACAAATACGATATTTCAAAACTATCGATAAGAATCAGTTATTAGACATTACTAAATCCCGATGGTAAAGTTATGGCAACTTAGAATTTATTTCAGAGCTATTGAAAGAAACTGGCGTTTGCTATTTTAACAGTTTTTTTGCCTGTCTGTTCTTTCGAGTCACTGGTTTCACAAATTATCAAAACTCAAACTGAAAGCACTGGCCAGATAAATCCGGTTTAGTTTGCTTTAAAATTAACCTGATATTAAGATGCAACAACATAAATCAACTTACATCACATTAATTTTTTTAATTAAATTTTTTTTTTTAAATATATATATGTTTCCATAATTATTATAGTATAGTATCCAAATGTTCCACATATTTTTAAAATCTTAATGGAAAATTTAAACCATTATTTTTCCACCTACAAAATTTGTTTTTTAGTTGGCACATCACAGTCTAGTAAAATATTTTTTGATCAAATTTGGAATGCGGCAACAAAAAGGTTCGCCAACACTGCCATAGAGTAACATTTAAATTAAGATTAATACATTTTATTTCCAGAAAAGCATTTTTTGAAAATCATTTTGCTATGCTTGATGTATCAAAATTAGATTTATTTAGACAAGAACTTTTTTATATGCTCAATAATAACCACGAAAACAGAGTTTTTAAACAAAAATAGTAAAAACACTACAATTCTAACAATCCATCCTTTTGGTGTCAATAAAACCAAACTTGTTTGGAAACTAAATACTGGGGGTTAAACTAAACAGTGTTAGGATAACTACCTGACTGGGACACATATTTTACATCATTTAAGGTCCCATAGTCAAGAAAGTGGAGTTGGGCATCACTGGCCACAATCCTAAATGAATTTTAGAACTGCTGAGTTTAGTTGAGTAAATATATACTACTGTGATTTACATCTTTTTGAATATCTGATCATCCAGATCAGGAGCTGTTTAAAACAGAGCTTGTGAAACACCTAAAGGTTTCTGATCACATACATGCGACCCAAAATTAAAAATCAAAATAAAATTATCATAGTCTCATTTGCAACATTCATAAAGGATTTTATTCAGATAATTTACATTTGGAATCAAACAAAAAAAAATTGGAGGGAAATTCAGTCTGATTTTGAAGCACAAGGAAGCTGCCATAAAAGTTTTAACTCAAAAAGCCTTATAGTCTTCTAGGGAAAATTTTGCAATTTATCTTGGGATACCTTCATTAAAGGATGGCACATTACCCAGGGATACTTCCAGAAAGATACCTAATTTTAATGTATGGAGGCATTCCATGCCAAATCAACCAAAAAATTTCAATATTCAACATGACCATTTTAGATTTCAATGAAACTGTCAAGTATCATTCTTCCCAATGATATAAATGAGAATATATTAGCCCCCGGTATGGTATGCTATTTCTTTCTCCCAGCTTATTTTGTGTATTCCAAAAAATAACATTACCTTACAGAAGCCAGCCGTAAAACAAAGCAGTGCAATTAAATACTCTATAGCAATTTTTTAAACTTCTAAGCATCGCACATTTTCGATTTTTATACCGTTGTATTGGGAAAAAAAGTTCTTTTAAATGCATTTTGTGTGAAAACTGTATCTCCATTTATTTTTGAAATATTATTTTTTTTGTAGTTTTTAGAGCCATTTGCTTAATATTGGCAATGGAAGTATTCCATTTCTGTAGAAAATAAAGGAAAAATAGTTCTTAAATAGTAATTATATATTTTTGTTGCTATTTTTTCATAACAACCGAAAGAAAATGTAATTAAAATACGTGCTATTTTGAAAAAAATATAAATGAATGATTTCTGTTAAAACAATGGAGCTACTATAAACTATATTTAATTTTAGGTATCTATGAATCATTAGATAGCCCTTTTTTTTTTGTTAATTTTCTTGAATGACGGCATCCTTTTGTGCATTATTTCACGATAGTGATGTGCTATGCATGCTTTACTGTAGATGTTTAAGAGTATATCATAAATGTAGAATTCTTAAACGGATGCGAATGACGTCATTTTACATAAAATAAAAGCGTGTGCTGTAAGTCTTAAAATAGAAATATGTTTTGTACTGCAGTAGAGTCCCGCTTAACCGAGTTATTTTCTTCTGATGGACTGGTGGCTTCTATTACTAATAAGGAGAGGGCCAACCTTGTTAATCACAGATTTTAATTAGTTTAATATATGTTGTAAGGTAGACACCCTTAATATCAGGTTCAACGGATTTTATCCAATGCTCCTTAGTTCTTGAAAAACCAGGGGGGTCTAATATTAGTACACAACTTAAATACTTACTTAGCAACCAAAACGACAGGTTAGTCGTAGCTCAGTTGGCATGGCGTTTGCCGGCTGATCCGAAGGCCCGGGTTCGATACCTGAATGTGCTACATTTGTTTTTCTCATTTTTTGTTTTATAAATATAGTTGTAATTATAATTTAATAATTTCAATTAAAAATTTTAACACCATACATTAATTATAATGTTAGCAAACTTAAATTTATCATTTCTTATTTGTAAACTATTATTTCTCATCCATTAAAGAGGTTTAAAAAGAAATTGGATCTATTATTGAATGATAAAAATTCCAAAATCGTGACAAATTCTGTTGTGGTGCCATCTAGTTATGATAAAAAAAAGGAATATTCAAATAAAATAAAAATCAAAGAAAAAAGGTAAAGGGGAAAGCAAAATAATTGAAAGCGCAAACATATTTATTACAAATTTAAAAAACTTTAATATGCAAAAAATCGGTTGTAATTTAATTCTGATGCTAATTTTTAATATGATTATGCTTGTTACTTTAAAAACAGAATAATAGTATTATCACAGCATTGACTTCCTTTGTTAAAGCAATGCATAAATGATGTTTCTTTAAAATCACGAAGTGACACAATTGCTCAATATCATTGCATCGATAAAGAATATATGAAATACATTTTAAAAGGGATTTTTTAAAAGAAAATAACAGTTTTATGATGTTTTATTACAACTATTTAGTTAAAAGTAAATAATTAAATAGGTTAAAATTATAATTGATATACAATATTAAAAATTTTAATTGACAGTGAGATTATTAAGTTACCCTTACAAGTAAATTTATAAAACAAAAAATGAGAAAAACAAATGTAGCGGATTCAGGTATTGAACCCGGGCCCGCGAATCAGCCGGTAAACACCATACCAACTGAGCTACGACTGACCTATCATTGTGTTTGCAGAGTAAGTATTTAAATTGTGTACTAATATTAGACATCCCGGTTTCTCAAGAACTAAGGAGCATTGGATAAAATCCGTTGAACCTGACACTAAGGGGCCTCTACCCTACAACATATATTAAAATAATCAAAATCTGTGATTAACAAGGTTGGCCCTCTCCTTGTAAGAAACGGCCCATTTTTTCTCCCTATTCTGACCAGAATATCAGAGTTCTAACTTTTTACGGCTGCTCTTTCATTTTCACCTAATGCTTCATTTATAATGGCTGTTTCATAATAATAGAAGCCATCAGTCCATCAGAAGAAAATGAAATAATGGAAATGCCGGGGACGACATTAAATTCTGGAAAAGCAGAATTCCTGTTCTCTAGTATTATATTTCCATAGATCAAGAAACATGTGTCTTTTTTAACAGTGTGTATTCGATACCTTCGATGTTCTTTCAGAAAATGTAGAAAGAAAAAGTATAACTTAATTTTGTATCCCTCGTACTTGACGAGCTTTCAGTTAATTGATATATAACATAAAAGAAAAATCATGCTTTAGACATAAATTTTGAAACACCTTTCAACTCACTGAGAATAATGTAACAAAACTTTACAATTTATTAAGGCGAAATATGACGTCTAACTGAACAATTTGGAAAACGTATAAAGCATTTGAAAACGCAATAATTTCAGTAATTCCCATCTGCTGTCGGAAAATTATCAGAATATATTTTCTTTTCTTTTTCTTTTAAAGCAGTTTTTATACATCAGATTTGAAGAAACAGTAGATATTAAAAATCAAATCCTTCAATTTTCAGTAAATTGATTTGAAAATTGGAAGACCTGTTTTTATAATTTTTTTTTATCTCATTAAATTTTCATATAATTAATTTCCGAGCGTCTTGAGGGCTTTCCTGCATTTTCATAAAAATGCTTATAAAAATAATCTTAATGTAAATTTTCTTTTCCTGTTTGTTTCTAAAATATACTTCATACCCCTTTATTTGATATTACATTTTAAAATACAATTCTGTTTAAAATATTTTTTTCTACAACAGATTTAAGTTGTTTTTTGGAAATGGAAAAATACTTCCAAACCACTCTGAGGGTTAAATATTGAAAAATCATTTTTTGGCTTACATAAATATTTTCAATTTTGATTTTCTCAAGTTCTATCAGGTTTAGTAAGTTGTATGACCCCTCAAAGGGAATTTCATAAGGTTCGATTTGGTATGCAAGTTGACTATACTTCGTTAAAAATGATAATTTAATTTTTTTTAATTTGAAAAAAAAAATTATGGTATTTGTTTTTTTTTTTTTTTTTTTTTAATGGTGTATTCCGATCCAAACTGCTTATTTTCTGATTCATTTTAAAATTCATTTTTGCTCTCAAACGCATAAAACTTGGAAATTCTCTTATTTAGAAACTATATAATGTGTGGTGCTTCTTAATTTTTTGATAAATGCAGAAAATACTGTAAAAAACGCTGTCAAAGTTGGCATTTTGAACCGAATTTTCCGAAGCGGGCGATCTGGGAATGAAAAAAATTGTTTAAAAATCAAATTCTAATTAATTGAGCTGAAAATGAAATCACACGGCATGTTAAACATGTCTTCAGAAATCACCCCAGCAAGTTTCCTGTTTTTACTTTTAAAAATAAGTCTGAAAATGTCTCAAAAAATTTCGAGCTGTTGAGGGGGGAAAAATATTTTTTCGAATACACCCTTAAATGTATGTTTTTTTGTTATATTATAAGCTTAAAAGCTTAATAATAGATAAGTACATAAAAGCTTAATAATACATAAATAACAAAATAAGCTGGAATTAGATTATCATTTGTATGGTAATCTTTAGCTTTTATTTAATAACTCCAGACCCCATTGAGATCCCACTCAAAAAATTAAAATTTTACGCTTATAATATTGCAAAAACATTCATTATTATTATTTTTTTAAGCACTATTTTAAAAAATTTTAAATTTCAAATAAAAAAAAAATTAAAAATTATTTTTAATGAAGCATAGTCAACTTGCATATCAAATCACACCTTATGAAATTATCTTTAAAATGAGGGGTCATACAGCTTTCAACGGCTGATAGAACATGCGAAATTCAAAATTGAAAACATTTACCCAAGACAAAAAATGATTTTTCAAAATTAATTAATTGCATGAAAATTTAATGAGATAAAAAAATAAAAATATATTCTCATTTATATCATCAGGGAGAAAGATTCCTGACAATTTCATTGAAATCTGAAATGATCAGGTTGAATCACTGATGAATTTGGCTAGGAATGACACTATGTGAATATATTTTAACATATGTAAATACATTTAAAAAATAAAAATGGTAAGTAGGTTTTATTTTGGCAGTAAATAAGTAGCCTTTAAGAAAAAAATGAAGAAAATTCATTGCTCACAGAGACCAATGTCAGCATTTCTATTTATTTACCTATTAATAAATATATAATCAATTGCATAGCTTGGTATAACATAATTTTACATTTCCCTTATTTGTACAAATATATGACCCCTAAATAATTTTTTTTAATTGTTGTGATGCGAGAGACGACTATAGTTCTTATTGAGATGCTACTTGGCGCAGAATAATATAAATTTAAAAACAACGTTAAAAATGCCAGAATACGCAAACTTTGAGCAGACTACTTTTGGTAACCTTTAGTGTACCGTCCTTCAGTGCAAAGAATAACGGAAACTTGCTCAATTCGCTATTCCCCCTTTATCAAAATGCTGGAAATATTACATAAAATCCTCTTTTTCTTAATTACTACCAGTATTTTTCACACTTTTGGTGGCATTACCTATACTATTCTCCTATTGGCTGATACCTGTATTTTCCTATTGGTTAATGAACTTCTCATTTAAATCTGCTTCTTCTCTATATAATTGAACAAGTTTCCGTTATTCATTGCAATTAGGACGGTACATTAAAGGCTACCAAAACTAGTCTGCTCAAAGTTTGCATATTCTGGCATTTTTAACGTTGTTTTTAAATTTATACAACTATAGTTTTTCTATCTCAAAAAGTTTACTGATCTTTGATCTGTATGATTAATTTCCAGATAATTAATTTAACTTAATGTCATGTCAGAATTTAAATATCATATTGAGAATTTAAACATCATATTTAAGTAAATGCAGAATAAAACAAAATACATTAAAAATAACCTTACCTTTCCCCAGAGGATATCTACAAATAAATAGAATTGTGCACTGGAAGAAGCATGGCCAATCAGAAGTTTTTTGGCGGCATCTTGGATTTCAGAAGCAGTCCTTTGCTTACAAACTTGGAAATCACACCACAATGACATCAATTCCTGAAAAAAACATAAGAAAAAAAATATTACTCATTAAGTAATAATGAAAACCATACACTACATCAAAATTCAATTTATAAGAGTTAAAATACATTACTTATACTATAACTTTTAAATTGCCTATATTATGAAGTTAATTTTCAATTATCCTCAAGAACAATTTTTAAATATTTTAAAAAGTTGTTTTTAACTTGTTCTCAAATGCAATAATTCTCAAAGTTAAAAACAGATGGTAGGTAAGTAGCCTAATAACAGAATAAAATAAAGTAGGGAAGGCATTACTACTTATTAACTTATGTATTCAGTAAGTTGAGAAGTTCTGGGATAAGCTGATGTATTTAATAATAATATATAAAACACTTTTAGTTCCGATCATATCTTATCTCTTAGTGTTTGAATTATTTTAAATCACCGGGGGAAAAAAAAAAAAAAAAACTATTTTTCCCTCCAAAAAAGCACCAAATATAATGAAAATTCAGTTAAATTTAAAAAATCAAAAGATGACCCACGGCCTCCTTTGCTCCTTTATTAATATTGTTTAGTAGTTTTAATTTTACTTATTTGTGCAATGAAACATTTTATGATAAATGAAAAAATAAAAATAAAAAGGATAATTAAACTAGTCGGATGTACCAATCCCAAAACTTTCTTCTATCTGACACATGTTAATACTTCAAAATTCACTAGTACACTGTCAAAATTAAATGGCAATCTATGACCCACCCTCATGAGGATTCTAAAGATATGGAATTCTGTGCATTAGTTCTGTAGATGACTATAGCTGAAATCATGTAAATACAGTAAAATGCACCTAACAGCACCACGTATTTGGTGATTTATATTAAAATCTAATCATCAACATCTGACGGAATCTCAAGTTTGGAGAAAATCTGTGCATTAGTTTTTGAAATAGAGCTATCGCGAAAATCGTGAAAATTGCAGCATAGCAGCTCCACCTGTTGGAGGATTAATACTGAAACCCAATCTGCAACAACCTGTGTCAAAGTCTAACTAAATCTAAAGTTTGGTGAAAATTCGTGCATTAGTTCTTGAGAAAGAGCTATTGCAGGAATTGTGAAAAAGGCAACACAGTAGCGCCACCTGTTGGAAGATTTACACCAACACAATCAGCACAAATTCATATCAAGGACTAACTGAATCTCAAGTTTGATGAAAATCCGTGCATTAGTTCTTGAGGCAGAGCTATTATGGAAATCATGTAAATCCTGCAAAATGCAGTATAGCAGCGCCACCTATTGGGCAATTTATACCAAAAAGTTATCAGCACCAAATTATATCAATCACTAACTGAATCTGAAGTTTTCTAAAAATCTATGCATTACTTCTTGAGATATAGCTATTGTGGAAATCCTGAATAATGCAGCATAACAGTGCCACCTGTTGGGCGATTTGCACCAAAAACTAATCAGCATCAATTTATATCAGGGACTAACTGAATATGAATTTTTATTAAATTCCGTGAATTAGTTCTTGAGATAGAGTGCCCACAAAATTTGTGTCACATACAGACAGACATTTTGTAAAAACATGTTTTTCGGAATCTCTGACCCCTAAAACATGTAAATCCGTCGAAAACCAGAAGGTGAGAAAATTTTCACGAATCCAATACTTTCTTCTTGTAAAGACAGAAGAAAGTAAAAAGAGAAAAAGAAAAGAAATTTCTACTGCTGAAAACAAAGTCACTAAAGTACCGAGACACTGCAAAAAGAAATAAAACATAGGATAAATTATTATTATGTTTATTAACTTGATTCATCAGACTGCATTCTAATTTAGGCAAAATTTTTAACCCTAGCACAATTTGAGCATGGAATTAGGCTTAACTACGGCATAGGCTGAAATGACCACAATGACTGTAACATTTCTTTTACAGAGTTACATTAATAATAAAATAAAGTATAGTTTAACAATTTTATCATTGTTCTATGAATATTTTGATAGTTTTTTAGGTTAATAATACAAAAACTTGCACATACTGACATAACCAGTTTATAAACATTTTAAATTAGACATTTGAGCATCATTATTTTTCAATTTTATGATTTTTTCTTTTTAGGATAAATCTAAACCATCAGTGAAACAAAAATTTTAATAAGACATCTATGTCTTGATAGATGAGCTCCATAATAGAACAGAGCCCTAACTTGCTGGTCTAATTCCTACCTCGACTGCATAAGCACTTTAATGAAGTAATAAAGCTGGCACCTTTTAAAAATATTAATGCCATTTTCCTAGTTTGCAATAGCAGTGAATGAGTTTGTTTTCTGTCTCCTCAAGTGTAAAAAGTTGTTTCATGAAGGACTCCTCCTGATCAGTGCAAAGAGCTGTTATACATTTTCTTCACAGTACTGCCACATATTGCTGAAGCTTAAAAGAAGCCATCAAAACCACCCACTGAGGCAAGTTCTCGAAAGAAATAGTGCTGTTTCAGGACAATGCTAGGCTACATGCAACCAAGATCCTCAACTACCTTAAAGCACAAGATTAATTTTAACACAATTATTCTAACTGGTAAGTAAAACATATGAGATGTAAATTTCCAACTGGGTGAAAAATGTTCGGACCAGGATTCGAGAAAAGGATCTCTCGGCTGAAGCTGCCAATGCTCTGCCATCTGAGCTATCCCGTATACAGCATTTTCTGGAATTCCATTACCTGCGATTTATTCTGTTGAGCTGATTCAGATATCAGACCAGATGCTATAATCAATAAGATTAGCTGGGTGAATTAGATCCACCAGATTCGTCCGGGGTAGCTCAAATGGCACAGCATTGCAGCTTCAGATAAGAGATATCTGGTTCGAATCCTGGTCTGGACATTTTTCGTCCAGTTGGAAATTTACATCTCATACCTTAAACATTTTGAAGGGAAGTCTTCAAACATTCTGTGTACAGCACTGGTATCTCCCCATGAGACTCTGTATCTTCAATCCTTAAAAAAACACTGAAAGATCAATGATTTACCTGTAACAAGAAAGTGCAAAACACCTTGGAAAAATTTATTCATAAGCAACCCAGGATTTCTTACACTGAAGCCATTTATTACCTTCTTGCACGCTGGGATTAATGCTTAAATATCAATGGCAATTATACTTAAGTTACAAATTAACTTTTACTCGAGTATTCTGTAATTAAAATATCCTTTAGATATAACTGTAGCATATCTGCCAACTTTTGAAAATGGTTAAGTGTAAAATGACACAATTGACATACAATTTTTTATTCATAAGAACAGGAGACCCATGTAACTCATAAACAACATTTATACACCTTTTTAAAGTACATATTCATATTGTTAAATAATACAGTTATGACCATTATAAAGATTATTTTGATGTGAGAAAAATATGAAAACCGTTATAAAATTCATAAAGAAACTGACTTTAAAGACATACATAGCTTTTTTTTTTTTTCATTTTTACATTTTAACTAACATCTGAACAATTTTTTTTAACACATGACTTTTTACATACATGAAAATTAATAGATTAACCTCTGCTGTTTTTGACAATCAAACCAGAACTCATTTATTTGACAACCCATGATTGCATCCAGCGTTTGCATTATTAAAAGCAACAAGAAAATAATTCATAATTTAAGGGGAAAAAATTAAACTTAGGAAAAACTTTGCAAAAAAGTGGAAAAATAAGTATCCTAAGTGTAAAAGTATAAAAAATGGTCAAAAAGTATAAATTTTACACCTAAAGTGTAAAAATTGGCAAGTATGCTGTAATAATTTAGGTACAAGTAATACTTCAAAAATTAAAGATATTGGCTTATACATCAGCATTTGCCAATGGTTTACCTCTTGTAAAAATTCTCAGAATGTAACAAAATTTATATGAATTTAACTTTTCCAACAGAGCGAAAAAATACCCTAGTCGAGCTTCGAATCCTGAATCTTTGACTTAAATTGACAATGCTCTATCAATTGAATTACTTAGGCCAACAACCAGCAGGCATATTTCGCTTAGATAATCTTATTGGCAATAGCATCTGGTAAATATTTATGCAAGAATTCCCTTCCTCAGAAACGGAGTGCCATGTTAAGAATTTCTGGAGGTGGGTAGGTGGTTCTTTGAGGGGCAAGGTTTGAAATAGTGTGCAAAATCGCACGATATGCACGCGGAAAAGAAAAGTCCTGCATAATGAAAAATGTTGTGCAGTATTTCCCCCTCCAAATTCTTCCACAGACTTATGATTCTTTTGCGAGTATATTTTGAAATTTCTTGGAGGTCCGTGAATTTTTTTCTTTTATGTAATTTTCCTAAATTAATTCAGGAATTGATCGCAGAAAAAGTTGAATTGCTTTAAATGATCGTGTGAAAATATCGGATATTTCTTCAAAGATCTCAAACAAATAGTAATTATCTTCAATTGGTTGCCAAATAAAATCTCTAATTTCGTTAAGAGTTCAGAAAGAAATTGCGAATTTCATCTAAAGATTGCGCAAAAAATCACGAATTTCGGTAAACTATCGACGAAAAAATATTGCAAATTTCGTCAAAAGGTCACGGAAACGAGTAGTGAATTTTGTTAATTGATCGCGAAAAGATATCGAAAATTTTGCCGATCTGTTGCGATAAACTACCGCGAATTTCGACAAATGACCGTGTAAAAAAAATCAATTTCGTTAATTGGTTGCAGAAGAAAATAAATTTCGTCATAGGATCGTGGTAAAAATGCGAATTTTGTTAAAATATCGCAGAGAGAAAACGCTAATTTCGTCAAAAGATCAGTAAGAAAATGCAGATTTCATCGAAAGATCAGTAAGAAAACATAAATTTCACCGAAAGATTGTGGAAAGAAAACGCAAAATTCGTCAAAGGATCATGGTAAAAAATGAGAATTTCGTCAAAAGTTTGTGGTAAAAAGTGGGTGTTTTAAAAAAGAATCGTGATAGAAAAATGTGAATTACGATTGTGGGGAAAAAACTGAATATTCTGAAATGATCGCAGAAAAAAAAATTGTGAATTTCGTCAAAATTTACTGCACTGGGCTAAAAAATTGAGACCAAACTCCTTTTACAAATGTCAAAAAACGCTTCAAAACGAGAAGAAACTCTAAAAATCGTGTGTAAAAATTTTCAGAGGAAAAAATTTTCTATATTGAGTTGAAAGACTGAAACCTTATTCCTTTTACGAATATCAAAAGATGGCTGCGAAACACGAAAAACCAACCAACCAACCAACTTCCAGATTAATTTTAATTTTGTGTGCTACAATTTCTCATTTTCAAAGGTTGGCAGGTCTGTGATTGACAAAAGTACTGTATAAATTGTATTTTTACAACTGAGCGAAAAAAATGCCTAAGTAGAGATTTAAACCCAGAACCTTTGACTTAAATTCAAGTCAAAGGTTATAACAAAATCTGACTGTGTTCTTGAGATAGACAATAGTATGCTGCATGCTACTTAAAATGGTTAATTGTTATATTGTCAATTTTATTTGGGATCATGTGGTAGTCCATCTTAAGAACTCGTTCAAATTTTGACACCGAAAATAATTTTATACAGGAGCATGCAAAATAACTTAAATATACTGTAATCTATATCGACTGTAAACTCTTAAAACGTTTAAGAAAAGTGGGAAAATACGTGTGTTAAGTTAATATACAATTTAGAAATTCTGCTTTATTTTTTTATTATTTATAAAACACTCATGAGTCTTATCAATCCTGTGGTTTATTTTAATTATTAAACAACTTTTCACTCTTAGTTCCCGACAAATTGCTATGTTAAATACAATATAATCTTTTAAAATAAAGCAAAAGGAAGAAATGTGCAGCAATTTGATCTAACCACTCAGCTAAAATATTATAGTGATTTATCAGATTATATAAATCAGATTTTTTTTTTTTTTTTTTACATCATAGATATTTTATGGGTATAGCTATATTAAGTTTTTTTTTATCATGATGTGCATACATGCTCCAACCATGATGTTTCTTCATACTTCCAGATACAAAATAATCTGCGAAGAACGTTGCATTATCATAGGTATATTAAGTTTTATTATCATGATGTGCATACATGCTCCAACCATGATGTTTCTTCATACTTCCAGATACAAAATAATCTACGAAGAACGTTGCATTATCATAAACTAATCTTTCAAATATTAAATCAATAATTAATGAGCTCACTGATACTTACACTAGTACAACAATTATTGGATTGGAAGAGGAGATCACGAACAAGAAATAAATTGATTAATGTTTCAGTAAGATGTTCTGAATCATCGAGAGGTGAATTACGAGTCCGATATATTAGGCGAACTCCATCATGGCAACTGCAAGCCCTTGACTGTAAAAATATAAAATAAACATTAATAGGAAAGAATATCATTCAAAATAAACACATAATAAATACAAAATTTAAATAAGCAGTATCAGGATTAACAAAGCTTGTGCAGAAGATAAAAAATAACTGTGAATCAAACTGACTTAACATCAATAAAATTGAAGTTGGTTTTAAAAATCATAAATAAGTGATATAGACATAAAGTGAATCAGACACATTACAAATTAAAATTACTTGTAAGTATTTTCAAAATATTTAAGTACTTCTGAAAACATCCATAAAAAGATAAGATTAATTAGAGTGAGCATTTTTTCAAAAAAGGATCAGGTTGTATCCATGCTTAAATTGCAACGTTATTTGAGAATTTTTTACAAAAGTTATAACACAGGTAGCCCCAGCAGCAGAAAGTGTAACATGACAGAGGGCGTTGTTGATTATTTCAGACCTTGAAGACCATCTAACAGTTAAAAGAAATGCTGGACTTAAAACAATTGCTAAAATTTACCTTTTCTCTAGATTTTTTGTAATTTTCTTTGAAAACAGACTGACACAGAAAATTCTGCTACTGGGCGAGGTAGCTAATATACAGAGGATTTAACTCAGAAACCATTTTCGAGACAAACTCTTTTATATTTTAAAATGGTTATAGCAATGTTATTAAAATGCAATTTAAAAAAAACTTCAAACATAGTTTCTTATAGGCATCAATGTATCTGAATTTTTTCTTGCCTTGTAAAATAATTAAAAGAGTTAGAATAAGGGATGCATTGGATAACAATTTTGTCCAAATGTCAAATATTCAGCACACAGATAAACCAAATATTTGACAGGCTGATTACTGTATTTCAGAGAAATCTAATATTAAAAGGTCAAAATTTAAAACAGTTTAACATTATATATAACATAAAAATTTCCATTTTCATAAACAGGACCTTCTCATCAATGAACCTTACACACACACAGAGAGAGAGAGAGAAAAAAGAAAAAACAAATGTGTTTTGAGTTATTTAAGAAGATAATAATATTTTTAAAACTTTTTAAAATTAATAAATCTGTAGTATCTGTAACCTTTAGAACTTCCTGTGTAAATTACAATAAATGACTATGGCGTTTATTAAATCATTACTCTGTCCCACCTTTTCTCAAAGCTAATTATGACTGAATGGTATTAAAAGGGAAATTTCAGGAGGAGACTAAAAAGGAAAAAACAATCCATTAAAATGGTGGCAACTCCACAACAATAACTTTCCTGCTGTAGGCTGATTTAGCACGGACGTTTTCAAGTGTACCTGTGGACAATGTCTGGAGTGAACAAATGAAACTTATGTGAAAAAGCAAGGAACAGTTTAATATCAGACAATTTTCGGGCATTTATTCATCATAAATTGACTTTGTTGTATTATTGCTATAGCTATAGCTGAAATAAAAATAAAAAAACTTTTTTTAAGCTTCATTAATTCCAATTAATAATGTCAGTCATTATTAATTTTCTTATATATCACTTTTCAAACAACAAAATTAATAGTATTAAAGCAAGCTCTTCTATTTAAATGAGATTCTATTTCCCAAACATTCTAAATTAATCTCATAATTTGTAGAAAGTTAAAAATAGCAGTTTTGAAAGTTTTTTTAAAAAATTATATTTGGTTTGGCTAAATATTAGAATATTCAACAGACAGAATAAATCGATATTCGATTCAGCCAAACTGAATATTCAGTAGTATGGCTGAATATGTACAGAATATTTGGTGGATCCCTAGTAACAATGACCATTTTCATATTAAAATCTGTAATCTGAACAACTTATTAAAGGTGATTTAAAATTTTTAACCATGGACTGTATGGTTAGCATTTGGAAAAGAACTGTCCAAAACCAAAAGTGTCTATGGTTTGTAGGAAATGTGAATCAAGTTGTGAACAGAATCTGGAGACTCTGTTGCAAAATAAATACAGATAAATAACTATCCATATTAAAAGAATTAATGGACAGTAGAAGTAGTTAAGTTTGTAATGATTTTCACTCACAGAAAAATTGTGATTTATGAAAGTAGGATCTTTCAATTCACATAAAATATTGGAAATAACTTTGACTTTGCTAGAATTTTGGAGAAGTTCACAATGAGCTAGGAAATTACTGAAAATTTGTTTATAGTAGAAAAATATCTTCAGCCACATAAATTAGTAATTATATGGAGACATACTGTATGACAACAAATTAGCATATGAGAAATTTGGTGGTAGTTGAATGCTTAGTGCACTAATAAACAGCATTAAATTTGAAAGATAGAAGTTCCTTCACCCATGGACCAGTAAGCAAAATATGGCAGCAGGAAGACAACATGAACAGTCCACCAGAAATACTCTGTTCTTTTAAACAAGATTTTTTTCCCTCAAACTTGCTAGAATTTTTTTTTTAAACTGATCTAAATGCCTATACATTTACATGAAAATTAATCATCAAATACATGGTGTCGATGAATTCTTATAAAAAAAAGTAGGGTTGATAATACACAACCCCCCAAAAAAGGAACAATTTTGGCTATAGAATCTTGATCGGAATCAGCTTATTGAATATAAAACATAATATCCATTTCAATATGGACACACATTTTCATTCATAACTTTAACAATAATAAAGATATTGTAACAATATTTTCAACAAACTTTGCTTTGTGTGAAATGGAATAGTATCATGAGAAGTGCTCTGCAATAATTTATTAGTAATGCCAGATGTACTGTCAGTTGGAATGATCCTCTTTGATATCAGTACAGCTATTATGCTGCCGCTAAATCTGATGGTCTGACTTACAATAATATTTGTTTTCTGAAATAGCAAATTATGTTTTCTGATTTGAGAGTGGAACTTTCCAAACTGATTCTGAAGCACAAACTACCAATTTTTTTAAAAAAATTTGAAAAATTCACAAATTATTGAACACAAAAATATTTATTTCATGGTTAATAATTGCTTGATGCTTATATTTCTTAATAAGAATGTTTTTTTACATGCTACATATTTTAGCCTCAGGTTTAATATTTTTTGTCCAATCAGGATGAAATTTTTTATCACATCATAATTTAATACAAAACTGTTTCTAAGTAATATAGTTGCTCTGTAATTAACCAAATTTAAGGATTATAAATATTCAATAAATTAAATTAACAAATGTTCAATTCCCAAACAAACAAAAATAAGCAGACGGAATCATCTAAGCATTCTGAAAAAGATTCAGCGAAGCTGGTATAGAAAATCTCTGAGTTACAAGGAAGGGCTGAAAGGGGATAGACAAAAGGAACTGCATTATAAGTTGAAATACTTTTTACAATACTTATGAAAAGCAAAGTTAGATTTTCCTGGTATTGCAATTTCAAATCCTTAATTTTATAATCAGAAAAAAATTCATGAATTTTTCTCTGTAATTTCAGATTTCTCTTACTTTTTTTCAAAAAAGTTAAATCTCTCTGACTTTTCCTCAGGAATGGCAAATTTGAATGACTTTCCCCTGACTTTTCCACTTGCTAGACACCCTGATGAAACTATCTTTTTACAATTGTTATGAAATTATACGAATTCTAATCTTAGTAGTTAGACAAAATAAAACATGATGATACAAAACAGTTAATCAATAACATTTAAATTAGAATAAGAGTGAAAAAATTATTACTTCAGCCACTAAGTCATTTAATCTTCCTTTTCGAAACAATAATCTGAGCAGCCATTCCATAAATGTCCAACGCCAATTCTCCTCAAAACAATTTTCTTCATCACTTTTGTGAAATTGTTTGCTTTTTAAGCAACAGCGACACAAACGAATAGCAGCTTCTTCAAATCGAGCATTGACTAGACATTCAACTCTTATCACCAGTAATTCGAAAGGCTCTGATCTTACAAAGTCATCCACTAGAAGAAAAAAAAAAAATCAGCATTTTCACCACTTTAACAATGAGTAACAGTACTGAAATAAATCTTTTTTTTTCTTCGAAAGTACTATTTTTTTAAATATTGCCATTAAAACAACATAATAAAATAAAAAAAAAAATGTTTTCTTCGAAAGTACTATTTTTTTTTAAATATTGCCATTAAAACAACATAATAAAAATTTAGAAAGATAACACATACATAATTATAATTAATACAGTAGCTTTCATTATATTGCACCTAGTTACATCATTCATTCATATAATAGGTATATTCTCTTTCGTCTCCAGGAAGGGGAAAAAAAAAAAAAAAAATCTACAATTGCATTTCTAACACATTGTATGCAGGCAATTTTTTGAAAATGAGCACTAATTTTACGTTCACAAATGCCACTGTAAATTAAAACCTGCTCACAACCAACAAGAAGCAAGCATGCTTGGATTACACCTTCTTTTTTCGTCTGTACAAAATTTCCGGTACCAGTAATAATTTCTGTCCTCAAGCCACAAAAACGTATTTTTACGTGTCCCACAATCAATGTGTTAAAGTGACTTTTCATGTCATTTTAAAAAGAAAGTTGTAACATAAATTATTGTTTTTGAGACAAATGTAAAACATTTTTTTTAGGGTAACCCCTTTCTTAATTTTTAATATCCTTAGTTATGTTATATTTTCAGTTATACTACTGCTTTATTTATTTATTTATTTTTTCAATGAACATTAAGTGAACAATATAATGAGGGGATATTGTTAACTTGAATTTTAGAAATAATAATAATAATTGAAAATTTTCTAAATTAAGAGGAGATCACAATCTTAAATCTACCAGATGAAATCATTTATTTAGTTTTTTTCTGTATCTTTTTTATCCATACTGTACTTCAAAATTATAAAACATAAACAAAATAAAGCAAACAAAAAATATAAACATTCAAGGTCTTTTCCAAATTCATAAATACATTCAAATTGCATAAAACTTTTAAGAATAATAATAACTGGGATATTTGGAAACTACTAGGACAATTACAATCTTATATGCAATACATAAAAACGCTTATGCTTTTCTATATTACTATAGTGTTATAAGAGTTTGTACAGATAGGGAGGGAAAGCTATATACCGATCCCCCCCCCCCCCCCCCCCCCCCCCCCCCCCCCCCCGTGGAGTTATTTGGGATGAATTAAAATAAAAACTGCAATCTTCAGAACAAATTTGTTGCTTTGTTTACATGAGATTCATGCTAAAACTGTTGAATGGATTATAATGGGATTTACGCTAGAATGAAATGATTTCCAACTAGAAATACAGACTATCTATACTATTGGTGTGAAATTCTAAATGATACAAAACTAAAATCATATTATTTAATACATTTTCATACCCATATGTAATGTTAAAATATTTTTTTAACTATGGATGATTGACATTATTCTTAGCTTCATTTAAAAAATAACCAGAATAAAAAGCCCTTGCTAAGCTTGGTCAATAAATCGCTACTTGTGTTTAACTTCTCTTTAGTTTTGCAATTTTATTAGAGCCCTACGTTTTTTGTTTGTTACTCCACATTGAAATAAAGAAATGTTTACTATTGCATAGCTGCCAACCTTCCGGATTTTTTTCAAGTAAAAAATCATGTATTGAACCAGAAAATTTATGTAACAGAATTATTTAATAACATGTCTTGCTTCTATATTGTACATATTTAATTTCAGTTGTTAAGAAAATTATCTGGTGAAAGTACTTTTATTTGATTTTTAAAATCCGGATGGTTGGCAGCTATGCTATTGTATGTATCATATGTCAACAAATTAAAAAACTTTTTCAAAACTCATAAAAAAATGATTAATTAAGTTACAGTTTTCAAACATCTGAAAGAACATTTTTTTTTTTTTTTTAATTTAATAGATTAAACTGAAACTACGAGATAATTAAAAATTAAGTACATGTGATCAATGCAAAAGTGACTGGACTGGACTGCACATATAGGCAGTATATAGTAATACAGTAGACTCCCAATAAACCAAAACCCTAAAATCTGCAAATGCCTAAAATCCACACGTTATCACAGATGTAAACAATGAAACTTTCAGTTCAGATGTAGGGACAAAATTACAGAATTTTTTAGTTTTATAACATTCCATATGTATTTTAATCTAATTCTCGATAATATGACTGAAGTCGTGGTTTTTCATGAAGGAAGTATAAATTTATTAGTGAAAAGAATCAAAATATTGCTGTTTTACCACATATATTTATGTATTAATCAAGCTTTTTTGGTTATTAAAACTGGCTAAACTTAAAACCTTTTTTACTTTATGATTTTGATGTGAATTAATAGGTTATATTTAAGAGGAAAGTTTCACTGAATAATTCAAGGAAAATGTATCTTATCTTTATTATGCATATTTAATTACACATTATTGATCATTTACTTGACCTTTACTTTTAATAATTTAATAATTTTCAAAATTATCTTACTTATCATTGTAGTTTATTACTTTACTTATTTATTTTAATATTTTACTATATTGCAATCATTCATTATCATTTTGATGCACATTCAAATTACTGTATAAAAAATTTAAACCAAGCAATGACCAGAAATCTGCAAAATTCTAAAATCTGCACAACCTCTAGTCCCAAGCTGTGTGGATTTGAGGGAGTCTATTGTATTTGTTTTTCCTTGCCATACAAAGTATGACCAAATAATTACAGTGTTTTCTAAGCCATGCCAGTAAAATTGCCAACCATCCAGACCAAATAAATTAAACTTTTTTATCACTAAATATTATTATTTTCTAATCTGCTTTCCAAGACTTATTGTGCAAAATTTTATTCTCTTTTCTTTGTGTTTTTCCAATAATTTAAAAGCCTGCTTTCCTATTTTTGTACTTTCGAAATTCAATTTTAAGTTTTTAGACAATATAGGATTGAAGGCTGGAATGTCTTCTCTTTGGTAAAGATTCTAAAGAAGTTCAATCTGATTTAATCTACTTAGCATCATCCTCGTTTGATGATATTTTCTTTTGGTATTCTAGTTGATTTGCTAGTCCTATAGACATATTTTAATTGCAAAAAAATGTTCATAACATTATATTGATCCATTTATAAACTGTGCAATTCCTTTCTTTATGGGAGACTTTAGATTTCCCACGTTTCTTAACTGCAATTTCAATTTTCTCCTTTGGCATAAGTTCATTTCTGTGATCAATTTTATCTAGAAGTTAAAATTTGCTACTGAATAATAAAAGCTACAGGTGGCATTTCATTTTAAAGTCAAGGTCATTGAAGAGTCAAGAATGACTTTGAAAAAAAAAATTGTAAAAATCAAGAACAGGCATACTTATCCGTAAAATCCCGATTGTAAGTCTTTCACAAAAGTAAGCTCCTCACCCACTTTTAAGCAGTTTTGATTTTCTTTTCCATTCCCAAATATAAGCCCCCTCCCCTTCCCCCAACATTTTTTGTGGAAAAAATTGATTTAAAAGTTTAAGGGAGATAATTTTGATTTTTTTGGTGGATTTTTATATGTTTTTCATTTGTTTTAATAACCACCCCTCCCCTTGCACGAAATATCTGCTTCCGTTCTTTGCTCTCCATCCTCAGCATAAATAGTTTAACATGTTAAAAATATTAATTCTTTTTTCCTATTTGTTGTTTGATAGTTACAATTAGCAATAGTTAATTTCCTAAATTACACTCCTTTCTCTAAAAGTTCCTCTTTCTCCTCTGACCCCCAACTCTGCAAACTTTAAAATCTTTATTTATTTTTATTTTTTTAATTTTGCAATATTTCTTATTTTGTAGTAAGATTATTTACCTAAAATCTTATCTACATAATGTCATTTGATCTCATTCCTCTAAAATCTTCATCCTCTTTGAAATTTTTGCTCCATCCTTTCCTCTCCCAGACGGGAGGGGGATTCTAAATATGAGAGGAAACCAAAATATTTTCTGTTTTGCAGTTTGGCTGTTTTCACCCTTGAATCACATGTATATTTCATGTTTAAATAGAACAAAAAAAAGATATTTTACTGTGTGTTTAGTGAAGGGGGGGAGGGACTTTTTGTTTTTTGGAGGAGGTTGAGAAATAATTTAGGTGGTTATTAAAATATTTTTACAACAAAATTACAAATCAAGCAAAATAAATAAATAAATAAATAAAGAATTTTACAGATTTTAAACTGCATGAGATGCAGGTAGTGTGTATGTGGTGGTGGTGGTGGTGGTGTGTGTGTGTGTGTGTGTGTGTGTGAAGGGGGGGGGTGATGTTCATGATATGAAGGTGGGGAGACAGGGGGAGTGAAGCAGAGATTTTCAGATGAGGCAATAATTTAGGAGATGTATTATTTATTTATTTGTTTGTTAAATAGGTCAGAAAATAAATTTAAAATTAAATGGGTTAAATTATGCATATTTGATACCAGAGAGGCAGGGGCAAAGAGAGAAGCATTTTTTTTTCTTTTTTGGGGGGGGGGGGACATAGATTATGGATTAAATATTGTTGCAATAAATAAAATAACAAACAAAGAAGTAAATTTGAAAAAAAAGAATAAAGTTCTCAAATTTTGCTTAGGGGGTTTTGTTGGGGGCGATTTTAGAGAGAGAGAGAGAGAGAGGGATTTATATATTTTTTTTTACAAATCAAAAATCTGTCAAAATACGGAAGATTTTCACCCTGTATTTGCCTTATTTACTTAAAAAGTTTTTTTAATAATATAGATTTTTAAAAAATCTTGGTTATAAGCCCCCTCCCAAAGTTAAGTTATTTTTCTTTTTTAAAAAAAAAGGGGGGGGGGGGGCGGCTTACAAACGGAATTTTACAGTAATTTTTTTTTTTTAATTTTAAAATGAACTTAACTTTTTGCATGAAAAAAAAGTATTTAAAAATTTTTTTAATCATTTGTAAAAGTATTTTTCTTCCTTAGAATGACAATTTTAGATAAGAAAACATATAAATTTTGTTCCCAAAATTTGTATGTTTTTCAGAACGGATTTTTAAGGGTGCACCAATCAATGTGAAAAACAATGTATCTATGAAATATACACATAGTACATATAGTACACATACACATAATAAATTTATGTATTAAAGCATTTATATATATTTGGTCATCGAAATAGGATCTTATAAAAAGGCTTAAATATAGGAACTTAAATGTATTGTTAATTTCAGAGTTACAAAATTATTAGATTTTTTACAAATATAAAAAACTGTTTACAATTTCAGAAAAGCAGAACCCTACGGCAGGGTTGGGTTTTTGACTTGAGATGCGTCAAAAACATGTAACTCACTGAAACATTAATAACAATAGGTATACATTAAATAAGTCAATGATTTATGTAACCTTTTATTTAAAATTATAGTAATTGACTAATTTTAAATTATTAAGTGTAATAAAATACTTTTATTTTTTGGATTTTCCAATCAGAAGAAAATCATTCTGCATAATTAATAATCCGGATCAATTTCACCCCGCAGCATGCTGTAGCACATAACCAGTTTAGTACATTTATTTACACCCAAATGATTTCCAAGCTTCAATACTCTCTGCAGCCCAAGTGCGAGGTGACAGGTAAATCAACTTGTACATCAGTCAACCCTTGCCCCTTATGGATGGGATGCAAATTATAAGCCAAAAAATCGTATGGTTTCATGATTTGATCTTTTCTTTTATTCGTTTTTTCAATATGGGGATTAAGTGAACTTTCTTTTAGAAGACTGAACCAGTTTTATTCAGTTTAAAAAAAAAAAAAAAAATATTTTTATTTGTTTAAAGAAAGCATGTTTTAAGAAGATTTTGACTTTAAGCTTTAAAAAAAAAAAAAAAAAAAAAAAAAAAAAAAAAAAAAAAAAAATTATTTCTCTTATTTTGTAAATGTTTAAGATTAGTAATCCAGTTTAAATTTTGATGGAATGGTTATTGCCCAGACAAGAATAAAATTGATGCACATTATCTTGTTATATATACATAAAAATAATCTGCACTTTTTTAAGGTTTATCTTTTTCTTAAAAAAAAAAAAAAAAATAAATCCTAGGCAATACTTTAAGATTTCTAAAATAATAGAAAAATTAAAAAGATTTTAAGTAAGACAAATTATGTGCAGTTCATGTGAGCCCCAATAAAATTTCAATAAAAATTTTATCATGTAAAAAATTTGCACTTAACAATAATATGTATTAATTATTGATATACAGTAATAGTGAATTTTAAATATTACGTGTAATGTTCTATATTTGTGACATTTAACGTGAAATTTTACAGTTCAACGTAGCATTTGAGGTTTTTGACATGACAGTTTAAACCAGACATAAACTGAAACGTGTCAAAAACCAGCCAACCCTGCCCTACGGTAATGTTTGGACAAATCCCTACTCCAGAAAAACTACTAAGACAGTCAGAATGAGCTACTATGATAAGCCAATACTGGTGCTACTGATTATAACAAAACTAAACACACTTGTAACTCACTGTTTTATTCTGAAGTTTGAATATGATTGTTTAGAGACCAGTGAGATTGGTGATTTTGGATAAATGGTAACTATCATTCCAATGATCATTATTTGCAATGGAATAACACATTTTCTTTTCTCAAAAACTTATTTTTCTTTAAGTTGCATATTTTGTAATTTAATTAAATTTGCCTTTTATGATATGAATTTCTCTGTTTCTATCCACATGCATAAGTATTTCATGAAAGTTTTTTCAAAAAGTTATTGCACTGTGATGGTGGAGGGGGGGGGGGAGAGTAAGTAGTTTGGAAAGGTCCTCGCAAATGTTTTTTGCACAAGCCTAGCTTTACGTTTCTGATATTAAACTCTAAACAGTTTTTTTTAAAGGTCATTTCGATTCAATTTTAGTAATTCAGACCTGCCAACCTTTGAAAACAAGAAATCCTAGCACATAAAATTAAAATTAATCTGGAGGTTGGTTGGTTGGTTTTTCGTGTTTCCCAGCCATCTTTTAACATTCGTAAAAGGAATACGGTTTCAGTCTTTCAATATAGTAAATTTTTTCCTCTGAAAATCTGTATACGATTTTTAGTTTCTTCTCGTTTAGAATCGTTTTTCTTTTGACGTTTGTAAAAGGAGCCTGGTTCCAATTTTTTAGCCCAGTGCAATAAATTTTTTTTTCTCACAATCCTAATTCACATTTTTCTATCACGATTCTTTGTTGAAATCTGCACTTTTTACCACGAACTTTTGACTAAATTCTCATTGTTTAATGCGATCCTTTGACGAATTCTGTATTTTTTTTTTTTACCACGATCCTTTGACGAAATTAGTGTTTTCCTTTCGCGATCTTCTGGTGAAATTTGCGTTTTCTTATTGATCTTTTGGCGAAATTTGCATTTAATATGATAGGTACCCCTGTTTTTAAGGAAGGGAATTCCTGTATAAATATTTACAGAAATCCGATTCACTCGTGGTTAATATACATGAAGAGGGTTTTATGTTAAGAAGTTTGTTTTGCAGCCCAAAATTTTTTTTCCCCATGAACATTTTTTTAATGTCCGAATTTTCAGACTTATAACCAATTTTTTTTTAACTTTCGGAAATGAATACTTTGAAATTTTGGAACAGAATCACTCCTGAAAAATATGCTGCGCGGGATAAAAATTGCAACTTGAAACAAAAAATGCGTTTGTGTTTTTTGCAAAAAATCGTAGTTTAAGACCGATTTTCGTAGCTTCGTAGTTTATAGGTCCAAATCGCAGCAACTACGATTTTTTCGTAGCAGTTGGCAGCACTTGTACCTTGTTCACAAAAAATATTTTGAACTGGTTTGTTTAGAGTCTCCTAATAGAATTTGCAATATTTTCCCGCAATCAATTAAATTTTGCGATTCTCCCCATCCATCAATTGACGAATTTCATGATTTTGTTTCGGCAACTTATTGACAAATTTCGCTTTTTTTTTTTGGCAACTGACTGAAGAATTTCACTGTTTTTTCGGTACTTCTTAGTTAGCCCGTCGACCATTGCTTTCGCCAAATTGTACGATTAAATGCCAATAATGGTTGCCATTAATTAATTAATTGTAAGATTAAATGTCAATAATACAATTAATTCAATGTTTTATTTGTATTTTTATTAATGTTTTACTAATTTATTTGTTCTTTAAACTTATTTAAAATAACAATTATGTCAATGTGTATAATTTGGCGATTTATATAATTTGGCGAAATTGGTCGACGGGATAACTAAGAAGTACCATTTTTTCTCATGATTGAGTACAGTAGAACCCCATTAATAAGTGAATCAAAGAACTATTTATTAAATATACACTCAGATTACTTAACCTCATGCATCCAATTTCAGTGACACAGTCGTAAAAAAACCAGAGGGTATATGCTCAAGACAGAGGGTATACCTTAGAGCAGTGGTTCCCAACCTTTTTTTGGCCGCGCCCCACCTAAGCCTCTCTGAAATCATGATGTCCCCCCTCCCTTCTATATATCATATAAGGGTTGTTCTCTACAATACTTGCAAATTTGGCCAGCAGTCTGACTTGAATGATGCATATGTAAATTTTCATAAAAATTAGATAAATGGTAAGAAATCAGTCAATTATTGAAAATTTTAATAGCAACAGAAATTGTTTTAAAAATTTGACTTAACAAAAAAAATAAAATAAAAATTTGTGGAAAAAATAAAATAAAAAATGTGAGGGAATGACAAGTGAGGGAATGATGAAATAAGACATTTTTACTAGTTGTAGGGGGAAAATGCAAAATTATGAAGAAATCCAAACTGTTTCCTTTAAGAGAAACACTTAATATACAATGTATGATAAAATTAAAATTTTTGATATTTACAAAAAAATTAATATTCTGTGTGAGGGAATGACTGCTAATAAAAACGCTTCCGGATATACTGACTAAAAAAAATTCTGTAAAATTAACAAAATCTTACACCACCAATTTATGTTGCTGGACTGACAAGTGTTCAAAATAGCTTCTTCTCTGTGAAGGATGCTAGACTGCTACTGCTCATTAGTGGTAGATATTTGAGATAATAGCATTGTGTGAGGGAATGATGGTCTAACATGGGGAAACATATAATTGATTGAGTAGGCTATATAATAATAGTAAAAATTAATATTTTTATTATTTTTTGTAATGTATCAAATAAGAACTTTATTTTGCTTAGGGTATTTTTAATTATTTTTATTTCTGGATGGAAAGAAATAGGCAATAAAATATGGTAGTACAGGTGGGGGAAAGGTGAGGGAATGATGTTTGCATGATAAATATTATATTTTTAAATACTAAATTTATTTATTTTTAAATTTTACTTTCTGCCCCTAATAAACTATGTTTAGATCTTCTAATAAAAATAAAAATAAATAAAAATGTAATAAAATTAAGAGCATTTATATGGCTGGGAAGCACTTTTTGCACTATTGCAGAGAATAACCCATAAAACTTATTACATAAAAAATAAACTGCTACTTTCCCGGAAGGATCCGAAAATAGCACTAACTTTGATAAGTTATTTCACATTCTTTAATTCATCAAAATCATATTTTTTTATTACAAGTATGTTTTTAACATAACTCTCTCTATGAATGCAATAATGCCATGGATCTTCGCATTTACATCTATAAAAATTTTAGTGATTTTTTTGGCAACTTACCTCAAAAATGATAAATAGCCAGCATTTTTATCTTCGTAAAATTTCTTGAAATCTCTCTCACATTTTTATCTCCGTAAAATTTCTTGAAATCTCTCTCCCATTTTGTGTTACACCTCATGGAATTCATACATTTTATAATGAATTTTAGTACTTCATTAAGAACAAGTGACATTTGTTTATCACCGAGATTGTATGGATAACATAATTCACGAGTAACATTTCCGGATTCGCGCTTTTATCCATTTTAAGTAACTATTTTTCTTTCCCCTCAGAACATACTTCTTTGATACCGGGCCTTCTTTTTCTCATTATTAATACTTGGACAACATGTTTTCTATGATTTCAAATTTTAAAATGCATATGTCATGAAGTTTGTTTACATATTCTGTATGTGATCTGCGGAAGAGCCATAAGAAGTTTACTTTCTACCATTTCCTTCCGTGATGTGCACGGGGATTTATTCATTTCATAAAAATAGTACCTCATGTAGATAATTCAAAACTTTTTTTTTAGATTAAACATGTCCAAATAGTCAATTTTAGATATACCCTACAAAATTCTATATGTAAAAGTTGCTTCAGGAGGCATATTGCACTATGAATAGATGTATGTAAGTTTAAAAAAAAAAAAAATAGTAAAAAAAAAGGTGTGTGTTTTACTAAAATAACATTAAAATCAGAAAAATTAATATGATTTTTTAGTATATAAAAGGTAACAATTTTGTTGTTGTTGTTGTTCATCTCAAGAACCTAAGTCTTAACTTCCACCACCCCCACCCCCAACTTTTAATTTTCACTTCTGCCCAAGGGATCACATATTGTCGTCCAATCCATATATCCAGTATACAGAGATGTTGAGTTTAAAAAAAAAAAAAAAAAAAAAAAATGCCGTTTTATATATTAAAAAATCATGTTAATTTTTATGGTTTTAAAAGGTCAATAGGTTTTCGCATCATCATAAAACGATTTCAGATAACTATTCCGGTGTAGGTGTATTTTGAGCTTTTAAATGAGAATGTTTCGAAACTTAATTTTTATTAATTTATTTTTAATTTTTTTCATATATTATTTCTATTTTTAAACTACGGCAATACTTTTATTAGAAAAAAAATTGACAGAAAATTTGTTAAGAAGAAATCTGAAATTGCCCCCCTGAAAAGCCACATTGCCCCACGTTGGGAACCACTGCCTTAGAGTGTATATACAATAGCTTTTTTGAGAAAAAGAGGGTATACGGTGTTCCTGAAAAAAATCCAGAAGGTATACGACATATACCTCTGTATACCCTCCACTACATCCCTGTCCAATTTAACATTTGGAAGAATACATAAATAGCAATAATAATAATAATAAACACTTACCTAAATTCTGATCGATGTCTTCTTTGCTTAAAAGTTTGTGAATGACAGGATCACCCCAAGGGTCATATGTTGCCATGACTAGTGCAGAGCAGAGGCCTTCTGCACCTTTTATGGAAGAACCCAATGAGTGTGAAAAATGGATCAGAGCTCGAGAGAGACCTCGTTTGAACAGAAGGTGGACTTTCGGCCATTGGCCAGAGAATATTGTCATGGCACTTTCTCTGGAAATACATACAAATACATAAGGAATGTGGCTAAATGGTTAGAGGAAACTATTAAATGTACATTAAAGTTCTACCTATTTTTAGCAATTACTTTTAATTGATAAAAATCTAATAAAATACAAACCTCAATCCATATAGTCACCACTAGTTTCTATTACCTTTTGTCAACACACAGGCAACTAATGGATTTCAAGGAACAAAAGGTTTAGTCTTTTGAAGCTAAAAATTGTTTAAAGATACGATTGTTTTTCGCACCTCACCTTCAGTTTAAAATGTTCTTTACTAAGTTGATTTGTAATGAACAAAAAAAGTGGTAATCATGTAATGTAATGTCAGGTGAGTAAGCCGGAAATGGCAAATTTCCCACTATAGATATTTATAGTTTGGTAGGCCATGGGACTTCTATGTGTCCTGGTGGCTTATCATGTTGTAATATCACTGTTACTGGCTATATCACAACCCATATCCAGTATAAGGTCTCTTTTCTTGGATTTTTTTCTGCCAAATGATATAACTGAAGAGCGTAACATTCGCCAAACAGTTTCTCCTGTTTAAGGAGCTCATAATACAACCAACTCCCCCGTTATTCCATCAAATACATAATTGGTTAATTCTAACCACCTAACACTACATTAAACAAGCAGAGTTCTAACAGGTAATATTTACACCATGCACAGTGAAAGCTGGCTAAACAGAAATCGTAACTCAGAGTATGAGAGAATATAAATTAATGTAATGAGGTTGAGCAGCAGGAGCATTAAAAGGTGTTAAATGATGACAGACATAAATTTCAATTCACTTGAGCTTTTATTTAAGAAAAATGAGTCACAGCCTTGAAATAATGAAGATACACTTGTAGACATCATGCATAATTTAAAAACAATCTTCTTAAAAATATAGTAGTTAAAATCAGTTAAAAACATATAACATGGTTGAAAAATGACTAGACTTTATATTTACGAGAGACATTTGGGAAAAGCTGCTTATGTTACTATAATGAATCACTACTGCACTGTCTTCAAAACTAAACTTCATAAAGCGTAAAGAAAGAAAAACTTATTTGAAGATATAATAACATTATCCCTGGCAATGCAAAGCAATTACTGCAACTTGAATCATTAAACTACAAACTTATCAAGCATGAGTCTGCTGAAACGATATCTGACCATGGTATAAATTAAAGTGAAAATTAGCGGTCACCACTCGCCACATGGCGATTAAAATATCGGTCATCGATCGCCACCAAAGTCGCCATTCGCCAAGTGGCGATTCAAAAATCTGTTATCAATCACCAAGTGAAATACAGCTTTTTTCATGGAAATATGCATCTCTATTTTGATTGCATCTAATTAGCAAACTGGTTAATTCTTTTTCCTAACAAATGCAAGCAGATTTCAACAACTTAGCAGTATTTTCAATATTTTGGCTTTTCGCCATGTGCAAGGTCTTCAGTTGGATTTTAAAGTAATTTTCTTGAATTTTGACTGCTTCCCTATTATCATGAATAGTTGGCTGGATAACCCTGATTTATAGAAAAATATGTATATATACGATTATAGTAGATGTCAAGAAAGTTTGAAACATTATAGTGGCCACTAACTTTAAAAAGTGGCCACTAATGGAACTGAGTTTACCGGCCACTGGCTACTAACTCAATTTCCCAATTTTCACCTATAGCAGGCCCGGACTGGCCAGGTCGGCAGATCGGCGATTGCCGAGGGCCCCCTACCCGAAGGGGGCCCCAAAAATACTGGATATACTTCACAAATACTCTTAGTACTTTGACACATTCATGAAAACTTTTTTTCCTCCAATCCCTAAAATTTTCAGATATTCTTATTCATATCCAATATCATCATTATGTAATGAAATAAATTTCTTAGCATATCAATAAGTATACCTGAAAGTTTGTCTATGTAACAAACAATGAAGATTATAATTTTTCAAAAAAACTTTTTTTTTCATCGCTTAATGCAAAAAATTTTCAATTTCTCAATAATCTAATAAGTTATCTATACTAATAAAAAAAAAGTTTTGCTCTGTGTGTATGTGTGCGCGATGTCTGGCGAAAACTACTGCAGGTTCTACTGCAGTTTGAAAATTTAGGTATAAATAGTCCAAGACAGGTCCTGATGCACCTGAGGTTCAATTTTTAAATTTTTTTAAGGGTCAGGACCCCTGGGCCCTTTAAGTTTTGATGCACTAAATTGTTAATAACATGCTTCCTTTCTATATGATTTTCTTCGTTTTTGGGGTGAATTCTAAATTAAGTTTCGACCCTATTTCTAAATTTCAGTTAAGACACTGGTACCCTTGGGACTCGGTACAGGACCCTTGAAGTTTTTGTGCACTAAAATGTTAATAAATTGCTTCCTTTTAATCCTATCTTCATTTTTGGAACATTTTTCCATTTAGTTATTCTCCCGTTTCTACACTGCAGTTAAGACCATGAGCCCGTCTAGGTTCCCGTAGGGCCCGGTCCAGGGCCCCTTGAATTTTTTGTGTGCCATGCATTTTTTACCCCCTAATTTTCTCACCTTCTCAGTGGATAATTTTAAAGTTGAGTCTTGGACTCTTCTCCCCAGAACAACACTCTCATCTTTTATTGGCCCCTAGGGCCCTTTTTTAAGCATTTGCCCAATTTTTTGTGCCTTTCTTTAAAATACTATTCTAATGATTAATTCGTACCCTATGCTTAATTTTGACTAATTTAAGATCTAAAACGCTAAGTACTAAAACATTTTAACATGTTTTAATGTTAGGGACCTGCTCTCAATTATCAGTTGGCCCCTTATTATAGCTCCCTTAAAAATGGTCCGATTCACTAGCTTTTTCTTCTAACAATTTCTTAGGTTCTCCTGCTACTACAAGAATGACAAATAAATAAATAAATAAATAAATAAATAAAATAAAATAAATAAATAAATCGGATTTCAGCTACCTTTCGATTATTAATCGTCTTCTTGGGGCACGCTGCAACTTCTTTAAAAATTATCTGAATTGTTTGCAATTTTCCTTAACATAGTTCTACCATCCTCTGATTATTTTAAAAACTACTAAAAAGTATCTTTATACCCAACTACATACCACTTAAGCCCCTGGCTCCTTGAAATTTTTGCACCATGAATTATTATTAAATTGCCTCTTCTTAATCCGATCTTCCTTTTTGAAACCCTTTTTCATTTAATTATTCTCCCATTTCTATATTCCAGTTAAAATCTTGGGGCACCCTAGAGTTCCGTAGGGCCCGATCCGGGACCCCTTGAACTTTTGTACGACATGTATTTTTCACCCCTAATTTTCTCGCATTTGCAATGCAAAATTTAAAAATTCAGTCTTGGACTCCTCTCTCCGGACCAAGACCCTCTTATTTTTACTGGGACCCTAGGGCCCTGTTTTAAGCATTTCCCCCGATTTTTTGTACATTTCTTTAAAACTTTATTCTAATGATTAATTCATACCCTATGTTTAATTTTGACTAATTGGAGATCTAAAGGGCTAAGAACTACTATGACCTTTTAACAAGTTTTCATGTTAGGGCCCTGCTCTCAACTATCAGTTGGCTTTCTTTGGGCCCTTTATTATAGCTTCCTTAAAAATGGTCAGATTCACTAACTTTTTCTTGTAAAAACTTCTTAAGCCCTCCTTGGACAAAAAAAGTTTCTCAGACTTCAGCTACCACCAATTTTGAATATTAATCTCCTTCTTGGGACCTTTGTTGCAGCTTCTTTAAAAACTATCCTATTCTAGTACAATTTTCTTTAACATAGTTCTAGCATCATCCAGCGACTTTAAAACTACTGTAAAATTTTCTTATATCCAACTACATTCCAATTAAGACCCTGGCCACAGGGCTCGGTCTTTCTTTATACCTCAGCTACCACCTTTTTCGAACATTAATTTCCTTTTTCAGCATCAATTTACAATTACTCACTGCATCCGTAAATTAAATGTAACTTTAGATAACTGATTTCATCCGTTTTATTAAATATCGTGTTAATGTTAAAAGTAATTCATGAAAGTTACAAGAGAAGGGGCACCTTCCACTGCTTGGGGGCACATTCTTTCCTTGGGTTCTAAGGACACAATTTCAATGGGATTCCGTTCATTTAACTTAGATTACAATTCAGCTACTTTCTGTGTTATGAAATTTTATCTTAGATTTCAGTTACCAACATTTTTTAATATTAATGGTGCATTCTTTTTTTGGATTCTTTGGGCTTGATTATTATGAGGTTCGGCTCACTCAACTTGGTTTTCAATTGTCTCTGGCATGTGCGGAGCACTTCCGGTACATGCTGCCCTAGGTAGCGGAGACCCTGTTTACAGGTTCGTTTGGAAAGAGGTTTGTTGGGAACGCACTAGACGCTGAGAAAGGCAATGGGTAACCCAAAATTAGGTTCATTTAAAAGAATTCCAAAAGAAATAAAATCATCCAAACTTGAGTTTTATTTAAGGTTATTAAAACGTGTCCCGGGCGATGCCGGGCGGGTTTGCTAGTCTTTATATAAAAGCTGAGCATATTTTAAACCAAATTGCCATATTTTATAATTTAAAGATTTTATTGCCATTAGCAAGAAACTATAATTTAAAGTGTTAATTTAATAACACTTTATAAGTAAAAAAAAAGGGGGGGGGTTCTTTTTTATAACCTAAATAATACGTGAAAATTTTATCCCAACAAAACCATTTCAGCATATATTGTTAGAAATCTTTAAAACTCTTTATTAAAAGAAATATTCTCTATTTGTTCCTCTCTAGTAACATTAAATAAATAATCAGGCTTTTAAATTATCCATCTACCCTCAAAATATCCGCTACCCCCCCCCCCCTCAACAAAAAAGTTTAATCTTTAAAAGTCCATTAAAAAAACTCTATCCTATTTGTTGCTCTCTGAAATTTATGTTTCCTCTTCCGCTCCAGCATTGCGATATTCTAATATAATTTTTAATTTCCTTTAAAATTGTCCCCTTCTACAGCATCAAAAATAATCCAGCCCTTTTCCAACTGGCATGGCAAGTACGTGGTGTGCGGCAACAATCATCGTTTTGCAAAGTGCAATAAACAACCTAGACTCATCAACTTGGCTTAGTATAGTCGGCCTGGGTGCTTGCTGGTGTGGTCCGCCGCCTGCGGCGAACTGGCGTGTGTACTCGCAATGCATCGCCCTGCTTTCCAGGCAATTACAAACCCGTTCAGCTGGGTTAATCCCGGTAGGTAGGGGCCTGGTCAGCGGTCTCCGAGATATTCTAATATCATGATAACATGGATAAACACATTACACGAAATAGATTTATCCATTTTATCATTACGAAATACTTTCCGAGAAGTGAAGATCCGATCTAATATAAAATCAGTCAATGGTCCAAATTTGAAAACATATTTATGTCTATAGTTTTACTAAATTTATTTCTTGTTGCATCTATTTAAAAATATTTACAAAATAGAAACATTGACTATTCTACAACTTGGAAATTGGTAGAGAAGCTGCTTATATACAAGTAAGGTATAAAAGGAGTGATAAACACTTTCAGTCTCTGTATGAAAGAGCAAAATATCATACAAGTACAATTAATGGCATATTAGACAGGGCTGGCTATTTGCCGGCAAAAAAGGGTTTCTGCCTTGCCAGTGGCAGAAACTGGTTATAACCGATAGAAACTGGCAACAACTGGCATAAACACATTTCATGACATAATCTGAGACTTTTTTACTAGTATTAAATTCCTTAAGTACATTTTATTCCGTATAAATAACAAATGAAATATTGTGGGTAGTTTTAATTAAAAAATAAATAGATTTGTATTAGAAAAAATGAGTAATGTAACAGATAAAATTTTTGTTATAGTATGGTTATATAATTTTATATGTAAACAATTATTAGAGTATTTTAAAATTTCAGTTTAAAATCAAATACAAAACTATATCCAATACTTATTTTAAATTAAACAATGAAAAGAAAAGAAAAATATTCAATACTTGTTCAAAATAATTTTCTGTAATTTAACGTAATAATTTAATAACAACACTATAAATTATCTCTCATAGAAATATTATAGTTATATGCGGATCTTGTAATTCCATGAATTTAAAAACATTTCATTTAAATACAGTATTCAAAGGAACAAATCTGACTTTTTTTTTTTTTTTTTTCAATTTAAGACTGTTATAAGCATAGATCAAATTTTGTGCGAATTTTAGTAAAAAAGCTAAAATCTTTAACAATGATTTTACGCACAAATAACGTATAGACACGACAAAAAACGATTATATGGGATATTTGTGTCGTGTCTGTATGTTATTTGTGCATAAAATCGTTGTTAAAGATTTTAGCTTTTTTATTAAGACTGTTAGTTGAAAATGTTCCAACCACATTTTGCACTTACAAAACAAACAACTACAAATGTTCAAAGCAGATTTGATACAGTAATAACCGACTGCCATATGCTAACTTATTTACTTCATCCTAAGTATATGGGATCAAAATTGACATATGAGCATAAAGAAAAGGCAAGGAAATTGCTTTCTGATATTAATCCCAATTTTGTGCCACATATAACATCCTTCGAAGCAAAATCGACTCCTGCCTCAGAAACATATTTCTCCAAGGAAGACCTAGAAAATGTCTTGCCCCTACCTTCTATGTGGTGGTCATCTTTAAAAACGAATACTGGTGAAAATGAGGATTTTTCAAATTTGCATCCTCAATAATGACATTGCCAGCAAGTAATGATAGTCTTGAAAGAATATTTTCAAACTTTTCTTTCATTCAAAACAAAGAAACAGTGTGTTCAGAAAAATAGCAAAATTTTGTCCTATGCTATGGAATGTTCTGTGGAAAAAGTAATAATAGTATATTTGAGTGGCAATTTTGTTCTTTCAATATTGTAAAATAATTGTGCAAGATATTTCATTAAATTTTTTTTCTGTTATTTATTGTGCTTCAATTATTTACTTATATAATTTCACAAGAATCATAATCTTTAAGTTATTGCATTGCATTATTTATTTAAAAATACTCTGAAAATTACATTTGTTAAAATATCAGATTTTTTTTTGTAAATTTCTTTTTTTACTTTTAAATAAAAATTCAACTCTAAACAATAATATAAAATAGTTAAACTTGTACAGCATCAGACTACCATTGACAATTTCTGTTTTTCAAGTGAAAAAAAATTAGTATCTATTATTATATAAGCAAAGTATATTTATACGATAATTTTGAAACTTTTTTACAACTTTGAATAACATTCATAATCTTTAATTTTAACTTAATTGTTTACATATCAAATACATGTATGAATTAAGAATCATTGCACATTAAAGTTCTTATTAATATTATTTCTGAGTTTCTGCCAGTTTTTGCCACTTACTGGCAGAAACTAGTTTCTGCCATGCCGGTTTTAACCGGTTATAACCGCTGGTTTTAACCACTTTGGCAGAAACTTGCCAACCCTGATATTAGATGATAGCAGTATTGATGTAGAACTAGAATTAGAATTCAAGGGAAAAAGAACTTCAAAGAAAAAGTTAATGCCTGGTGAAAAATCAATTGACGAAGTTCCTGGAATCTTAACTGCTCAAAACATTAAAATGGTCTTTTTCAGTATTTTAGATTGTGTCAGGACAAGTATCGAAGAAAGATTTAGTCCAAACAAAGATAGTTTAGACGATTGTTCCTGGTTAGACCAAAAGAAGTTTAAGGGAATCGTAATGCTTCATAAATTTCCAATGGAAATTCTTTCTAGCATTTCTAAAACTTTGTAAAGTTGAAAGAAGTCAGTTATTGATAGAACTGAAACAGTTTGCAGATCAGTATAAAAGTTTTACAATGGTTGAAAAAACTAACATTGAAAGAAAACAAGATAATCTGAACGGAGCTGAAGAAATCTGTGAATATGACGATGTAGAATCTGAATTTGAATAAGACGAAAATCTTTATGGTTACTGCTCTGACAAGAAAAAATGTTTTCATTGTTTATCATGCACCTTTTCTGTTTTTGAATTCTCACAATCTGGGATGTTTACCAACCTGTATGTAGCTTATAAGTTTGTACTAACCATACATTGTACGCACGTCACCTGTGAAAGGGTGTTTTCTAAACTTAAAATAGTTAAGAATCGACTTAGATCTACTTTAAGCCAAGATTTTATGTCTAATCTTTTTATTTCATGAACGTAGAAACAGACTTATTTTATAACTTAGATAAAGATGTTATTATAGATGAAGTAGCCAGGACCAGTGAAGAACTGGCCAAAAAGCTGTTAGGTTAGTAAACAGCCATTCATAATAACATAACATTTCTTAACTGTTCCCGGACTTTTTTTCACCCACTTGGAAATTTACAACTGTTATGATTTATTTACCAATTGAATAATTGTGTAAAAAATTAATCTAATAATCTTTCTTAGTTTACTGTGTCTATACCAGGTATTTTAGAGCCATTTATCTTTTTATTATAAAATCTATTTTACAATATGTAACCATTAAATAAAAATTAAACAGGATATTGTTTTTTTTTTTCAGTATGCTTTGTTTTTTATTACTGTTGTGTCCCTTTTTAATATTTACTTAGGCATTACAGTAGGACTTAGAATATTATAGATTCAACAATGTGATTCGCTTGCCTAAATCTAAAAATATTTATCCCTCTCTTTTAAAAAAAAACCTCGTAATTAATTCTGTACCTTGGAACAAAAAGGACCAATGTCCATTTTTCTCAAATGGCAGGAAACCCAATTTAAGTTTGAGGAATTTTAAGAATCTTGCTACGATTTCTGTACTATTATTTTTCAAAGTTGTACCTTTCAATTCAGTAATGTTTTTCTCACTACAATCTAATGTTACGTTGATTTAGTTTTTTTTTTTTTTTTTTTTTTTTAGATTTGAAATTGGCCATTTTTACATTAACAGTAAGTAACATTGGCCTCAACAAAATATTTTGTTTTCAATGATCTAATATTGGGAGGACTTTGGCCCTTTTAACAATTACTTTATATTGCATCCTGAATTCATTCGTGCATTTAACTCAAATTTCTCAATTTTGGACATTGGCCCTTTTTGTTCCAAGGTACAGAATTAATATACTTATTTTTTCGAGCATGGCAATGGTTGATCCAAGGGGAAGGTCACAGGGGGTCATGATCCTCCTCCCCCTGAACAAAGAAAATTTCTCAAGGACATTTTAAAAATGAAGTGCATATTAAATTCTTTCAAATGTACCCCTCGCTCAACAATAAGAATATTTCTGATTATTTAAAGTTCTAATTAAATCCAAAGTAGGTAATTTCTGACACATCCATGAAGTCATTTTTAATCTCAGATGCAAGACATTTGCAAGTGCACTTATTCAGAACAAATGTGATTGATTAGCGTTTTCTATTTTACGATAAAAGAAAAGAATTTTTCTGGAAATCTCCGTAAAATTGAGGGTTTTAAACTAAATTTAAGGTCGCGACAATCAACTGCTCCCTCATGACGGCATTTTTGTAACTGTCGAGCCCAAAAAATTGGCATAAAATGCTCAATTTCGGAATCATTCTTCTTTACCTTTATAAAAAAAATGGGAAATTCTTCAATTTCTTGGTTCAATTTCTACAATATAAAATGTGTAAATTTTATATTTTTGCAAATATTAATGCTTTTTTTTTTTTTTTTTTTTTTTTGTATTTACGAATATGACTTCTCAAAAGTATTAGAAAAGTAACAATTTTGGATATGGGAACAGCCTTCAAATAAAAAGTGCTTATTAAGAGATGTGACCCCCCCCCCCTTAAAAAAAAAGGAGTCATGACCTCTGTCTATATGGAAGGTTGGATCCTCCTTTGTAGCATGGAACTAGTTTATGTACAGTGTATAAAAATAATATAAATACTTATTGTGAAAGTAAGTAGACTACACCAGAAATAGCTTACTTTTTTACTCAACTATTTTCCAAGTGACAAAATAGCTAAATGTGGTTTTTAGGCATGTAAGTCTAATTTTCAAAAGTTACATATTCCAATATTTTACTCTCAATAAGTTCCCCGTTAAGGGGCCCCTTTTCAGTCTCTAGATGAGGGTCCCCAAAGGAGCCAGTCCGGGCCTGACCACAATCAAGTATAAATACCCTACGATCTAAGACACATGCTGGGATAGGCCTATTCACTAGAATGTTCCCAGAAGTAACATAAAAACAGATTTATGAATAATTAACATCCGTAGGCGAATCAGCTGTTTAGAGATATGTCGGCATCTGGTGCCAATACAGCAAACTGAGTAATTCGATTATGATGTAATTAATATACATTCAACAGTTACATATACGAACTTTGAGATTTGAAATGTAAATAAACTTCAAATTAATTTAATACTTTAAAAAAACCTATTGTAAAGTAAAACTTAGATAACAGGAATAAAGAAACATTTAAAGGTAAGTTAACTATTGTATTTAATAAAGAAATGCTTTTAATAAAAGTAAAAGTTACATTTACTATTGTATGCAATGTATAAATAAAGCATAATGATCTGCAACTAAAGATATAGTAAAAACGTAATAATGGAAATGAATGAGCATGAATAAAAGTGAGTGTATTAAGTATATGAGTGGGGTTTTTGAGCAAGGAGACTTAATAAATGTTGATAATTTCCATTAATACATAACACTAGTTTTTTATTATATTCGAACTAAATATCTTGCGCACATAATCTGTTTGTAGAGTATGATCAGCTGTGTCTACTTATACAAGAATTAGTAACATAAGCAGAACTGTCTTTCAGATAAAATCATCTAATGCAAATGGATAGAACTTTTTTGTACACCTGATATAACTGGATTGGTTAAGATTAATAAAACCAATCTATTATGAGATAGAACAATCAAGTAACTCATGAAAAAATTAATTGGCAAAAAATAAAGATAAGATAAAATGATGTTTTAAAGAAATGCATAAAATAGGGGAAAACATTGAATACAAAAAACGAAACAGCAATGGATATGAATGAACAATAAATAAAATTAAATTTTATATTTTTAGTTTATCAATTACTGTATCATTTTTTTAAAAACAGTGTGTTACAGAAGACAATATATATATATATATATATATTAACTTCCAGGACTGCTCAAAATAAGCAATTCAATCGAATAAATACAACACTCATTAAAAAATTAACAAGAAAGAAAATCATGTGTCAAGCATATATCATAAAACACTTTCCCACACTTCCAGAATAGTCAGCGTTGAATTTAGGGGTGGTCTAGGGAGGGGGGTGGGGTCTCCAGAAGCATTGAAATGTTTCCCTTGGAAGATTTGGGATTTTGTGCTTATTAATGGTCTAGAAGTTAAATTTTGGATCCCCCTCCCCTCCAGCAAAAGCTGCAGAATTCCTCCATGGGGAAAAATGAACTGAATTCGACAGAGGATAGCATAAGCAACTTCATTATTTAATAAGGTAAAACAAGATATCTAAATAAACAGTTTAGAAAATGCATTAACACAGATGAAGTATCCCCATTTCAGCAATCAGCAGCCATAGTCGATAAGGTATTCAAATTCTTTTGAGAAGCCCTGAATAAAATCTATAGATTTGTATAAATAGTGCATGGTTTGCTAAAATTTAATCCAGCTATAAAATGCATAACACATTTGAAAATTTATTTTCAGAATTTACCACCATTAGAAGGTAATTTCAAACTGTTTGTGCTGACCTGTATATGATTTAGAAATTTTTTCATACATCACATATTAAGCTAGCTAAGAAACACATCCTAACACAACTACAATCTCAATTCCAGCAATTACCACAAATAGACAGCAATATGCCCTATTTTTATTTATATTATACTAACATATCTTAGTATACTAAATATAAATAAGCTAGAAGCATAACACAATTAAAAACACCTCTAAGCAATCCATGTTCATAGACAGTAATGTTTCTGAATTTTTTTTGTCCAGCCCTGTATATGAGGCTATAGAATTTATACACACAACATATTTTAGTATACTAAATATAATTAAGCTGGAAAAAGCATACCACAATTAAGAAACATCTCTAAAACTAAAATTTGGTCAACTCTAATCACATATACTAAAATTTGTTTCAGCTTAAAAATGCATAGCACATCTGTAATGCAGTTTCAGCAATTGTCATTCTCAGATAGTACTGTAATCAAATTGCTTTTTGTGTCTGAGTAAATCAGGCACGTCAAACTCATTTACTGCCAAGGTCCAAATTGAGCATTACATACAAAGACATGGGTCGCATACAAAAATTCATAATAATATTACCATCATACAAAATTAAATTTGTACGTACAAATTACAAAATACAGCCAAGTTAAAGTTATTCATGCAAAGTTCCACAGTTTTTATATCTTAGAGTTTATTTCACCTTATTTTTCGAAAAAATACTTGTCAATACTTTTCATCAACCAAATCTACAAAATTTAAATAAATTTTCTAAATTGTATTTATTTTAAAAATTGATTGTACACACTGGATTAATCATGATCTAGCAAAGGCACAAGCTGCAATCTTCCAGGTTCTTCTTCTTCTTCTTCTTTTTTTTTTTTTTTTTTATGAACATATTTTGAATCACAAAATTTATTTAATGAAATGTGACTTGGTTCTATGTGGTACTTATTTTATTTCATTTAACTTGAAAAAATTCAGAGGGTTGGCAGCTGTACAAAGGTGTCTTACAAAAGAATGTGACTGAACATAGCTACACAATACACCTAATTGTACATTGGAAAATCAGTCGACTGATAAATAATTAAGATATTTGGGAATTCCACATTCATATACTTTTGTTCAAATATGAAATCACGCAGGATTTTAATTAATTTCAATAATAAATTCTAAACAATTTCAACATCAATAAAGAGATGAATTAAATGGATTTTCATATTTTTTCAAATTCAAACATGTTTTCAATTGATTTTTTAATATTGCTTAAAACTTAATCAGTATATTCTTAAAATTTCGACTCTGATATCTTTTGTTATAATTCCTGCCAATATTTAAAATAAAATATATTTTCTGTAATAAATTTTATTTGAAAATCCTATACTATCAAAATAACATTATGAAATTTATTTTGAAACTTAAATTTACACAGGTAATTTGTAATTTCAAATCCCCAAGTACTTTGTCCATTGATGGGCATTTAATAATTCACCTTCATAATTTGCCAATTTAAAATGAAAATGGCAACCTAGTTTAACAGTTCAAAATTAATAGTTAAAACTTTGTGATGGAAAGATGCCAAAATTCTGTATAAGAAAGTAGATCTGTTATCTTCACTACCCATATCTTCTTTTCTAGATTGATGATGATTAAAAGCATGTGCATACAAATATAAGTTTATAAGTAAAGGGCAAAACCCAGAAATTTCACTAGTGGCCAGAGGCTAGTAATAGCAGTTTTATAAGTGTTTATGTTTTATTTAAAAGGGCTAAACAGTAGACTTTTGTTAAAATTTCGATTAGTATTAATCTAAAATTAAATAAATATGTTGATATAAATATATTGCAATGAGGAAAGGTAGAATCCTTCATGAAATGCAAAAAATAAAAAATTACTCACTTGTAGGAAAATGGCTATAAGGTGGCCCCTGACAGACAATTTTTTAATAGCCACTTTTTTTATTTAGTGGTCCTATGGCCGGTGGCTAGTGCTAATTTAGACCTTTATTTATAAGCACTATAAGTTTTTAAGCATACGCCTGGTTTTTAAACAATCCAGCTTTATACAAATCACATAATATACAAAAATTTAGTTAAAAATTCATACCAGAACCACAAATGCATTTACAGCAATTAGTGCTCATAGACAGTACTGTGACCGAATTCTATTGTGTCTTCCTGTAATTGAACAATAAATGCTATGCATCCCATATTCTAAAATAAACATCTTCTAATGCACCTCTGGAATGTATATAAATTTCATTCACAGTAGACTCCCTCAAATCTGCACAGCTTGGGACGAGGGGTTGTGAGGATTTTAGAATTTTGCGTTTTTGTGGTCATTGCTTTGTTTACATTTTTTAAATAGTAATTTGAATTAGAGATGCAACGATTCGGCGCATTCGGCCTGTCTGCCGAATATTCGGCTTCGGCCGAATATCAAGCCATTATTCGGTCTTGGCCAAATAATACTGTAATAAATGTTTTTATATTTACACAGTATAACTTTTTACTTTGACAATTTATATTCATCATGTATAATGAAAATTTTATTTGAAATTAACTAACACTTTTTTTTTCCATTAACTTTCATACCCCGAATGGGTTTTATCTACCCATTTTTATATAAGAGGCTAATTTAGGAATCATGTTAAAAAAAATTTTAGGCTGTATCAGTAAGTACAAAAAGTATCTGCTTGTAATAAGCTAACATAATCTGTTAAATTTAAAATTAAAAGTATCTGCTTGTAATAAGCTAACATAATCTGTTAAATTTAAAATTAATCTATTCAAAATTGTTTTAATACTGCTGTACAAGCGTATTCAATTATCATAATGGGAAGTTTAACATTTATCCCTTGTTACATAGAAAAATATTTCTTTGAATAATATTTTGAATTATACCTATCTATTATAGCTATCTGCTGACAGCAAAGAAAAAAAAATAATGATGATAATAAACGATAAAAATGTTTTTGTTAATTGTGATCTTTATAAAGTCTACAATGATTTCTTTCCACCATTTTAGAGGATATTCCTTTCATCCTTTCGATCAGTGGTTTATCTTAAGATATTAAGATTTCTTATTTTTTAATTTCATCTGAAAGTTGAAACTTATGTTTTCTTAGTACTTTTCAAATTTTGTCATTATTTTAAAATGTAACAACAACACACATAATATCTATTAAAATGTAACTAGACAGTACCTGATGAGGAACTTTTGCTAAGAATTTTTTTGGGGGGGTTGAATTATATTATTGAGGCAATTTTTAGGCCGAACATAGCCGAATATTTTTTCAGAGTAAAATAATGCTTTAAAAAATAAAAAATTTGTATATAAATAATTTTTTTAAAGAAAACAATACATTTTAATTGTGAAATATACAAGAATTGTGCATATAGTACATACTATATTTTGTTTTTAGGCAAAAATAAGTTAATTATTCGGTGGCCGAATAGGCAGAATATTCGGCTGTAACTTGGCCAAATATTCGGTATTCAGTTATTCGGCCAAACCGCTATTCGTTGCATCACTAATTTCAATGTAATAATGCAATCGAAATTATAATTGAATGCTTACAATATACTAAAATATTAAAATAATTAAGTAAAATAATAAAGTAAAATAACAAAAATTAAGATAATTTTAAAAATGATTATATTATTAAAAGTAAAAGTCAAGTAAACAATTAAATATACATAATAAAGATAAGATGATTTTTTCTTGAATTATTCAATGAAACTTGCTTCATAAAGGTATAGTCGTGGGAAAAAAAAGTAAACAACCCCTACTAATTCATCTACAAATTATCGTAGAAAAATGTTACTGGTACCGAACGATCGGAAATAAAGTCTACTTTTAAATGATGCATATAAAATTTGCTTAGGGGGCCATCTACATATTAAAACAAATCCAAACTTCATTTTTTTCAATGACAATACCCAATTTTAACGAGATATTTCATATCTTCGGTTCAAACTATGCCTACACAACGAATTTCAAGTCATTTGAATGATAAGTTTTTGAATTATAAACATTCAAAATTTAGAGCTTCTAATGTTAAATTACATTTTCATATTTTTATTTATATCTCCAGAAATTATGCTCCTAATGTGCTAATTTTTTGTGTAACAATAATACTAATATACCCAAACATAAATATGCTGAATTTGCAATTTTTATAATTTTTTTATATGAATTATGAAATTAATATTCGAAAAAAATTATGAATTGCAGAGTTGGTCAAAATACACCAAAAAACCATTTTCGATACAAAATACATTGGTTTTAGAACCTAAAATACAAATTACAAAATACTTTTCAAAATTAAAAAGTTCCAAATACAAAATACATGTATTTTCAAAATACATTTCGAAATTTCAAAAATTTATTGGTGCAAAGCTTTTTGGGGGGAGGTAATTTTACAGTTTAAAGGAGGGGGGGTTTATCATGGTCCCGTAAGAGTGTGTCGCAACGGGCTACCCAATTGGTTGTGAATAAGTCAGTGAATTAAAATTACTTAAACATTCATAACACATTGAATATCTTCATCATTTATATTATAAAACTATATTACATACATTTATTATCGTAAAAAATATTTTCTTGACACAGTTTTAATTAATTTAAAAGACAAATATTAAACAATTTGAAACTCTCTGTACAATGAACATTAATCTCAGTTTTCAATCTTTTAATACATAAATAACAACATCAGTTAATAATGAATGAACAATGAATCAATAATGAATGCCTTTTACTATTATTAGTTATAAAACCATACAAAATAATGCTTAAATAATATTTGCGATTTTATTTTAAACAAACGCATGCACAGCACATACCCACATATACATAATGATGCGTCTTTGTAAGATATATGTGCTTGTGATTAATTAAATTAATAACATATTTGTATATACTACATATGGATGCTAGGATACTATATTGGTTAAAATTTTTGTTTTCTATTGAAACTCTAAAATGAATCAAAATACAGCTTTGGACTGAAAAACTTGCTTAGCTAATTTAAATCATCACTGTGTTAATTATTTTACGAACAATCGATATTATAAAGCAAAAAAGGTGTCCGTGAATCTACATTATAATGCAAAAAAGATATCCTTGAATCTATATTATAAAACAAAAAAGATGTCCGTGAATAATTCTAATTTCATATCAATATTCACAACTAGTGGAATAGAAAAAAAGTACTTTCAAATGTGATTTCTTTAAAAATTGTATCGCAGTTTACCCAGCTTTTAAGGATTTTTATAATAATTTTCAAGCTTGAATTTTTTAAAACTCATCTCTCAAATGTTCGTGCAACGTAATTACGGAAGATTAACCTTTGCACTTAAAATAACAATGAAATTCAGCATTTGTTCATTTATGTGTAATATTCCATAACGAAATTGCCAATCTGGTATGTGGCTATAAAAAAGTCTCATAAATGCTTTTTCGGTACAGCTGGTTGGAAATCCAAGAAAATATACTAAATTAAAAATATTTATTAGTTTTCAATTAAAAAACGATTTTCGCCTATGTGCTATACACTGCGCAGTATATCGGGCATCTTTTATCTTACAGAGATAGCTTTTCTGTATTATAAAACAAAGACGTTCCCATGAGTAACGCTGATGCCATATTGACGATGGCAACGATCTGAGTAATAATTTTCTCTTTTTAGCAAATCTATTAACGTCTAATCATCACACAATTTAAAGTTTTACACCATCGATTAGAGAAAAAATGTACTTTCAAATGCAATTTGTTTGAAAACTATCTTAATTTATGGATTTGTTATTTTTTTAAAAAAAATTGAGCATTATTTAAAAAAAAAAAAAAAATCTATATCGTGTGCAGCCCGATTGCGGAAGATTTACCTGTGTGCACTTAAAATGGTGTAAATAAGTAATGGTGTAAATATTTGTCCCTGGGTAATATTTGATAACGATATTAAAAGTTCATCAAAAATAAATAAATAAATACAAATGTAACCAACATATAATCGAACTACCACTCAAATAAGTAGAATAAAAAAAGCAGCTATAATTACTGAATTCTTTGACTAATTCTTTGGATATTAATCTTTGACATGTGGCTAATGCGAAAGTACTGTTTTTAATAAATATCGAAACTTTGTTTAAATGCATAATTTACATTTTTCATATGAAATTGTTTTATCTTTTTGTATATGTTGTTAGAGAAAAAAAATAGACATAAAAAATGTATTAGAGTTTTTAATTTAAATGATTTTCATCTATGTTTTGCACACCAAGCAGTATGTTCTGTAAGCCAGGAAGCCAGGGTTAGCTTCACACGTGTCAAATAAAAAATGAATTATCAAAATGTTTTGAAATGCAAAGTCACCGTGTAAATGCTTAACTATAATACAGTCAAATCTGCATTTAAACATCTAATATCTAATATACTCTATATAAATACACAATACAGTTTAGCGCACATTTGCATACTTTGTAAATAAATTGAACTACTTTTATATTAAAGTTGAATCCCAATTAAATGTATATCAAAGGTATGGTAAATCCTATTAGAACCTCGATTGAATGAATACTAAGAAACTAGGAAAAATAATCTTAAAATCGATATATGTTGGTATAACACAATGTTTTCTAACCTTAAGGAAACTTAAGGAAAACCTTACCTTTCAATATGTTTTGAAGTTTGTTTTATCATTCAAAAATTTAACCTATGATCGAACATCTTGCTTTATACTGCCGATATCCCCCCCCCCCCCTTTTATTATTATCATGAACAGAACATTAAAAATATTTCATGTCTAATAGCACACATTGTGTATTATGATAATTAATTCGTTTGATAAATTTTCATTGTGAGATTTAGCAGTTATTTCCATAAGCCTGTGCCCTGTGCGGTAATTAACAGCATTACAACTTCTAACGTATTTTAAATAGGCAACACCTGCCTAGTGCCTCCTATACAACAATTTTTTGTAATTTTCATTGAATGTTATGAATTATAAAAACTATTTTTGTGACTAATCAGCAAAAATGCTTCTGCAGAAGTAAACATCCGATTCATTAATATGCTTATCGCACAGATCGTACCAAATGTTAAACAATGTGTACATATAAACTTCCAGAAACGAATTTGAAAATTATTCAAAACAGACAGGCATGTGTTTCCCTGCTGCAAATCTAGGATCTGTGGTTTAGACACGACAGCTTCAAATCGGGAGGAATGTATTTTGAGTATTTTGAAAATACAAAATACTTTGAAAAAGCATTTCAAAATACATTACCAAAATACATTTGTTTTAAAGGTTTAAAATACAAAATACAAATGTATTTTGAAAATGTATTTCAAATACATGTATTTTCGATACTGCCCAACTCTGATGAATTGCAACCTACAATTTTTTTGATGGATTTAGATTTATTAAGTCCTGCTTTATGGAAATCCAAAATTTCACATTTTTCTCATCAGTAGTTTTCAAATTATGCTTAAAAAACGGCAAAATGATGGCTTAAGGGGCCGCCTATAATAGAAGTGAGAGTGACTAGATATTTTGAAATTTCTTCTGCTGTCCTGTAATCTAGCAGGATTCATTGACTTCTTAAGGTGCCTTGATCAAGATGGGGGCTCTCTCAGTTAACAATGGAGTTCCAAACTTCAATTTGGATACAGCCCTTAAAATACGCTCGTTTTAAAATAATTAATTTCTCGGCAACTTATGGTACGAATTGCATAAAAATTTGTTTTTAGGCTAATTGAAGGGTGTAGAGTTCATTTATGCTGACAGAATTGTGTACTGCTATAGAAAAAAAAACAAAGTTATGGTTCGTTTTAATAGGTAGATGCCCCCTAAGCAAATTTTATATATATCATTTAAAACTAAACTTTATTTCCAATCGTTCAATACCAGTAACTTTCTTCTACGATAATTTGTTGAGGAGTTAGTAGGGGGTGTTTACTTTTTTTTTCCCACGACTGTACACTACTAATTCACATCAAAATTATAAAATAAGGAAGTTTTATTTCAGGTTTCGCCAGACTTAATAACCAAAAAAGCTTGATTAATACATAAATATATTGGGTGAAAGGATTGCCTTCACCAGCGATATCAGCAAAATCTTGAATTTTGCAGAAATAAATTTATACTTCCTGCATGAAAAAGCATAAGTTCAGTAATATTAAAGAGAATTACATATTAAAAGACATGCGGAATAGAAATAAAATTAAAAAAGTATAATTTTGTCCCTAATGATGTGCAGATTTTAGGCATTTGTGGATTTTAGGGAGTCCGTTTTATTTGAAATAGTGCAACATCATTAAAATGCACTGCAAACGATTTTTAATACAATAGAATTATTTTGGGCGATACTGTGAGCAAATTATAAATACTACACGCTTTATTTTCAATAGCAAACATGCTATACTAAACCTCAATAGCATACATCAATTACATGGTAATCCGGGTATGTTTACAAGAGTTAGAGCACAGACAGACAGAAACCATACACACTTTTCATGTTTTCAACTATGTTGGAAATGTGTTAAAAATATCATACATTTAATAATAATAATTAAAAAAGAAGAAAAATCTGTTAATGCAAACCTTTATGAGATACACATTGTAAATAACTTTTTGATTAAACAAAAATCTAAATCAATAAAATAGCATTTCCAAACCTGTAAAGCATATGGAAAACTTTTTCCATGTTGCGAAAGTAGCCAAATTTTCCAGCAAGACATGACCAGACAGCTATTAATAAAGAGGCTCTATGTTCTATATTTTTGTACAAGTGATTTTCTATTTGAATTAAAAGCTGAAAAAGAAGAAAAGAAATATGTTTATGTATGTTACACATATAAATAAAAATTCATTTTTACAGAAAATCATTTGATTAAAGAGCAGTTAACATTGTTAAAATTATTTTAAAATTCAGTAAAATTCAATAAAAATTAAAAAAATTCAGCTATGCACTAAATTTCACACTTTTTATGCCAATTCAGGAAAGTATAGGAGCAATAGAACTTTGTTTTTACATTTTATGGGGACCAAAGACATAAAAAAATAAACAGAAAATAATTGGTAAATTATACGAGTTGCAAATGCTGTAAAATTTAATGAATAGTTCTGGAAAAACAAAAATACTCCCTAATAAATATCTCAAAAATTGCATGCAAAGAGATGCATCGAATTGATGTAAGCTGCATCTTAATAGGAAATTGTGTACACGTCAGCCTACAAAATAGCAAGCAGAATTTTTACACCACCTCTGAAAAGTTATATTTTCCATAACAATTTTCTAGTGAATGTGAACTGATACATTAAAAATATTAATTTATTTTTGTTTAGGGAAAAAAATTTAAGGAAAATGAATTTAAGTGTTCTGTTGGAAATAAATTATCTTTAATTTACTTCTAAAAATCGCTTATCCTTCCAAAAATATAAGACCCATTATTATTGCCTTTTATTATGATAAGATTTTTTAATTTTTTTTTTTACTGAAAATTCTTTTAGAATGTTGTCAAAGTTTAAACTTCAGCTAATTGGAAATTACCTGACATAATTGCTAAGCTCTACAAACATTCTTGCTGTCTTGGTGATCTCAAATAAGTTTTGATTTAAAAAAAAACTACTTTCTCCAAATGCTACAGACACTTAAACTGATTTAAAAAAAAAATCCAAATAGAAGTGAATACATTTTGGAATGCACTAGATCAATTGTTGGAAGAAAACAATTCAAGTATTTGTATGGTATTTTGAATCTTTAATGGTAGAACACTGGCTACAGTGCTCCCATTTCCTTACAAAGCATGTATCCATCTATAACAAACAGTTTTGTGATCCTTTTTTGAGTCAGCTTTACTATGGCGATCCCACTTTTAGATCTGTGTACATTTTCTTATGGTGTCCTCGAAAAAGCATTTTCAGAAGAATCCAAACAAATTTTGATACTACTACTTTATTTACCACTTGTTTAATCACTGCATTCAAAAGGCTGTTTTTGGATTTGCCAGAGATTCATCCACAGACTTATAATAGAATAAATTCCTTTTTTGCGTAAGCACCTACTCCAAATATTTAATACAGACTCAACATCTAGCTTTTTGGCACGTTCACTTTAAACCTTCATTAACTTTCACAATGTGTATCTTTTACTAATCACAAAGCTTTTGGAATTAAAAAACTATAGCAACATCTATGGTATTAGTCTGAAGTCATCTTTACTCTCAATTTGTGAAAAATCTCTTATTATCCAGCTACTTTTAGAAAACAACTGAAATTCAGTTCATTATATTGTCGATATCATTCCGAATTTTACTATATTTGGCTGGCTTTTTCATTTCCAGACCTGCCAACCTTTGAAAATGAGAAATCGTAGCAAACAAAATTAAAATTAATTCAGAGGTTGGTTGGTTGGTTTTTCCTGCTTCGCAGTCATCTTTTGACATTCGTAAAAGGAATAAGATTTCAGTCTTTCAACACAATATAGTAATTTTTTTCCTCTGAAAATTTTTGTACGATTTTTAGAGTTTCTTCTCGTTTCGCAGCGTTTTTTTTTTAACTTTTGTAAAAAGAAGCCTGATTCCAATTTCTTTAGTCCAGTGCAGTACATTTTGACGAAATTCGTGACTTTTTCCCCGCGATCATTTCAGAATATTCACAATTTTTTTCCCACAATCGTAATTCACATTTTTCTATCACGATTCTTTGGTGAAATCTGCACTTTTTACTATGAACTTTTGACAAAATTTGCATTTTTTACCTCGATCCTTTGACAAATTTTTGCGTTTTTTACCACGATCCTTTGATGAAATTAGTGTTTTCTTTCTGCGATCTTTCGATGAAATTTGCATTTTCTTACTGATCTTTCGATGCAATTTGCATTTTCTTACTGATCTTTTGACGAAATTAGAGTTTTTTTTCTGCGTTATTGTGACAAAATTAACGTTTTTACCACAATCCTTTGATGAAATTTATTTTCTTCCGAGACCAATTGACGAAATTGATTTTTTACACGGTCATTTGTCGAAATCCGCGATAGTTTATCGCAAACCGTGCGATTTTGCACACTATTTCAAACCTTGCCCCTCAAAGACTCCCCCCCCCCTTCAGAAATTCTTAAAATAGCCCCCTTGTTTCTAAGGGAAGGCATTCCTGTATAAATATTTATGGAAACACAATTCACTCGTGGTTAATATACATGCATAGTGTTTTATATTTGTTTTGTAGCCCAGATTTTTTTTCCCCCCATGAGCATTTTTTAATGTCCGAATTTTCGGACAAATGGCCAATTATTTAAAACTTTCGGAAATGAATACTTTTAAATTTTGCAAATTTTGAAACAGAATCACTCCTGAAAAATGTGCTGCGCGGGATAAAAAGCAAAAAATGAGTTTGTGTTTTTTGCAAAAAATCCTAGTTTAAGACCGATTTTCATAGCATCGTAGTTTATAGGTCCAAATCGTAGCAACTACAATTTGGACCTATTTGGAACTATCGTAGCAACTACGATATACTGTTGACCAATAAATTACACAAAAGCATTTTTGTTATTTAAAAAGAACAGTTAAAAAAAAAAAAAATATACAAATATTCATATTTCATAAAAATATTTAATATATTTATATTCTAATTGTGGTATGCCGTTTCTACTGTACTTTGTCAAACTTCCTAAAAGTGGCAACAAATTTGATTACATGCTAGAAACAAAAAACATGTGAAAATTCTTGAATTTTTTTTTTTTAAACCTGTAAAGCTCTATGAATGTATGTGCTATTCTTACAAAAATGTTGTAAATGATCGCCATAGTCATATGCTACCATAGAGGTGCTACAGCTACAGATCATTTCGAGCATTTTATTTTACAGGGTAGTCACAATTTTTAGGTAGATTTCGTATGAAATACTACCTATTGCATTCTCCCCTATATTGGAATTTCTGAATAATTTTTGCAGATCTACACCGATCATGACCCTTAGAACTCAAAACCACCAGAGTAAAAAACTATATATATCACTTTCTTCTGGACACGATAACTTCCATAATTCTGCACAAATCTCTTCCAAACTGATACATACAATCATGGGGCATAAAATCTTGGTCAAGTTTGTTAATGGGCAAAATCGGACCAAGGGGGTGGAAATAGGGAGGGGTTTTGTGAAAACCAAGCAAACCTCATAACTTCTTAAATTTTTGTACATATCAAATCAGTTTAAAGTTTTTATTACTTCTAAAAATAGGGACAAAAATTAATGTACCACAGATTTTTGATAAAATTAAAAAAGGGCTGAAGGGGTGCAAAAAATAGGGTTTTAAAGGAGAAAAAAATTCATAACTTCATCAATTCTCAAGGTATCAAATCCAATTAAATTTATTATAAATCTTCTTAATATTATCTACAACTTTTATATAGACAAGTTTTTGATAGGACTGATTTGTATTGCAAAAGAGGGAGTTGAAGAAAAAAAAAAAATCCATAACTTCATCAATTAACAAGATATATCATCCGCTTGAATTTATTACATATCTTCTTAATATTATCTACAACATTTATACTGACAAGTGTTTGATAGGACCAATTCTTACAGAAAAACAAATTAAAAATACATAGCGGTTGAAGAAAAAAATCATCATGTTAAGGATGTATTCAAATCCAAACTACTTATTTTCTGACTCATTTTTTAATTCATTTTTGCTCTCAAACGCATCCAATAGGTAGATTCTCTTATTCAGAAACTATATAATGTACTGTAATGATCGATTTTTTGATAGAGGCGGAATATATTTCAAAAAATGATGTCAAAGTGGGCATTTTGAACCGAATTTCCCCAAAGCCATTGTGTTAGAAACGACACAGGTCACTTATAAATCTGTTCAAAAATCACGTCAGCGAGTTTCATATTTTTTCTATTAAAAATTAATCTGAAAATGTGCCAGAAAATTTCGAGTTGTTGAGCAAGGAAAAGAATTTTTTTTAATACCGTCTTAACATGATTCTGATAAAAACAGCTCTTATTTTAAAATGAAATAAAAACTCGTCAAAAGCGGCCAGATAAAATTGTTAAAGTGGGTTTATCTCTAATCATGATTTAATTTTTGTTGGTGAAATTAGTATACTTAACTTCGAATGCTACCTCCGCCTGTAAGCCAGGCCAGCAGAGATTTTTTTTTTATTATACATGTTGCTGTTAGTCCCCTAATTGCCTAATTAAATTTAACTTTATATCCCCAGATTAAATATGAAACTTCATGAGACTTTTCTAATACCAAACAATCACTTATTTGTTGCTTTTATATAAAAATCTTTCTAATTGTTTCAACTTAAAGCTAACATTGAATTATAAAACCTTTATTTGTAAAAATACATTTCTTTGGATGTTAGGTATATTTTGCGACAATCAAAGGAAAATATACATGCATTAATCGAAAGAAATTGCTTAACATTTTTTTTCAGATTTTTTCCCCTAATTGCCTTTGTGATCAAACCTTCATTAAAAAATAATTGGTCGAATGGGTTCTTTATAATACTGAGATCACAGAAGAGATTGTGAAGTATTTCTCTAGATCCTCACCAAAATGTGCAAAAATGAAAGCGTCTGTTGACGTTTGGCCATATAGTATGCATGTGTGTGTGTTTGTATATATATATATATATATGAAGAACTGAGTTTCCAAACTCGCCTTACCCAAAATTTAAAAAAATTATGTTTTCTCTATCAATCTATTATATTGGTAAATCTGCACCGAAAAAACATAAAAATCTGCACCGAAAAAACAAAAATCTGCAAAAAAAACCCTATTTTTATCCTGTAATTTCTGCCATTGTAAAATCTCGGTTTACAACGAAAACCAATGGACGCAGTTGAAGTTTTTTGCGATTTTCCAAAATCTGATTTTTTTGTTGTTGTTGATAAGGCGAGTTTTGAAACTATATATGGTATGATCCATGTCAATTCAGGCAGCCAAAGAAAAAATCTTACCTTCATAGTCTCAGAAGTTTTTGAATTGAACATATGTTAAAATTCAATAAAAAATAAGATACTTGTATATTTTGGTTTTGCCCAAAAAAATTCCTGGCCCGAGATACAGGCCGCCAAAGATGGCATCCCGGGCACCATTTCCAATTCGCCATTTTCGATAAAAATTTTAAAGTGCTCTATCTCTAGAACGGTGCAAGATATTTTGTTGCGGTTTTTTTTATTTTAAAGATAATATTCTTCTGTTTAAAATGATATACCCAATTTTGACAAATGTATTCAACTTTTCTTGTGGCAACCTTTTGAAAAAAAAAATTTTTTTTCAAAAAAATTTTTTTTTTCGAAATTGCCAATCTTAAAAATTTTGATTTTTTTGCTGTTGATCAATACCATTGGGAACTATCTTCACTGTAAAGGAGAACTTCCACTTTTGAGTTTAACAAATTTTAGAAACATTTAAAAAATTCAGAGAATTTTGCAGGAACTGTATATATACAGTTCCAGTAAAAGTCACTGAATTTTTGCTTATTTGTATCATATTTGTAAGGATAAGCCTACTATATATCCTAAACAAGTTAGAAATTGCAATATCAAATGTGGCAAATGAGGTGCGTGCATAGTATTAACTAGTTTTATAAATATTCAGATCTTGGTGCAATAAGTGTTACACTCTTGGGCAAAAAGGCATGAATACAAAATTTACTATAATTCCATATATTAAATTCAGTAACACGGAAGTAATTTGAATCCATCTTAAAAGGACTTAATCGCCATGGCAACGTAGAATCATTGCCTATCATGGTATATAATTGAATCAATTATGCATTATAGGATTTTTAAATAAAATGAAGAAAACTTTTATTAATGTCTTTTATGTTTTAATTTGATTTTCATAGCATTTGAAGTGATACATACTTTATTGCAGCAGGTTTACAAAACATTACTTCCCGTGTCATAGAAAGTGCATAGTGGTTACAGGGACACACAAAAGATTTCGGATACTTTACCTTATTGGAAATACTGTACATTAGCGATGATTGCTAGAGGTGCATTTTTAGTTGTGATATGAGTTTTTAAGTTTAATTAAATATTTCCATATTACGTTGTGTGTATAAAGGTTGTAGGTCATATACAAGGCTACACAAAAGAAATCGTAAGGGTATTGCTGGAAGTGCATTTTTAGTTGTGTTTGAGTTTTTAAGTTTAACTAAATTTTTCCATATTACGTTGTGTGCATAATTGCTGTAGATCATATACAGGGCTACACAAAAGAAATTTTAAGGGTTTACTGAGTATGAATGAAAGTAGCTTAAAGGTGATTTTTAAATGAGTTATGCATTTTTACACTGAACTACATTTAGTATACTAAGATATGTTTGAAGAATATAGATAAAATTATATACAGGTCCACGCAAAGAATTAGATACGTGGCCATCTATGGATGATAATCTCTGGAAGCATGATTTCACTGGTTTTAAGGATGTTTTAATCTTAATTAAATATTAGCTAAATAGTGGCATGTATATAAAGATAGTAGGTAAAATACAGGGTTGTATGAAAGTATTCAAGTATGCTTCCGTTTATTGACATAAATTTCTAAAAGTCAAATTCCGACCTATTTATGTGTTTTTAACAATTTCCAACATAGTTGAAAGTCTTTATGGATTCGATTTGTCTGCCCATCTGTCTGAATTCTAACTTGTATTAATATAATTTGTATTGCTGTGTAATTGATATATGTTATTAAGATTGTTTTACTATGTTCGGTATTGAAAATAAAGTATGTATCGCTTCAAATGCTATGAAAATCAAATTAAAACATAAAAGACATTAATAAAAGTTTTCTTCATTCTATTTAAAAATCCTATAATACATAATTGATTCAATGATATACCATGATAGGTAATGATTCTAGGTTGTCATGGCGATTAAGCCCTTTTAAGATGAATTCATATTACTTCCGTATTACTGAATTTAATATGTAGAATCATAATAAATTTTGTATTCATGCCCTTTTTGCCCAAGAGTGTAACACTTATTGCACCAAGATCTGAATATTTATAAAACTAGTTAATACTATCCACGCACCTCATTTGCCACATTTGATATTGCAATTTCTAACTTGTTTAGGATATATAGTAGGCTTATCCTTACAAATATGATACAAATAAGCAAAAATTCAGTGACTTTTACTGGAACTGTATATATACAGTTCCTGAAAAATTCTCTGAATTTTTTAAATGTTTCTAAAATTTGTTAAACTCAAAAGTGGAAGTTCTCCTTTACAGTGAAGATAGTTCCCAATGGTATTGATCAGCAGCAAAAAAATCAAAATTTTTAGGATTGGCATTTTCGAAAAAAAAATTTTTTTTGAAAAAAAATTTTTTTTTTCAAAAGGTTGCCACAAGAAAAGTTGAATACATTTTTGAAAATTGGGTATATCATTTTAAACAGAAGAATATTATCTTTAAAATAAAATAAACCGCAACAAAATATCTTGCACCGTTCTAGAGATAGAGCACTTTAAAATTTTTATCGAAAATCGCGAATGAGAAAGGATGCCGGGGATGTCATCTTTGGCGGCCTGTATCTCGGGCCAGGAATTTTTTGGGGCAAAATGAAAATATACAAGTATCTTACTTTTTCTTAAATTTTAACATATGTTCAATTCAAAAACTTCTGAGACTATGAAGGTAACCCCCCTGCCTGAGTTGATATGGATTCAGCCATATATATATATGTATGTCCTCATATATAAATATATATAAACCATTAAATAAACATTACCGACCACCAACTGTGAAATTATGAATAAAATGACATTAACAAATACAGTTCCCCCCAACACACTTAACACAGATTCCAAAAACATAGTAAAAAACAGCAGAAATTAAATATATATATATATTACCTTTGAATCAAAATTTATCTTACAAGTTCATATATTTATACATACACACATAAATTAAATGGTTTGCATATCTAAGTAAATGAAACAGGAAAATTAAATTTAACTTGATATCCCCAGATTAAATATGAAACTTCATGAGACTTTTCTAATACCAAACAATCACTTATTTGTTGCTTTTATATAAAAATCTTTCTAATTGTTTCAACTTAAAGCTAACACTGAATTATAAAACCTTTATTTGTAAAAATACATTTCTTTGGATGTTAGGTATATTTTGCGACAATCAAAGGAAAATATACATGCATTAATCGAAAGAAATTGCTTAACATTTTTTTCAGATGAAACACCTGTATTTTTAAATATAAATTGATACATATGGGTCATTCTCCCAAAAGTGTTAATTTTCAATACAAATTTTTCCTGTAGAAAAATCTTGTTTTTCAAGACAAATGTTATCATTTTTAGAAACTTATCGCTTACTGCAAGTAAAAATCAGCAATGGCATTATCATATAATGATAATGTATATGATAATGTATCATATACATGATCATATAATGTATATGATACATTATATATATATATTTTAGCTTCATGCAACAGTTATGTTTGTGTAGTGAGACAAAGCATAAAAAACTATTTATTCTATTAGATATATAACTAAGGAGCAATTCTATATAAGAATGCATAATGAATTTATTTCGAGTGAATATTAAAAAAAAAAATAATAAAAAATTCATCTCCCATTTGGAGCTTCTTTCCATCACCCATCTTTTATATGCTATTCAATTCTTCTCTTTTAAAGTTTTGAAACTATCTTTTTTGATTTGCCATTCATTGTAAAAATATCTTTTTTGATTTGCCACTCATTGTAAATTCTTTTTAAGCATTTTTCTCTGAAATTTACATTTTCAAAATTGAGATATTCACGTAGATGATATCACAGAGGTGAGGAACATGCTCTAAATATTAACCTACATATTTATTTATTTTTGAGAATTTTTTGTTGTTGTTGTTCTTTAAATCAACATGTGTTGATAAAATTACATAAGCAATGTATAATAATATATCTTAGCGTTGATTTAGTCACCTTGAATTACACAGTTCACGGATGTGAGAATTTCCAATAACCATGATAGCTTTTTTATAGCAAAATCTAACACCTGAATATAAACAAATTTCTAACTTATAATTTAACACAGCAAACATATTGGTGTTAACTTTAGCGTTATGGGAAACAAAATCTGATGATAATTTTGTCATTTATTGACATGAAAATGCAACTTAATGTTTGTTTCATGGAGGTGAGAATTTATTGTGTGACACTCCTTTCCATATTCAGAAAACAAACAAAAATACAAAGAAAGTAATTAACTATGCTAAGTTACTTTGCTCTTGAGATAGTAGTAGCTAGAATAATAATTATTTACCTATTTGTTTTCTCAATTAAATAAGTAATCAAACATTTTCCTTAGTAACATTGGGTGTGTGACATGACACGGAAGTGAGATCTCACATACTGTGTACTAAAAATATATATATATAAAGTGACTATAAAAAATGTATGCACACAACACATTTAGTCTTCTTTCACTTTCAATAGAAAACATAAATTAATTCAAAAATATTCATGTCAAATACTGAATAGGCTTTGTGATTGGAATTGTACACTTTTGGGAGAATGACCCATATATATATTCATTTTTCTGTATAAAAGATAAAATTGATATTAGAGATATAGAGCATTTTTCCACAACTGCATTCAAGCATGGATTAATATTCTTTAATTTTGAGTTTCGGACAGACTCAACACTGTCCCTTGAAGACGGTACTGGTTGACTTCCAATAGAATTTTCGGGCCTCATAATTATAGAGGGAACATGCAGTAGTGAAAACTTCAATAACTATATAATTTTGTTCTGTTTAAGGAGGCAAGAACACTTGAGAAATAACATGGGAAACAACTGACATTAATGTATTGTTTTCTCGAGAATTACTGAAATGATTACCTAAAAAAATACATATATATTGTTTGGGCAGTACCTAAACAATAAATGGATTGTTCGGCACGAAAAAAAATTAATTAATTAATAGCTAGAAGAAGCATCGCATGTAAAACAGCTGACATTTATGTATTTTTTTCTCAAGAACTGCTGAAGTGATTTCAATGCATTTTTAAAAAACAGTTTTGGCTTTAGTTAAACTATAAACTGATCGTTCCCAAATAAATAAAAGTTAAAAATACAATAAATAAACAATTTCGCAAAAAATTAGTTTTTATTATTTATTAATATAACTATTGCATTTATTATTACTTTTTGCATGTGTGTGGAAAGATCAATGTATGGCTTAGCTATTACTAAAACTGTTTTTTTATAAATCACTGAAATCACTTCAATAGTTCTCCAGCAAAGATACATCAATGTCAGTTGTTTTGAATATAATTTATGCAACTATAGTCACTTCCGCTAAAAATAGATAACATCATTAAAGTGCACTTGAAACAATTACTGCCCATAGGGACCCTCCACACTCTGCAGGCTACCCCTTGAATTCACAGGACTTCGGGACTAATAACTAACAGGTTTTATAAGCTTCCTCGTATAAATAAATGCAAAGAAAACACCAAGAAATGTAAAAGTTTGTGAAAATTATGCTTATAAAAATAAAATTTATAAATTAAAAAATCTTTAAATATTATATTTTTAAAAGTACACTGTTGAAAGAAAAAAAGAGATAATGACAAGCAATCTATACAAAAAAAAAAAAAGAAAAAGAAAAAAAAAAAAAAACTTTGTCCACGTATATGTGTCTGCCATGGCTAACGAAATCTGCAGCACATAGAAGTCTGAAAATTTAGATGAGGATAGTTCAAGGCAGGTCGTGATGCACCTGAGGCTCTTTTTCTTTTTTTAAATATACAATTAACAGGGATATTAATTAAAAACTCATTGAAAAAACATTCTTTTCTTTCCTTTTTTGCAAAAAGCATTCTTTTATTTATTTTTTTTTCCTTTTTTGCAAATCGGCGAGCGTGCTAGCGCATTCTCAGTTCGAAGCTTTCCGAAGCCGGCAAGCAGAAGATCAAAAAGTGCGGAATTTTTTTTTATTGTTTTTCTAAACAAACTTCAAGCAAACCGATCGAAATTATAGAAAATCAGAAGACATATTCTTAAATTTCGTAATTCTACGTTTGAAATGCCGCAATCCGTTCGAAAAAATATTAACATTAATCCTTTCAATAATAATAATAATAACGAAGCGTTGAACTCTTGTGTCCCCTCCCCCTGTTTTCTGATGCACGCATTCCCAATCTAACAAAAATACAGTAAAACCGATTACACCAAATTAAAGATAGCATATTTTCTCTTTCAGACGCCGTCTTCAGTTTAAAAAAATATTAATATTAACCATTTGAAAAAATTTAGTTTCCGAACGATGTTTCACGATTTCTGCAACCTTTAAAAATCTGCATCCGTGCTTCTGACTGGAGATACAAAAAATTAAAAATACCAGGTCACATCTACGTTCATTTTCATTTCGAAATCTGCAACCTGTTTCAAAAAGATACGAATATAAATCCTTTGAAAAATTCATTAGGCCACTTTTGCAAATTCTGTTTTTTCTGCGATGTTCAAATCATCATGCGTGCATTGACTTCGTAGCTCATAATACGAACAAACCAAAGACACCAACCACATCTACGTTCATTTTCATTTAAAACAACGCTTTTGGTTAAAAAAAAAAAAAAATAATATGAACCTTTTCAAAAACGTCCATTTTTTTTAGAGTCACTTTTCGCGATTTCTGCAATCTTTAAAAATCTGAATCAGCACTTCTGATCAAGGTGCGAAAAAAAGTAAAAACATTGGACAACACATATACGTTCATTTTCATTTCGAAAAAATATGAATATTAATCCTTTGAAAAAAAAAGTTTCCGAAAGTCACACGAATTTCTTTTTTTTTCTTCTTTCACCTGCGATGTTTAAAAATCGACTTCGGAAATCAAAATATGAACAAACCAAAGATTACAAACCATATTTCCATTCATTTTGCTTTAAAACACAAGTCTTCTGTTACTAAAAATATCAATATTAACTCTTTTAAAAACTGTGTTACCGTAAAATACATTCGCAATTAACGACATATGACTTCAAAGATCTTTTTAATAAAATAGACTTATTAGATTTACATAATATTATAAATGCATTATTTAAAAAGTATTATAAAAAAAACTGGAATTACCATCTAATATAGATATCGCTTATTTTAAATCTTTAACAAACTTCATAATAATTATATATTGCAAGATAACACATATTTACAGCATGTCGGTATACCACAAGGTGGTTGTACATCCAGTTTATTATCAGACTTATACTTATATCACTATGAACGTACTTTTACTAATAATAATCTACATTTATATCATTATATTGATGACATAATTTTAATTGCCACTGATCAATCTAAAATTTCTCAATTTCCAGTAGATTATCCCACTAATTTGGAATTAACGGAAAACCTCTTATCTAACAATACAATTAACTTCTTAGATCTTAAAATTACAATAAAAGACAACAAAACAATAACAGATTTATATGATAAACGTAAAGAATTTAAATTCAAATACATTTACAAATTTTAAATCTTGTCTTCATCATTCTGTATATCGAAATATAATACTTAATCATTTATATAGAATAAAATGTTTATGTTCTTCTCATCTAATTAACATTAATATTAAAAAACTAATTTATGATGCATTAAATCATGGTTTTCCAAAAAAATTCGTATATTCATTAATATACAATTAGTATTTTACTTACATGATCTTTTAAAAAACAAATTAACACATGCGTAAACAAAATTACCAAAAAATATATAAAATAAAAAAATATTTATATAAAAAATTAAAAATTGTAAAATAATAATAAAAAATTACTATAGGATGGTTGGGTGGGTAGATGTTAGAGTACGGAGGAGGGTGGTGTTGTCTGCATAATACGCAATGGTTAATTAAAAAAAAAAATGATGGGGTTTTGTATTATAACTACATTTCTAATGCGTATTTTATATGGATGTTGATTTGATGTATTATATGTAATTGGTGACATTTTAATTTTCTTTTAATTTTCTATTTCAATTAATATTTAATTTAGCTTAATTAATATTTAATCAAATTCACAATTAACTTGTTTTTAAATTTTAGTTTGCTCAGGAGAATATCATATTAATTAATAATAGTATATACCATCTCTATAGTGATTAATATGCATATAAGTTTATTTGATATAACTAAACTTATACTGTATGTATTAAAATTGGATAATTAGTTTTTATTATTATTCCTCTATACTTTTTAATATATTTTTTTTCAACTTTGTGTTCCATGATTAATTATCGGTTTAATGTGTTTGATTGTCCCACAATCATATTTTTTTGGGTTTTTTTTCTATGGCTAATATGAAAATAAACCACACACTATATTTGTGATCTTTAGGCAATTGGGAATTTAAGAATCTGACAATCTTCTATAAACATCCATATGTCTTTTTTTCCCCCCTGTTCATTTTATTAATTTATTATTTTTTATATTTAATAGTAATTATTAAAGTTTTTTTTTATTTTTATTATACATAATTTATTTTATGTTATAAAATTATTTAAATTCTCAGTGTAAATTAAATGAGTCGGGTAATAGAATATTTTGAAAGCATTTTATTAACATTTGTATTTAATTTTTTTGTGAATAATGATATATAGTATGGTATTATTTATATATTAGGATTTGTGTGGTAATGCAGTTGATACATTTTAAATTCATTAGCTTTTATTAGGTTCATTTTGTGACATTTGAATAATAATAATAGTATTAAAATAACATACTAGATGGCAGCACCAAAATTTTGTCTTTTGATGCTTTTATTCGTGTAATAATTTTAATTTTTTACACCAGGTGGTATTGAATGCTGTATATTGATGATATTGTAAAATAGAAATTAAATAATTTAAAAGTGTTTTTAGGTATTTTAAATAATGTAATTATTTTCTATTTATATTATATTAATTGAATTTATCACGGTATTTCAAAATGAATTAACTGAATACATAGGTTTTAATTTCTGTGTAAACTCAACTGTTTAATTCACCTTAATCTTATAGTTCTTTTGGATGCCAAGTGCAGGAGAATATTTTGAAAACAACTGGGATTTTATTCGGTATATTGTATAATATTTCTATTTTTTATGCTATAAATTAAATATTTAAAAGGTTGTATTGATTTTTCCATTTCATGCCATTTGATATTATTCTGTTTTCATCTTGAAACTATTCTCTTGGTCATATTGGTTGTTTGAGTACAGGAAAAAAAAAATTCAGCTTTTAGCTTTTTTTCTCACAGAAAACAACCAATTTGTAGTCATATTGGTTGTTTGAGTACAGGAGAAAAAAATTTTTTAGCTTTTTTTCTCACAGAAAACTACCGATTTGCTTATAACATTGAATTCTGTACTCTTGAAAACGTAATTCAATATATAAGTTTTTCAATTATTTTTATCAGTATCAATATTCTTCTTTTTTTTCTTCCACATTAATTCTTGTAATAAAGTATAAGGCACTTTAATTTATACATATAGTTGTATATTAGGTTTGTGGTATCCATTTTTATTGTCATTTCATTCACAATATTGCGGTTTTTGATGGTGGTCGGGAAAGTTTAATTAATGGTTATATATATATATATATTAATGTTTAACGTTCTGCCCCCCCCCCCCCCCCCCTGAATTTTTAATCGAAATATGAATAAAACAACGAAACGCAATTAGCAAGTGTACATTTAGCCTTAAAAAAAGACGCCTTCGTATCAGCTAGCATTTTAATAAAAGATTGGATTTACTAAATGTCATGTCCTGTGATATACAGTGAACTCGGTGTAAGACGGAAATCTGCCTAACTCTGAAAGATATTCAAGTCCCTCCAAATCTATAGACATAGAGTAAAATTTGTCTAAGGCGGAATATTGTCTACTGCGGAAAATTTTCTTGGTCCCGATCAATTCCACCTTACACAGAGTTTACTGTATATATATATGTATAGAGAGAGAGAGAGATTTATTATTATTTTTTTTAATCTGAGAATCTTTTGTTGTTTGTTATTTACTCCGATTTTAAAATACTTGCTGTTATGTATTAACGTTGACTTCTACTACTTAAAACTACTACAACTTCCACTTGTGTTTTACATTCGGGTTGTTCGATTTCAATGTCATATTATATGTGTTGTTTTGTAAGTTTACTCGTATTTATTAAAGTTGTGTGCTCAGCTAATACATTGTGCTGATATAATAATATAAGTACACAAACATTACATTTTGGCGACGAGGATGGGATAGTGCTGTGGGCAAGGGTCGTATGCCATTACGCTTAAGAAAGGAGTGGAACTCATATGAAGTAAAAACTTTTGCGAAAGAAATTGTAAATAATGATATGGCAGTAAATTTTCTCAAGTAATACAGCTTATGCTCACAATATTTAATTTCTTCGGGACGAGTGGGAGCAATTTTCTATTTCTGGGTACCTTTTTTCCCGAATTCTTACAGTTTTCGCATTACTATTAATTTTGTGATTGGGAAATGCGAAAATTACTATTTGTAAATAATAATACTTAAAAATGTCTAAAATACTTAAAGACGCCTGAAGGTGATTAAAAAAAAAAAAATCGTGAAGTATAATGAAAAACAGACGACTTTATTTATTTATCACATTGATATTTTGCTTCCATCATTTAGTATATTATTATTATTTCAAGCAGACGAGTTCCGTTAAATAAAAATAACTCCCACTTCTATCATTGTAACAGATTTTTTTCTTTATCCCAAAGATTGTTGACAAATAAGAATTCGACCAACATTTTCGCTATTATATTTTGATCTGCTAATGTATTATAAGTTCACAGAAATTTAAACACATTTCAAGATGGGAAGAAATAAAACTATCTCTGTAATGTTTGCGTACTTATACTATTATATCAGCACACTGTATTAGCTGAACATATAACTTTATTAAATACGAGCACACTTACAAAACAACACATATATATAACATTGAAATCGAACAACCCGAATGTAAACACAAATGGAAGTTGTAGTAGTTTTATGTAGTAGAAGTTATTGTTAATACATACACTTCTATCTCCCTAAGGAAATTACAAATCCAATCTCTTTGGCATCTTCATAATGTGTGAAGAACGGCGCAATGTTAAATCAGGGGATGTTAACACAAGCTTTCTTGCAGGATCTGGGGGCTTGGGAGATTGTTCATTAGCAGCAATGTCTGGACCAGATGTAACTGGTGACTTGGGGCTGTTAACTGTAGAAGGTTTCTTTGGACTCTCAACTGTAGAAGGCAACTTTGGACTCTGAACTGAAGAGGGTGACATCGAAATTACTGGGCAAGGTACAGGGTTGGATTGTTTTGAAGAGAACAGCTGCCTATCACTATCTGGATAGTGAGAATGCAATTGTAGATGTTCCCTTCTCTAAGTTGATCTCTATGCCTGTGTACTGAAGTACCATCAGGAAATAATACTCGAAACATGCAATTTCCAATAGGTGAAATAATTACTCCTGGAATCCTCTTATCACCTTTGCCGAAATTTCTGGCATACACTAAATCTCCAACCTTAAAAGATGGCTTTGAAATAAGTTCAGTAGGATGACGAGAATGCAGTAAATCCAATCTACTACGTATTTGTCTGCCATAGAGCAATTCAACTGGTGACAAACCTGACAGAGCTAATGGTGTTTGTCTGTAATTCATAAGAATTCTTGCCAGCCTGGTTGAAATTGTACCATCCTGCACTTTCTTTAACTGCATTTTGATGTATTGTACAGCCCTTTCTGCCTGTCCATTAGATGAAGGATGATATGGTGCTGTGGGTAAGGATCATATGCCATTACGCTTAAGAAAGGACTGGAACTCATCTGAAGTAAAAACTTTTGCGTTGTCGGTGACAATACAACTGGGTAATCCAAATCTTGCAAAAAGTTCGTAAAGTTTCTCAATAGTTGCTAAAGATGTACTTTTTTTCATCGGAAATGCTTCAATCCATTTTGAATAATAATCTTGAACTATTAAAATCATATGATTATCAATAGGTCCTGCATAGTCCATGTGGATTCGAGACCAAGGTATGTTAGACGTTGGCCAAACTTGTAAAACTTTTGGAGGCATATCCATATTCTGTACACAAATGGTGCAATAACGGACAGTGTCCTCAATTTCTGCATCCAAATTGGGTCACCAGAACAATGAACAGACAATACTTTTCATTCCTACCATTCCTTGATGAGTAGAATGTAATTCTTGTAGAATGCTATTTCGTAGTGAGGTGGGGACCACTACTCTGTTTCCCCAGAGAAAAATGTCGTGTTCAACAGTTAATTCCATGAGTTTTTTAAGTATGGCAAGATTTCTGTTGTCTTTGAATCAGTTACAGTTTCTGGATTGAAAACTTCTGGCCAATCTTCAAGAGTGAACGGAATTACTTGAGATAATACTGAATCCTCTTTAGTAGCCTGTTGAATGTCATTAATTGCAATGGGACCGACATCTAATCTTTCCATCTGTAGCACTAGTTTTTCTGGTAGCGGAGGGTTGACTTGAGGTGTATGTATAGGTAGGCGGCTGCATGCATCTGCATTGGCACTGTCCTCCCCTTATGGTAACGAATCGTGTAATTAAAAGCTGAAAGAGTCAATGCCCAACGCTGAATTCTTGAATTTGCCATAGTTGGAACGTGCCGTTTTCTGAAAAGATAGTAACTAGCGGCCTATGGTCAGTTAAAAGAGTAAAATTCCTGCCAAGTAAGTACTCTCGAAATCGTGTCACTCCAAATATCAATGCCAGTGCTTCTTTCTGGATATGTGAATAATTCTTCTCTGCAGATGTTAACGTTCGCAAAGCAAAAGCTATAGGAAACTCTTCGGAATTTACGACATGAGATAGCACTGCTCCCACACCATATGGGCTGGCTAAGAAGCTACCAAGCTAGAAGAAGTTCTTTCTTTGGATCAAAATGGACTAATAAAGAAGAGCAGCATAATGCTGATTTGGCGTTTTAAAAGCTGAATCAGCTTCTGAAGACCATTGCCAGGGAGTATTTTTCTGCAATAATTTATAAAGTGGTGCAACATGGTACTCATTCGAGGCAAAAATTTAGCATAATACGTGATCAAATCTAAAAATGAATGCAATTCTGTAAGGTTTTTAGGAACCGGGGATGCTTTAATTGCTGTAATTTTTTCTTCTGTAGGGTGTATTTCATCAGAATCAATTACATGACTAAGAAAAGTCAAACTATTGCAAAACCCGGTAGCAGAAAGTTCCTGACGGGTGACATGCGTCGCAGATTTTCTTTTCCCTTTTGCAGATTTTTTTTTTCCATTGGATCTTTTTCCAACTTTATATTATGTTTAGTTCTTTATTATTTATAACTAAAACTTAAGATTATTATTAATAAAAATGAGTAAAATGCTTAAAAACATTAAAATTAAATTATTAATTAATTAAAGGTTCATTTGTAACATTTAACCTGCAGATTATTTTCAGTCCCTGAAAGATCTGTCGCAGACACTTGGAGAATTTTCTGCTATGGGGTTGCAAAAGAATTGACACTTTTGTTGTCTAAGTCGCAAACCTGCATCATTAAATCTTTTTAATACTTCTCGTAGTCGTGACATATGCTCATCGTGACTGGTGCCAGTAATGATGCAATCATCCAGTAAAAGAGCCACACCAGGAGTGCCTTGCATTAATATTTCCATTTCCCATTATGTGTATTTATAACCAGGGTTGGAAAAAAACCAGGTTTTTTTGTAAAAAACCAAAAAAACCGGTTTATTTGGTTTAAACCAGGTTTTATTGGTTTAAACCGGGTTTTTTTAAATATAATTTCCTATTGCATACAGATGCATATCTGTTGATAAAATAAACATTTTTGGATATTATATAAGTAATATAACTTTTGAAAATATTTAAATTAAATAATTACAGTCAATTATGTAGAAAATTGAAATCATTTCTAATTTAAACATTATTAGTAACAGCTATGTCTTATGTTCACAGTAAACTGTTCTACACAGTGAACATTGATACCTTGAAAATCGTATGAAGAATCCTTTGATTAATAATATAATAATCAATCAATCAAACATTTGATGCAGTTTCATGAATATAATATTATTCTGTGGTTATTATTTTTTTAATATCCAAATACTTCTGGTTATTTTGTTTTCTGAGTGATAATTCCAAGTGTCCAAGTCAACATTTTTGGCCATTAGATTCCACAACTAACAGAAAAGATTGATTGGTATAATTGAAATGCTATAACTAGCACTCAGATTTTGCAAGCTGTGTTATTCAATTTGATATCTTAAGTTACTCTTTTAAATTCTTTAAGGATAATCTTCCCCAATTTCAATCCAGAAAATTTTCTTTTACAACTTAACCAAAATCTTAAAAATCATTGTATTTTGTTATTAACTGCTGTAAATAATCTGCATTTTTTAAATGAAAATATTTTATGCTAAATATTGAATATTATTTATCCATTTTATCTTTTCTAATTTCACATGTTTTAAGAAAAATCTTTAGGGTACCAGATATGTTCATCAGCACATGCTAATTTTCATTCTACATGCATAGAAACATGACCTAAGCTCATTATGTCTCATGTTGACTGCTGAGATGAAGTGTTAAAAGTAGAAATTACTTCTATCAATAATGTAAAACAAATAAATTACAAAAAATAGAAAATATTACATTAGATTTTTTCTAAAAAAACCAAATGGTTTTTTTGACAAAAAAACCAATTGGTTTAAACCGTGGTTTAAACCATGGTTAAAACCACTTGGTTTAAACCGTGCCAACCCTGTTATAACTGTAAGATCTCTGGAATCTTCATCAAGTTCAAGTTGATTATAAGCATCTCTGAGGTCCAGCTTAGTAAATTTCCTGCTGAAAAACAGACCTGCCAACCTTTGAAAATGAGAAATCGTAGCACCCAAAATTCAAATTAATCTAGAGGTTGGTTGCTGTTTTTTACGCTGCAAATCAGGAGCTGATTGCTTTTGGTTCGGGCCGAATTTAGATTCCTGCAGGTTGAGTTAACCTGATTTTTCAAAAGTTAGTTCCTTATATTCTTTCAGATTAAAAACTATATGTATCATAACAATAAACATAAAGATTTTTGTCTGTGTGCGATGTTTTCTGAAGAGAGCACAGAGCTGGGTGATTCTAAGTAAAAAAAAAATTAGAAAATGACAGAAAATTTTCTGTAAGGAGTGCGTGTGTGTGTGGGGGAGATTACAATCTCATTATGCATTTTTTTCGCGGCCCTTTCATAAAATTCGCGCTTTTTTTCGCGATGCTTTGGCAAAATTTGCTTTTTTCTGCGATCCTTTGACCAAATCGTGTTTTTTTCCGCGATCCTTTGACGAATTTTATTTTTTTTTTTTTACCGATTCTTTGACGAGATTGACGCATTTTTTGCCGATCCTTTGACGAAATTTGAGCGGCGTTTTCCGCGATTCTCTGAACAAATTTGAATTTTTCCGCGATCCTTCGATCAAATTTGCGTTTTTCCCGCGATCTTTGACGAAATTTGGGTTTTTTTCGCGATTATTTGAGGAAACTTGGATTTTTTTCCGCATTTGTTTGACGAAATTTGCGTTTTTCCACATTCCTTTGAAGAAATTAGCATTTTTTCGCGATCCTTTGACGAAATTCACGTTCTTTCCGCGATCCTTTGAGGAAATTTGGATATTTTTTCTGTGAGTCTTTGACGAAATTTGGATGTTTATTTTCCGTGAGCCTTTGACGAAAGTTGCGTTTTTCTCGTGATCCTTTGACGAAAGTTGCGTTTTTCCGGCGATCCTTTGACAAGATTTGCGTTTTTTGCAATCCCTTGGAACAATGTGTTTTTTTCGCGATCCTTTGACGAAATTCGCGTTTTTTTGCGATTCTATGAAGAAATTTGCGTTTTTTCGCGATCCTTTGAAGAAATATGCTTTTTTTCTGCGATTCATTCACTAAATTTTCACTTTATCACGATCCTCTGACGAAATTTGCGTTTTTCTGCGATCCTTTGATGAAATTGTCATTTTTTTCTGCGAACGATTGACGAAATTGGTTATTTTCGGCGGGTGTTTTATTTGAAGAAAATCGTAGTTTTAGACCGATTTTCGTAGCACCGTAGTTATTAGCTCCAAATCGTAGAAACTACGATTTTTTCGTAGCAGTTGACAGGTCTGGAAAAATAGCTGGTGCTGAGGAAATTCCAAAAGGTAAGCGAATGTACTGATAAAGTCCCTTATGTGTATTTATAACTGTAAGGTCTCTGGAATCTTCATCAAGTTCAAGTTGATTATAAGCATCTCTGAGGTCCAGCTTAGTAAATTTCTAACCTCTTGCTAACGTAGCAAAAATATCTTCAGCTTTAGGTAAGGGATATTGATCTGTATCAATAGCAGTATTCGCTGTTAACTTAAAATCATCGCAAATTCTTACTGATGATCGCTTTGAGTACGGGAACGATGGGTGTAGCCCATTTTGAAAAATGAATTGGTTGTAAAACACCAATCTTCTGTAACCGATTCAGTTCTTCGCAGGCATTTTCTCACATCACAAAAAGGTAAAGTACGAGCTTTATAGAATTTTGGTTGCGCTTCTGGCTTTTTAATTAAACAGACTTTAACTCCAAGTGTATTCTCAAAAATATGCTGGTATTCATTCAATAACTTACTCAACTCTATATCATCACTTTTAACAAAATTGGTATGAAATTCTAAAATTTTAAAGGACATAATCCAATTTCTACCACATAAATTTGGACCTTTGTTATCTACTACCAGTAAAGGTAACTGTTCGTATTTTCCATTAAATTTTACTTCAAACATAATCGTTCCTAAAACAGGAATGCATTGACCTGTAAATGTAGCTAAACAAGTTTTAGCTGGCTGCAAGGGTGGCAACTTCAGTGAATTGTATGTATCTTTGGTGATTAAAGATAAAGCAGCACCTGTGTCTAATTCCATATTAATAGTTTGATTGCTTACTCCAATATTTACTGTAACAGGTCTAGGAGCACTCTTCTCAGTAACAGAAACCATAATAAAAATATTGTATTCTGGTTCGCGTACAATAGCTACTTTAGACATCTCTTCCCCAATAATTTCATCAGAACTGGGTGTAGTATGCATTTGATGAACTTTTTTAGACCTTTCTTTAACAATTTTATGATTCGAAGCTTCAGTTTTCTTCGACTTTAGGCATTTTTTTGCCAAATGACCCTTAACACCACAAGAATGGCACGTAGTCTTCAAAAAAGGAGAACTCTTAGGTAAATGATCAGAATTCCCATAACGTATACATTCACGAAAATGTTCTGAAAATTTCGAATTGCAGAGTTTCAGTTTTGAAGTGTTTAATTTGTTCACCAGCTGTAAAACAGAACAAGAACCTTGTAAATTTATGGAATCGCGAGCAGCAGTTTTCACAGACACAGCCAATTCAATTGCTTTAGAAAGTGTCATATTCTGTTCAGATAACAAAGACACTGTATTTGAGTATTCTGAATTCCACAAACTAGTCGATCATAAATCATCGTATCTAAACTAGAACCGTAATTGCAAAATTTAGAAAGTCTATGTAATTCCGAAACAAAAACTGAAATGGTTTCATCAGATTTGTGAACTTGGGAATTAAATTTAAACCTCTCGACAATTTCCGAAGGTGCCGGACTGTAATGGTCTGAGAAACATTTAATTAAATCATCATACTTAGTATCTGCTGTTGTTCTCGGCGACAGCAAACTATGTAGTAATTTATAAATTGCTGGGCCAATTACAGTTAAAAAGATTTTTTTTCTTATCATCAGATATATCATTTACATTAATAAAATGATTAAATCTTTCTACGTACTTGGACCAGGTTTCCACTGCAAGGTCGAAATCTTCTATTCTATCAAACGTAGCCAAAAATGACTGTTAATCACCATAAAAAGAATAATGTAAATCCAAAATGTATGTAGATCCGTAAAATTCGTCGCCTATATGTAATGTTTGCGTACTTATACTATTATATCAGCACGCTGTATTAGCTGAACACATAACTTTAATAAATACGAGCACAGCACACTTACAAAACAACACATATAATATAACTATAACATTGAAATCGAACAACCCGAATGTAAACACAAGTGGAAGTTGTTGTAGTTTTATGTAGTAGAAGTTATCGTTAATACATAACAATCTCAAATAGAATATAGGTCAAAATTAACATTTTTACCAACTGGCCACTGGCCAGTACACTGATTTTTTTACACTGGCCAGTTTTTTTTAACCACTGGCCAGTAACAAAGTTATGTACGCTCCATACAAAATTGTGTTTTTTCTAACTATCAACATTGTAATTTACTAATATATATTACTTACCATTCGATATGATTACACTCAACTGAAAAATTTTATTTTTACTATTAATTGCAATGAAATAAATTCACAGGAAATTTTTAAAAAGGTTACAGCAGAGGGGGACCCCCCTCCCTCGGCACTAACTAATATGCATTTTTCTGCGACTATTTAACGAATTCCGCGTTTTTTTCGCGATCTTTTGACGAAATTCACGTTTTTTCGTGACCTTTTGCAAAATCTGCGTTTTTTCGCGATCTTTTGACGAAATTAAGTTTCTTTTTTTTTTGTAATCTTAACGAAATTTGCGGTTTTAAGCGACCTTTTGAGAAAATTTGCGTTTTTTTCGCGATCTTTTGATGAAATTTACGTTTTTTTCGCGATCTTTTGATGAAATTTGTGTTTTTTCCGTAATCTTTTCGTGAAATTTGCGGGGTTTTTTTTTCATGATCTTTTGACGAAAGTTGCGTTTTCTCCGCGATCTTTTCACGAAATTTACCTTTTTTCCGCAATCTTTTCACGAAATTTGCGTTTTTCTGCGATCTTTTCACGAAATTTTCGTGTTTTTCCGCGATTTTTTCTCGAAATTTGCGTTTTTTGTGCGATCTTTTCACGAAATTTGTGTTTTTTCCGCGATTTTTTGACGATATTTGCGTTTTTCCACGATCTTATCACGAAAGTTGCCTTTTCTCCGCGATCTTTTCACGAAATTGTCGTTTTTTCCGCGATGTTTTGACGTAATTCGCGTTTTTTACGTGGTCCTTGGGCGAAATTCACGTTTTTTCGCGATTCTTTGACGGAATTGGTGATTTTTTTCTACGAACGATTGACGAAATTGATTTTTTTCGGCGACCATATCGAAATTAGCGATATTTTTTAAGTCCAAATTTTCGGATAGGTGACTTTTTTTTTTTTTTTTTTTTTTTTTTCCCGGAACCGAATGTCTTAAGTTTTCAGAAAATTCGAGACAGAATCATCCCTGCTACTTTCTTTTCTTACGTTCGGGAGAATCGCCGATTTGGACGCCGTAAATTCCGAACGAATTTCACACCTTTCCTTCCTGGCATCTGGCATCGATCTTTCAATCATCGCGTTTGGCGAGTGAGGACAATACAGTTAATCGCCACGTTTTAAATGTTACTCGACGCCTGGCGAGTGGTAATTTTGTGCTATAAAATAGAGCAAAGTAAGAATTTTGCTTTTAAAGTATGTAGTCTTAAGATTAAGACATAGCTAATTAATCGATCGAAGTGCGTTGTCAATAAATTTTTGAAAAATCTCTTTTACCAGATAATTATGCTGTAAAATATAAAATAACTTAGGACCGATCAAGAGGGAAAAACTGCAATGCGTTTTTCTGAGCTACTCTTCTGGAAAGAGAAATCCACTTCTCAAATTAAATGTGGTCCAAAATCTCTATTTTATTGGTCGAACTTTTCATACTATGTCAGCAAAAAAAAAAAATTATGTCGAATACTACGGAGAAAAAATCTTCCATTAACGAAAACAACGTGTAAAAAGGAAACAAGCGCAATTTGCTAAAACACATGTTTTATTTGGCAAGAAACGAGGAACAATATACTTTTCTCAAACGAAAAATTAAATTTAGATTAGACTGAATTGTTTCCATTGTTATTGGTATGATCTTCGACATATAAAAGTGATAAGCAATAAAGAGGAGAAAAGTTTCTTGGTTTGGGGCAGTTTTGCTTCTAACTCAAGACAAACTCTAAAACAAATTTAATGCTCCAATCTGTGTTTCATCATCATCATGCATGGATCTGTTTAGGTAGAAAATGGGTCCTTTGAAGGGGTCTTCACAAAAGTTTTCATTTCAAAACAGGACCCTTCAATATTTTTCAACTCAAAACAGGACCCTTCACAAAACTTTTCACCTTTAAACAGGACCCTTCACATAATTCCTTGTCTAAAAAAAAAGGCCTTTCACAAAAGTTTTCCATCTACAAACTGAACCTTTCACAAATTTAAGTGAGAAAATGGGTCCTTTGAAGGGGTCTTCACAAAAGGTTTCATTTCAAAACCCTTCAATATTTTTCTAGGCCTTTTACAAAAGTTTTCCATCTACAAACTGAACCTTTCACAAATTTAATCCTCTAAAAGTAAAATTTCACTTTTACATACATAAAAAAAAATATATGGCTAGTTTCATGGGTTTTTGCAGTGTAAGTCACATAGCTGATAACTGCTATGCTGGTTGGCCACCGTTGTTTTTCGAAAAGTTTTCTTGACCTTATTCAATTAACGAGATATCTCCGATAAAATAAGTCACATTTTCCGTTCTAAATTACTGGTAGCCAAAAATCGCAGCATGTAACTTACACTAGAAGTACTCATAGAAATAGCCATATGTATTTCACATGCATATACCTTCTTAAAATATATAGGGTAGATGTGCCAGTAATGGACACCATTAAGGAATTTCTTTTAAAATAATTTTTTTATTAATAGTTATAATTATTATATTCCAGTTTTTTCACTATTATATTAATTTATCAACAATATTTAACCATTCTTATAGTCTCATTTACCAATATGAATCGAAATTTAATTTTAAATAACAAAAATCTACAAAACACCCAAAAGCCCAGTAATGGACACCCCATAAAAAGTAATAAATATAATTGTTTTTATGACTTTATTTAGAACCAGAATTTAATGAATACATGAAACAAAATAGTTATTTTCAAATAAATTTAACAATTAGGATACCAGTAATTAATAAAATATTTGTGATAATCCTTTACTGTTTGCATCAATTACTGTAATTATCAGAAGATCGATGTTTTAATCATTTTAGATGGATAGTTTAGAATACTAAATATCAGGCAATTACAGCTATCAAATTATTGAACCAGTGAGGGATTTAAAAGGTAATTAAAAAAGTTTTAGAATATTAGTGTTTAGTTTTGTCACTATTTTTAACAATTAATCCTCCAGAGACTACTTGATATATCATTTATAATAATTAATATTACAAATATGAAAGAAATTATATTGTGAGTTAAATATTTTAAATACTAAATAAAATAATTTCAAAATAAAACTGTAGGGCTGATGTTTGAGGCCACTGATCTGCAGATTTACTAGTTTCATGAATATTACCTATAACTTTCATTAATAGTGTTACTTTTTTTTTTTTTTTTGGGGGGGGGGGGGTGGGATGGTGAACAAGAAAATATTTAAGACAAAAAATAGATTTTTAATAGCTTCCGTAACTTAATTGTTTGTATTTAAACGGAGAGGGATTAAGCCCTATGAAGCCCTCTTTGACTGTGCTCTTAAACAATATTTTCTGCTTCCTGGCTGGTTTGATTGCCAGATTATAACATATGCAAGGTACCTATATACATAAGAAAAAAAAAAAGAAAATATTGAAATTTATTAATCACATAAAATAACTTAAAAGCAGCTATTTATAAAAGTTTTGGTGTTATTACATTTTGGTAAGTGTAGTTAAAAAATTAAATTTGATTATTTAGGTTTGTAGTTAAGCCAAAATATTTTATGCACTATAAACATTACTGAAATTGCATTTTTAGTAATGTCTACACTACATGGGGTGTCCATTACTGGAAAATAACTAATTAACCATCCCAGTAATGGACACCCCCTCTTAAAACCTTAAAAATAAATGTAATTTTGTAAATGGCCATTAGTATATAAAATTCTAAATTTTCTATTGCTACTCAAACAAAAACACTCAAATTTTGCACGAAAATAAATAATATATAAATTAATTAAACAAAGCCAGCTCTTAGCCTCTTCATTAAGATTTTCACAGAAAAACAGCGAAACTTTGAAACATTATTTTCTGCTTCCTGCATGGTTTGATTACAAGTGTCAACAATAATAGTCCAGGCAATAGGGAATTTTACCTAGCAAAATTCATGGTAGTTCTGGAAAAAGGCTTACTATATGTTTTTTGGGTCGCTGAATCCAATTTTTAACTTCCCACCAAAATTTCCCCCGGCAACCCCCCCCCCCCCCAAATTTTTGTAAAATGCCCCCCAAAAAAGGTTTTTATTAAAAAAATCAATTTTTTTTTTATTGTTTTGGGGAAAAAATATTTAGAAATTCAGAAAGTAGACAAAATTTGCAACAAATTAGATATATGACATTATGACTTAGGATGAAGGGGAAGGGGGATCTGCCTCAGAACATGCGCGCGGTGCTGCGTGGACTAAGTTGCGCAATTCCACTTAACCACTCACACGTTTACATTCGCCTTCCCATCTCCCCTCCGAACATTCCTTATAAGATTTACTTTAAGTTTTTTGGGTCGCTGAATCCGAATTTTTAACTTACCCCCAAATTCCCCCCCCCCCCGAAAACCCCTTAAAATAGTTGTTATTAACTTAAATTTCTTATTGTTTTAGGGGAAAAGCATTACGAAATTCAGAAACTAGACAAAATTTGCAACAAATAGGATATATGACATTATGACGTAGGATAAACGGGGAGAGAGGGGGCTGCCTCGTGACATTTCCCGCGCGCTTTTCTCAAAAACCAAATTTTATCAAAAAATCAATTTTTTGGGGGGTTGCCGGGTGAAATGTTGGTGGGAAGTTACAAATTCGGATTCAGCGACCCAAAAAACATAAAGTGAGTCGAAATTCAGAACTAGTGTTAATTTTTCCAGGTAAAATCCCCTATTGCCTGAACTTCATAACTTAGTGCACGTAGCGCCGCAGTGCATGTTCAGAGGCAGCCCTCCCCCTCCCCGTTCATTCTACGTCATAATGTCATGTATCCTATTTGTTGCAAATTTTGTCTAGTTTCTGAATTTCGTAATGCTTTTCCCCTAAAACAATAAGAAATTTAAGTTAAAAACAACTATTGGGGGGGGGGGGAAGTTAAAAATTCGGATTCAGCAAACCAAAAAACTTAAAGTAAACCTTATAGAGAAAGTTTGGAAGGGAGATGGGAGGGCTAATGTAAACGTGTGAGTGGTTAAGTGGAATTGCGCAACTTAGTTCACGCAGCACCGCACGCATGTTCCGAGGCAGATCCCCCCTCCCCCTTCATCCTAAGTCATAATGTCATATATCTAATTTGTTGCAAATTTTGTCTACTTTCAGAATTTCTAGATACTTTTTCCCTAAAACAATTAAAAAAAATTGATTTTTTTAATAAAAACCTTTTTTGGGGGGCATTTTACAAAAATTTGGGTGGGAGGGGGGGGGGGGGTTGCCGGGGGAAATTTTGGTGGGAAGTTAAAAATTGGATTCAGCGATCCAAAAAACATATAGTAAGCCTTTTTCCAGAACTACCATGAATTTTGCTAGGTAGAGCCCCTATACGGTCTCTACTGCCTGGACTATAACCCAGTTTTATAAAACATGTAAGGGGCAGAGTCAGATAATATAGACGAACACGCGAACGCCGTTCGCAGAATATTTTCAAAGTTTGCAGACAGTTTTGATTTTTTTTCCCTACAAATTTCTTTATAAAAAAATTATCAAGACCGGGCGAGCGGTCAATTATCCGGGCGGAGAATCGATGCGACGCACGTCACAGACTCTTGAGAATGTCTGCAGACTGTTTTTCAACTGGAGAAAAAAACTTTGCTAGAAATTATTTGCCATGTACCATGGTACAGTATTTTTTGGAAGAAGCGCCGCGGCGCATACGAGTTTAAAACTTAACTAGTTGGATGTGCCAATCCCAAAACTTTCTTCTATCTTATACATCTTAATATTTCAAAACCTAGTTACACATGTTAATACTTCAATATTATTAGTTCAATACTATATCAACTTTGATTTTCATCTTAAATTTCTGCTCAAGTCAATTAAACGGACTAAAAACGAGTTAATCTATATCATGATATTTGTTAAAATTATTAATTTTTCCTTATTCTGTTGTTATCAGCTGTTTGCGAATAACCGGCTTAGCAGGAAGCGAGTTCCCGCCGCTGCATGAGCCGCCGATGCACAATAGAACTACGAAAAATCATAAAAGTATACAAAAATCGCTAATACAGAGCCCTTTTACCGCGCAATATTTCCAAATTCAAGAAGGACCTGTTGGCCAAAGCCAAAAACAAGCACAAACATTTTGGTTCAATTGTATGCATAATTTTATACGCTGTTCGATGGTACAATAATGAAAATGGCACAGAGATCGGAATTATAGCGCCCCCTTCTTTCGGAATTTTTTCAAGTTCAGGGAGGACTTGTTTGCCATAGCCAGAAACATGCACAAAAAATTTGGTTCAATTATATGGATAACTTCATACACTTTTCGATGGTACAATAATGAAAATTGTACAGACATCGCAATTATAGTGCCTCCTATCGGCAGAATTTTTCCAAATTCAGGAAGAACCTTCGTGACATGACCAAAAATAAACACATAAAATTTGGTTCAATTCTATGCATAACTTCATACACTTTTCGACGGTACAATATTCAAAATGGCACAAAAATTGTACAAAAATCGCTATTACAGCGCCCTCTACGAGCTATTTTTTTACAAATTAAGGGAGGACCTCCTTGCCATAGCCAAGAACTTAATTTTTTTTTTTTTTTTTTTTTTTTTGGTTGAATTCTATGCATAACTTCATACACTTTTGGACGGTACAATATTCAAAATCGCACAAAAATCGCTATTACAGCGCCCCCTAACGGCGAATTTTTTGCAAATTCAGGGAGGACCTGCTTGCCATATCCAAAAACTTAAAATAAAAATTTGGTTCAATTCTATGCATAATTTCCTACACTTTTCGATGGTACAATATTCAAAATCGCACAAAAATCGCATTTACAGCCCCCCCTGCCGGCGAATTTTTTCCAAATTCAGGGAGGACCTGCTTGTCATATCCAAAAACTTAAAATAAAAATTTAGTTCAATTCTATGCATAACTCCATACACTTTTGGATGGTACAATATTCAAAATCGCACAAAAATTGTTATATCAGCGCCCCCTACCGGCGAATTTTTTTCAAATTCCGGGAGGACCTGCTTGCCATAGCCAAAAACTTATAATAAAATTTTCGTTTAATTCTATACATAACTTCATACACTTTTTGATGGTACAATGGCGACAGACAGACGGACGGACGGACAAACGGACACACAGACATTTTCTATAAACATGTTTTTTGGAATCTCTGACCCCTAAAACATGCAAATCCGTCGAAAACCGGAAGTCGACAAAAATTTCGATTACAATACTTTCTTCTATTGAAGATAGAAGAAAGTAAAAATACTGTAAGTGTGGCGCTTATGCCGTAACGGCGGGTACAATGCTTTTATTTTTCTCCTGCTAGGGTCGGTAGCAGAAACAGAGTAGCACCGAGAAGGGTGCTGGGGATTAATTTAACAGATTAAAAATAAATTTTGTGTTAAAAAATAAATGTTAAATGTTGATCGCTTTTAAATAAAGTTTATTTGGTTGGAAATTTTAGCGAATTTTTTTACATTCGAAAGGGGAATATTGTTTTAATATCTTAGTAAATATTATCCTCTTTTAAATAAAGTCTAATTCAGAAAACTGGAGGGGGGTGGGTTGAGTGCATGTAACGTAATGCGATGGATTGGAAAGAGGGCGTTTGTCTTTAAGTTCGGCAGACTGTTTGTTTATAAAATTTCTTTTTGTGTTGCAGACTGCAGAAAAAAATTCTGCTTAATAATGCTTGTAAATTTATATTTTTCTTTTAGTGATGTTGCTTAGTGGCACTCCACTCGCATATAACTTTTCATTTTTGCTGTTAGCAGCGATATAGGACTCGGGAGGAGCGCAGCGTTTTTTTGCAAAAATTTTTAAGAAATTATTTGAGTTCGCAGACAGTTTTACTTTTTATCTAAGTCTGGTAAGGGGGAATTATAAAAAAAATAATTAAAGCTAAATGTTTATTTGTTATTTTTTATGAACCAAAAATATCAAGGGATGTCCATTACTGGCACATCTACCCTATAAACAAGAACCTGAATATAACGATCATTTCAAATTCCCAAAATTAGGACTAGATTTTTCACAAGTGTAAAAAGCTGTTCTTTCACAAAAACAGGGCCCTGAGAGACCTGGGGTCTGGACAGACCCCTGTCATGTTTAAAGCAAATAGGATTTTGGTTGCTGCACTGACCATCGCAGACTTCTGACTTAAATTCAATAAAAAATCTATGGATGAATAATGCTGAGAGATATTTATGTAAAAGACGAGTGTTATGCCAAGAAACAAACTAAAATTTAACATCAAAATATCCTGGAAGAAATTTTCCAAAGAAATTATTAAAAACTATCATATTATTATTATATAGCTTCCAGAATGATAAAACTGATTGAAAATAAGTTTTTTTAATTACTAACTTAATTTTGGCCGAATTCAATGCTGTCTTATCTTATGCAATGCCCTTCCTGTACAAATAAATGTGTGATCGCAAAAACTACACAAGTCCACTTTTTTTTTTACATATTTCGTTGATGCAAACGTGTCCTTGACTGTTGGCAGACAAAAATTACATAGGTTTATCCATTGCCGTACAATATTGTTGTTTATTGCAAAATATCAACATTAGTCAATGGCAAAACACAGATATATTCCAATAGCAAAACAACAAGAAAATGTGATCGAACGCGATGGTGTATGACTATGTGTCTTAATAGGTGTAGGTGCCAATGATTATATAAATATTTTGAATTGAATACCACATGTTTCGAATAGTAAACTTCGCAATATTTAATCGCAGAATTCTGTTATTTAATAAGACAAATATTACTATTCGGAAATAGTGGTATTAGTAAACGTAATATTTAGCATCATCTATGCACTTAATGTGAATTCCTTAACCCTGAAATGCTCGCGCTGGTGCATTTTGTAAACCACTGGGTGTTACAAATTTAAATATACTACACAAATATTCGAAAATATTGTCACATATGCCTATGTTAAGGTTGTTTTTATTAGAGAGTGTAGATGTGCCATAGTAATGGACGCCCTTAAGGAATTTTTTTTAAAATTGTTTTTTAATTAATAGTTATAATTATTATATTCCAGTTTTTAATACTTTCCGACAAAGTTGAAAAGTGTTATTGACTTCGGTTTGTCTGGCCATCTGTCCGCACTCTAACTCTCGTAAATATACTTGGATTGCACTGAAATTTTTGGATATTATAGACATTTGCCATAGCACGTTCCCTATTTCAAATGAAGTTTGTAGCATGCTTAGTTCATTTACAGGGACAGTCAAAAGTATTGCGTTACATTACGGCCAATGGAAAAAAAATCGTTTCGAATGATTTTTAATGATGTTACACGCTTTCAAACATAATAAAACTGATATGTGCATTTATGAAGTGCACTAACATATGTATTCTGTAGAATATGCGGTGCAAATAATAGTTATTATTCATTTACAGTGCCACACAAAAGAATTCCATTACATAATGATATAGGGGTGGAGGGAATTGTTTGCGGCGTATTTTAATTATGTTAAACTATTTCTCATATAATGAAATTGATATACGTCGCTGAGGCTTACTATAACTTATTTTATGTATAGTACGAAGTGCATAGCATTTACAGGGACACACAAAAGATTTCAGATACTATATTGTATCCGAAGTACTGTACATTAGCAATGATTTCTGGAAATGCTTTTTTAATTGTGATATGCGCTTTTATGTTTCACTATAATTATGCATACTATGTGGTGTGTATAAATGTTATAATTCATATACAGGGCTACACAAAAAAATTCGTAAGAGATACTGGGTATGAATGGAAATTGCTTAAAAGTAGTTTTTAAATTTTACAATTTTTATTAATTTTTAAATTACGCATTTTTGCGCTGAACTGCATTTAGTTTACTAAGAAATGTTTGTAGAATATAGATAAAATGATTTACAAGGTCACGTAAAGAACTGGATACATGGCCGTCTATAAATGATACTTCCTGGAAATGTGATTTCAGTAGTTGTAACAGTGTTTTAGTTTGAATTAAATTTTAACTAAATAGTGGCGTGTAATAAAGGTTCTAGGAAAACTACAGGGATGTATAAAAGTATTCAAGTACGTTTCCATCTATTAGTATAAATTGCTGAAAGAGAAATTTCAACATGTTATGCGTTTTCTTGCTAAACTATGTTTTCCCATTATACAGTATATATCAATCTACAGATCAAATACAGGGCTGTTCAAAAGAATTGGAATACATGTTTGGCTATGGACGATAGCTGCTGAAATGAGTTTTTCAAATGCTTTATGCATTTTATAAAACGTTTACTTAGTTATCTTATTTCCCTAAATAGTTTTGTTAAAGCATTCAGGAAGTGTTGGAAAGTGCTAATTCTAGTTTATAATCTATGCTTAACGCATTTTTCTTTCTTGTTTTAATATTATATTAATTTATCAACAATATTCAACCATTCTCATAGTCTCATTTCCCAATATGAATAAAAATTTAATTGTAAATAACAGAAATATAGACCTGCCAGCCCTAGAAAATGAGAAATAGTAGCACACGAAATTCAAATTAATCTGAAGGTTGGTTGGTTACAGTTATTTACGCTCAAATTTTAAGCAAAGAAATACTAATCAATTAAACGTATGTGTATAAGCACACGAGAAAAAAAAATATGAAATTCACAGCTTATTTTTTGAAAAGTTACAGTATGACTAGGCAGGGGGGGGGGGGGGTAACCTATTGAGGATGTTCATGAACTTCATGCCCGATTGAATTTAGAATATTTTTTCCGCGACCATTTGATGAAATTCGAGATGTTTTTAGGATCGTTTCGTGAAATTCACGCTTTTATTCCCACAATCGTTTCACAAAATTCATGCTTTTCTTGCGCTTTTTTTTTTTTTTTTTTTTTTTTTTGAAAATGTTTACCCCTGAAAACGTATGTGTAATTAAATTTAAAAACCCGCAAAAAACCCGACTGCGTAAAAAGCGAATTAATTAATTATTTCTCATCAATGTGAAACTTTTTTTTTTTTTTTTTTTTCCAATTCCTACTATTAGCTCACATTTTCGCTATACAGGGTGTCCGGTCTCAACGGTGTCCAATGGCTAATTCCTAAACCGTTAGTCATAGACATATAGTTCCAATTACAAAAATGTTTAAAATCAGGTAAAGAAATATTTTAAAAGTGATTTGGGTCAATAAAAACATTTTTTAAAAAATTACGAAATTTAAATTTTTATACGGTCCCCCGATCTTATAAGTTATATTTAGTAAAATTTTACTTTTACACTGACAAGTAATACACAAAAAGTCCCATTATTCTACGATTAAAATTGACCGAGTAATAGCTGTTTAAAGTTGGAGCACATTTTTTGCTGCAAATTGGGGGTCATTCACAAATTTAGTCGAAATATAATTTCATCAGATATATTAAAAAATGTTTGAGAATAAAATTAACATTGCAATATAAATTTGAAATCTTTAATCATTCTGACATATTAATGCAAAATATACAATTCGTAATAAACATTTAAGAGGAAAGAAAAAAAACAGAATTTTTGTTAAAATAATGAAAATTAACAGCCTCAATTCTTTACAAAATGATACGTATTTTAAACTATTATTAGATTACACTAGCCTGCAAAAGTTGGGTTATGTCATGTTTTTTAGCTTTTGATAATTGATTCTTATGTATTCTGTACCGCTGAATCTGAAATTGACCTTCATTTTTAACCATCACATCAGGATTTTTCGCAAATTTCAAAGTTAAAATTGAATCGCCTCCCTCATCTCATCGGACCACACTGCTATTTAGGTGTAAGAATCCCAGGATAAGCAAAAATATCGAATAAATTATTGAATAAAATAAAATAAAACAAAAAAAGTTTTACACATGTTTTATAGTATGATATTTTCGCTATATTTTAACTTACACATTTACGATTTGTAAAAAAATTCTAACGTGATGGTTAAAAATGAAGGTCATTTTCATATTCAGTGCTAAAAAGTGCGTAAAAATCAATTATCAAAAGTTAAAAAACACAACCATCTCCTCTACTTTATAGTATCCGATTTTTGTTATTCTTTAAATTTGACAGTTTATGATTTGCGAAATATCCTGACATGATGGTTAAAAATTAATGTAATTTTCGGATTCAGTGCTAAAAAATACATAAAAGTTAAAAAAAAAACAATCGCAGTCTTGTATTATCTAATCTAAAACTTTTTCTTAAACTTCTTGGCGGTAATCTATCCGAAATTTTTTGTGTTATCCTGTAAAATAAGTATAAATGGTAACCACCGAAAATCATAATAGTATTAGATTGTTATTGGATTTGCGCCAGTATGTAAAATGTAATCTCGATCGGATATTTAAAGTGAGTTGAAGTTCGAGTACAAATTTTGAACTGCAAAAACATACATACGATCGTTGAATTAACATAAAAACTTAAAAATAACATAATTTTTGTTAAAAGAAATCATAAAAGAAACAGTCTCAAATCCTGACAAAATAAAACATTTTATTTTAGCCAATCTCAAACTTAATAAATGTTAACTTAATCGTAATACTTGTACGATTTTTTTCAAAGCGCAGACACACATGAAATAAGATCTTCGAATACTTTAAGCACTTGGTATGTGATCCCTCAAAGCCAAGCCGAACTCATTTGTTTTCAGAGCAAAAAAGTGGCATAAGCCATGCATTTTTAAAGTTTCATAACTCGCTTAATTTTAGTGTTATATGAATGGGACTTTTTTTTGTCTTACTTGTCAGTGTAATAGGAAAATTTTACTAAATATAACTTATAGGACCGGGGGACCGTATAAAAATTTAAATTTTGCAATTTTTTAAGAAATGTCTTTATTGACCCAAATCGCTTTTAAAATATTTCTTTACCTGATTTAAAACATTTTTGTAATTGGAACTATATGTCTTTGACTAACGGTTTAGGAATTAGCCATTGGACACCGTTGAGACTGGACACCCTGTATATATCTTGTTCAAATTTTCAATCGTTAATAAAATACTTATTATTCATCCAATCAAGCTCAAATAATTTTTTTTGAACTTGTAGTGGATGACACTTGATGTTAATCCAGTTTTTTTTTCAAATATTAATTCATTAATTAAATTAAATTAATTAATTTTCAATAATCGAGATATCCCTCTTCTTGATCAAGGTTTTTTAAGACCAAGAGAGCCCTCTTCTTGATCAAGGCATTTTAAGCGCCACTCAACAAGAAAGAAGAATGAGAGAAAAAAAAAATTTTCTTATTGACCTAAGTAGGAATTAACTTAATTTTTTTTTATATTACTTGTTTATATTACTTACCTATTTTTTTTTTATTTATTTATTTACTTGTATTGATGACTTTTAAGTTGTGTTTAATTGTTAGTTCTTATCTATAAACACTGTTTTGATGAGGTCTATAGATGTCTATGATGGTTAGAGTTGCAGTAAAGTTAGAGATCCTACATACACAACTTCCAGGTTGTATAATATTTTAACGGAGCGTCTGACTGTAAAATAGTCAATGAAACATCGTCTTCATTTCGAAAGACCTCTCCAATGATATGCCACTCAATAGGGTGCGTAATTTTTTTTTCCGTCTCTACCGCCATTTTGAATTTATAAAAACAAAACAAACCTAGCCTATAACCATCGGACGGTTAAGACGAATCGATAGAGACCTCATTCATTAAAATCCATCCAGCCGTTGGGACGTTTCGAGGATATAAAGAAATCCACATACACAGATACGCGTGAAACACATAACCCTTCTTTTCAGTCGGGTAAAAATATGATGTGCGGGATAAAGAACCACAAATGGAGAGAAAAGAAAGGCTTTGCTTTTTGCAAAGATTCGTAGTTTTAGATAGATTTTCATAGCATGGTAATTTTTAGCTCCAAATCGTAGCAACTGCGATTTTTTCGTAGCAGTTGGCAACTCTGGAAGTATATCAAAACACCTAAAATGCCAGTAATGGACACCCCATAAAAAGTAATACATATAACTGTTTTTATGACTGTATTTAGAACCAGAATTTAATGAAAGCATAGTAATGTAACAAAATAGTTATTTTCAAATAAATTTAGCAATTAGGATACCAGTAATTAATAAGATATTTGTGATAATCATTCTCTGTTTGGATCAATTATTGTAATCATCAGAAGATTGGTGCTTTAGTTATTTTAGATGGATAGTTTAAAATACTAAATATCAGACAATTACAGCTATAAAATTACTGAGGCAGCGGGGGATTAAAAGGGTAATTTAAAAAACAAGTTTTGGAGTAGTAGTGTATAGTTTCGTCTCACTATTTTTTAACAATTAAACTTCCAGAGACTACTTGATATATATTACTTGTAATAATTAATATTACAAATATGAAAGAAATGATACTGTGAGTTGGATATTTTAAATACTAAATAAAATAATTTCAAAATAAAACTGTAGAACTGATGTTTGAGGCCACTGATCTGCAGATTTACTAGTTTCATGATTACTGTAACTTTCATTAATATTACAATAATTTTTTCTTTGTCAGAGATAAATAAGCAAACATTTAAGACAGAAAATAGATTTCTAACAACTTCTGTCAACTTAATTGTTTTTATTTAAATGGGGAGGGATTAAGCTCTATGAGCCCCTCTTTGACTGTGCCCTTAAACAATATTTTCTGCTTCCTGACTGGTTTGATTGCCAGATTATAAAATATGCAAGGCAAAGTTTATATACATAAAGAAATTTTATTAATCACATAAAATACTAACCTAAAAGCAGCTATTTATAAAAGTTTTTGTGTTATTACATTTTGGTAAGTGTATAATTTAAAAATTAAATTTGATTATTTAGGTTTTCAGTTAAGTCAACATATTTTATGCATTACTGAAATTGAATTTTTTGCGATGTCTACATGGGTGTCCACTGTCCATTACTGGAAAATGACTAATCAAGCATCTCAGTAATGGACACTCCTCTTAAAGCCTTAAAAATAAATGAAATTTTATAAATGGCTATTAGTATATAAAATTCAAAGTTTTCTACTACCAAAACAAAAAGCTGCAAATTTTTCAAGAAAATAAAGAATTTATAAATTTATTAATTATCTCTTAGCATGTCCATTAAGATTTTCACTAAACAGTGGAACTTCGAAACATTATTTTCTGATTGGTTTGATTAAGAGTGTCAACAATAATGTAAGTTTATAAAACATGCAAGGGGGAGTTATGGAAAAATAATAAAAGGTAAATTTTTATTGGTCATTTTTTTGTATAAACCAAAAACATTGAAGGGTGTCCATTACTGGTACATCTACCCTATTTAATACTGCTCCACATAGTTATTCTATTTCATGTGTGTAGCATAGTTTTCATTGATTCATGAAAAATCTTACATTTTGGACTTAAGTAGTTTTTGAAATCACGTATTTAAATGTAATTTAAACTATATAAAAATAAAGCAATACATTTTTCCGCCAAATTTCTGAAAGAATAGAAATCTTTAAATTTATTCTTCTTCGGAAAAATAAAATAAACTGCATTAAACATAATGGTAATTCAGATTTGGCATTTTGTAGCATGCCCCTATCTTTTTTTTCCCCCTTCCACTATAATTAACAAAGAGATTAAGGGTAAAAACAGCCCATTACCATAGACATGTTTCAGAAGCCATAGAATGTTTTGCAATTTAAAATAGAGGAAAAATATTCCGGTAATGGACGCCATCCAAAATTTTTGGCTTATTAAAAAGGTAAAAAAATATATCCAACAAAAATTCAACTCCCCCCCCCCCCCCAAACTTTCATTTGCATATTTTACAATATGGGTTATTGTTGGCAATCTTGATCAAGCCAATCAGGAATCAGAAAATGTTTCACAGTCTTTCAGTAAACATTTTTCTGAGCAAGCTAAGAACTGGTTTTACTTAATTATCTTCTTGCAAAAATTGCATGTTTTTGTTTTGATTGTTATAGACATTTATGAATTTTATATACCAATGGTCAATTACAAAATTTCGTTTATTTGTAAACTTTTAGGACCAGTGTCCATTAGTAAAAGTGTAATTTCAGTAATAGTTTTATCTAACTGAAAAGCTATGTAGTAAAATTTAATTTTTAAATTGCACTTACTGGAATGGAATAAGAACAAAATTTTATGAATAGCTGCTTTCAATTAATTCCATGTGGTTAATAAAATTTTTAATACTAAACCAGATTATTATTAATTTATATATATATTTATTTATTTATTATGAATTAAACCTGCAAGCTCCTCTGATGATTCTGTAGGTTATTCATAGTTTCTTATTATACATTTCTGGTTTCCTTGTTCATATCTTGTTCATCTTTAGAATTTTACAAACTTGTTCATATATTTGTAATTTCAGTTTAATTATGTATATATTATAAATGACTATTTTGTTTCATTAACATGCTTTCATTAAATTTTAATTCCAATTACAAACATAAATACAATTATCTATTACTTTTTGTACGGTGTTTTAATTTATTTCTGTTCTTGTTTTTAACATTTTAAATTTTGATTCAAATAGAGTAATGTCGCTATGAGACTTTTAAATATTGTAGATAGTTTAATATAATTTAAATTAAAATGGAATATAATAATTATAACTATTCATTAAAAAATATTTTTTAAAGAAATTCCTTAACGGTGTCCAATACCGGCACACTTAAGCTATGCTATCGCAGCTGAAAATAAGCCACTATGCCACTGAAAGTTTTAAAATAAACAAGAATTATTCTCCCTCTTGTCGATATGAACTGCTCCAAATCATGTTTCCACCAAACAACATCGTTCACGAGACGGCGAGTTTCTCGGAAAGGAAGAAAGATTTACATACGTATAAAAGATTATTTTAAAATCAAGGTCAAAGAATATCGTTGTTCTTTTTCATTTCGTATCTCTATTCTGTATTTCATGTTCTCACCTGTATTAAATTTCATATAAAGCATACATTACAGAAATACATAATGGAATTATTAATGAGCTTTGTTTACACTAGAAATATAAAAATATATATAATAATATTAAAAGTAAAACTATGACAGAGTACGAAATTTTGAAAATATAAAGATATCGCCCAGCTAATCGGTTTATCACAAAATGAAGGGCCGGGGCTCCACACTTTCGGTAAAGTACATCCAAGTGAGTTACGCTACGCACCGCTCGAGTCTCGGATCAAGCGAACCTTGATTTAAGATCCCCCCCCCCCCCCCCCCGGTTCCAGATTAAATTCAAATTTTCATCATCGTCTTTCACGTTGTTGTAGGAACCAATTGCAATTTTTCCACCTTGAATTTAATCAAGGCAGAAAAACATCATCGCAAAAAGCGAAAAAAACTTTTAAAATCGCGAAAAATTCCAAAATCGCAGTACGAATTTCGAATAAACAATTGATAAGAGGACAAAATTTACTACCAACTATAGGTTCGTTTGAATAGGTTTTAGTTTTAAATTTGAAATCACACAAATTGGAGGGTATATGGTGTCGAAGACAGTGGGACCGACAACATTAATTTCTTTGAAAAGACTTTCGTTTAAAAATATAAAATCAAAAAAGACTAGGGCGAGCGGTGCACGTAAGATACCAATATATACAATATACCTATATATATATATGACCTGTGTACTGTACTCTGCCAAAGACAGCAGTGCCCCCATCTCTAGGTTCGATTGGATGATTTTCGTTCCAAAATATAAAATCATACGAATTTGAGGGTGTACATTGCCAAAGGCAATGGGCAAAAGATAAGCGACATTAGGTTCGCTTTGAAAGATTTACGTTTAAAAACATAAAATCATTCAACATCTATTTTAGGTATATTTAAAGTTGGAACGGGCAATGCGGGTCGGGTCAGCTAGTAACAGATAAAGCAATATCTACCAATACAATATATAATTGAAGATTTGTTTATAGTGAAAATTTCTTATTCATGGTAAAGTGTTCAGTTGAATGTGGCATAACAGTAAAATGGTAAATGGGGGAAAATTCGAAGTAAATGAAACACTTATTAGATATTAGCATAAACAATAATATCTTCTAAGAAAAGTAATTTTAAGTTGAATTTTGTGGTTGGGAATCGGAGAAATACAGAAGAAGCTAAAATGTTTTCATGCTTCCAGTTTTGAGCATAGAAGGGGTTCTTTTTTTCGTATTTTATATTGTAGAATCTGCTAACATTTCGAAAAGCAAGGACAAGTCATGAAAAAACAGTGTTTACCTTGATTTCATTTTATACAAGTTTCATTTCCAAGCGAAAATTTTGACAGATAAGCGCGATTTATTGTCTTGCAAAAATTTTCAAGGTTCTGGGATGTAGCCCGGGATCGTAATCCAGATGTAAAAAGTCGTTGCCCATACCTGATTTTCAAAGCCAAGGTTAATTTCTTTACTTAATATAAAATAAGCAATCAATTAATTAAGCTTCATTCAATTAAGCAACTGAATTAAGCTTACTTTAACGCAAAAATTTAATATGAAAATTTAAATTTTATGCTGTAACCTATCACAATTTTTCTAACAGTAGAGGGCGCCCCCTACGAGCTACGCTCGCTAACATCCGTTCAGATTCTAAAAATCTATTAATTTGATCGGCTTTAAAAAGATTACGGAAGATTGAATTATAATTAAAAAACCAGTGGCGATCTCCCTGTTAAGGGGTTTCATTCATTTCTTTTCTTTTTTACTGTGGGAATTTAAGGCCAAATCAACTGCTGTTAATTGCTGTTTTTATGTTTGATTAAATAAGATTAGTTAAACATCTGAAAATTAGCTAATATAAAATGAACTAAGTCAACAGTCTTTGCTTCCCGGTACTTTTTTATAACACTATAAGAAAATAATTTTAAGTGCAACATTTTAAATATGACGTAATTTTCACTAAACTTTTCTTTCTCTTTTTAATATTCACCTGAAAATATTTTTATTGTTAGAAAGGAAATGTTATTATTTGCGCTGTCTTAGAATTGGCGACAATAGTTAAAAAGATCATCTTGAAATAATAAATCCCTCGTGTACGTGCACATATATAATTTAATTTAAACTGTTTGGCAATGTTATTTGGCCATTTGAAATAGGACATAATTTCACTCGCATTTCAGATTTTAACGCATATTAAATAATTCATTATTTTATAATTTCCTTTCTTTTTAAATATTCACGTGTAAAAACAATTTATATGACGTAGTTTTCAATATTTTCCTGTTTTTAACACATAATCATTTAATTCTAATTTCATAGGGTTTTTTCTGTTTATACGTCACGTGTAAATAAATTTTTAATTTAAAGAAAATATCATTTCTTTGCAAAGTTTTTACAATTGGCATCTAAAATATGTAAAAAAAATATCTCTGGAAATGCTGAAAATTTAAAAACTTCAAAAAATTAGTCAAATTAAAAAATATATGCAGTCTGCACTCTGGGAGCTTCCAATGTACACTATATGGCCAAAGGTGGCCGGTCACAAGCGATTTTAGACGTTTTGTTAAATATCTAGAAAAAAACATGAGGAATTAACCTGAAACTGCAGGTGTGTAAACAGTATAGTATAGACATATATTTCCGTGACGATTTTTTCCCGAAACCCCATAGGGGATTGTCAACAAATTGAAAACGAACGAATATCTTTTGGATAATCCTGTAAAAACTAATGTAGCAAAAGCGTTCAAAACTCGAGATTATTAATAAGTGTCTTGTAATATACTGCGTTCATTTTTATGAGGATAGCATGTATACTCGCAGAGAAATTAAGATTTTTATAAAAACAGTCCCAAATTTCGCCAAGTCTTTTGCTTATAATTTTTGTTTATAATTTGCATATAAAAAAAAAAAGTTATTTTCAGAAAATATGACAAACATTGTACACAATACTCTGCAATCAGAATTTAAAAAATAATAAAAATTGGATGAAAAATGAGCAGGTTTACAAAAAAATGTATCCATGCGCGAATGCAATCAAAATATAATGTGCATAATGTATTAGCTAAGTATATGGAGCAACTTTTGTAAAAGTCTCAAATTCATAGCTTGAAAATTCTGAAAATTATCGTCGATAGAATAAGCTCAAAATCCGTTGTTCCCAAAAAGGAAGCAAAAAGATGAGGGGTTGTATCCAAATATAATAGTACGCGCAATATTTTTTACGCTGTCTTGGCACTAATCAACAGACATTTGATACAACCCCTCATATTTTTGCTGTTTTTTGGTTTTTTGGGAAGTTTAAATATTCGTTCTTTTTCAATTTGTTGACGGCCCCCTATGGGGTTTCGGGGAAAAATCTTCGCGAAAATATATGACCTATACTATGCTGTTTACACCCCTGCAGTTTCAGGTTAATTCTCATGTATTTAACAAAACGTCAAAAATCGCAAGTGACCGGTCACCTTTAGCCATATAGTGTATAATATCCTTAGAAAAAATTATTAAATTCCTATGTCTAGTTTTTGCTCCTATAAAACTTTTTTAATGGAAAGATTTTGACCAACTTTAACATAAAATATCTCTTTAAATAATTTTACGATTTAAAAATTGTCTGCCCCAGCGTGTTTATCAAACATTTCACTATAATACCACTAATGATACTATAATACCACTATGCAGTATTTTTCTTAATATTAACGAAGAAAGACAGGTCACAAAAAATTCATTGACAGCGGCGGTGACAGCGTTAGTTACCTTTTTAGGTGCGTTCGTAATTATATAAATACGTAGCACCTATAGTCGTCGTTCAGTCCGTCCGTCCGTCTGTCCGTCCGTCTGTCCGCATGTAACAGAGCAAAAACTACCTAACCGAATGGTCTGAAAATTCAAATATATGATTGTTGCAAAATTTTGTCGAGCCATTTCAAATTTTATGAAAATCGGATGTATAGTTTAATTACAGGGACAGTCAAAAGTTTTTCTTTACATTACGGCCAATGGAAAAAATTATTGCAAGTGCATTTTAATGATATTAGAGCGTTCCGAATGATCTGAAATTTTAAAGATATAACTGTTGCAAAATTTTGTCGAGCCATTTCAAATTTTAGGAAAATCGGATGTATAGTTTAATTACAGGGACAGTCAAAAGTTTTTCTTTACATTACGGCCAATGGGAAAAATTATTGCAAGTGCATTTTAATGATATTACAGCCTTCCGAATGGTCTGAAATTTTAAAGATATAATTGTTGCAAAGTTTTGTTGAGCTATTTCAAATTTTAGGAAAATCGGATGTATAGTTTAATTACAGGAACAGTCGAAAGTGTTCCGTTACATTACGGGGAATGGAAAAAATTATTGCAAGTGCATTTTAATGATATTACAGCCTTCCGAAAGGTCTGAAATTTTAAAGATATAATTGTTGCAAAGTTTTGTTGAGCTATTTCAAATTTTAGGAAAATCGGATGTATAGTTTAATTACAGGGACAGTCAAAAGTGTTCCGTTACACTACGGGGAATGGGAAAAAATTATTGGAAGTGCATTTTAATGATGTATCAGACTATGCGCTTTATGAAGTGCAAAAAAGTATACATTCAGTACAATATGGGGTGCAAAAAATAATTATAAAACTAGTTATAGTACGATCGCACCTCATTTGCCACGTTTGACGAGCAATTTCCAACTTGTTTTAGAATAGAGAGATACATATTGTCAAATATAGATGAAGTCGTAAGTAGCTTTTCATCTTGCAAAAACCTCGTAGTTGAACAGCGTAATTAGCTTTGTGATCATTTAAGGTACTAAATCACAGAATGGGATAATTTCATGTCTGTGATCATTTAAGGTACTAAATCACAGAATGGGATAATTTCATGTTTGTAATTAGAGTCGAGTTTTCCCTGTAATAATATAACATTACATATTACTCATTTAAATTGCTCCATCAAACAACAGCAATTTCTTTTACAATAGTTACGTATGCAAACTGACGATCGATGAGAAAAATCTAAATCTGCAACGTACACGCAATATATCTTTTTTGTGGATTTTCAGTGCCTTTATTTTATGTATTTGTTGGAAAACGTCACAGTGTAAGTAATTTTATGTCAAACATCACTCCGCTTGTGAAATGACGATTTCTTCGTGATACGTGCAACGCGTCTCTTTTAGTTGTGAAATATGTTCCAAGATGGCGACACTTCCGTGAGTCATCGCAGCGTAAGGTCACAAACTAAAGAAGGATTGTGTAAAAGACTTGTGTTTCGAAAAGGCGTCAATAGATCGCAGCACCACAGAAATTTCCTGATAAACTGATTTTAAATAGAACCTTTTTGCTTATTAAGCAGACTGTATTGTTTCAAGTTTCTTTTACTTTGTTTTAACTCTTGTGGGCCCCTATTACTTCTACACTTCTAGGCCCGATCTCGTGAGGCCAAGACGCACGGTTTTTTAGTGCGTTAACTCTCAGTCCAATGGAAGATTTGCATCTCCTACTGGATTTTAATGTTATTACTTCTATAGTACCCATACTTAACTCTTTTATTTTATTCCTTACTTTTTAGTGTGTATGTGTTCGTCCAATGTAACCTGATTTCGTCGTGCATTAAATAGTTTTTCTGTACAAGCGCATTCCCATCATTCTAAGAAGATATTTTTCACATCCAATAAATAAATAAAATACATAGTTTGTTTTCACATGCAGCAAACCAGCATATGTCTGCTTTACCAGAAAGGTAAGAAAATAAATTTCTATCTTTCATTATTAATGTAAAAACTTTTGGTATAACTATTTTATATTTATACTGGGTCTTTAGCTACACGCTAATCGCGAACTCACCCCTTCTAGATATTTTAATAGATTATGAGAGATGAATTGAAGGGGAAAGTAAATAAATAAAAAAAAAAAAAACCCAGTAATAAAAATTTGTTTATCTGATTGTGATAAAATGATGAACAAGATGCACATATGAGATATGAAATATTGAACTATATACATGAAAATAAAAATAAATGTGCATGAATAAATAACGATATATATAATATCGCAAAAAGAGTATTATTGTGAACGAATATTGATTGATTATTGTGAATAACTGATCATTTTATTTATATTTATGAATATATTCTAAGAAATTATTTTAAGAAAGTCACAAACTTCTTATAGTAAATATATTTGTTATCAAAGAATTTATAAAACTTGAATAACACGCTATGTCAGCCACAAAAGAAATTACGGCAGTGGAGAAACTAAATGATAATAATTACAATCATTGGTGTTTCAAATTAGAAAATCTGTTAATTAAAGACGATTTATTTAAATATATAACAGAATCTCCACCTGCCACACCCGATGATACATATACTAAAAACGCGGCTAAGGCGAAAGCCATAATTTGTTTGTGCATTGAAAACACACAAATCGTGCATATTAGACATTTGACATCTCCCAAAGAAATTTGGGAAAGATTAAAAAGTGTTCACCAAAGGGCGAATTTATCATCCAAATTATTCCTTTTGAGGAAACTATATTCGCAAAGGCTCAATGAGGGCGGAGACTTAAATCTACATATCAACAATATTTTAACCATCCGCGACAAACTCGCTGCCATTGGAGAGCTCATAAATGATTCGCACATCGTGGCTCTTATGCTTTGCAGCTTGCCTCAGTCATATGCTCCTCTTATAACGAGCATGGAGGCTAGAGACGAAAAGGATCTAGACCTCGAGTTTGTGAAAAACAAACTCATCGACGAGTACTCTCATCGAACCGAATACAAAAACACCAGCACACGACCAAGGGACACAGCATATAAAATTGTAAATAAAGGTAGCAAAAAGTATTGCAGCTACTGTCAACGAGATGGGCACGCTCGTTCAGAGTGTTACAAATTAAAAAACAAACAGAAAAACAATTACCAAAGAAGTGAAAATTATAACAGTAATAAATTTAACAACCATGCCAACTTTAAAGCCAATTCGGTAAACCCCCAAAAATCAGCACAATGGTAGTAAAACAGACTCCTCGAATTTTTGCTTTAACAGCAAATCAAATATAGAGGATGAGGTCAACCAATCGATCATTCCTCTCTTCCCAGTGGAAAACAATTTTGAAATTGAGTCAGTAAAAATTAACCAAACACAAACAACAGATCCAAACACATATATCATTGACTCGGGTTGCACCAGGCACGTTGCATCAGCAAAAACAAATTTTGCTACATTCACAGCCGGGAATTTTGGGAATATAACAATCGCTAATGGAAAAAGGCTTAATTCGGAAGGTATGGGCGACGTAAAAATAAAAACAGACAAAAACCACTATATTACACTAAGAAACGTCTTGTACTGTCCAGAACTAAAGGGCAATTTATTGTCAGTTAAGAAAGCCACTGAAAATAATATAAAGGTAATTTTCGAGAAAAATGCATGTTTATTTGTCAAAGATGATAATATAATCTTGACAGCTAAATTAAATGATAATCTCTACGTATTAAACCCTGAAGATGATTACGGCTATACTATAAGTACTCAAACTTTCTGTAACAATACAAATTGTATTTCATTGTGGCACCGAAGACTCGGACACAAAAATTTTGATGATATTAAATACCTCGTTAATCATGAATTAGCCAATGGGATAACAATTAACAAATGTAAACATGACACGCGATGCACCAAGTGCATTGAAGGGAAACTTTCCGCTCTGCCCTACCCTAAAGTAGCCACAAACAGAAGCAAAGACATCGGTACCCTCGCACATTCCGATATATGTGGCCCCATGAATACTGAAACGATAGGAGGGAAAAGGTACTTTATAACTTTCACGGATGATTATAGCAGGTACACAATAACATACTTAATCGCGCATAAGTCGGAAGCCGTTATCAAACTGAAAGAATACATAGCGCTAACAAAAAATAAATTTGGCAAGTTGATAAAGGCAATCAGGTCCGATAACGCAAAAGAGTATATCAGTGACGAATTTGAAAACTGCCTGATAGAAAACGGGATAGAGCGTCAATTGAGTGTTCCCTATTCTAGCCCACAGAACGGTGTTTCAGAAAGAAAGAATAGAACGATAGTGGAAATGGCTAGAACCATGTTGTCGGACGCCAAGTTACCTAAGCAATTCTGGGGGGAAGCTGTCATGTCTGCCACCTACCTCATCAACCGTCTACCAACAAAGGCTAACAAAAATAACATGACACCCTATGAACTTTGGCATAAAAGAAAACCCGATCTCTCGAACATCAAAACATTCGGATGTAAGGCATTTGCCTATGTCGACAAACCTAAAAGAAATAAATTAGATGAGAAAGCCATCGAGGGAATAATGTTGGGATATGATTTCAGAAGCAAGGGCTATAGGATATATACGGGTGAAAATAAAATTATAATATCTAGAACCGTAAAATTCTTCGAAGAAGGTATAAAAGATGAGGAAATTATACCCGCCAAAGAAAATCAAAACATCGAACAAACTCCCGCAGATAATATTGAAATTGATCTAGTAGAGCGCGACGATGATCAGAATAACACCCCGACCGACACATCCCTTGAGCCGAGAAGATCGCAGAGACAAAATCGTGGTGTACCACCTAACCGTTATGGAATAAGCGCAAACCTGTGTCACATTCAGGAGCCAAAGTCATGGACAGACCTACAAAATATCAATGACGCAGAAACTAAAGATAAATGGCTAAAAGCCACTAGTGAGGAAATAGATTCTCTGAAGCAAAATAATACTTGGAGATTAATAAAACCTATCCCGGGAAAACGCGTCATAGGTTGTAGGTGGACGTTTAAGGCAAAAAGGGGAGCGAACGGGTCTATAGAGCGATATAAAGCCAGATTGGTCGCTAAGGGATATGCTCAAAAATATGGGAGCGATTTCGACGAGACCTACGCACCCGTTGTAGCGCATACCACCCTACGAGCATTCTTAAACGCAGCGGTGTACAAAGATCTTAAAATAACTCACCTAGATGTCAAAACTGCTTTCTTACATGGCGATTTAGAAGAGGAGGTCTATATGCATCAGCCAGAGGGATACATAACAAAAGGGGAAGAAGATAAAGTCTGTAGTTTAAACAAAGCGATTTACGGCCTTAAGCAGGCAGCTAGGGCATGGAACCAAAAAATAAGTAAATCTCTAAAAGAACTAAATTTCGTTGAATGCGCGTCAGACAAATGTCTGTACAAAAGAGTCCAAGATGGAAAAATCGCATACATAATAGTGTATGTTGATGACATCTTAGTCGCAGGAGACAAAACAGACACACACGAAATATACACTGAATTATCAAAGCAATACGAAATCAAAAATTTGGGTCAAGTCACACAATATTTAGGCATAAACATAAAGGAAAAAGCAAACGGTAATCTAGAGTTAGACCAGGAACACAAAATAATACAAATCGCAGAAAAATTCAATTTGTTAAATGGTAAGCCTACGTATACACCCATGAATACTAACTACTTTAATCTAGATCCAAACGGGAAACTAATGGGAGATAACGTAAAATTTAGACAGGCTATAGGAGGGCTTCTATACATTGCAACTTTAACTAGACCCGACATAGCATCAGTCGTTAACATCCTGGGAAGAAGGAATGAATCCCCAAGGGAAGTCGATTGGCAAGCTATCGAGAAATTAATTAGATATCTGCTTACTACCAAAGATCTTAAATTCGTCATAGATAAAACAAAACCTCCAATCCTAACGGCATATAGCGATGCCGATTGGGGAAACGACAGAATAGACAGGAAATCCACCACTGGAAACTTGTTCAAATTAGGAAATAATATATTGGCATGGTCATCGAGGAAGCAGAGTTGCACAGCACTCTCCTCCACGGAGGCTGAATATATCGCTGCCTCCAATGCAGGTCAAGAGATTTCGTGGTTGTTAGACCTATTAAATGACCTCGAACTGCGTCAACAACTACCCGTAACGTTGTACGAAGATAACTTATCAGCCATAAGATTGACCGAAAACGAAAAGGCACAGACAAGGACTAAACACGTGGAAGTAAAGTATCACCACATCAGACATCTATGCCAGAATGGTATAATCAAAATAACTTATTGCCCATCGAAGTTAATGCTGGCAGACGTGCTCACCAAGCCGTTGCCTAAGCCTCATTTCGAGTGTTTGAGAAACAAGTTAAACATTCTACGCTCGTCGGTTTGACATAAAAAGCGGGGGTGTTGGAAAACGTCACAGTGTAAGTAATTTTATGTCAAACATCACTCCGCTTGTGAAATGACGATTTCTTCGTGATACGTGCAACGCGTCTCTTTTAGTTGTGAAATATGTTCCAAGATGGCGACACTTCCGTGAGTCATCGCAGCGTAAGGTCACAAACTAAAGAAGGATTGTGTAAAAGACTTGTGTTTCGAAAAGGCGTCAATAGATCGCAGCACCACAGAAATTTCCTGATAAACTGATTTTAAATAGAACCTTTTTGCTTATTAAGCAGACTGTATTGTTTCAAGTTTCTTTTACTTTGTTTTAACTCTTGTGGGCCCCTATTACTTCTACACTTCTAGGCCCGATCTCGTGAGGCCAAGACGCACGGTTTTTTAGTGCGTTAACTCTCAGTCCAATGGAAGATTTGCATCTCCTACTGGATTTTAATGTTATTACTTCTATAGTACCCATACTTAACTCTTTTATTTTATTCCTTACTTTTTAGTGTGTATGTGTTCGTCCAATGTAACCTGATTTCGTCGTGCATTAAATAGTTTTTCTGTACAAGCGCATTCCCATCATTCTAAGAAGATATTTTTCACATCCAATAAATAAATAAAATACATAGTTTGTTTTCACATGCAGCAAACCAGCATATGTCTGCTTTACCAGAAAGGTAAGAAAATAAATTTCTATCTTTCATTATTAATGTAAAAACTTTTGGTATAACTATTTTATATTTATACTGGGTCTTTAGCTACACGCTAATCGCGAACTCACCCCTTCTAGATATTTTAATAGTATTGAACTTTCATAAAAATGTGGGGAAATAATCGGAGCAGCTTGCATTTTGATGAAAACAGATTTTGGTAGTAGTAAGTAAAAAAGATTTAACCTATTCATAATCCATAATGTGTAGTACTCAATCATCATCTCGATAATTATAAAATGTTACTTACAAATAAAAATCAATCTTTTAACGAATTTTATCTCAATATTGCATCTGAGGGCTCAAACAAAATTATTTTGATATGTACGTTTACTATTTAACAGCCAGATAGTGACAGAAGGCAAGTACAATAAATGTGTAAGTGCGTATATAAATGCTTTAATACGGTATTTCTGAATGTGAAGTACGCGAAGAGTAGACTGCGATTTTAGTTAACAATATAGTCGTGCGAGCGTCCGTAGCGTCAGGGAAAAATTACAGGGTTCATACAGAGTTGGGAAGAAAAAATCCAAGGAGTCCAAAAAATTTTAAGGATTTGCCTTTTTTTTTTTAACCATTTGGAAAAATAGTTATTGTTCTCGCCAGGATGGGAAATCAAAAGCATATCTGAAGGTTTTTATTGGTTTAATCCGCATTTTATTCGTTTCCTGATTGGTCTACACAGCAATATGTCTTTCCCTTTACTTTCAACAAAGATGGATACCTTCTGTTGCCACTGTGACAAAAAAGCAGGGTTGTAAAAAACCCAGCCCGGGCAGGTTTTATTAAAAAACCCGGGTTAAATGGGCAATTTTCCCTGGGTAAATTAAATTGCCAAAATGTGGACGATGATTCCACCTTCCTCACAAATAATAATCTTCAGAGTTGCCACTGTATAGGGAAAACTAGAAAATCTGAGGAAATTTAAAAATGAGTATTAAAAACAAGGAATTTTACTAAACTTTGGTATTTTGCAAAATTTATCCGTTGAAATTTTGAAAATTCTCAGAGGAATTACTCTGGGAAAATTTAATATTTTGCTCAGTAAAGCACAAGAAATTTGATTGCCGAAATAAGTGGCAATCCTGATCTCAAATACAATCTTTGTGAACACTTCATAGTCTAATAGATGGGAAAGACTTCACAGTCTTAATAATGATCTCACCATTTTTCTCTGTTCTTAAAATACATATATAGATATGATCACCTTAATTTAAATAACAAACAAAGGTACTTCTTAGTTATCCCGTCGACCACTTTTGCCAAATTTAACTCATTGACATAATTTTTATTTTAAATAACAAAAGATCAAATAAATTAGTAAAACATTAATAAAAATACAAATAAAACATCGAATTAATGGTTTTATTGGCATTTAATCTTACAATTTGGGGACAGTAATTTGGTCAACGGGATAACTAAGAAGTACCCAAACAAATTTTAAATTGCAAAGCTATCAATTGTTTCCAATCGAAAAGTGCAAGTAAATTAATACAAATATATTTTCCAAGATTCAAAGAAGTGAATAAATAAAACAAAATAACCATAAACTGTTAACAATTACATCATCTGTTCTTTTCCAGAAATATATTTTAAAAAACCCGGGTTTTTTACCTGGGCTTTTTATAAAAAACCCAGCCCGGGCGGGCAGCTGGGCGGGTACCCGGGCAGCTACCCACTACAACCCTGCAAAAAAGTAATAAAAACTACAAAAAAAATTAACTCAGAAACAAATTGAGATACAGCTTTCAAAAACAAATTGCATTTAAAAGTAATTTTTTTTCTCTATACGATGGTGTAAAAAGTAATATTGTGGGATGTTTAGAAGTTTCCTTAGAAGTCAGAAGAATGAAATTTCCTTTAAAATGAGTCGTCAGATTTCTTGGAAATCTGACGATGGAAAAGCCTTTTCCTGAACAGCCAATGAAATAAATGCTTGGATAATACATAAGTTTCAGGTGGGTAATACGTACGAGTGGCAGGCGATTTTCGTCGCTTGGAATTTTTACGTGTAATAACACTATTAATGTTTAATTCATAGCGTACGTAATGTATGATCAACTCCGTGCGATTTTTTGTCTTAAATTTTAGTCTGCGAAAAAATCTTTTTCCAAATGGTCGTTGTAATTTGATGAATTGCTTTTTTTTTTTTTTTTTTTTTTTTTGCATTGTATTGTGGTACGCACACTCTAATTTTTAATTTGGAGAGAAAAACATTTCAAAAATAAATTTTACTCTATTAGAATCTAATTGTTAATGCCGAAATTGCACAGTATTCACAATATATTGCTTATTGATTTCGTAAGTTTAAATACAAAATTCACAATCTACTTTTTTATACAGTGACCAATGGTCATGTCACAGGGGTGATTCTGAGTTAAAAAAAAAAAAAATTCTGAAATTTACAGCAAATCTTCTGAAAAGAAACACCAGAGATGGGGGGGGGGGGGGGGGGGGGAAATGCACTCCCGACACTAGATATGCGTTTTCTCCGTGGCTCTTTGACGAAATTCGCGATCTTTTGATGAAATTTGTGGGTTTTTCGCGAGCTTTTGACGAAATTTGTGGGTTTTTCGCGAGCTTTTGACGAAATTTGTGGGTTTTTTCACGATCTTTTGACGAAATTTGTGGGATTTTACCCGCTCTTTTGACGAAATTTGTGGGGTTTTTCGCGATCTTTCGACGAAATTGTGGGGGTTTTCGCGATCTTTCGACGAAATTTGTAGTTTTTTTTCGCGGTCTTTTGCCGAAATTTGCGGTGGTTTTCGCGATTATTTGACGAAATTTGCGTTTTTTCGCGATTCTCTGACGAAATTTGCGTTTTCGCCGCGATCCTTTGACGAAATTGGCGATTTTTCTGTAAACGATTGACAAAATTTATTTTTTTCGGCGACTATATGTCCGAATTTTCGGATTGGTGATCAATTTTTACAAATTTTCGGAAATAAATGCCTTACATTTTCAGAAAATTCGGATTAGAATCACCCCTATAAATAGAGATTAGTCAAACCCCAATCATTATGTATATCACATACATGATACATCTTAAAGAAAATTTTAAAAGGCAAAAAAAAAAAAAAAAAAATTCTAAATGCAGCAGACAAGAAAAAATATAAGTTTTGAATGTATTCTTTTAGAACAGCGAGATCGCTTTCTTTAAAGGTGAAATTTTGATGAATTCTCATTTTTTCCGCGATCTTATGATGAAAATAGCGTTTTTTTTTTCGCGATCTTCTGGAGGAAATTCGCGGGTTTTTTTTCACGACCTTTTGGGAAAATTCGCTTTTTTCGCGATCTTTTAATGGAATTCACGTTTTATTTCGATTGTTTAACGAATCTGACGTTTTTTCGTGATCTTTTGATGGAAACCGCGTGTTTTTTGCGATCCTTTGACGAAATTGGCGTGTTTTTCGAGATCCTTTGACGAAATTCGCGTGTTTCGCGATCTTTAGAGGAAATTCGTATGTTTTTCCCGATCTTTTGAGGAAAATCGCGTGTTTTTCGCGATCTTCAGGAGAAATTCGTGTTTTCTCGCGATCTTCTGGGGGAAATTAGCGTTTTTCGCGATCTTCTAATGAAATTCGTGTTTTATTTCGATCGTTTGACGAAACTAACGTTTTTTCGCGATCTTTTGATGGAAACAGTGTGTTTTTCGCGATCCTTTGAGGAAATTCGTGTTTTTTCGCGATCTTCTGGTGAAATTAGCGTATTTTCGCGATCTTCTAATGGAATTCGCGTTTTATTTCGATCGTTTGACGAAACTAACGTTTTTTTCGCGATCTTTTGATGGAAACAGTGTGTTTTTCGCGATCCTTTGAGGAAATTCGCGTGTTTTTCGGGATCTTTTGAGGAAATCTTTTTTTAAACGTTTTTTCGCTGTCTTAGGAAATTCGCGTCTTTTTCGCGTCCGAGTTTTCCCGCGATCTGTTGGAGAAATTCGCGTTTTTTCACAATCCTTTGACAAAATTTACGATTTTTTTCCGCGATCGATTGACGAAATTTGACGGTATTTTTTTGGAACATATTTGCGAAAAACGCGATTTTTCCGCGATTCTTGGCTAAATGCCAAACATTGATAAAATTTAAAATAAAGGTTGGCTAACAGTGTCGAAACACGGACTTTACGGACCTAATAATTGAAAAACGGACCTAGTGGGAGCCCTGCTATTAAGATTACCCTACCCAATCAATGTTGTGCTTCAGATGAATGACGTGCATAAAGGATTTACTGTGCGTTTTTCAATCACAATTTTTTTTCCCTCGGCAGCAATATCGCTTGCGTCCGAAGCCGCAATAGAATATAAGGAGTTTCTAAGTAGTGGTTTACTTATCTAAGTAGTTCTAAGTACTACTCGGGAATGTTTTCATTCCAAGGAGTCTAAGGAGTCTGTGCGAACCCTGAAATTATTGTATTTCATTGACTGCTTTAAAAATCTATATTTAATGGATTTCGACCAAAGCTTAGGTTTCGTTTTTGGCAAGTTTCGGTGAGCATTCGGTTTCGTTGGAAAATTAGGTCGCCGAATATTAGGTCCATGCCGAAAACATAGTGGGATATCAGAAGAGCCCATGCACAGCACAGCCAATAGGTTATGTTAAATGTAAATAAAAAGTTATATTTATTTGTATCAACTTTATTATTATTATTTATTTATCCACGACTTTTACAAACCAAAGAAGGATGTATGGCAGGTAGGCGTAAGTCTTCCAGGGGTACATGAGGCATAAAAGTTTAAGAACCACCGTAGAAAACGCTCACCCAATTTGTAAGATCATGACCTTATGACCTAATGAGTTTTAAATACAGCGGCATAAATTTTAATAATGCCAAATGTAATTGCATATTTTATTAACAGATAAAGGAGATTTTTTAAATTGAAATTTTAACCTCTTCATGACGAGCATCATGTATATATGCAGTATACGGTGCGTATAATCCTTAATTTGACTACCACTATTCTAGAATAGGAATTTTTGAATTAATCACAAAATTTCTGAGATTAAAATAACCAGGGGTACTACGAGCAATTAAATGAAATTCCAGGACACATATACATCTTTCAAATTTTCAGGACAATTGATCAGCAGAGTTGTATAATATGGACGCACGCGCGCACTGCGTGCGCGGAAAATTTTCCGCAAAATTCGGAACTTTGCGGAAAATTTTTTAGGGGAAAAAAAAAACTTTATTTTTTTTGTATTTTTTTTTAAATACCGAATAATTAAAAATATTCCCGAATTTTATGTACGATTTATTTATTGTTTGCCAGAGGTGATTCTGTTCCGAATTTTCCGAAAATTAAAAAAAAATCGGGCATCAGTCCGAAAATTCAGACATAAAAAATATCATTGAAAAATATTGCTAATTTCAACAAATGGTTGCCAAAAAAAAAAAAAAAAAAAAAAAAAACGAATCCCGCCAATCACTCGCAGAAAAAAATCACCAATTTCGCCAAAACATTGCGGAAAAACGCGAATTTCGTCAAAGGAGCGCTGAAAAACGCGAACTTCTTCAAAGCATCGTGAAAATTGAAAGAGATTTCCATCAAAGAATCGCAGAAAAAATGCAAATTTCGTCAATGGAGCGCAGAAAAAAAATGAATTTCGTAAAAGCATAGCGGAAAAAGCCCGAATTTTGCTAAAGGATCGCGGAAAAAAAAAAAAAAAAAAAAAAAAAAAAAACGCAAATTTTGTAAAAGAATCGCGGAAAAAAATAATTTCGTCAAAGGATAGCGAGAAAAATACGAATTTCGTTAAAAAATCGCAGAAAACTCGCGCATTTCGTCAAAGGATACGAAAAAAGCTAAATTCGCCAAAGAATCGCAGAAAAAACACACATTTCGTCAAAGGAATGCAGGAAAGGAACGAATGTCTTAAAAGCATAGCGGAAAAGCCTGAATTTTGTCAAAAAATTTCTAAAAAATGCAAATTTCGTAAAAGAATCGCGAAAAAAAACTAATTTCGTCAAAAAATCGCGAAAAAACGCTAATTTCGTCAAATAATCGTGAAAAAACGCGATTTTCGTCAAAGCGCCGCGGAAAAGTGAGAATTTCGTCAAAAAATCACGAAAAAAAACACGAAATTCGTTAAAAGATCGCAGAAAAAATGCGAATTTCGTCAAAGGATCGCGGAAAAAAACGGGAATTTCGTCAAATGATCGCGAAAAAAAAACGGGAATTTCGTCAAAAGGCTGCCGAAAAAAAATTTAATTTCGTCGAAGGGCCGCGGTAAAAAATGTGAATCAGTTGTTTCAGAAGCTGTGCAACATTATTTCTGTGAACAGAGTGACTGGCATTCTGTGCAAAGAGGTTACAATATTAAGGTTTGGGCTGTTCCTAAATTCATTGACAAAATAGTTGATAAGAATTCCCCTTCTTATCATGGATTTTTAGCTTTATTTTTTTAACCAAAATAATTATTCTTTAATTAATATTAATTAACTTTTAATTTAAATGGTAATTACTTTAAAACTACTGTTTTTAATTCACATCGTTAAAATAATATAACACGTTATTTTATTAAACACTAAATTAATTTGCAGAAAGTTTATGACCCAATATTTATGTGCGCAGAAAGTTTTTGGTTTTATACAAGAATGCCCATAAGTCCCCTTTAAAAAAGAAAAACGGCCCTCTTTAGCCCCATTTTATGCATTTTGGTCCCCTTAGTCCCCATTTCCGTGACTGAAAAAATCACCGCAAAATAAAAAAAAATCTAAAAACCGTTAAAAACTCAAAAATCGTAGGGTATAAAATTTGTTACAGTGGGCTAAAGTGTTGTAACTGGAATTCTTCCACGAATGTTAAAAAATCACCATGGAATACGGACAAACTTTAAGAAACACATTAAGAAATCTCACTAAAATCCTAAAATTTAAAAAATCGCAGTACACCAAAGTTACTATATTAAGCTACTGCTTGACCAGTCTTCAAAGACAGACAGACCTTTGTGCGCAACCGAAAAAAAAAAAAAAAAAAAAAAAAAAAAGAACATGTCAAATGGAGAGAAGCATTGAATTAGGAGGAGACGAAAGATTCAAACTAAAAAAAATGAATTTAAAGCTCACAACTCTGAATCATTTAAACGGAAATGGATATAGTAAAATGCCTTTTTGCATATTTTTACTTTCTTCTATCTTTACAAGAAGAAAGTATTGGATTCGTGAAAATTTTCGAGTTCCGGTTCTCGACGGATTTACACGTTTTAGGGGTCAGAGATTTCAAAAAACATGTTTTTACAAAATGTCTGTCTGTGAGTCTGTGACTCTGTCTGTATGTATGTGGGACAAATTTTGTGGGCGCTCTATCTCAAGAACTAATGCACGAAATTTAATAAAAATTTATATTCAGTTAGTCCCTGATATAAATTGGTGCTGATTAGTTTTTGGTGTATTTCGCTCAACAGGTGGCGCTGCTATGCAGCATTTTTCACGATTTCCGCAATAGGCCAATCTCCAGAACTAATGCACGGCTTTTCATCAAACTTCAGATTCAGTTAGTCCTTGACATGGTCTATAAATCCTGTTTGCCTTGTTTTAACAGCTTGAGACATATGTCAAAAATTGTAAATGTCCTAAATTTCTGTATACCATTATGTTTTTCTTTGTAAGTGTCGGGGCACTTACTTTTTTATTATGTATTATATTTTATTTTTCTTTGGTAAATACCTGCTGGTTTTCTGGGTCTGTTGCCCTGGTTGTGGCTTTGGCTGAGTCATGGAAGGGAATTTCCTGCCTAGGTTTTTAACACCTATGCCAGATTCTGGTTGGTGCCTAGGTTAGGGTGATCTAGTCCTTGACATGAATTGACGATTTATACATTTTGGTGTAAATCGCTCAACAGGTGGCGCTGCTATGCTGCGTTTTCCCAAATAGCTCTATCTCAAGAACTAATGTTTAGATTTTCAAGAAACTTACGATTCAGATATACCTGGATATAAATTGGTGCAGTTTATGTTTTGGTGTAAATCGCTCGACAGGTGGCGTTGCTATGCAGTATTTTTCACGATTTCCACAATAGCTCAATCTCCAGAACTAATGCACGGATTTTCATCAAACTTCATATTCAGTTAGTCCTTGACATAAATTGACGTTTTATACATTTTGGTGTAAATAGATCAACAGGTGGCGCTGCTATGCTGCATTTTTGTGATACCCACTATAGCTCTATCTCCAGAGCTAATGCACGAATTTTCATCAAACTTCAAATTCAGATATATTTTGGTATGAATTGGTGCTAAATTGATACAATTTCTTGTACTATTTAAATGATTTAATTGACGTGATTTATATAAGTAGAAGAAAGTTTTGCGATGGCCACAACATACTAGTTAATTATTGGAATGCAATTTCTTTCAAACAAGACGGTATACCCCTACAGAAAACTCTGTTGAATCAAGAATTAAAATATTTCTTCCTTTCTCATTATTTATTTTTCATACCATTTAAAATTAATAGTGTAATTTATAACTGAAAAGAATACAACAATACATATTTAAACATCCAAAATATCATAACATGTTTCTTTGGCTTAACGATATTCCTTTCATCGAAGAGAAAGCTAAAAACTTTCTCTACTATTACCCAGGGCAGGTGCAACCATCGATCAAACGGGGCGACTACCCAGGACCCCAAGTCTATAGAATTTGAAATAACGTTTCCTCAATATATTTTTTTTATCTGCATTTGTTTTTAAATGTTTTTTCATGATAAAAAAGGGTGAGTATTAACTTTATTTCTTACAGGCAAAGTTGATATAATTTTCGGGGAATGTATAGATTTGGTGAAAGTAACCACAACAGCAGAATTTTTTTCTGCAGTCTGCAACACAGATAGAAACTTTAAAAACAATCTGCAAAACTTAAGGACAAACGCGCTCTTTCCAATCCCTCATGCACTCAATCCTCAAATTCCACAATTTTTTGATAGAATTCGCGCTCTTTCCGCGATCATTTGTCAAAATTAACGTTTTTTCCCGATCATTTGACGAAACTCGCGTTTTCCCGCCATCCTTTGTGGAAAGTTGCTATTTTTCCGCAGCCCTTTGGCTTTTTCTTCGATCTTGTAACAAAATTTTCGCCATCTTTTGACGAAATTCGCCAATTTTCCACGATATTTTGACGAAAATCTCATTTTTTAGCGATCCTTCGATAAAATCCGCGTTCTTTCTGCGATCCTTTGACGAAATTTGTGTTTTTTCCTCTATCCTTTGACGAAATTTGCGTTTTTCTACAATCCTTTGACGAAAGTTGCTATTTTTACGTAGCCCTTTGACGAAGTTCGTGTTTTTTTCCGCGATCCTTTGAAGTCAAAGCCCCATTTTTCTGCCAGCCTTTGACGAAAGTTGCTATTTTTCCGCAGCCTTTTGACGAAATTGACGTTTCCTTCTTGATCTTATGACAAAATTTCGTTTTTTCTTTGCGATCTTTTGGCGAAATTCACGTTTCTTTCGCGATCCTTTGACGAAATTGGCTATTTTAACTGCAAACGATTGACGAAATTGTTTTTACGGCGAACATTTGTCGAAATTTGTGATATTTACGTCCGAATTTTCGGACTAATGACCGATTTTTTTTAATTTCTAAAGAAATCACCCCTACGAGGATTGACTCATTTAATAATGGGCGTTTCACGATCGCGTGTCTAGTGTTTTCTCCGTGAATTATTTATATTTTAAAGGGAATCGGAGCTTCGTCAATCGCATGTGGCGTGGATCGTATTATGGCACATGACAAATAATTTCTAGCAAACTTTTTTTTTCTAAATTTTAACAGTTGAAAAATAGTCTGCAGACCTTCTCAAGAGTCTGCGACGTGCGTCGCAACGTTGCGCCGATTCTGCGCCCGGGAAAGTAACTGTGAACGTAAAAAATAAATATTTAAAGTATTGTAAGGTATAGAAGATTTTTCGAAATCGAAAATAATTATGCATATCACATGTGAAATTAGTGGTATTTTGGTACATTTATTATCTGTATTATATGAGGACATGAGTTTCAAAACTCGCCATATCAAAAATTTAAAAAATCGAGTTCTCTCTATAAATTGATTCTATTTAAAAACTTGCATTGAAAAAACACATCGGTTTGAAAAAAAAAAAACTAGTTTTATCTTGTATTTCAGCCCTTAGCCCTTGTAAAATCTTCATCTACAATGAAAATCTATGGACGCAGTCAGAGGTTTTTCGCAATTTCCCCAGATTTGATTTTCTGGATAAGGCGAGTTTCGAAACTCATGTCGTCATATATTATTCTATGATGTATACAATTTAAAAGTAAATTTCATTAGATCGGTATTGCAGTATACGCTAGGCCCCATTAACTCCTTTGCCAGAGTCATCTGCAATATTGCGCCGGCCCTGTTAACTGCTTATTACCTCATAAAATGCAAAATCCTTTTTTATGTTCTCGGAAACAATACAAAATTGTCAGAATTCTCCTATTTGTCCTCCATAAAACAAAAGGTAGGGGAGACACTTTTCTATTATTACCCACTTCCCATTTATCAAGGATACTCGTCTTAGCCAGACCTGTTACTCACATGACCAGTTTTTTAAACCGAACGTTAAAGAATTATCACAAAATGCAGAAACAACTCAAACTGCATAAAAAAAAAAAATTTTAAATGCTATACCAATTCTGGATAAATTGTATTCAAAATATGACAAAAATTTATTAAACTGGGCTAAAATAGTGAAACTGTATTCCTTTTAAGAATTAAAAAATCGCATAAAAATTGAAAATTGCTGTACAAATTTTGAATAAACTTCATTAAAAGGAGGACAACATTTATTATATTGGGCTAAAACATTTAAAACATTGAAACCTCATTCCTTTTACTAATGTGGAAAAAATCGCTGCAGAACACACATATACGTAAAAAAAAGGGCTAAAATTCGTTAAAAATTGAAATCTGACGACGCAATCATATTAGGACAAAATTAATTACATTAGGGCTAAAAGCTTGAAACTGAATTTCTTTTATGAAAAATTGTCGCAGAATGCAAAAAAAAAGGCTGAAATTCTCATTAAAAATTTGTGATAGATTTTTTTAAATGCTGTACAAATTTCGAATAAACTTTCTTGAAAAGAGGAAAAAAAAATATTACATTAGGCTAAAAAATAAAAATCTCATAAAAAAAAAAATATATATATATATATATATATCCAAAAACTAATTTAGATATAGAGGTGGTATCTTCCTGCCAAATCTTGTAGTTTTACGTGCAACAATCTCTTTAGTACACAAACTTTTACCTTTATTATTATAGATGTAGTTTTGTTTTCAATTTTGATGGAGAAGCATATCCAATCTATTAAATGAACTCATAATTACAATGTCGTCTTGTTTTTTCCCCCCTTAGGCTCTTTTCAGTATATATTTCTATATTCTTTATATAAAAAAAAAGGTAACTGACTCTGTCACCGCCACTGCAGTTATGAGCATTGATAGAACTCATATTATACAAAAATGATTGATAAACACGCTGGGTGCAAACAGTTTTTAAATCAAAGAATCCTCTTAAGAGATATTCTATGTTAAAGTTGGTCAAAATCATTCCATTAAAAAAGTTTTATAGCTGAAAAAAAAAACTATGCATAGGAATTTAATCCTTTTTTCTAAGCATATATATTACAAGCCTGTGGCATACAGGCTGTATTTATTTTATTTTTTGACTGATCTTTTTTTTTTCAATTTTTTATTTAAATTTTCATAATTTTAATAGATATTTTTATTCACATTTAGAAAAAGTTATTATTTTAAATTGTTGCCAATTGTAAAAACAGCGCAAAAAGTACTATTTCCTTTTAATTAAAAATGCATTCGCATGTGACTATTAAAAAGAGAAATAAAACTTTAAAATAAGAATTCAATGATCACGTTTTAAAAGCAGGAAAATATTTAAAATTTCGTCACAAAAATTGTATTTACACGGGAATATTAAAAAATGAAAGAAAGTTTTAAAAATTAACATTTATATGCGCTAGTTAAAAGCAGTAAATAGGAGAAATTACATCACATTTAAAATACACAAATAATAATATTGCCAAACAGTTTAAATTAAAAAATATATGGGCATTGTCACAATCTTTTGACTTTTGGGGGAAAAAATCTGACATAATTAAACTAGCTAAAATAACATTTTAATCTGATAGGCGAATGCCTTAATGATTCAAAAAAAAAAAAAAAAAAAAAAAAAAATGGTCAGCAGCGAAATTTTTTTTTTATTTAACTGAGGTTTAAGTTAAACTTGCGAGTTTAATTTTCCTTACCATTTTACCCCTATAACTTTTTATTTTCTTCTAAATTTTCTTATAATGACAGGGGTCGATGCAGGTTTTTATTCTTGGGGCACATTTTGTGAAAAGTACCAGTTAGTTTTGTGAAAAATAACATTTTGTAACAAAAGTTGCAATCCAGTTACTCAAATTCGAACAAAGAATTTATTGACAAAACTCCTTTAAATCCTCTTGCTAAAGTTTTTGTTTTTCATGAGCTGGTTTTATTTACAATTTACACATTTTAAAACAGTTTTTATGAAAAAGAATGTTACGAAGGGGGCATATTTTATTAAATGGAATTTTGTGAAGGGGCCCATTTTATTAAATTTATTTTTGTGAAGGGGCCCATATTGTTAAATTTATTTTTGTGAAGGGGCCCATATTGTTAAATTTATTTTTGTGAAGGGGCCTATTTTATTAAATAGATTTTATAGGCCCCAAATTTTACCTGGATCGACACCTGAATGAATTTGCATAGTACCCACAGGACATTCAAATAAGAAATAATAACAATGTAGTACTTTTAATACAGAATTTTTGTATAACATTGTCTTAAAGGAGTGTTAAAGGAGGGACGGTAAGGTAAAAAAAAGGGGGATGGTATTGGAAAAAAGGGACGAAATGGTAAAAAAAGGGACGGTAAGGATGGAACGGTAGGGAAAATTACCACCTATTTTTAAGAAAATCATGTTAAGACTAAGTGATAGCCACAATGTTCATTGATTTTTAGAAACAATTATTAACATTGGATTAAATTATTATTTATTTTTTTTAACTCTGCCTTTTTGGCTCTGCCCCCTACGAGCTACGCTCGTCAACCCCCCGTCCAGACACCGAAGACTCTAACAGCATGCTAATTTGATCGGCTTTAAAAAGATTTCAGAAGACTGAATTATAATTTGAATCTGACAATTATAATCTGACGTAATTTTCACCAAACTTTTCTTTCTCTTTTTAATATTCACGTAAAAATACTTTTGTTAGAAATGAAATATTATGATCATCTTAAAATATCAAATAAATGTCTCGCGCAATTTTTAAATTTAAACTGTTTTGCAATATTATTTTTTGTTCATTTTACGTAATAAGTGTAATGTGACGTAAATTCTCCTATTTAAGACTTCTAACGCATGTTAATGAATTTATTATTTTACAATATTCTTTCTCTTTAAAATTTACGTGTAAATATAGTTTTTATGACGTAATTTTCAATGAGTTCCTGCTTTTTATATTTTCTGCTTATAATAGTCACGTGTAAAATAAATTTTTAATTTGAAGCAAATATTATTGTTTGCGCTGTTTATACAGCTGGCAACAGTTTAAATTAATACAATTTTCTATAATATATAAAAAATATCTCTCGAAATGCTGAAAATTTGAATTTAAAATAGAAATAAAACCTCAAAAAATGATTCAAATTAAGAAACTAAATACAGTTTGCACAGCGGGAAATTCTGACGCATAAAATGATCTAAAAATGATTAAATTCTTATGTACATTTTTGCTCCTATAAAACTTTTTTAATGGAACGATTTTGTCCAACTTTGGCATTAAATATCTCTTAAAATAATTCTTCGATTTGAAAACTGTCTGCATCAGCGTGTTTCTCTATAATACTACCGATTTTCATATTTTTGTATGCAACAGTTTTTTTAATATTAACGAAGAAAGGCCATGCTTAAGCATTCAAATTGGATGCCGATTTGCCGGGAACATCTACGCAGATTTTCATTGGTCCATTTCCAAATCAAAACTTTTTTTTATATATACTAGGGGGCTCAGCCCCCTACGAGCTACGCTCGCCAACCCCCCGTTCAGACACCGCAGATTCTAAAAGCATGCTAATTTCATCGGCCTTAAAAAGATTGAATTATAATTTAAAAAAAACAGTGACGGTCTCCCTGTAAACGGATTTTGATTCATTTTCCTTTGATTGGAGATTTTTAAGACGAAATCAGACGCTGCTAAGAGATACAATGGCTGTTTTCATCTTTGATTGAAAACAAGAAAGAAAAATCATGCGTACCCCATAGATTATGAAACACTTTCCAAAACTCCCTGAAAGCTTTAACAAAACTTCGTTATTTAGGGAAATAAGGTAAATAAGATAACTAACTAAACATTTAAAAAACTGATTTCAGCAGTTACCATCCATAGCCAAATATTTATTCCAATTCTTCCGAAGAGCCCTGTATTTGATCTGTAGGCTGATATATATACTATATAATAGAAAATTTAGTTTAGCAAGAAAACACATAACAGGTTGAAATTTCTCTTTCAGCAATTTATACTAATAGATGGAAACATACTTGAATACTTTTATTCAGCCCTGTTGTTTACCTAGTACCTTTATTACACGCCCCTATTTAGCTAAACTTTAATTCAAACTAAATCACTCTTAAAACTACTGAAATCGCATTTCCAGAATTTATCATCTATAGGCGGCCAATTCTTTGCGTGACCCTGTATATCATTTTATCTATATTCTACAAACATTTCATAGAAAACTACATGCAGTTCAGCATAGCACATTTTAAACCCACCTTTCAGCAATTTACGGTCATACTCAGTAACCTTTACGAATTCTTTTGCGTATCCCTGTATATCAACTATAACATTTACACACACCATATAGTATGCATAAATATAGTGAAACTTAAAAGCGCATATTAGTGCAAATTAAAAATGAATTTCCTGCCATCGCCGCTAATGTACAGTACTTCGGATAGAAAATACTTGTCTGAAATGTTTTATATGTTCCTATAAATGTTATGCACTTCGTATTATACATGAAATAACTTAAGTAAGCCTCACCGACGTATATCAATTTTATTATATATTAATTTGTATAATTAAAATACGCCGCAAACAATTTTCCATAATACCATTTGTAATGGAATTCTTTTGTGTAGGCCTGTAAATGAATAGTAACTATTCGTTGCACCGCATATGCTAGAATATTCTGCATATTTAAGTGCACTTCGTAAATGCATATATTTTTTTATTATGTTTGAAAGCGTGTAACATCTTTAAAATTCATTTGAAATGATTTTTTTTCCCATTGGCCGTAATGTAACGGAATACTTTTTACTGTCCCTGTAAATGAACTAAACATGCTACAAACTTCATTTGAAATAGGGTTCGTGCTAGGCTAAATGTCAATAACCAAAAATTTCAGTGCAATCCTAGTATATTTACGAGAGTTAGAGCGCGAACTGACAAACCGATATCAATAGGCTGAATCCATATCAACTCAGGCAGGGGGGTTACCTTCATAGTCTCAGAAGTTTTTGAATTGAACATATGTTAAAATTTAAGAAAAAGTAAGATACTTGTATATTTTCATTTTGCCCAAAAAAATTCCTGGCCCGAGATACAGGCCGCCAAAGATGGCATCCCGGGCACCATTTCCAATTCGCCATTTTCGATAAAAATTTTAAAGTGCTCTATCTCTAGAACGGTGCAAGATATTTTGTTGCGGTTTTTTTTATTTTAAAGATAATATTCTTCTGTTTAAAATGATATACCCAATTTTGAAAAATGTATTCAACTTTTCTTGTGGCAACCTTTTGAAAAAAAATTTTTTTTTTTTTTAATTTTTTTTTTTCGAAAATGCCAATCCTAAAAATTTTGCTTTTTTTTGCTGTTGATCAATACCATTGAGAACTACCTTCACTGTAAAGGAGAACTTCCACTTTTGAGTTTAACAAATTTTAGAAACATTTAAAAAATTCAGAGAATTTTACAGGAACTGTATATATTACAGTTCCAGTAAAAGTCACTGAATTTTTGCTTATTTGTATCATATTTGTAAGGATAAGCCTACTATATATCCTAAACAAGTTAGAAATTGCAATATCAAATGTGGCAAATGAGGTGCGTGCATAGTATTAACTAGTTTTATAAATATTTAGATCTTGGTGCAATAAGTGGTACACTCTTGGGCAAAAAGGCATGAATACAAAATTTACTATAATTCCATACATTAAATTAAGTAATACGGAAGTAATATGAATCCATCTTAAAAGGACTTAATTGCCATGGCAACCTAGAATCATTACCTATCATGGTATATCATTGAATCAATTATGTATTATAGGATTTTTAAATAGAATGAAGAAAACTTTTATTAATGTCTTTTATGTTTTAATTTGATTTTCATAGCATTTGAAGTAATACATACTTTATTTTCAATACCGAACATAGTAAAACAATCTCAATAACATATATCAATTACACAGCAATATAAATTATATTAATACAAGTTAGAGTTCAGACAGATCGGCAGACAAATCGAATCCATAAAGACTTTCAACTATGTTGGAAATTGTTAAAAACACATAAATAGGTCGGAATTTGGCTTTTAGAAATTTATGTCAATAGACGGAAGCATACTTGAATACTTTCATACAACCCTGTATTTTACCTACTATCTTTATATACATGCCACTATTTAGCTAATATTTAATTAAGATTAAAACATCCTTAAAACCAGTGAAATCACACTTCCAGAGATTATCATCCATAGACGGCCATGTATCTAATTCTTTGCGTGGACCTGTATATCATTTTATCTATATTCTCCAAACATATCTTAGTATACTAAATGTAGTTCAGTGTAAAAATACATAACTCATTTAAAAATCACCTTTAAGCTACTTTCATTCATACTCAGTAAACCCTTAAGATTTCTTTTGTGTAGCCCTGTATATGATCTACAGCATTTATGCACACAACATAATATGGAAAAATTTAGTTAAACTTAAAAACTCAAACACAACTAAAAATGCACTCCCCTTACGATTTCTTTTGTGTAGCCCTGTATATGATCTACAGTCTTTATACACACAATATAATATGGAAATATTTAATTAAACTTAAAAACTCATATCGCAACTAAAAATGCACCTCTAGCAATCATCGCTAATGTACGGTATTTCCAATAAGGTAAAGTATCCGAAATCTTTTGTGTGTACCTGTAAACACTATGCACTTTCTATGACACAGGAAGTAATTTTTTGTAAACCTCTGCAATAAAGTATGTATCACTTCAAATGCTACGAAAATCAAATTAAAACATAAAAGATATTAATAAAAGTTTTCTTCATTCTATTTAAAAATCCTATAATACATAATTGATTCAATGATATACCATGATAGGCAATGATTCTAGGTTGCCATGGCGATTAAGTCCTTTTAAGATGGATTCATATTACTTCCGTATTACTGAATTTAATATGTAGAATCATAGTAAATTTTGTATTCATGCCTTTTTGCCCAAGAGTGTAACACTTATTGCACCAAGGTCTGAATATCTATAAAAGTAGTTAATAATATGCACGCATCTCATTTGCCACATTTGATATTGCAATTTCTAACTTGTTTAGGATATATAGTAGGCTTATCCTTAAAAATATGATACAAATAAGCAAAAATTCAGTGACTTTTACTGGAACTGTATATATACAGTTCCTGTAAAATTCTCTGAATTTTTTAAATGTTTCTAAAATTTGTTAAACTCAAAAGTGGAAGTTCTCCTTTACAGTGAAGATAGTTCCCAATGGTATTGATCAACAGCAAAAAAATCAAAATTTTTAGGATTGGCATTTTCGAAAAAAAATTTTTTTTGAAAAAAAATTTTTTTTTTTCAAAAGGTTGCCACAAGAAAAGTTGAATACATTTTTCAAAATTGGGTATATCATTTCAAACAGAAGAATATTATCTTTAAAATAAAAAAAAAAACGCAACAAAATATCTTGCACCGTTCTAGAGATAGAGCACTTTAAAATTTTTATTGAAAATGGCGAATTGGAAATGGTGCCCGGGATGCCATCTTTGGCGGCCTGTATCTCAGGCCAGGAATTTTTTTGTGCAAAACCAAAATATACAAGTATCTTATTTTTTATTGAATTTTAACATATGTTCAATTCAAAAACTTCTGAGACTATGAAGGTAAGATTTTTTCTTTGGCTGCCTGAATTGACATGGATCATACCAATAACACTTTTCAACTTTGTTGGAAAGTGTTAAAAATTAGTTAAAAATTTGAAAGTAAGCTAATGTAAAATGAATTAAGTACACAGAGTTTTTTTCTCTCGGTACTTTTTAACAACGCTATGAGAAAGTTCTTTTAAATGTATCGTTTTAAATCTGACGTAATTTTCACCAAAGTTTCTTTTCTTTTTAGGGTTTCGTTCATCTCACGAAACCCTATTCGTCTCGCTCCTCTGTCTGTCTGTCTGTCTGTCCGTCACAGAGCCCGTTCTCAGAAACTATACATGTTAGAGACTTGAAATTTTGGGTACTTATAGCTGAACACCTCACATCAAACAACAAATCATAAAATTTTGAAAAAGTTGGTAATTAACCGAATTACGGGCTAATTAACTTCTAATATTAACCAATCCACCTTTTTAACGCAAATTCAAACGGACTTTCTGGAAATCATCCGTGTTTCTCCTAAGGGTTGCCAGTAAAATCAGCCGAATGCACGGTTACCACGGAGGAAATTAAGCCGAAAAATGAAGTGGAGATTTTAAAGCAAAATCGTATATCAGAAAATATTGGTCCGAGAAATTTGTAAATGGAATAGACAGACGCAGAAAAAAATCTACTTTCATTTGGTATAAAGTTCACATTTCTGCGATGTGTATAAGTTAAAATATCCACTAAAAATCGATCGATAAAAATTTAATTTCTTTAATTGGAAAGACAAGGAAATAAAAAGATTTCAATTCGGCGGGAAAGCAGGTAGACATGACGACGCTGCGGTTTTCCATAATAGCATATTTTAATACGAAATTTTAACTTTTTAAATATTAAATTTTTTGGCATCCCGATGTCAAATTTCTCGCTGATTTCATTGATACCCATATCTAAGTCCTATCTTAATTACAAGCTGAAATATTAATTATTATTTAATTAATCGGTTTATTCCTATCAAATGCGTCGATTAAAATGAAGAGACGCGCTTATTTAACCACGAATTAACTTAAATTAGTAAATCTAATAATTTGCCTGGGCTTTTTGAACAGCGATATGAGATGAGTATAACTCATTCATCATCAGAAAGTTTACTTCATACCACTATTTTCTAATAGTAATTTCAGGAAATATTTTGAATTATTGGTTAAGACCGCCACTCAGTCTGTTTGAAACTTTAAGATAGTTTATAACACATAGCAAAAAGTGTAAAAAAGAATGGAGTGTGATATTTCGAGGAGGGGGGGGGGGGGGGAGGAGCTAGAATTATTTTTAAAATCTTAGCGTTTGTTACCGCAGCAAATATTTTAAATTCTTGTTTAAGACCGCCACCATCCCGACCCATCTATCTACGGAAAGATTGCGTAAAGGAGTTTCGTTCAGATATGTTTTTGTTAAGAATAGAGTGCATTCCCTGGTGGTGGAATGTGGAACTAACATAACGCGATTTTGTTAAAATTAGGAAATCTAACAAGTCGATCTGTTTGAAACTTTAAGATATTTTATAACACATAAGATAAAGTGTAAGAAAGAATGACACGCGAAATTCCGGGGAGAGGGGGGGGGGGGAGGGCGCTAGATTTCTATTTAAAAAATTAGCGTTTCTGACCGCTTTAGGTGACTTTTTGAGGGAGTCCTGAGATATATGCTACTTATTTAATATAAAATTGTCTAAAGATAAGTTACCACTATTTCCTAATAGTAATTTCAGCAAATATCTTAATTTCTTATTAAGACCGCCACCACCTCGAGTAACATATCTACTTATAGGTTGTTTAACGGAGTTTCCTTCCGATACAGTTTTGTTAAGAATACAGTGCGCTCCCTGGTGGTGGAATGTGGAACTAACATTTTTGTTAAAATTAGGAAATATAACAAGGCGATCTGTTTGAAATTTTACGATAGTTTATAACACATTAGAAAAAGTTTATAAAAAATAGCGCGTGAAATTTCGGGAAGGTGGGGAGAGGGGGAGGGGCAAAATATTTCTTTTTTGTTTCATACCGTTTCAGGTGCGTTTTTTGATGGAGTCCTCAGATACATGCTACTTATACTTATTAAATATAAATATGTCAAAAGTTAAATTACCACTATTTCTGAATAGTAATTTCAACAATTATCTTAAATTCTTGCTGAAGACCGCCAGCCCCTCGAGTAACATATCTACTAATGGGTTGTGTAAAGGAGTTTCGTTCAGATACGCTTTTGTTAAGAATACAGTGCGCTCCCTGGTGGTGGAATGTGAAATTAACAGACCGCGATTTCATTTAAAGTAGGAAATCTAACAATTGAATCTGTTTTAAACTTTAAGATACTTTATAACACACGATAATAAATTATAAAGAAGAAGGGCGCGTCGCATTTCGAGGAGGGGGGGGGGGTTGAGGGAGGTGCGCGAACAAAATTAGGAAATATAACTGGACGATCTGTTTGAAACTTTAATATGGCTAATAAAACATAACATAAATTTTTAAAATCAGGCCGCGTCAAAAATCATGGTGACCATCTGCCCACTCCCCCCCCCAAAGGGGGGCACTTTTCTAAATTTGGCAGATACCCGTCATGTGATATATCGTAGCATTTTTGGGGGGGGGGGGCGAACAAAATTAGGAAATATAACAAGGCGAATATGTTTGAAACTTTAACATAGTTTAGGATGTGTTTGCCAAAATTTAGAAGGTATTCCATGGCGATAAATGTACTGGACGTTTTGAAAGGAATATTAAACGAAACCCTTTGTGCGATGTATGATCACACTTACCCACTTGTTTTAATAGGATTCACATGAAAATACTTTTGTTGTTAGAAAGGAAATATTATATGCACTGTCTTAGAATTCACGATAATAGTTGAAAAGATTATCTCAAATATGAAATAAATGTCTTGTGCAAATATATTTTTTAATTTAAAGTGTTTTGTCAACTTTTATTTATTTGGCCTTTTTAAATATGAAGTAATTTCCTTCATTTGCGACTTTTAACGCATAATAATGAATTTAGTATTTAAAAATTTTCTTTCCCTTTTAAAATTCAAGTGTAACTGTAGTTTTTATGATGTAATTTTCAATATTTTCCTGATTTTTAACACGTAATCACTTAATTCTAATTTGAAAGTTTTTTTCTGTTTATAATAGCCACGTGTAAATAAATTTTTTATTTGAAGGAAATATTATTCTTTGAATTGTTTTAAAATTGGCAACAGTTTAAAATAATTGCCCTTTTCTAAAATGTGTAAAAAATATCTCTCGAAATGCTAAAAATTTGAATTTAAAATGGAAATAAATCCTCAAAAATGAGTCAAATTAAAAAGAAAATTGCATTCTGCACATCGGGAACTTCCAATGTATAAAATTATCTAAAAATGTTTAAATTCCTATGTATAGTTTTTCTCCTATAAAACTTTTTTTAATGGAATGATTTTGACCATCTTTAACATTAAATATCTCTTAAAATAATTATTCGATTTAAAAACTGTCTGCATCAGCGTGTTTATCAGACATGTCTCTATAATACCACCGATTTTCATATTTTTGTATGAAACAGTTTTCTTAATATTAACGAAGAAAAACCCCCGATCATAAAAAATATGGATACTGATCTAATAGGAGTATACCCGGATGATCTACGCAGATTTTCATTGGTCCATTGCCAAATCAAATATTTTTTTTTACATATAGAAGGACTAGGGGGCTCTGCCCCCTACGAGCTACGCTCGTCAACCCCCGTTCAGATTTCGCAGACTCTAACAGAACGCTAATTTCATCGGCTCTAAAAAGATTTCGGAACACTAAATTATAATTTGAATCTGACAATTATAATCTGACGTAATTTTCACCAAATTTTTCTTTCTCTTTTTAATATTCACGTAAAAGTACTTTTGTTAGAAATGAAATGTTATGATCATCTTAAAATATCAAATAAATGTCTCGAGCAATTTTTAAATTTAAACTGTTTTGCAATATTATTTTTTGTTCATTTTATATAATAAGTGTAAAGTGACGTAAATGTGACGTAAATTCTCCTATTTAAGACTTCTAACGCATGTTTATGAATTTATTATTTTACAATATTCTGTCTCTTTTAAAATTCACGTGTAATTATAATTTTTATGACGTAATTTTCAATGAGTTCCTGCTTTTTATATTTTCTGTTTATAATAGTCACGTGTAAAATAAATGTTTAATTTGAAGTAAACATTATTGTTAGCGCTATTTATACAACTGGCAACAGTTTAAATTAATAACGTTTTCTAAAATTTGTAAAAAATCTCTGTAAAATTTGTAAAAATGCTGAAAATTTGAATTTAAAATTGAAATAAAACCTCAAAAAATGAGTCGAATAAGAAAAATAAATACAATCTGCACACCGGGAACTTATAACGTATAAAATGATCTAAAAATGATTAAATTCTCGTGTATAGTTTTTGCTCCAATAAAACTTTTTTAATGGAACGATTTTGTCCAACTTTAGCATTAAATATCTCTTAAAATAATTGTTTGATTTGAAAACTGTCTGCATCAGCGTGTTTATCAAACATTTCTCTATAATACCACCGATTTTCATATTTTTGTATGCAACAGTTTTTTTTTTTTAATATTAACGATGAAAGGCCATGCTTAAGCATTCAAATTGGATGTGGATCGATCTACCCGGAATATCTACGCAGATTTTCATTGGTCCATTTCCAAATCAAAACTTTTTTTTATATATAGAAGGACTAGGGGGCTCTGCCCCTTACGAGCTACGCTCGCCAACCCCCGTACAGGCACACCAAAATCCAAAAAGCATGCTAATTTGATCGGCTTTAAAAATATTGAATTAAAAAAAAATAAGAAAGAAAAAAAAAAAAAATAAACCAGTAGCGATAGCTCTGTAAACGGGTTTCCATTCGTTTTCCTTGGATTGGGGATTTTTAAGACCAAATCTGCTGCTGTTAAGAGATACAATGACTTTTTTCGTATTTAATTAAAAAAATTAGTTAAACTGGTACTTCTTAGTTATCCCGACGACCAATTTCGCCAATTTATATAAATCGCCAAATTATACACATTGACATAAATTTTATTTTAAATAACGAAAGAACAAATAAATTAGTAAAACATTAATAAAAATACAAATAAAACGTCAATTAATGGTTTTATTGGCATGTAATCTTGCAATTAATTAATTATTGGCATTTAATCTTACAATTTGGCGACAATAATTTGGTCGACGGGATAACTAAGAAGTACCGTTAAACATTTGAAAATAAGCTAATGTAAAATGAATTAAGTAAACAGTGTCATTGTCTCCCGGTATTTTTTAACAGCGCTATAAGATAGTTCTTTTAAATAATTCATTTTAAATGTATCGTTTCAAATCTGACGTAATTTACACCAAAGTTTTATTTCTCTTATTAATATTCACGTGAAAATACTTTTGTTGTTAGAAGGAAATATTATTTGCGCTGTCTTCGAATTCACGATAATAGTTGAAAAGATTATCTCAAAATATCTCGCGCAAATATATTTTTCAATTTAAATTGTTTTGCTATATTTTTTGCCATTTTAAATATGACGTAATTTCCTCAAATTACAAGTTTTAACGCATAATAATGATTTTTTTTTTATTTTAAGATTTCGTTTCTCTTTTTAAATTCAAGTGTAAATATGGTTCGGCACAGATGTCATTGGCGCAATTTTTTTTTTTTTTTTTTTTTTTTTTTTTTTTTTTTTTGACGCCAATTTCATATACGCAACGGGTACTTAACTGGTGCTAAAGTGTCGTTATTTTGCTTGATATGGTAACCCGGATGTTGTTTATGCTATTGATGTTTTCGCCAAATTGGCGTCGGAAAAAAATTGCGCCAATATTAGATGTCAATTACATAGATGTCATTGCGGGTATATGACATCTGTGCCTATGGTTCTTATGACGTAATTTTCCTGCTTTTAACATGTAATCATTTAATTCTAATTTTAAAGTTTTTTTACTGTTTGTAATAGTCACGTGTAAATAAATTTTTAATTTGAAGTAAACATTATTGGGTACTTTTCGGTTAGCCGGGCGCCAGTGTTATGTATACATATATATATACATATATATACACATATATGTACATATATATATACATATTATGTACATTATGTACATAGTATGTATATATATACATACGTGTGTGTGTACATATATATATATATATATATGTACATACATGTGTATACATATGTATATATATATGTAAACATAACACTGGCGCCCGGCTAACCGAAAAGTACACATTATTGTTTGCGCTGTTTATACAACTGGCAACAGTTTAAATTAATAACATTTTTTAAAATTTGTAAAACATATCTCTCGAAATGCTGAAAATTTGAATTTAAAATTGAAATAAAACTTCAAAAAATGAGTCAAATAAGAAAAATAAATGCAATTTCCACACCGGGAACTTATAACGTATAAAATGATCTAAAAATGATTAAATTCTCAGGTATAGTTTTTGCTCCAATAAAACTTTTTTTAATGGAACGATTTTGTCCAACTTTAGCATTAAATATATCTTAAAATAATTCTTCGATTTGAAAACTGTCTGCATCAGCGTGTTTATCAAACACTTCTCTATAATACCACCGATTTTCATGTTTTTGTATGCAAGTTTTTTTTTTTTTTTTTTTTTTTTTTTTTAATTAACGATGAAAGGCCATGCTTAAGCATTCGAATTGGATGCCGATCTACCCGGAATATCTACGCAGATTTTCATTGGTCCATTTCCAAATCAAAACTTTTTTTTATATATAGAAGGATAGAAGGATTTGCCTCGAAAAGTGCAGGAATAAACTTTGGGGACGGTGAGACTACCAATAAAGCCACGATGCATGAAATTGATAATTAAATGCTGATTTAAATTCTACAGTAAATTTCCTGCCAAAGAATTTTAGACATTATTTCTCTAGCATACTTCTGCATGAGAAAAAACTTGAAAAAAATTCAGTGGCTGCATCTGAAATGATTTTCTGTATAATTTTAGAAAAGGGATGGTAAGGAATCTAAAACCCAGGGACAGAGTTTAAAAAATAATAACAACCCTAAAAGTGTGTGCAAGTTAATTTTTAGCTACATCTACCCTATCTATCTATATTATAAAGGACAAACATATCTGTGCGTAACGCATACGTCATTCTGCGAATGGCAACATTTTGAAATTTGAAATGAAATTTCGGCTTTGTAATTTTCGCTACTGCAAATTTTTAAACTTCTAAACATCCCACATTTTAAATGTTTACACCGTCGTATGTAGAAAAAAATACACTTTTAAATGCAATTTGTTTGAAAGCTGTATCTCAATTTATTTTTGAGATATTAATTTTTTTATAGTTTTTAATACCAATTTTCTAATCGTGGCAACTGAAGTACTTTATTTCTATTAAAAGTGATTTAGCTATCTTTATTGATTATATTCTTACTGATGCCATTTTCTCATTACAATAAAAAATATCTTTTTTAAAAATTTTAACAGAAAATGACGTTACGCTTTAAAAAAGACACAATTTCCCTGATGCTGCTGCTATATTCTACTATTTTTTTATTTCGCTGATATTGCGTTTGAGACAATATTCCTGTGACGTCACGAAAGGTAAAATGGCGACTTTTATAGTCTCGATCCTAAACGAAGAATATGGTCCATAGGCAAAATATTTCAGCGACAGAAAATGACGTTATATTTAAAAGAAAACGATAATTTTATTTGATAAAATGAGATATTTCCCCTTGAATACGTCTAAAAGTAAAATTTTCTGGAATTTTTACACGCAGGTACAGAGATTATACTAAGACCTCAAATCACGAGTGGTAATTTTAACATGGAAAGTTGTAATAGTTGACAAACGTGACTTCAAGTTTGAAAATGTATTTATTAATTACATATTGCGCGTTAAAATGTTTTTAAATGGTTAATATGGATGTTAAACGTGGAAAATGACTTGATTCGGTTTAGATTTAAAGGGGGGAAGGGAATTTCTATGATTATGTCAAGGTGAAATCATTTTTGCTGATTTTTCATTCCGTAATACCAAGCATCAATTGATAACTTAATCAAAATTACTTATCTTGATTATATGCTACTGATTATGCATATGAATAAAGTTTAATTTTTCATTAATTTTAACAGTTGAAAAAAGTATTTCGTTAATCTTAGGTTAAAATATGTCTTTGGAGAGTTAAACTAACAAGTGTAAAATGGATTTTTTATTGTAATTATTGTTGTCGATGTATTATAAATTCCATGCAATAGTTCCTTTGTAAATATTTTTTTTCGTCGAAATTCGACGGGTTCCACCTCTTATATATAAAATCCTAATGAAACGAATTTATGAAACGAATATATGAAACGCCTGAAATGTAACGATTCTTTGAATCGACTGATTAAACAACTGATTATGTTTCAATGTGATTTCTCCTATAAAAAGGAATACTTTGCGATGAAATTAATACCAAAAATCAATATTGATCCGCAGATTTCAAAACTGGTATTAGAATTTTTAAATTCGAATTAGTTTTCGAACTATTATTTTTTTTTCTAATTTTATATACATTTTTCTAATGATGGCAACTCAAATTTTAATCAAACAGATATTTTTTTTTTTTTTTCAGATTTTAGAAAAGGTTACTATTTTAAACTAATTTGGCGAGAAGTCTGGCCTCCCTTAAATGTATGCTAAGAAATGTATCATGTTACTTTTATTCATAATTCAATTTGTATTTCATTATCATTTTATTTAATACAAGCAGAAACATTTAAAATAAATAGCTTTCACTTCTTAATTTTTTTTTAAACGAAATGAAAAGAAAAATATTAGGCACAGATGTCATATACGCACTAGGGTACCTAATTGGAGCCAAAATGGCATTATTTTGGTTGACATGGTAACCCGGCTATTGTTGTTTATTTAATAATAAGTGTTTATTATTTTATTTTCTTTTTTTAAATTACATAAATTGTTTTGTTCTATAGTTTATTTTTTTTTTGTTATTTTCCTTTAAAAATAAAAAATAATAGAAAATAATTAAAAAATACGGTAATACTTAGTTATTCCATCGACCCATTTCGCCAAATTATATAAATCGCCAAACCACTCGCCAAATTATACAAATTGACATAATTTTTATTTTAAATAACGAAAGAACAAAGAAAATAGTATAACATTAATAAATATACAAATAAAACGTCGAAATAAAAATCACTTGATGACGTAAAGACGTGTAACTTGCTTAAAGTCAAGTGAATGTGACGTTTATCAACCATTATTGTCATTTAATCTTATAGTTTGGTGATAGATTTTTGTTCGACGGGATAACTAAGTAGTACCAAAAATACATATGTAACAGGTATTCGAAAACGAGGATTTCGCCAAATTTTCGTTAAAAAAAATCACGCCAAACCGGGTGCGTATATGACATCTGGCCAAATATTAAATGATGTAACAAACGATGACATTTAATTCCAACTTCAAAGCAATGTTATAATTTACCACTCGAAAAATAAAAAGAAATGCTAACTGGCGAGTTGAAAAATAGTTATTGGCGAGATTTGCACCCGGCTAGCGTAACAGTACCAAGAGTTCTTTGCGACAATGCTTTTATGTAGTATTATTCGAAAAAAAGAATTGATTTTTTTAAATCGAAATGGAAAACTTTCGGCACGGATTACGGTCCCATATTGGTGCTATTTTTTTCTGACGCCAATGTCATATACGCAACGGGTACTTAACTGGCGCCATAGTATCGTTTTTTGCTTGATTTGATAAGCCGGATGTTGTTGTTTATGCTGTTGATCTTTTCCCCAAATTAGCATCGGAAAAAAATCGCGCCAATATGGGGCCGTACATGATATCTGGGCCAAACTTTCATATGAAAAGCGAAGGGATCAGAGCGTATTTAATTATGGCAGTTACATGACTTGGATTATTATAATATAGATGAAATGATGGCGATAGAATAATATTTGGCGACTTATTACTTGTACCTGGCTAATATTAAAGTACCAAAATGGCTCCAGGAATATAAAAAGCGAAGTGGTTCGCCCGGAACTCTAGATGATAGTCACATGACTTAGGCTATTGTTATAGAAATTGTTTTAAAATACCGGGAGACAAAGACACTGTACACTTAATTCCTTTTATTTTTAGCTTCTTTTCAAACGTTTAACTGATCCTCTTTAATAAAACACGAAAACAACCATTAGATGTCTTAACAGCAACTGATTCCTTAAATTTTTGCAATCAAAGGAAATTGAATGGAAACCCGTTTACAGGGAGATCTGCATAGCTTTTTTCAGTATAATTCAATATTCTATAATATTTTGTATACCGATCAGATTAGCGTGTTTTTAGATTTTGCGGTGTCTGAACGGGGGTTGGCGAGCGTAGCTTGCAGGAGGCAGAGCCCCTAGTATTTATATAAAACAATAGTTTCAGTTTGAGAAAAAAATTACATCGAATTATTTTTATTGAAACAATTTTATCCAGACAGCTCCAAACTTAAAAAGTCCTTCCGGCCAGTGCCGGGAGGAAGAGGTAGCTTTCATATTCCTTATTTTAAAAAAGCCAACTTATATTATTCAAACACACGAAGCTCAATTTAGTGGAAACCGAATATAGGAGATTCAATACTAATTTTTATCAATACTAAATCATTATGAATGAGAATTTCGCGAAATTAGTCAGCTTTATCCAAGATGCTTTTATTTAAAGTAACTTATATTTGGCTGCCAAATTCGGCGATTTCTTAAACTGCCTGCCATTTTAAGACAACATGGTGGATGAAGCTAACCAGTGAACTTGGTCGAGACCTTAATAATTGCTGTGCACATGCTCACTCACATCGGAATCGATTGATATATACGAGTGCTGTCGCAGGCAAAAAATCAGATTTTTCAAAATGTCACCCACATTAGATATTGAAATTGCTATATCTGAGCCATTTTTTTAAGATAAAGACAAACAAAAAATGCTCCTGAATCCTTATATCAAGGTCAAATACTTAAGAAAGAAACCTTTTTCAATTTCTAATTTTTTTGCACCTCACTTTAAATATATATATATATTTTTAATTTAATGGCCGTCATTTTGAAACAAGATGGCTGATGAAGCTGGCCAGCGAACTTGGTCGAGATATTGATGTATACTATCCACATGCCTTCTAACATCGAAATAGGCGAATACGTGTGTTATCGCGTGACAAATACAAGATCGTTTCAAAATGTTATCCACGCTAGAAATTCAAAGTGCTATAATTCAACCATTTTTTAAGATATAAACAAAAGAACAAATTTTCAGAAATAAAAACTGCTCCGGAATCTTTGTATAAAAGCCAAACACATAAAAAAATCTCTTTCATTTTCCAATTTTTTAATACCTCATTTTAAATTTTAAATTTATTTTTTTAAATGGCAACCCTTTTGAAACAAGATGGCGAATGAAGCTGGCCAACGAACTCGGTCGAGACATTGGTATGCACTATGTACCGACCAAGTTACATCCAAATCGGTTCATAAATACGCCTGTTATCGCGTGACAAAAATCAGGTCGTTTTAAAATGTCAGCCACAATAGAAATTCAAAATGCTATAACTCAGCAATTTTTATAAATATAGACGAAACAAAAACTGTTCCGGAATCTTTGTATTAAGGTCAAACACATACAAAAAAAAATCTTTTTCATTTTCCAATTTTTTGGTATCTCATTTTAAATTAAAAATTTTTTTAAATGGCCGCCATTTTGAAACAAGATGGCGGATGAAGCTGGACAACGAACTCGGTCGAGATATTTGTATGTACTATGTACACACCAAGGTACATCCAAATCGGTTCATAAATACGTTCGTTATCACGTGACAAAAATCAGGACGTTTCAAAATGTCAGCCACGCTAGAAATTCAAAATGCTATAACTCAGCCATTTTTAAGATATAGACGAAACAAAAACTGTACTCGAAGAATCTTTTTATCAAGGTCAAACACATAAGAAAAAATATTTTTTCAATTTTCAGGTACCACATTTCAAATTTAAATTTTTCTTAAAAATTTAAATGGCCGCCATTTTTAAACAAGATGGCGGATGAAGCTGGCCAACGAACTCGGTCGAGACATTGGTATGTACTATATATAAACGAAGTTACATCCAAATCGGTTCATAAATACGCCTTTTATCGCGTGACAAAATTCAGGACGTTTCAAAATGTCAGCCACGCTAGAAATTCAAAATGCTATAACTCAGCCATTTTTTAAGATACTGATGAAACAAAAACTGCTCCGGAATCTTTGTATAAAGGTCAAATACATAAGAAAAAAATATTTTTTCATTTTCAATTTTTTGGTACCACATTTCAAATTTTAAATTTTTTTAAAAATTTTAAATGGCCGCCATTTTGAAACAAAACGGCGGATGAAGCTGGCCAACGAACTCGGTCGAGACATTGGTATGTACTATGTACACACCGAATTACATCCAAATCGGTTCATAAATACGAGAGTTACAGTGTGACAAAGGTCAGATATATATATATATATATATATATGTCAATTTTGAACGGAGGGTGGTTTCGGGGTCTGGGGGTCATAATCGATGAAAATATACCAAAATTTTTTGAAATCGCTTTCCTCCGAACGGCTGCAATAGGTAGTTTTTTGTAATGAAAGCTACCTAAAATCAACATCAGGGACACGGGACGGTATAGGAGTTTTCCATGTGTTTGGACCCCCAACATCGCCCAAAACTTATTTATCTCGTTAATATTGTTGTGCAATCATGCAATGGGATGTTCCGCAGTATATGAAAAAAAAACAAAAAAAAAACACACAAAAAAAAACACAAAAACGTGTATTAAAATAAAAACTATTATTCAGGGACATGAAAGTCAAAAGATTGTGAGAATGCCCCATATTTACACGAGAGATTTATTTCGTAGTTTGTGGTGATCTTTTTAACTATTGTTGTCAATTCTAAGACAGCGCAAATAATAATTCCTCCTTTCTTACAACAAATGTATTTTAGAAGAGAGAAATAAAATTTTGGTGAAAATTACGTCAGATTTAAAATGTGTTATTTAAGACAATTTTCTTATAACATTGTTAAAAAAATTCCAAAAGTCAACGACTGTTTGATTTTTTCATTTTATATAGGCTGATTTTCAAATGCTGTTTATTGATCTTATTTAATCAATCACGAAAACAGCCATTAAATGTCTGAACAGCAGCTGATTATACCTTAAAATCCCTCAGTGAAATGGAAATGAATGGAAATCTATTTACAGAGAGATCATCACTCAAAGCGCTATAAGTAAGCGTACAAAGTTAATGCTGGAATCTGCCGTAAATTGATACAGCTGCGCCATCTTATGGATGGAGTGAATAACGCAAATACGCGGGTTTTTTGTATGACGTCATATATGACAGAATTTCTACCATCTGCGTATCTCGTGCGCAGGTCTATTTGAGGATATTTACAATTTAAGAGTTATAGGCGGAAAAGCAGACAAAGGTATTTTAGAGAATATCTGTTAAAATTTTAATCATGAATTTCAAATATTTACTCACTCATGGAAGATGAACCTTGTTTACCAGATTTATTGCAAAATATTTTTGTTACAGTTTGTTTTGCTGAAAATATGTGTATTAAAAAAAAAAAAAATCGCAATGTCATTTTAATTTTGGGAGAAAAAGCACTAATGCTACGTAAACAGTATTGCCTTTTGCCCCGAAACTAAACTGACATTGCAACTATTTTTTAAATACATATATTTTTATCAAAACAAGCTGTAACAAAAATATTTTGCAGTAAATCTAGTAAACAAGGTTAATCTTCCATGAGTGAGTAAATATTTGAAATTCACGATTAAAATTTTAACAGGTATTCTCTAAAATGGCTTTGTCTGCTTTTCCGCCTATAACTCTTAAATTGTAAATATCTTCAAATAGGCCTGAATTTTATGCAAGCTATTCAGGCTAAAAGAAAACCATTTTTGTTAATAAAAGTTATGGGCGTAACTTTTAATTCCATGGTTTTTTCCAGGTTTTTTTCCACATTGGAAGAAACTTGCCCACCTTGGGTTTATGTTATTATTTATTAGAAAAAAAAATGTATTTTAAATATAATGAGCGAAAAGCATGTGTTTAAATTGATGTAATATACCAGTATGTATGTATTTTAAATAAAGTTGTTTTTCAAATGACGAGTATATTTTTAAAATGAGGATTTTATATTTTGAATGAAATGAATGCAACATAAACGCTGGTGATGGGGGAAAATATCTGACGGTTTATGAACTGCGGCCGGCTAACATAAAAGTACTTTTTTACACTGTTTATTTAATCTAACCCTGTTCATATATATGAAAAGATAAAAAATTTTAATCGATTTTTCCCTCCCAGATATGCTAGAAAAATAAAAATGATGTACATGGATGTGTTTCTAGTAACAATACAACATTTTAGTATTTTTACAACTTGATTATAAATTAGCAAATTAATTTTACGTTATCTAAACGTAGCTGATAAATCCTTAAACATTCTTTATGGTTGTTACAACTGCATATACAAGTACAACAATTGAGTAAGTTATGTAACAAACTACGATTTCTAAAATATACCAGCTGGTTGGGAAATTGCAAAAGAGAAATATTTAAAATCTTTAAGCATCTTAAACGTGATTTTCAGCACTATAATTTTTTTTATAAAAAAGTTAAAATATTATTTAATATATATTATTAAATGTCAGTGATTTTTATACGTTCAATTGGCCCATCTCCGTCCGCAGCCCTTTTTTCTACTACTTATTCCGACTCTTTTGCAGAAGCCAGATTGAAAAAAAAAATAAATTCAAAAGTTGAACCGGACAAAATTAAAAGGGAAATTTGAAATTATTGGCTACCGAGCAACAACTGCTACGTCGAGTTTATTATTAGTCTATAGTTTTCAGTTGTTGGCAATTGTTGTGTGTTTCACAAGACTTTTTCAAATTTGGAGAATGTTCCGCAATTGGGTTATTTCGATAAAAGTTACTTTCATTTTCTAACCATTATTTAACTTTTATACAGTTACAATTGTATACTGTTTCCTCATTTGACGCCAATCATGGCTATCGGCCCGATTATGGAAAGTTATTCATTTTACCCCTACGAAGAACCGGTGTAAGATAATAAATGTTTAATTGAGCATACCACGTACCATTTATAAATATTTTATATTTTATTCCAATTTTTGAAGTTTCTTCTATACTTTGTATGATTTCTGCAATGTTATTCACCTGTGCGAAGTGCAGGTATCCCAAGAAAACTATTTTTCCCGGATATGACACAATGACCGACATATTTCTAGATTTAAAAAAAAAAAAAAGTAATTTGTCGATTTTAGGATTTCTATTAAAGCTGTTGTCTAAAATTCTTAAAATATTTAAAACTATAAATAATCAATTATTGCTGGTTTAATAGTACAAGAATTAATGCTTGCATTTTAAATTAAAGTGGATCCTAATGTAAAATTAAATGAGTTTTAAATGGAATGAATGAAATGCTTCTATTTTAAATATTATAAATACAATTCGATCAAGAGAATATTTGGCAATTTATCGCTTGCGCCCGGTAAATAAAAAATATGCTTTAAAATTAATTAAATAATTTATACTTAAACTCTAAGCGTAATAAAACGTTTAATTCTCATTGGAAATACACATGTTTATGTAATTTTTATAACTTTATCTTATCAGGAATTGAATTAAAAACGCTGCTGTAAATTTTATCTTAACATACATTAACTAATTTTTATAAGTCCTTGTTCATTGCATTACAAAAACATAATTCAAATAGAACGTATTAAAATCACTGACATTTAATAATATATATTAAATAATATTTTAACTTTTTTATAAATTTTAATAAAACACAAAACTAACCTGTTTTTCTCTTTTGGGAATCGAAAAAAATGAGTTCTCTCAGATAGAGAGTTACTTTTGCAGTTTTGAAAACTGCAATAATTAGAACGCCAACGCGGTATTTTCCCAAATAATATAAGTTCTTAAAAGAACTTGATTTTGTTTAAATAACTAACTTCAATTAATAAATTAAATAATGGTGAATAAATAAATCGAATTATATCTAGACTTCCAACAATTAAGTACTGCAGACGACAAACGAATAAAATCACGGCTGCGCGTGCGCATAGTTATTTAATAGATATCGAACTTATAGATCATCCACAAAGGGGAAAGAAGTTAATAATCCTCTTGTAGTTCACTCCATCCGCTGGGTGGCGTATGACCTTGGTTGACGTGACCTCGCCTTTAATCTTGCGGTTACCTCTCCCATTTAAGATAGGACGCTTACTTATATCGCTTTGATCATCACTGATTGTTTAATTATTATTCAAATCTTCCATAATGTTTTTAAAGTGGATCAAATTAGCGAGTTTTTAGAGTCTGCGGTGTTTGAACGGGATTTGTCGACCGTAGCTCATAGGGAGCAGTGCCCCACCCCCTGGTTCATCAGAAGAAAGTATTAGAAACATGAAAGTAATTTCCATTTTTTGATGGATTTACATGTTTTAGGTAGGCCTGAATACGATTCGGCTATTTTTTAAAAATCTCTCTCAAATTGTGATACAAAATTTGTAACTACTCTGTCTCAAAACTAAAGCATGGAATTTCATCAAATGCCATATTTAATTAGACTTCAGCACACATATGTGCTGATTAGATTTTGGTGTATATGGCCCAACAGGTGGCATTGCTATGTTACATTTTTCAGAATTTACATGATAATTATACCTTAGCATCGTTTGGGTGAAATTCCATCAAACTTCACATTCATTTAATCCTTGACATAAATTGGTACTGATTAGAATTTGGGGTATTTCATGAGAGGTGGTGGCAATCACTACTCGGTTGCAATTTTAATGATTTCTGTGAAAGCCAGATCGCGGCATGTTTGGGATTAAATTTTACCAGATTTGATATGTAAAATGATTATGAATAACTGATTATTCAATATTGGTTTTGATCACTCCCCATGGGGCTTTGCCGTACTAGGCTTTATCAGATGAGCATTATAGCTTATTATAGCTTATTCTAGCTTCTATTGAGTAGAAAGAAACTAAATTATATGTTTGAGGAAAATAATTAACAATATATATATATATATATATTAATCTAATTTTAAATTTTAATATTCAACAGGAATCGCTATTAATCAAGGTGAATGCCGAAATATTGAATACTTTCTATATTCTTGCAGTCAAATATTTACACGTGTTTCTATAAAACTGTGTACATTGTTTAATGACATCTTATAAAGATAACCATCTAACATATTTTCTGGGGTAATTTAAAAAATTTACTTGCATATTTAGGAAAATTGGTGCAATGTCCTTTTGATCCTTTTTTAATAAAAATGGTCCCCCAAAGTCCCCTTTTTAAATAAAAATGGTCCCCTTTCCCACTTTTTGAGGACTAAAATGTGTTGGGAGACCTGTTTTCCGGACAAAATTTTGAAGAAATTCGCGGTTTTTTTTAACGGCTGATTAACGAAATTCGCGATTTTTTTTTTCAACGACCTATTGATGAAATTCGCGATTTTCTTTCAATGATCAATGACGAAATTAATGATTTTTTCCCTTGAACGACTGAAGGAATTTGTGATTTTTTTTTTTAGCACGATTGACTAAAACGGTGATTATCTTTCACGATCCATTGACAAACTTCGCGGGAATTTTTCTCCGCGACTCATCAGCGAAATCTGCAATTTGTATTCAACGAGCGATTGATAAATTTCGTGAATTTTTTCCGACATCGATTGACAAAATTCGCTTTTATTTATTTATTTTTTTTATTTTTTTTTTACGACCAATTGACGAAATTCACATTTTTCTTTTTTTCTATGATCAATTGACGAATTTCGTGATCATTTGCCCGTATCTGCTTTTCGAAATTCGCGATTTTTTCAAAAATCCGATTTAAGAAATTCGCGTTACATTTGCGATTTTTTCTGCGTGCGATTGACGAAAATAGTGATTATTTTCGACAGCAAATTGGCGTAATTCACATTTTTCTTATGATCAGTAGATTTTGAGGGACGCAAAAATTACTTCAAAACTGCTTTCAAAACTAATATTTGTTGAGATTTTTGCCCTCTTTTAGATATCATTTTCAGTTCGATTTTCAAGGTTTTGATTCATTTTTTCCACTAAACGTAACGATCTCATAAACCCGGAAGGATCGATAGAAAACACCGGAAATCCGGGTTATACCCGGAACACAATCACCCCTGAAAAATCAAATCAAATATTATCTTTTTCCCAATTCCTTTATCAACAATGAACATTCTCAACATATGAAGAAAATTTTCTCTTCATAGACTTGAAAAGGAAAAACTTATATAATGTTTATATTTAATACTAGGGGGCTCAGCCTCCTGCTCGCTGACGCTCGCCAACCCCCACGAATTGCTACGCAATTCATTTTTGATCGCTACGCGATCCCAGCTCGCTTCGCTAGCTCGCCACTATGTATGTCACCTCTATCCAGAATGAGTGCTATCATAAATCATTACAACATATTAAATTTACAAATATTTTTATTGTATAAAAAAGTAATGGAAAACTGTTGAAAATGTAAATAAAAACGTACCTTGGAAACAGAATAAATTAAAAACCTTAGTGAAAACACAATAAAAAATATTTTTAGTTGGGCCGCTATGAGATCCGAGCAAGCAACATATGAAATTTACAAATATTTTAATTCATAAAAAAGTAATTGAAAATTTTGTTGAAAATATAAATAAAAATGCATTTATCAAAAGTTTGGAGCTGTGACTTGTTGATCAACCTTGAGAAAGCTAAGCGAACAGGAAATTGACGCCGTTTAAATTTAAATGGCATGTTAGTGTCAGATGGGGTCCTTCTCCTTTCATTTTGCCTATAGTATTGAAAATCACGACTTAAATTAATTTAAAACTATATGCTATGTATCACGCTATCGAAATGTAAACAAAACGTTTTCGCCTGTGTCTAACTACAACCTTGGGTCAAAAAGCTACGTCACCGTAAAACGGACCGATAGCATTCATGTATTGCTCAAACGGTTTGCGTTAAAAGAGAGATCCTGTCTGGATTTTGATTTGCTGAGTGGGTTGGGACATGTGACCGTAACTACCACTGAGAAACGTCGCTTTGGCTGTTGCCAAATAGCAAGCTACAAATACAGCCCTTTTTTAGCGCTACGTAAGATATATATATATAGATACTTATATAATGCTTAATATTATATTACACACATATCAATTTTATAAGTCATCAAAAGACACTGTTTGCTAAATATGGATGTATTGTCAGATAATTTCATTTAAATTAGTCGCCCTTGGCGATCAGTTTGGTCTCCCTTAAAATGTTTGGGAAAGAATGCTAAGCATTGAATCATGTTACTTTTATTCATAATTTAATTTACCTGGACTCCCTTAAATATAATTAATATAATCCCTTAAGCTAATATTAGTTTATGTTGCATTAAAATATCTCAATTTGTCGATTTTATGTAAGTAAGTAAACCCTATTAGTTTACAATGAAAGTCTACGGGAATTCGGCGAAATATTAGCGACAGAACAGCCCCTTCCCCGTATGGTAACCTCCCTTATAGATATGAAGATGCATTAAATGCTGTACAATAACAAATGAGATGGGTTTCATTCGAGCGTTGCCATTAAACAATTAACAAATAATCGCGATTTCTGTGTCACGTACGATAGCGTATACAGTGAAATCATTCTAAGGCGGAATCTGTCTAAGCCGGAAACATTTCAGAGTCCCACATTTTTAAACATAGAGATTTCCGAGAAATCCGTATAAGGCGGAAACAATCTGTGTAACGCGGAACCGGACATTCATTTTGGGGCCCGAGGTAGCACATTTACTGTTTAAGGCGGAAGAAAATTCCGCTGCGAAATATAAATGGAAAGAAACCTTTTTTTTTTTTCATAATGACATGTATTGTCCAGTCTAAGCCGCTATCAGATTCACCGACTTTTCGAGCAACCAACTTTACAGCCGATTTTAACCCCAACTTTTTCCAGTTGAAAGGGAGAAAAGGGTTACAATTGTCTTTGCTAAAGTTGGAGGAAAACCCGGGAAAACCAGTACTACTAGTACCAGCCGTCAATATTTATCGCATTTTCGTATCAATCGCTTATCTCTGAGTCGCTGAAATGTTGAAAGGTGGGAGGAAAAGTTGCGGCTAGGACAGACTTTTTTGAGATGCGGATAAAAAGTTGGGGATATTGCTGTTTGCTATCACACTCGATGTCGAGACAACATTTCGCGAAAAGTTGGAGGAAATCAAGAGTTGGCTCAAAAATTGCTCGAAAAGTCGGTGAATCTGATAGCGGCTTTATTCTCAGAGGTCAGAATGGTGCCTCGTTGATTGATGACAGTTTTTTAAGGAATTAGGATGCGAAACGTTAGACAATGGGTCACGGCATTTCTGACAAGTTCATTCTTCGGTTACAGTAAAGTGAGAGGATCTGTTTAAAAGAACGGGCTACCACACTGATATCTTAAAGCCGCTATCAGATTCACCAACTTTTCGAGCAATTTTTGAGCCAACTCTTGATTTCCTCCAACTTTTCGCGAAATGTTGTCTCGACACCAGTTTGATAGCAAACAGCAATATCCCCAACTTTTTATCCGCATCTCAAAAAAGTCTGTCCTAACCGCAACTTTTCCTCCCACCTTTCAACATTTCAGCGAATCAGAGATAAGGGATTGATACGAAAATGCGATAAATATTGACGGCTGGTACTAGTAGTACTGGTTTTCCTCCAACTTTAGCAAAGACAATTGTAACCTTTTTCTCCCTTTCAACTGGAAAAAGTTGGGGTTAAAATCGGCTGTAAAGTTGGTTGCTCGAAAAGTCGGTGAATCTGATAGCGGCTTGGGGGATTTCAACACCCTTTCACCCTCTCTGGAAAAAGATTATCCCTTGGCCAACTGCTAATCTTTGTCATATAATAGAAGGGCGGATTTCTTCATCGAATTTTAGACAAAAAGAATATTGCCACAACTTCCCGAAATATCTACAAGCTCTTTTCAATAGGTGAAGAAAATGCAGGCTGTGGAACTTTAGTTGTGTGAGTAACTTTAGTTTGTGTTTAATCCAGTAAGTGCTAGATGCAATACGATATCGTTGTCGTATGTCGTATACACTTATAAATTATAAAGAAGATATTTCTTGTATAATTTAAGTCATTATTCCCAAAATGGATAATAAATCAAAAACGTCGAATACTTTATCCTTAAATGACAAAATTGAAATTATTAAACTCAAAGAGCAAAATGTCCCAGTTAAAAGCTTATGTGAGAGATTCAAATGTGGAAAAATTCAAATCTATGATGCTATCAAAAAGAAGGATGAACTTCGTACAGAATTTGAAGAAGGGGGAGATTGTACTCGGAAACGTAAAAGGCAAGTTGAAAACGAAGACGTCGATAAACTAACATGGGAATGGTTTAACAATGCCAGAGCAAAAAATCTGCCTATATCAGGAATTTTAGTTCGGGAAAAAGCAAAAGAAATTGCTGAGGAAATTGATAAAAAGATTTTAAAGCATCAAATGGCTGGTTGATGAGCTTCAGAGCTCGACATAATCTGTCACTGAAACAAATGTGTGGCGAATCAAAAGATATTCCGGATTCTGATGTTGAAAAATGGATGGACAGAATTTCTATATTAGTAGATGGTAATGCTCAAAGGGATATTTTTAATTGCGATGAAACAGGACTGTTTTTTCGGGAATTGCCAACGAAAACTCTGACTGAGATAGGAAAAGCATGTTTTGGTGGAAAGCACTCAAAGGAGCACCTGACTTTGCTTCTTTGCTGCAATATGAAAGGAGAAATGGAAAAGCCATTAGTAATCGGAAAATCACGGAAACCAAGATGTTTCAAAAACATTGATGTGTCAAGTTTACCGGTTACCTGGAAATCTCAAAGGAAAGCGTGGATGACAGCAGTAATCATGGAAGTATGGTTGAAATTGTTTAACAGAAAAATGCAAAGAGATAACCGCCATGTGTTATTATTTTTAGATAATACACCTTGCCACCCCGAGATAGAGTTAACAAATGTGAAGCTACAGTTCCTGCCAGCGAATACCACATCTAGAACTCAACCTTTGGATCAAGGGATAATCAAAACTCTAAAAACTGTCTACAAAAAATATCTCCTTCGATCAATTTTAGCTGCAATGGAAGCAGCGAAGTCTGCATCCGAACTAGCTAAGACCGTAACAGTTTTGGATGCAGTTAAGTGGATTGACAGAGCCTCTAAAGAAATCACACCTGATACAATAATTAAGTGCTTTCAGAAATCGGGGTTCAGTTTCGACACCGAAGAAATTTCAGATAATGGTAAAGATGATGTTGAAAAGGAAGAGCTTCAAGAGCTGATGAATAACATTTGCAGTTTCATTCCAGATGGACAAGGACATGCAAATGTTACTGAATACATACATGCCGATGATAAACTTACTACAAGCGATTATAATGAGTCAGTGGATTTTCTCATAGCACAAAAGCTAGAGGACAATAGTGGGAGTAGCACTGATGAAGTACAAGACGGAGTGACTAGCATTAAGTCATATCAAGATGCTCTTAAGAATCTAAAGCTTTTACAAAATTTTTACATAGCGCGAAACAATTATGAAATGATACCAATGTTAACTGAAATACAATGTGCTACCGAAAAAGAAGCGATTAAGAAAAAAAAAATAAACAAACAACAATATTCGATTTTTTTTTTTCTAAATAAACTCAAGATAATGGAATTTTAAAGCATTTATTAAGGTAAATATAACTGGGGTTTTTTTTTCACTAAAATTTGTAATTTTGATTTATATCAGTATGTTTGTGTACTATCAATTTGCAGTGTAAATTAATATTACTATAAATATATAAAAATATGTAAAAAGATTTCATGTTTATTTAATTTTTAAAAAATTAAAAGATACGTTAGATTTAATCTTTAGCCAAAGAATTGTTTAATACTCTGTGAACGGGATGTCTCTGTCTAAGCCGAAAATCTGTCTAAGGCGGAATTTTATTTCAGTCCCAAGTGATTCCGCTTTAGACAGATTTCACTGTATGTATATGTATATATATATGAGTTATTTTGATTTAACAATATAAAATGTAAATAGAAGTATGTAAAAAAAATTTTCCTTTTTGTAGCAAAACTGATTTTTTTTTCTTGAGGTGTGGTTTATTGAAGTTTAATTATATATATAATCTTTAAAATGCATAGATACTATATGTAATA